>CM062290.1:137360444-137960444 GCA_031216915.1 Pictodentalium vernedei | reverse complement strand
TATCAAGCACGAATGTAGATGAGCAGATAGGATCAGACATCCCTCTTGTTGTATATTGTGTTAGGGTTTTTTTTTTAATGCATTAGGTAGGTGGCTCAGTGGTTGACTGTTGGAATTCTATGCTAGAGGTCTCGAGTTTGATCCCGGTCCGGGACAACCCACATTGTGTCCTTGGGCAAGGCACTTTATCCCGGTTGCCTACATGGTGGCATGATGACCCTGTGTACTAAGGCGTACTGCACATCGATGGTGTACATGTCTTCAACCGCTGTAACCCTGCTTGAGCGGAGCTTGAACAGAGTTAGAATGTTGAGGAGATGACAGTTGCTTGTCAATGCTCGGTGGTTCTCTTCGGGTATTCCGGCTTCCTCCACCCGTAAAACTGTCACGGTCACGATTAGCCATTGTGCATAAGTATGTAACCTTAAACACTAATAAATAAATAAATATATGAATTAGGTAAAGGGTTAGTAAAAGAAAATCAAAGATGAGCTTTATTGGTCTGGGCTGCTTAAAGCGAGTTGTTGCTGAAAATAGTTACAGGAATTGAATTCTTCTTACACTCTCTTCCCACCAATGACTATTATTTTTATCAACTGGAGGAAATGTTGAGGGTAATAAGCCAGTGTAGTATTGAAGATAATGGAAGAAATTTTGATTTACAGTCAGTCAAATGGATTAAAGTGAAGATATTCAGATGATGCCACAGGAATGCTAAGAGTCGAAGGGCTCGATCTTCTGTTGTGACAACATAAAAGTGTGCCACATTCATGTATCACATGACAAGTGCACATTGTTCAACCAATTACTCATGAATTATTTTCTCTAGCTGTGCATGTAAATATTGTGCAGGCAAAATACTTTGTCCTTCATTTGCAAAATCTGTACTTAGTGCTCAGCATATACACTCAAGTTCAGAAACCTGATGAAGTCATTGCATATTAAACCTGGAAATATGCAGACTGTCATCTCCAGAATGAGATCCCCAGAGAGGGAATTTGGTGATGCTACCCTGCACAGCAGGATAGCATCACTAAATTTACCTCTGTGAACCACAATCTGAATCAAGATCTCAAGCCTAAACAGAAAGAGGTACCCAGAGGATACATTGGCCCACTATATGGAAAGCATCAGCAAATTTACCTCTGGGGACCTCATTCTGCAAATGGCAGATTGCTTATTTCCAGGCTTGTTGCATATGGGTGTAATTTTCGGAGTGTTTACATATTGTTCCTTGAGTGCAACAAGGTGTCCTCTACAGTGCTAAAGTATTGCAGAGAGTGTCATGTAACACTGTTTTGTGTCTTAGGATTTCATTCACGTCATAACATCAACATCAGAAGCTCAACAGCCAATCCGATGCATTCTTACATGACTTTTTTCTACATAGGCCAGATTCCATGTATGGTTCATCAAGCACATTTCCCAATGGCTGTATTGTATATATGTGGTAACATTGAATACACATGGTAGTCATGGTATAACACACAGTGACAGCATTTCATCAGAAAAGGATGAGTACAGAAAAAATTGTTTCTGGATCTTGAAACTAATACATTAACCCTTTACCAAACGAGTCGGCCACATCTATCCACTTAATATGCAAATTCAGCAGCTGAAAAAATACTATATTTTTATACTGTACCAATGACCCAGACATAGCTGGTGCTAACTCTTAAAATTCTAGGGCCAAACACAAATTTTGCCCCCCCCCCCCCCCATCCCCAAAATTTGCATCTAAAACCAAAAGAAATCATGTCCTGAAGGTCCTCCATACTTTGCCTTCACTGCGCATGCGCAGTGTCAAGGACGTCCCAAAATTGGCGCCAATTATCATTCTTTGTTTGGCCCTTCATCAGTTCACATCTGACTGATATTTGTGCTTGTAAATCTCAGTTTAAATGATGCCAGACACATAAATAATAGAGAAATGGTGGATCTAAAGAGGATATTGAAGGAGGAGAGGAAAAATGAGTGACAGAAAATATTCAGGGCTGTAACTTAAAATTTTTTAATGAAATTATGTTAAGTTGCCTATTTTCGAGGCATGGGCCTGTTGTTGTCATTCTTGCTATAAAGTTTCACTGCTTGTTCAGTGTTTCCTCTCTCCTTTTCCTTTAAGTCCCCCCTTGCTATTCTCCCATGCTTTTGGCATATTTTTGAGTAATATTATTACTAAAATTTCTTGGGAGTTTTAGCTGGGTAACAGAATGAATTCTGTTCTTTTCCCCATGTTTACGTTCTTACCCATGGGTGTTTAGGCGTAGTGTTCTGCATCTACCATCTGATGTTCTGCAGTTTCTTCCCTGGAAGTCTCTGTTTTGCATCAGATAGTGTATTATTGGTAACTGATTTCGGGCCAGGGTTATTAGTGCCTGGAGTCATGTTTCTGGTGTTTATACACTTCTTGTTTACATTAGCAAACGTCTCTGTGGAGGGGGATTTTTTGTCTTTGTACTAGTTTAATCATACAAGATACATTATTATTATTCGTAAGTGTTGCATTAATTTTTTAAAATATTTTTAAAATTTTTGTCCACACTTAGGCTTGGGATCCATTGGGGCTCAACGTTACTTTTCAGAAACTTGGGCTTTGCTGAAAAAATATTTTTCAAAAAAATTTGTTTGATTTCAATTATTTTTTCTATGTTAATGGATCATGTTATTATGTATCTTTGTTTTCAGGCGTTCGTGCGAGTACTAGGACTTTTTGTATTCTTTTCACAATGAAAGGATATTGTTCAAATTGTAATAAGAGGAAATCTTCCTCTGACTTTCATGATCATTGTATTAATTGTAGTCAGTGTACCCGCACTAACTCCTGTTCAGTATGTGTATATTGGGATGACAAACATTGGAAACGTGTGTCACGGTATGTTGTTAGTGGGGAAAGGGCCATGCCAGTCCTTTCTCCGCAGGGTCACTTTAGTTTATCAATCTCTATTTCAGAGGAACAAGAACAGGGTGATATTTCCGTGATGTCTTCCAAAAGTGTGCCTCCGTCGTCACAATTAAATGAAGAGCTAGCGGCAAAAGTGCTCATGGAAATACGTCAATTGCCTAAGAGGTCCCTAGTAGGATCGACGGCGTTGACGTCCACTAGCTCCCCTGGTGTAGCGTCCATTCATCAAATGGTTTGGCAGCCGGGTTCATCCGTTGCGGTCCAGGAAGGAGATTTGGGTGATGCGAGCACTATAAATAAACAAGGTGCATACCCAGTGACGGCGGATCAGAGGAGAGAACGGAGGAAGCCTATTAGTCCGGTTCCTAGCTCGTCCAGGTCCATCCGGGCTGCGAGCGAGAGAGGCCCCTCTCTCGTACAACAACATCTGGGACCAGATGTTGTGGTACAAAATGTTTCGCATTCGGAGCATACGTCGGCCGCTCTGGACGCTCTGTTATATAGACAGTCCGGAGAGACTGTCCAAAAGGCTTCCTCATCTCCTCAGCAGCGCACACGACCGCACCTTGGCTACGTGACCACGGATATCCAGCCAGCTTCGCCAATCACGGATTCCACGGCGAACAGGTCACGCCATCCGGTAGCCAGGGACAAGAGGCCTGTAGACTCCGGACGTTCGCATAAGAGAAGTATGCAGGAGTCAGTGTACACGGAGCTTCCAGCAGCTAAGCAACGTAAGACCGCTACTCCACAGGCCTCAGTGACGGACGTGCTATCCCAAATAGCACAAATTATCGCAGCATCCCACCAAATGACAGAATCTCTGTCGGATCAAGAATTATCCGACGACGCTGGGTCGGTACGCTCTGCCGAAGTATCAGGTACGGACGACCGAGAACATCATGGGGTCCGACAGGATGGCGAAAGGGATTCCGAGGATTTGGAGCTATCCCTTTCGGAACAACATAAAGCTGCCGTAGATTTCATCCGGCATTACCTTCCACAAGTTGTTCCGTCGGGCCAGATTGCTGCGATGCCGGATAAGAGACTGATAGCGTCATTGGACACAGAATTCATTGATCGGTTCAGAGACATCGTCCCTGAGTTTCCGACACAGTCCAATAATGTCACAAGAACATTCGAATTATTGAACGACGCTATCTATAAGCTTGCTACCAAAACAGGCAAGGCTGGTTTCTTGTCCGCTAATGCTCTCAATCTGCCTTTCATCAATTCAAGGAATAAATTCGAAACGGCAGGACAGGGCATACCGAGAGTTCCTCTGCGTCTAGACGACGAGGCGGAAGACTTGGAATTGTCTTTACCATCGTCTATGTCTATTCCAACCGCGACGTTGGAAACGACAATAATGTCTAACAGAGCAAGCTTAGACGCTTTATCATACGCAGACCACCTTACTAAGGCGTTATCATTGCGTCTTCAAGAGAAAGAATTCCAGGATATACAATCCTCATTAAGACTTCTTTCAAGGGCAGTAGCTTATTCCACGTATAACTCCGCCTTTTCAGTGGCAAACCTGGAGTTGGTTAGACGTGACGCAGCCCTAGCTACATCCACGCGCGTGGATAGTAAGGTGAAGAACTCTCTCAGAGTCGCTTCGGTCTCCGGAGAGCTTCTCTTCGACGGCAAGCTTTCAGCAATCTATGATAAGATAACTAAGAAAGCTTCGGATTCTCTGCTTTTCAAATCCGCTTCCAAAAAGTCGGATACAGCAGAAAAGAGTAAGACAGGCACTTCTGGGACAAGTACGCCCAAGAGAAGTTCCTATAGAGGTTCTTATACGTCCTCTAGGTCTCATTCTAGAGACCGTCAAGGCAGCGACTCACGTACGGGACGTTATTCTGGCCGAGACAACCGGTCTGAGGTCCCGAGGTCGACGAGACGAGGTGCGGGTCGTGGAGGACGTAGTTTCTCCTTCCGCAGGCCTCGCAGGTCCAGGAGGTGATGGTTTGAACCTCTATCGTGTTCTGGTGGGCAGAAGATTATCGAGTTTTATAAACGAGTGGGCGTCGATTACGGACGACCCCTGGGTCCGAGGGGTAATTTCGGAAGGACTAAGAATATCCTTCAAATGAAAGCCTCCATTAACTCGAAGTCCAAAATGGACTCAGCTTCCGTCAAATTTGCAGAAAAGAGATGCTCTTTTATCGGAAGTACAGTATCTTCTGATGAAGAATGCGGTAGAGGTCGTAGAAGACCAGGAATCACCGGGTTTCTACAGCCATCTGTTTCTGGTTCCGAAACCAGATGGCTCGTTCCGTCCAGTCATAGATCTGAGCTGGATAAACAAGCTGATCGTCGCTCCGAAGTTCTGTATGGAGACGATTCGATCGGTCAGAGCGAGTATTCGGGTGGACGACTATGCTACAAGCATAGATCTCAAAGATGCGTACTTTCACGTCATGGTACATCCGACATTCAGAAAGTATCTACGCTTCGCAGTCCTAGGAGTTGTATATCAATTCCGGGCGATGTGCTTCGGTTTGAACCTAGCGCCCTGGTCTTTCACTCGAATAATGAACTCGGTAATGATACATTTCCGAGCTCATTCGTCTGCAGTAACGTCGGCCTACCTGGACGACATTCTTCAGAGGTACGGCAACGAGTTAACGCTTCAGAACGATGTGCAGAATCTGCTTCTATTACTCCGACGTCTCGGTTTTATTATAAACGAGGAGAAGTCGGAACTGGTGCCGTCCAAGTCATTCACTCATCTGGGAATGAGCTTCGAGATGCACAACAATCTCATTCGTCTGCCGTTAACCAGAGCTAAATTAATCAGTTGTTACGCTCGCTATTGTCTTCACACAGACAAAGTCACAGCGAGAGAGTTCATGAGACTGATAGGTCTGTGCGGAGCCGCTGCTGATCTCATTCCGATGGGCGGTTGCGCACTCGTCCTCTCCAAATTTTCTTGACTCAGAATTGGAGTGTAAAGATTCATTCGCTCGATATAGACGTTCTCTTGTCAAGTGAAACAAGAGATTCAGACTTGGGCAAACATTCAGTGGTTGACTCAGGGAGTTCCACTGCAGTTGCCGGATCCAGGTTTTACGATTATGACGGATGCCAGTCAAACAGGTTGGGGTGCAACATTGCTCGCAACGGATTCGATGTGCCAGGGTCTTTGGGATCCGCAGTTTCTAGGCAAGCACATAAACATCAAGGAAATGATGTCAATTTGGCTTGCATTACGTCATTGGATGAACATTATTCAGAAAGCACATATCCAAATCCTATCCGACAATACTACAGAAGTGGCGTATATCCGGAACCAGGGAGGCACTCATTCCGTTCCGTTATTCAATTTAACGGAAAGAATCCTTCTGTTTGTTCTAGAACACCAAGTTCTACTTTCGGTCCGTCATATACCGGGTCGTCTGAATGTATTAGCAGACTCCCATTCACGGAAGGGTCGCTTGTTGCCGTCAGAATGGACTCTCAACAAACAGGTATTCAATCAGATTTGCTACCAATGGGAACGGCCAATGATAGACTTATTTGCGACACAACTCAACAATCAGTTGCAGACGTATGTGTCACCATGTCCAGATCCCCGAGCATATGCAGTAGACGCTCTATCGATCTCGTGGGACGGAATGATAGGATATGCGTATCCTCCAGCGCCGTTGATTCAGCAAATATTGCTAAAGATAAAACAATCTCAATGCAAAATTCTGTTGGTAGCATCTCTGTCTCCACAGAGACCGTAAATCTACTCAGGTGTCTGCTGTGGGACTTACCGCGAAAACTTCCTCCACGAGAGGATGTTCTTTCGCAGGGGAAGTCGCGTCAACTTCATCACAACCCGCAAGGTCTCAACCTTCACGTATTTCCATTGTGCGGTCCTTCTTGCACGGCAAGCATTTTACAGGACGAGCAGTGGACGTGATTTCTAACTGTAGGAGGACCTCCTCTTCGCTAAACTATGCAGCTAAGTGGAAGGTCTTTCATCGTTGGTGTAGGGATCATTCTATTGATATTTTTGATCTCTCCATACCAGACATTGCAAACTTTCTAGTATACTTGTTTGACGAGATCAAACTGCAGCCTGTTACTATTAAAGGTTATAGGTCTATGTTATCTGATACCTATGCACACCATGATAGTTTACAAATTGGATCTAATGTCTCTTTATCTAAATTAGTTAGAAACTTCTCGATAAATAGACCCAGAACTCTTAGATTAATTCCTAAATGGAATATAGCTTGGGTTCTTCTTAAACTGAAAGAAAAGCCATTTGAGCCTCTTGGGACAGTAGATTTCAAATTCTTGTCTTATAAGACAGCATTTCTCTTAGCTTTCTCTTCTGCTAGAAGAGTCAGTGAGCTTCATGCACTATCGGTAGACAATTCTCACTATCGTAGTGTCGGGAACACTATTACCTTTACTACTAATGTTGGATTTTTAGCTAAGAATCAGGCTCCTAATAAATATCCGGAACCTATTGTTATTAAGGCCCTGCCGTCTTCAGATGGGCATAGGCCTTTACTCTGTCCTGTTAGAGCTTTACGTATTTATAAACAAAGATCTCAGTTTATCAGAAAGGGACGAAAACGCTTCTTTCTGTCTCTGATGCCTAATAGAAAGGACATTTCGGTCCATTCTGTTGCTAGATGGATTCAATTAACTATCCGTACTGCTTATGATAATCTATCTTCAACTCAGCAGTCTGTGCTTAAGATTTCGGCTCATGAAGTAAGAGCTCTTTCTACATCTTGATCTTACGCAAATAGTGTTGCTATTACAGATTTAATGAAGGCTGCATATTGGTCTCAGCCATCCACATTCATGAATTTTTATCTCAGAAATATTGAGTCCATTTCTGGAGACCTGCATTGTTTAGGTCCGTTGTCTGTTGCTCAGAATGTCGTCCACTAAACAGTTGCAACTATAGTTATGCAGGCTTTCTGTTCCGGCAGTGACTCCATTCTGCTGCCCTCTTCGCTCTGGGCTATTTGACCCAAGGCAAGGGGAAGGGGGGGGGGGGGGGAAGGTGTTCCCTTAGATCACCTGCTTTACTGCTTTATAGTGAAAAGCAAGGGGATTCCTCCTCCGGAGTCAGTAATTCTGAGTCGTTACCGGGATGGTTTTAAAGTGTAATATTAATGTTAAAAATTCATTCATGTCATATTTTTAAAGTGTAGCTCAGTGTGAAGCATTTGTATATGTCACGTGTCAAACGGGCGTTAATATACAATCCTCGGACACTTTTAAGAGAATATAAAGAGTCTCAATTCTCGGGACTAACTTTATTTATTGGCTTACTTTAAAAATAATTAGTATAAGGGGTTATACTGGATGTTAATAGAGAACATGAATGTTATTATGCTCAGTTATGGAGGGCGTTGTGTCTTTCTAATTTATCATAAAATAAGAAAGATACATGTAAAGCCTAATACTCCTTTTCTCCTCGAGGGGTTGACTCTATTTATATAGTTGAGCTTATTGGATTTTCCTCTATGTCCTAGGCCCTCCAGCCTTTTTACTATTCAGCTTAGTCTGGGTCATTGGTACAGTATAAAAATGTTAAAAAATTTATAGTAATTTATATATTTTTTATACTTACCAATGACCCAGATGGGGATGGCCCTCCGAGGAGTTGGGAACTCATACCTCCCCGCTGAGTACATAGCGCTGACCAGGCACTGCTTGTAAGAATGATAATTGGCGCCAATTTCGGGACGTCCTTGACACTGCGCATGCGCAGTGAAGGCAAAGTATGGAGGACCTTCAGGCCATGATTTATTTTGGTTTTAGATGCAAATTTTGGGGATTGGGGGGCAAAATTTGTGTTTGGCCCTAGAATTTTAAGCACCAGCTATGTCTGGGTCATTGGTAAGTATAAAAAATATATAAATTACTATAAATTTTTTAACTTTTCAAAAAATTTCAACAAAACCATATCATGTGACCTCTCTTTGGAACTAGCTCGTCGAGATCATTCCAATGAGGGGTCACATGATATGGTTTTGTTGAAATTTTTTGAAACTTTTTTTAAAAATGTTATTTAAAATAATAAATTTTGATATCGTCTGCGTTGGGTAATGGGTTAAAAAAGTAGGTAATGCATTAGTTGCTTCAGTCTATTTATTGTTAAGTGAAGTTTTATCCCTTCTATACTCTAACTCTTAAGCTGCTAAGTATTTTGTAAATATTTTTCATCAAATCTTGTCATGGTCATGGCTGCTGTGAATCAGCCTTGACAAGATTTAAATTTAACTCCAAGAATCATTGGTGAAAAACTCCATACAATTTACAGAAGTAAAATTTTATTAAGTGTGCCCAAATTATACTTATTTCAATGAAAAGAGAAATCCAGTCCTGGGCAGGAGTATCCGCCTGCAGCATGCAATGAGTTAATACTTGAATGTATATGGCTGTTATTTCATGATCGTAAACTGACAGAGAATGTGAGCTCTAACCACCAACGAATCAAAAATCTTCAGATATTTCTGATATATTGAAAATATTTTGTTGCCAGTGAGCATATTTTTTTGGCATGATGAGTATTTTGAAGAAGAATTAAAATATCGTTTGTACTATTTTCCTTTTATATTACAGTTGGTATGTTTTCCCTTTACCCAACGAATTGCCCGCATCTGCCCGTGTAATATGCAAATTGAGCAGCTGAAAAAATATTATTTTTCGAAAACTGTCAACAAAACCATAGCATGTAACCCCTCTTTGGAACGAGCTCGTCGAGCTCGTTCCAAAGAGGGGTCACATGATATGTTTTTGTTGAAATTTTTTGAAAAAATTTAAAAAATTATATTTAAAATAATAAATTTTGAAATCGTTTGCATTGGGTATAGTGTTAAATATGGGCAAGACGTTTATACTATTTTCTTCTTATATTACAGTTGGTATGTTAAATATGGTCAAGATTTGATATGGAGTAGGAGAGAACAAGTGATGAAATTGTGGCATAAAGTAAGAGGAGATCCTTGATGTATCAACTCTACATCATCATCATCATAAGAATGGATATGTGAAAGGCTTTGCCATGAACTCATTAGTGGCATAAACTGATGTATACATTTCGAGGAACCGTGGAAATGGAACATAATGTGTGATTAAAGTTCAAATTCCTCATTGACAGCAGTTTAGTGTGAGTTGCAGAAAAGTTTATCATGTCATGGCTATGAAGTAAGAGGCCTTCAGTTTTACCTATGTCTGCCCATGTTCTAGAATCTTTCTGTCTGCCCATCTATTCATACGCCTGTGCAGACTGCTTAGGGATAAGTGTACAATCACTCAGGTGCACTTTATTTGTTCCTTATGTCCATATGGACCCCCCAACCCCCCATTTAACACTATACGTAATATGTAAAGCAGTGAACAATCTTTCACATGAACTGCTGTCTGCAATGATCTGATATATGGTATGTAGCCTCCTTTAATAGTGTAGACTCAAGTTTGTTCAAGGGAAGTTTTTATGGCAATATATTTTTATACTGTACCAATGACCCAGACTTAGCTGGTGCTAACTCCACAAAAACCAGGGCCAAACACAAATTTTGCCCCCCAATCCCCAAAATTTGCATCCAAAACAAAAAGAAATAATGTCCTAAAGGACCTCCATAATACGACTCTACTGCGCATGCGCAGTGACGCAGTCGTCCCGAAATTGGCGCCAAATATCATTCTCTGTTTGGCCCTTCATCAGTCAACATCTCACTGATCTTTGTGCTTGTAAATCTCAGTTTAAAGGATGCCAGACACGTAATTCTTGGAGAAAATGTGATTCTAAGGAGGATAGAAGGAGGAGAGGAAAAAAGAAGTGGCAAAAAATAATCAGGGCTGTACTTAAAATTTTTTGTTAAAATTATGTTAAGTTGCCTATTTTCGAGGCAAACGCCTCTTGTTGTCATTCTTGCTAATTGTTGCACTGCTTATTCAGTGTTTCCTCTCCCCTAACCTTCTAAAGTCCCCCCTTGCAATTCTCCCATGCTTTTGGCATATTTTTGAGAAGTTCATTTCTAAAATTTCCCTGGGAGAGTTGCTTGGTTACAGAATGTTTTCTGTTATTTTCCCCATAGTTACGTTTTCACCCATGGGTGTATAACGTTTGTGTTCTGCATCTTCCATCTGATGTTCTGCAGATTCTCCCCTGGGAGTCTCTGTTTTGCATCAGATAGAGTGTAATTGAGGACTGATTCCGGGCCAGTTTTTTCAGTGCCTGGAGTCATGTTTTCTTCTGTGTTTACACTGTTTGTTTTCATTGGCAACAGCCTTTTTTGAGGGGGGCTGTTTGTCTTTGAGGTAGTTTATCTCATTATAAGATACATTTATATTATCCGAAAGTGTCTCATTAATTATTTTATATAATTTTAAAATTTTTGACCACACTTTGCCATCGGATCCATCGGGGCTCAACGTTACTTTTCAGCAACTTGGGCTTCTCTGAAAAAATATTTTTTCAAAATTATTTTGTTTTGCAATTGTTTTTTCATTTATTAATGGATCATGTTATTATGTATCTTTGTGTCAGGGGTTTTTGCGAGTAACTAGGACTTATTGTTGTTCCTTCACAATGAAAGGAACTTGTTCAAATTGTAATAGGAAGAAATCTTCCTCTGACTTTCATGATTATTGCATAAATTGTAGTCAGTGTTCTCGCATTAATCCCTGTCCTGTATGTGAACATTGGGATGAGAAACATTGGAAACGTGTGTCACGATATGTTGTTTCTGGAGAAAGAGCGATGCCGGCTCTTTCTCCACAAGGTCACTCTACTCTCTCAGTTTCTATTTCAGAGGAACCAGAACAGGGTGATGTTTCCATGTTATCCTCTTCAAGTGTGCGTCCGTCGTCACAATTAAATACAGAGCTAGCGGCAAAAGTGCTCATGGAGATTAGACAAATGTCGTCCGCTAGCTCGCCCGGTGTAGCGTCCATTCACCGAATGGTTCGGCAGCCGGGTTCGTCCGATGCGGTCCAAGAGGAAATTTTGGGTGATGCGAGCACTATAAAAATAATAGATGCACACCCAGTGACGGCGGATAGTGAACGAGAACGGAGGAAGCCTTTTAGTCCGGTTCCTAGCTCGTCCAGGTCCAGCCGGGCCGCGAGCGAGAGAGGCCCCTCTCTCGTACAACAACATCTGGGACCAGATGTTGTGGTACAAAATGTGTCTTTAGCGGAGCATACGTCCGTCGCTCGGGACGCTCCGTTGTATAAGCAGTCCGCAGAGACTGTTAAGGCTTCCTCTTCTCGCCGGCGCACACGACCGCACCTTGGCTGCGTGACCTCCGATATCTTGCCAGCTTCGCCGAGGAAGGATTATTCGGCGACCAGGTCACACCATCCGGCAGCCAGGGACTCGAGACCGATGGACTCCGGACGTTCGCATAGGAAAAGTATGCGGGAGCCATCCGATGCGGAGCTGCCCTCGGCAAAGCAGCGAAAGACCGCTCCTCCGCAGGTCTCGACGTCGGACATTCTAGTGCAGATAGCACAGCTTATCGCAGCATCCCAGCAGCCGACAGAAACGGTGTCGGATCGAGAATTATCCGACGGCGCTGGGTCGGTACGCTCCGCCGAAGCATCGGGGGCGGACGACCGGGAACATCGGGAGGTCCGACCGGATGGTGAAAGGGATACGGATGAATTGGAGCTATCCCTTTCGGAACAACACAAAGCTGCCGTAGACTTCATCCGGCACTTTCTTCCTCAAGTTGTTCCGTCGGGCCAGACTGCTGCGCTTCCGGACAGGAGAATTATAGCGTCATTGGACTCTGATTTTTTCGAGCGGTTCAGGGACATCGCTCCCGAGTTTCCGTCGCAGTCCAATAATGTTGCAAGAACATTTGAATTATTGAACGACGCTATTTTTAAACTTGCTTCCAGGACAGGGAAAGCAGGCTTCTTGTCCGCAAATACTCTTAACCTGCCTTTCATTAATGCAAGGAATAAATTCGACACGGCAGGTCAGGGTATACCGAGAGTTCCTCTGCGTATGGACGACGAGGCGGAAGACTTAGAGCTATCATTACCGTCGTCAGCTTCTATTCCAACCGCAGTGTTGGAAACAGCTATTGCGTCTAACAGAGCCAATTTAGATGCCTTATCTTACGCAGATCACCTTACGAAGGCGTTATCACTGCGTCTTCAAGGGGAAGAGTTTCAGGATATACAATCCTCCTTAAGACTTCTTTCAAGGGCAGTAGCTTATTCCACGTGTAACTCCGCCCTTTCAGTGGCTAATCTGGAGTTGGTTAGACGTGACGCAGCCCTGTCTACATCCACACTAGTGGATTCTAAGGTGAAGAACTCTCTTAGAGTCGCTTCGGTCTCAGGAGATCTTCTCTTTGACGGCAAGCTTTCCGCTATTTATGATAATATTAAAAAGAAAGCTAGTGATTCTCTGTTGTTTAGATCCGCTCCTAAAAGGTCGGATTCAGCAGACACGAATAAGGCGGGCACTTCTGGGTCTTATCCGCCCAAGAGAGGTTCCTATAGAGGTTCCGGTGCGTCCTCTAGCTCTTATTCGAGAGACCGTCAGGATAGCGACTCTCGTTCGGGACGTCCTTCAGGCCGGGACAATCGGTCGGACGCCCCGAGGTCGACGAGGCGAGGTGCGGGTCGTGGAAGACGTGGTTTCTCCTACCGCAGGCCTCGCAGATCCAGGAGGTGATGGCTCAAACCTCTATCGCGTTCCGGTTGGCGGAAGGTTGTCGAGTTTTTCTCAAGAGTGGGCGTCGATTACGGACGACCCTTGGGTGAGAGGAGTGACTTCGGAAGGTCTAAAGATATCCTTCAAACGAAAGCCTCCATTA
Organism: Pictodentalium vernedei; assembly: GCA_031216915.1. Taxonomy (NCBI): domain Eukaryota; kingdom Metazoa; phylum Mollusca; class Scaphopoda; order Dentaliida; family Dentaliidae; genus Pictodentalium; species Pictodentalium vernedei. The sequence goes on along the minus strand of CM062290.1, from coordinate 137,946,740 downwards.
ACTCGAAGTCCAAAGTGGACTCATCTTCCGTCAAACCCTCAGAAAAGAGACGCTCTGCTATCAGAGGTGCAGTCTCTTTTAATGAAGAACGCGGTAGAGGTCGTAGAAAACCAGGAATCGCTGGGATTCTACAGCCATCTGTTTCTGGTTCCGAAACCAGACGGCTCGTTCCGTCCAGTCATAGATTTGAGCTGGATAAACAAGCTGATCATCGCTCCGAAGTTTTATATGGAGACGATTCGATCGGTCAGAGCGAGTATTCGGGTGAACGATTATGCAACGAGCATAGATCTCAAAGATGCGTACTTTCACGTCATGGTACATCCGACATTCCGAAAGTATCTACGCTTCGCAGTCCTAGGAGTGGTGTATCAGTTCCGGGCCATGTGCTTCGGATTGAATCTAGCACCCTGGGCTTTCACTCGAGTAATGAACTCGGTAATGATTTACTTCCGAGCTCATTCGTCTGCGGTAACGTCGGCCTACCTGGACGACATTCTTCAGAGGTACGGCAACGAGTTAACGCTTCAGAACGATGTTCAGAATCTTCTTCTATTGCTCCGACGTCTCGGTTTCATAGTAAACGAGGAGAAGTCGGATCTGGTGCCGTCCAAGTCATTCACTCATCTGGGAATGAGCTTCGAGACGCACAACAATCTCGTTCGTCTGCCGTTAACCAGAGCGAAATTAGTCAGTTGTTACGCTCGCTATTGTCTAAATACAGACAAAGTCACAGCGAGAGAATTTATGAGACTGATAGGTCTGTGCGGAGCCGCTGCGGATCTCATTCCGATGGGACGGCTACGCACACGGCCTCTTCAAATTTTCTTGACTCAGAATTGGAGTGTGAAAATTCATTCGCTCGATGTAGACGTTCTCTTGTCAGATCAAGTGAAACAAGAGATTCAGACTTGGGCAAACATTCAGTGGTTAACTCAAGGAGTTCCGCTGCAGTTGCCGGATCCGAGTTTTACCATTATGACGGATGCCAGTCAAACAGGTTGGGGTGCATCATTAATCCCAACGGATTCGAGATGCCAGGGTCTTTGGGATCCGCAATTCCTGTGCAAGCACATAAACATCAAGGAAATGATGTCAATTTGGCTTGCGTTACGTCACTGGATGGACATTATTCACGATGCTCATGTCCAAATCCTATCCGACAATACGACAGTAGTGGCGTATATACGGAATCAGGGAGGCACTCATTCAGTTCCGTTGTTCAATCTAACGGAAAGAATCCTTCTGTTTGCGTTGGAACATCACGTTCTTCTTTCGGTCCGTCACATACCGGGTCGTCTGAATGTGCTAGCAGACTCCCTTTCTCGAAAGGGTCGCTTGTTGCCGTCGGAGTGGACTCTCAACAAACAAGTATTCAATCAGATTTGCTACCAATGGGAACGGCCAATGATAGACTTATTTGCGACACATCTCAACAATCAGTTGCAAACGTATGTGTCCCCGTGTCCGGATCCAAGAGCATTTGCTGTAGACGCTCTATCGATCCCTTGGGACGGAATGATAGGATATGCGTATCCTCCAGCGCCGTTAATTCAACAAGTATTGCTAAAGATAAAACAATCTCAATGCAAGATTCTGTTGGTAGCATCTCTGTCGCCACAGAGACCGTGGATAAATCTACTCAGGTGTCTGTTGTGGGACCTACCGCGGAAGCTCCCTCCACGAGAGGATCTTCTTTGGCAGGGGAAATCGCGCCAACTGCATCACAACCCGCAAGGTCTCAACCTTCACGTTTTTCCGTTGTGCGGTCCTTCTTGCATGGCAAGCACTTTACAGGACGAGCAGTGGACGCGATTTCTAACTGTAGGAGGACCTCCTCTTCGCTAAACTATGCGGCTAAGTGGAAGGTTTTCCGTCGTTGGTGTAGGGATCATTCTGTTGATATATTTGATCCCTCTATACCAGACATTGCTAACTTTCTAGTATACTTGTTTGACGAAATCAAACTGCAACCGGTTACTATAAAGGGTTATAGATCTATGTTATCTGATACCTATGCACATCATGATAGTTTACAAATTGGATCTAATGTCTCTTTATCGAAATTGGTTAGAAACTTTTCGATAAATAGACCCAGAACTCTTAGATTAATTCCTAAGTGGAATTTAGCTTGGGTTCTCCTTAAATTGAAGGAAAAGCCATTTGAACCTCTTGGGACAGTAGATTTCAAATTCTTATCTTATAAGACAGCTTTTCTCTTAGCTTTCTCTTCTGCCAGAAGAGTCAGTGAGCTTCATGCACTATCGGTGGATGATTCTCATTATCGTAGTGTTGGGAACACTATCACCTTCACTACTAACGTCGGTTTTTTAGCTAAGAATCAGGCTCCTAATAAATATCCGGAACCTATTGTTATTAAGGCTCTTCCGTCTTCAGACGGGCGTAGGCCTTTACTCTGTCCTGTTAGAGCACTACGTATCTATAAACAGAGATCTCAGTTCATCAGAAAGGGACGGAAACGTTTCTTTCTGTCTTTGATGCCTAATAGAAAGGACATTTCAGTCCATTCTATTGCTAGATGGATTCAGTTAACTATCCGTACTGCGTATGAAGATTTATCTTCTTCTCAGCAGTCTGTGCTTAAGATTTCTGCTCATGAAGTAAGAGCTCTTTCTACTTCCTGGGCTTATGCTAATAGTGTTGCTATTACAGATTTAATGAAGGCTGCTTATTGGTCTCAGCCATCCACATTTACTAATTTTTATCTCAGAAATATTGAGTCCATTTCTGGAGACCTGCATTGTTTAGGTCCGTTATCTGTTGCTCAGAATGTCGTCCACTAAACAGTTGCAACTATAGTTATGCAGGCTTTCTGTTCCGGCAGTGACTCCGTCCGGCTGCCCTCTTCGCTCTGGGCTATTTGACCCAGGGCAAGGGGAAGGGGGGGGGCGGGTGTTCCCTTAGGTCACCTGCTTTATAGTGAAAAGCAAGGGAATGACTCCTCCAAGACAGTATTTCTGAGTCGCTTCCGGGATGGTTTTAAAGTGTAATATTAATGTTTAATTTCATTCATGTCTTATTTTTAAAGTGTAGCTCGGTGTGAAGCATTTGTATATGTCAAGTGTCAAACGGGCTTTAATATACAATACTCGGACACTTTTAAATGATTATAAAGAGTCTCAATTCTCTGGACTACTTTATTTATTGGCTTGTTTTAATAATAATTAGTATAAAGGTTATACTGGATATTAATAGAGAACATGAATGTTATTGTGCTCAATTATTAAGGGTAGTGTATCTTTCTAATTTAAATATTAAATAAGAAAGATACATGTAAAGCCTAATACTCCTTTTCTCCTTAAGGGGTTATCTCTTTATTTTATAATTGAGCTTATTGGATTTTCCTCTATGTCCTAGGCCCTCCAGCCTGTTTACTATTCAGCTAAGTCTGGGTCATTGGTACAGTATAAAAATGTTAAAAAATTTATAGTAATTTATATATTTTTTATACTTACCAATGACCCAGACGGGGATGGCCCTCCCTGAGTTGGGAACTCTTGCCTCCCCGCTGAGTACATAGCGCTGACCAGGCACTGCCAGTAAGAATGATATTTGGCGCCAATTTCGGGACGACTGCGTCACTGCGCATGCGCAGTAGAGTCGTATTATGGAGGTCCTTTAGGACATTATTTCTTTTTGTTTTGGATGCAAATTTTGGGGATTGGGGGGCAAAATTTGTGTTTGGCCCTGGTTTTTGTGGAGTTAGCACCAGCTAAGTCTGGGTCATTGGTAAGTATAAAAAATATATAAATTACTATAAATTTTTTAACTTTCATTGGAGGAGCAGATTTTATGACCCCGCCCAAAATTTCAGTTTTAGAACTGGTCACCTGATTAGAGCAGAAATATATGGGAAAAAGCAAAAGAAAAATACTTTTTTCCTGATCTTCCTGTGGGGATCACCAAGAAGTAAAGTAGAAAAAATATCAAATGCCTGTATTTTCTGAACTTTGCAAGATGGGTACTTAATAATAGGGTGTGAAGCTTTCTCTTGAGTAGTAGAATCAAGTTGGAAAACTGCTATCGGCTGTCTCATGGGGCGTCATATAGGAACATCTATTTTAACATTGTTGATAATGGATTAAATACGAAACAATCATTTACTCATGAACTTGTTCCTGCATTAATTTGATACATGGTATGCACTATCCTTTAATTGTGTAGGTTCATGTTAAAAGAAAGTTTATCAGACAATATTTTGGTTTATATGCACATGATTTCAAGCACCCTTGTGAGACCCTGTGCTCAAAATTGAAAAGAATTTTATATGCCCTCTTTTTCTTAGCTCCATAGGACAGATATTTGTTGTTTGGTATATTGTATCCCTATGAGTTCGAGATTCAGACTGGCTGGAAAAATGCTTTTATTCTTTTGAACAAATTCAGACTCTGGCTAAACAAATCAATAAAAAGCTCTCATTCCCCCCACAAACTACATCTCTAATCTATGAAGAAAACTTGACCCAGGTGAGTGTTTCACACTCACTTGAGCCTGTGTTTTGGGGTGGGGGGGGGGGGGGGGGGGGGGGGGTTAGCTCACATCACTGAAATTGATGGTGAGCTATGCTACATAGTGTCTAATGTACAACAAAATCAAAGATACAGAACTTGGAGAGTTGATTGTCACTAAAAAAACTTGTGGAGTTTCGACCAAGATAAAAACTCCTTGTCACTAAAAAGCATAAGAATGCCAAGCCAGGTTTCAGCCAGTAGACCTCCTGGTTTAACCCAGAGATCCATTTTCTGAAACTTTATATGGCATCCTTATATATTATAAGGGGGAATTAGTCCTTGTCTTGGGCAATTTTTCATAGCTGCCATTTTTACCACCTGTAAAATCATTTGCAAAATTTTTCTTACTCAAATTGCATAGTCCTACATACAGACAATTCCCCATCACATCACCAAAATGTGTGCTTCGCCCCCACCAAACTAAAATTGGATTCTTCTTTCTACTGATATGTGAGACTCACTCTTAATTTAGGTTCATGTTTTCATGGAAAAACTGCCACTTACATGCAGGCCATTACAGTATTTCTGATATTTGTTGAGTGCGATTTTTTGGCCCTTATAAAATTAGAATTGCTAATGTTGACAAGTGCACTCAAACTCGCACTCATCTCAAGACATGGATTGGGGAATTAGTGGTTATTGTAGGCATGGACATGCCAATCCATGGTTGTTTCCATGGTTATCTACTCTCCAAGTACTTTACATGTACATCAGGCTTTTGTACTTGTTTTGTTAGTAGTTACAGCATTAACCCTTTACCCAACAAACACAACATGAAAATTTGTTATTTAAATTATTTTATTGTTTCAAATTTTTCAAAACATTTCAACAAAATCATGTGACCCCTCATTGGAATGAATTTGTCGGCCTCATTCCAATGAGGGGGTCACATAATATTGTTGAAATGTTTTGAACAATAATTTTTTTGAACTGCTCAATTTGTACATTATACAGGCAGATGCATCTGATTTATTAGGTAAAGGGTTAAAACAGTTGAGATAAATTAAGTGTTTTATACTTTCATTCATCAGTTGTTTTCTGAGAATAAAAATGAACTATTGAAGAAAAACAAATGTTTTATATGTTTCTGAGCCATTACCTAACGCAAATGTACCAAGTGCCAAGAAATCGCCATTGAAACTGTCATTTTTTTCCAATTTTGGCTTCCAAAACATAGTTTATTACCTCTGATTGGAAGGAGCTCATTGAGTTCATTCCAATGAGGGGATAAATGAGCAATGTTTTGGGAGCGAAAAATTTTAAAGTTTAGTTTTGTATGAAAATTGATACCTACATGGAAACTCTGAGGAATGTAGAACTGCTTGTTCACTGTGGTAAACTTGTTCTCTACTGGTAACTGGTAACCAATGTCTGGTTTGGAAGACCTCTGAACTGGCAGCAAAGGTATAAATGATTGGCTAAACTTGACTTCATACCTGTGTTGTGGTTATGATATAGCCATAGATACTGAGATGACTTTCAACATCAATAAATAAATAGAAAATGTTACTGTGTAATTCTCAGGCTGTTGTCTTAGTGAAAAGTTTAAGTGGATTTTGCTTTTTTAGTGGGTGAAAGGTCACCAGTTCCATTCATTTTCTGTTTTCCATTTCTGTAATGCAAATTGATTTCCAGAGTAAAGAAAATACTCAAAATTGCTACCGGGTTACTCTATGAATTGTGTATTTGATTAATTACACAAGAAATTCAGTAGTACAATCGAACCCTGTTAACTGAATAGCCAAGTTGCATCAGTGTCCAGTGGGTTAACTTGTTTGAAATATAAAAAAAAAAAGTATAGGTAATTTGTTTACTCAAACAAGCAGATTTCCTAAACCACATGAGTATGAAAAGATGTAGTTCTTGCAGATGTTCTTCAAAAAACAGAAAAGGTTTCCTTGCGTTATTGTTTTCAAAAAATCTTTCCATGGTTAGATTTTTGTCAATTAGAGGTACGCAAATAAGTATGGAAAATGTATCGAAATGTATTGAAAAATTATGGAATTTTTTTCTTGGCAAGTTTTAGAACCCTGCTTGTCACAATTATGGTCAAAATTCTCTGTCTGCATTTGTAATCACAATAATCCCCTGTGGGAACTCTGGAAAGTGAAGTAGTGCTTGTCTACTGTGGTACACAACCTCTGCTTTACTGGTAAAATATGACCCAGTCACCAATCCTTGTGGTGGAATTCCTCTAAAATCGGCAACTTGGGTATAAGCGATTGACTAAACTTGACTCGATCTCCATGTTGTGATCACAATTAGCCATTATACAGAAACATTTGGCCTTAACTCTTAACCTACTGAGTATTTTTAAAATATTTTTCATCAGATTTATTCAAGGCTGCTATGAAGCAGCCATGACAAAATTTTATGAAAAATAAATTTAAATTTAACTCAAAAAATCATGGATGAAAAATCCATTCAATTTACAAAGGGAATATTACCCAAATTATATTTATTTCAGTGGCATGGGAAATCCTGTTCTGAGCAGGAATATCTGCCAGCAGCATGCAAGGATTTACACAACAAATAAATAAATAAATAACGACAAAGATCTTAACCCTTAAGGGCCTGGAGAGTTTTATACATATTTTTCTACTTTTTGATGATTTACATCCTGTGGATTTGCTGCTGTTATACAGACAGCCAAGACTTGCCTAGAAAAAACCAACAAGGTATGTGCAATGTAACTTGCTAGTTCCTCCAGAGACACCATATAGAGATGGATGGTATACCGGAAATACGGGATGGAATCGGTATTGCAATCATACCAAAATACTGAGCCGAGGATGGAAGAAATTACCGAAAAATTTGGTCCTGGGAAAATCCCCCATAAATGTGAAATTTGCGCAGTGCCAATCACAGTTTTGCTTGCCTTGACAAAAGTTGTCTGAAACATGAAGTCAATGGGCATAATTTTTCACGCGTTAAGACCGGTACTGCCCCCCCCCCCCCCCCCCCCTAAAGGTAGGATATGCCCATCGCTGTTTTGTCAGTGGGCTCAAATCTTCACACGTTCAGATCGCAAAACTTGCGTCTGATCATTATGCAAATGAAATGTAGCTGCAGACCATGGAAATACATCTAACCTTAAATCTCACATGCAACATCATCATAAAAAAGAATAAAAAAAAAAAAATCCAGAATACCGCTGCTCTAAAATGAAAATTGGTGAGTTGTTGCAGTAGAAACAATGATGGAGCACTTGGCTGCCATGGCAACTAAGTATAAAATCACACTCTAATCCAAACTCTCTACAAAAAATGGGAATAAATAAACAATATAAAATATAATTGTTAATAATAAAAAAAAGGAAACACATACGCAACTTTGAACGTTCAATTTTTGTGAATGGTGGCTTGTGCCTCTCACCAAAAGCTGTTAAATAGACAATTACACAGGCAAATAACATTGCCCATTGTTGGGACAGCAAAACCAATTGCCTGAACACACACATTGCACAGACATACAGAATGACCGATACACATGCAGAGACAGTCATGCACACAGACATTCACAAGGAATTGGAGTGACCTGATCACCTGATGGGGAGAAGCTTATAAGGGTGGGGAAGGAGTACTAGTCACTAGTGGGAGTGGGAGATATATTCAAGTTTCAAAGGGTCCAATGTGACATTTGGGTTTATTAAAAATACTTTGATATGAATACCGAATACCATACCGAATCCGAGGTAGCTGATAGAAAAAATACCGATACCGAACCAAAAATTTCAATACCGCCCATTTCTAACCGCAAGTTGGACCACCTGTTCTATTGCAGTAAAAAGTGGACAAAGTCGGAATTAGGCCTGTAAGGGTTAATACTCTCTGAGGGCCAGAAAACGTCAAGATTAATATTCACTGAAGGCAGTTGAAGTCTTGGTACATTTTAGTACTCGTGGTCCCAAAAACAAAGGTGAAACAATTTTGAAAATTTGACAAACAAAATTGAGGGTACTCCCTCTCATTTTGTGAGCACCCCTACCCCCCACAAAATGCTATACATAATGATATAATACTTTACATACTTCCCTAAAGGAATAACTGAAGAGATATCTCATAGTATATTTATTCAAATACACCAAAGTGGGGTGACCAGCATTGGCCATGCTTTATTGAATGCCTTTATTTAGTCAGGGTGGTCTTGTGATGATGTTAATCAAAGTACGTATATTTATGAAACAGACGTTGTTTGAAGTGCAAGATTTTTCTTCAATAAAGATCTTTTTTAAATAACTGTGTTACAAATTTTTTTATTCTTATACATTTACATATGATCTGTTCTGGAAAAAGTGAAAATTTCCATCTAGCCATTTCACATATTCCTTATTCACTCACATCATTTGTGATCTGCATCCCCTTTCAACACCCCACTCTTTAGCCTCATATCATACATGCAAGACTCTGGAAAAACTTTTCAAACTTCATGAATGCCTTATGCTGGTAGAGGTGGGTAACAAGCCTGAAAATAAACAGACTGTCATATGCAAAATGCAGGGTAGCATCACTAAATTTATCCTTTGTGAGCCTCAATCTAAATCAAGGTCTCAAACCTAAACAGAAAGATGTATCTGGAGGATAAACTGGCCCACTGTATGGGATAGCATCAGCAAATTCACCCTGTGGGGGGTCCTCATTCTGCAAATGACAGATTGCTTATATTCAGGCTTGGTGGGTAATACACCGAAAAACCAAACCATTACAGAAATCATTGGGACAACAAAAAACGGAAATGAACCCATCATTGAGTACCGAAACTGTCTGAATTTTCCTTCAAACACTACTTAAGTCTTTCAACACGAGAGACCACTTTTCTGGTCCAGCAACTTGATATGTCATAATTTCATGAAGTAGGATGGCTACTAAGTGAACGTGTGTGGTAGAGCCTGAAGGCTGCACGTTGAAAATATTAATTGCTCTACCCCAAAATAATGGGTATGGACTCTTCCAATTTCTGCCATTTAACTGGCATGGAAGATACCACCAGTGTTCAAAGTGTTAAAGGACAGTTTTGAGGCTCAATAGCAGTTGAAGGGTTCATTTTCAGGAATAAGAGACTGATCTTCTTTTCAGTTTTGTTAACCCTTAAGAGACAGGGAAATTGTCCCGAATAACCACTAGACAACAACCTGTACATGTCCAGCTACTTAGCAGTGATTTCTAGTCAAGTCTTGGCTTAACTGGTCGAGTGCTGGAAGCCTTTATTTGGGCTTTATTCTGAAGTGCAGGAACCACTGCTTAGAGGCTCACATTCACTGCATGTGCTTTGTATTATCTTTGAAGTGATATTATTTAGTCTGAAAGGGTTTGCCTTCTTACAATTTATGGGAGCGTGCCCATAGGCACTCTCCCATAAATTGTAACAAGGCAAAGACATATGCACATGATTTGATGGCCAAAAATAATTTAGCACTCTACCAGTTAATGTGTTAATGATGGCATGTTAATGGCACATGTACAGAGATCACAAAAGCTGAAAATAGGCCTTTGTAGGTTAAGGTGTGTTTGGAACAAGTCACAAAATTACTGTAGATATCATTAATGTTGGCAGAAGATTTCCAATGTGATTATAGGCAGTGGCATTTGTAGCGCTGTGGTAGAAAGATACAAGAACAATTTATTCTGTATTTTCCTGATCTGAATTTCCCTTTGGTATTCAAAATCTTAAACAAGTCAGATACTGAATACCAAACCAATACCATGTCATGCCCACAAAATACTGAAACCAATACAAAACTCAAAATTCCCAAACCGCCCATCTCTAGTTAAGTTATGAATGTGGCTTACAAATGGAGTATCCAGAGGTATGTTGAAAGTACCTGGGTTATTCTTTCCATGTGGCATGATTCTGCCTTGAGAAAGCAGAGGTTTTCACAAACTGGAAATTACAGTGGAACCCTTTTAACAGAATGGTCACATTGCCATTGGAAAATAATTTAATTAGCAGAGATATTCAGCTGAGTAGAATTGGGTAATTTTTCTGCTTTCTGGTTATAAACTGAGAATTTACCCAATTGTATCTTTTTAACAGTGGGCATTTAGCTCTGCCAAACAAGATTTCACCTATACTATAATTTGCAATTGTGTGTGTGTGTGTGTTTGTTTACTAACTTCTCCTACACCACCAATCAAATCATCATCAAACATTGCCTGTGTACTTACCTATCTGTCCAAACTCTCAGACCACCAGTTTAACCCTTCACCTAACACAGTTGTTAAAAAAAATAATTTCACATTTTTTTAAAACAAATTTCACAATTTTTCAATAAAACCATACAAATATGAATACAAGAACCATCAAATTGGTTCTAATGATATCCAGATTTGTATGGTTTTATTGCAAAAATTCTGAGATATTTTAGGCTGCGGTAGGCTTATTCTGGTTAATTTTCTGGCCGTTTTTGGCTGCTATGTTTGGTAAAGGGTTCATTCTGTAAGTCCATCGCTTATGTTCAGATTAAATTATATGGAGTATTTCAATTTGTTGTAAAAGCGAACCTATGTTTCACTTCTCTGACCAATTGAAATATTCCAGTTGACTGAATCTAAAAAATGCTATAAACACTCATTTTTTTTTGGCATCAATGCAAGAAATGTTTCTCAATCGAGACTTGATTTGACCAAATCTTTCATGACTTTATCATTAAGAATAAAGACTCGGACCGGCTGTAGTTTTAGGATTCCACCACGCAGTTCCTTTAATTGTGTTAATATCTTGATTCTTTCAATGTGAATTAAATACTAATTGTTTGAAGATCTCTAAGTGGATCATGAAATAATATTGGTGCATCTTCACTGATAAATGGATGTCACATTAAATGAACGATAGTCTGTGCCCAAAGTACCAGAAGAGTGGGTAATCTGATAACACATGACAGCGTAGAATTCCAAACAGAATTAGACTGGTGACCCAAGAGCTTGCTCTCAGTCCAGAGAGTTTCACTTGGGGGAAGGGATGTCTATAAGAGAGGGCCAAAGGAGTGGAATTTTGTGAAAACTATAATTTGTGATTGTTTGTGTGAGTGTTTGTTGACTGTGTTCTTGTGCACTGTCAATTGAATCACCATAAAACACTCTCTGTCCAGAGAGTGTCAGTTGGGGCAAGCGGGAAATAAGCAGGCTGTCATCTGCAGAATGAGGTCCCCAGAGGGTGAATTTGGTGATGCTATCCTGCACAGCAGGGTAGCATCACTAAATTTACCTTCTGTAAACCTCAATGTGAATCAATGTCACAAGCCTAAACAAAAAGAGGTATCCAGAGCATAAACTGGCCAACCATATGGGATAGCATCACCCTCTGAGGTCCTCATTCTGCAAATGACAGATTGCTTATTTCCAGGCTAGACTGGGGGTTGGGGTTTCAAATGAGGGGATCAAGGAGGTGGAATGGGGTGAAAACCAGTAGTTTGCTTCTAGAAGTCTCTTCATTATCTCCCTTGATTGCAGTGGTCTACTCGAAAATCTGAAAATCACACTTGATTTGCAATTGTCTTCCCCAGAAATTTCTTGATTATCTCCCTTGATTTGCAGTGGTCTACTTTAGAAATTTTGATTATCTCCCTTGATTTGGAATGGTGCACTCTTGAAATCACTGGTAATATTCTTTTATTTAAATGGTCTACTTTTCCATCCATGGACAGGTGGACCAACTTGTGGATTAAATGCCTAATTTGAAAGTATTGAGGTCTGTAAACCTTGGAAATTTGAGGTTTGTCGGAATACTTTTTTCTGAATAGGTCTATTTTCAAATAATTCCGATATACACTATAACCTCTAAGCAATTAACAATTAAGATTTGTACAAAAGGTATGCAAAATGTTTAAGTCTACAAATGTTATATGCAATTAATAGAGTTATTCTTTTGGGCATTAACCCTTTACCCAATGTAACGGTCAAAACCGGCCAGCGCCATTCTCAAAAATCGCCAATTAATTTTCATTATTGTTTTAATTTTTTGTCTCAAAAACATTGGTTATGACCCCTCATCGAGCTCGTTCCAATGAGGGGTCAAAACCTATGTTTTTGAGACAAAGACTGAAAAAAATTATTTACCGGTACTTCAAGAATTTCTTTTTTGCAAGTGTCATCTGCTTTTCATGTTAGGTAAAGGGTTAATTAATTGAGTTAGTCCCACTGTATATGTTGAAATGCCGACTTGAGCCGATGTAATGGTGTACCCGCAGGCAGAAATGTAGATAGCCCACAGATATTGAGAGTGAAAGTCTTAAGAATTCTTTGCAATGAGGGAGGTGATAAGAGATGGCATTGGGCAATATGACTACCCTGGGTCAACAGCTTAAGTTCTGTACAGAAACTACATGACATGTACATCAACTCTAAAAACGTCCCATTTAGAATGCTGTAATTCAACTGATAGAGGGGTGCGCGGTGGCTCAATGGTAGACTATTGGACTTCTGTGCTAGAGGTCCCAAGTTCGATCCCTGTCCATGTTGTGTCCTTGGGGCAAGGCACTCTATCCTGGTTGCCTACATGGGGGCACGATGACGCCGTGTACTAAAGCGAACTGCACGTCGGTGGTGCACATGTCTTCAACCGCTGTAAACCTGCTTGAGCGGTGCTTGAACAGAGTTAGAATGTTGAGGAGCTGACAGTTACTCGTCGATGCGCGGTGGTTGTCTCCGGGTACTCTGGCTTCCTCCACCCGTAATACTGTCACGGTCATGATTAGCCATTGTGCATAAGTCTGTGACCTTAAAACACCAATAAATAAATAACGTCGATGGTGCACATGTCTTCAACTGTTGTAACCCTGCTTGAGCGGAGCTTGAACAGAGTTAGAATGTTGTGACCTTAAAAGCCAATAAATAAATAAATAAATAAATAAATAAGAGTGCCAGAAGCCAGTATTCAGTCTCTGTTGACAAGTACTGGTGCCACTAAAAAAATCACCCAACACTTTATGCGCTTTGCTGTCAATAATTAATTGCATAGGCAGTTGCTCTCTCTCTCTTTCTCTATCTTCTTTCTCTCTCTTTTGCCGATAGGCAGAGCCATCAAAGGAATCGATTGGACAGAAAATATGGGATTCGCGGGACCACTAATTACCATTTATGATTATCTATCTTAAGAATTTAGTGAACTGGAAAATGTGTGAAATTTGGCTCAAACAGACCCTAATTGTTAAAACGGTGAAGGTCCAGTCAGATTTTCTTTTTCAATCTAAACCCCCGAGTGCACAAGGATATATTAACAGTGTTTTCAAGCAGTTGTTGTTTATGGCAGACCATTCAAAAGCACACATAAAATGAGTGCACAGGCGGGTTAATAATCCAACTCAGACCTCTGTGGTGAGGGAACTCCATTGTCAAGCAAAACAAATGGCACAATTTTGATTGTTCCCATCCCCATCAGAAGAAAATATTGACACTGTAGTGACTTTTTGAAAGCTGTGCATTCTTGCCACAACGTAACTGGAATGAATGCAGTATATTGTTCCTTGAGTGGAACAAGGTGCCATCTGCAATGCTTTGGCTTTGCCGATGACACATTGTTCTACACAAGGGATGATATGTGGCTCCAAATGGACAATGGTTTCACAGCAGTCACATAAAAGACTTTGTCCTGTGGAATATAGGATCTCAGAAAATTATATACTGCAATGACCTTCACTCATATGCATGCAGGCACATTTTCTCGGCCTATGCATATTGACGATTTAGTATTGTTTTATATTGAAATTTTCCTCCACAAAAATTGACCCTGCGACACAAAAGCTCATTCCTTTTTCTATGTACACAAGTGCTGGCTATCGTTGTTATACTCCTATCATCCAACCTCATGTCTCCGACTCCTCAGATCAGTTTTAGATTCACCTGGAACTATGCTTTACTGGTTGGAGGGGGGGGGGGGGGGGGGGGTGTCAAGAATAATCTATGTATAAAAGGCATGTTTAGCTTAACTTGACATAGTCAAGATAAGCTATTGCCATCATGCATGCAGAAGTCTCTTAGTCTGTGAGTCTGTGACGTCTGTTCACATTTTCCTTTAGCACGGACTATACCCCGCAGTTCTTGTCTGATCATCACGAAATTTCATATGCAGGTTTGGGGTCATGTCTAGATGAGAACGTCCCCTGTTGGTCGCGATCAGGCAACCGGTATGGCTGCCCGAGCCCAAAACCCGAAAACCATTAGCACAGTCTACAGGTTGTATTTATGAAGGGATTTCATTGTAACTTGGTAGGATGCCTCTGTATAATGCCTAGATGAGAACGTCCCCTTTTGGGCATGATCTATCAACCGTGATGGCTGCCCAAGCCCGAAACCCAAAAACTTTTAGCACAGTCTGCAGGTCATGTTTAATGTGGAGGGATTTCATTGTAACTTGGTAGGATGACTCCTTATGATGTCTAGATGAGAATTTCCCCATTTGGGCATGATCTGCCAACCGTGACGACTGCCCGAGCCCAAAACCCGAAAACCTTTACCACAGTCTACAGGTCATATTTATTGAGGAATTTCATTGTAACTTGGTGGGTTGACTTCATATAATGTCCAGATGAGAAAGTCCAAAGCCCGAAAACCTTTAGCACAGTCTAGAGGTCATATTTATGAAGGGATTTCATTGTAACTTGGTAGGATGACTCCAAATAATGTCTAGATGAGAATATCCCATTTTGATCGCGATCATGCAGCCTTAATGGGTGCTCGAGCCCAAAAACCTTTAGCATAGGCAAAAGGTCATATTTATGGAAGGATTTCATTGTAACCTGTTAGGTTGACTCCATGTAATGCCTAGATGATGACATCCCCTTTTGGTCGTGATTGGTCAGTTGTGATGGCTACTAGTGCCTGAAGCCCGAAAACCTTGAGCACAGTCTACAGGTCATATTTAAGAAGGATTTCATTGTAACTTCTTAGGATCACTCCAGATGATGCACAGATGAGATTGTCCCCTATGGTTGCAATCATTCAGCTATGATGGCTGCCCGAGCCCGAAGCCCAAAAACCTTTAGCACAGTCTACAGGTCATATTTATGAAGGGATTTCATTGTAACTTGGTAGGTTAACTTCATATAATGTCTAGATGAGAATGTCCCCTTTTGGACATGATTGGGCTACTGTGACGGCTAAAGGTGCCCGAAGCCTGAAAACCTTTAGCACAGTCTACAGGTCATATTTATGAGGGGATTTCATTGTAACTTGGTAGGATGACTCCAAATAATGTCTAGACGAGAATGTCCCATTTTGGCCATGATCATTTAGCCCTGATGGGTGCCCGAGCCCAAAAACCTTTAGCATAGGCAAAAGGTTATATTTATAGAAGGATTTCATTGTAACCTGTAAGGTTGACTCCATATAATGCCTAGATGATGACATCCCCTTTTGGTCGTGATTGGTCAACTGTGATGGCTACAGGTGCCCGAAGCCCGAAAACCTTAAGCACAGTCCACAGGTCATATTTATGAAGGGATTTCATTGTAACTTCGCAGGATCACTCCAGATGATGCCCAGATGAGATTGTCCCCTTTGGTTGCGATCATTCAACCATGATGGCTGCCCGAGCCCGAAGCCCGAAAACCTTAAGCACAGTCTACAGGTCATATTTATGAAGGGATTTCATTGTAACTTGGTAGGTTGACTTCATATAATGTCTAGATGAGAACATCCCCTTTTGGACATGATTGGGCAACTTTGACGGCTAAAGGTGCCCGAAGCCCGAAAACCTTTTGCACTGTCTACAGGTCATATTTATGAAGGGATTTCATTGTAACTTGGTAGGATGACTCCAAATAATGTCTAGATGAGAACGTCCCATTTTGACCGTGACCATTCAGCCTTGATGGGTGCCCGAGCCCAAAAACCTTTAGCATAGACAAAAGATTATATTTATAGAAGGATTTCATTGTAACCTGTTAGGTTGACTCCATATAATGCCTAGATGATGACATCCCCTTTTGGTCGTGATTGGTCAACTGTGATGGCTACAGGTGCCCGAAGCCCGAAAACCTTGAGCACAGTCTACAGGTCATATTTATGAAGGGATTTCATTGTAACTTCACAGGATCACTCCAGATGATGCCCAGATGAGATTGTCCCCTTTGGTTGCAATCATTCAACCATGATGGCTGCCCGAGCCCGAAGCCCAAAAACCTTAAGCACAGTCTACAGGTCATATTTATGAAGGAATTTCATTGTAACTTGGTAGGTTGACTTCATATGATGTCTAGATGAGAACGTCCCCTTTTGGACATGATTGGGCAACTTTGACGGCTAAAGGTGCCCGAAGCCTGAAAACCTTTTGCACTGTCTACAGGTCATATTTATGAAGGGATTTCCTTGTAACTTGGTAGGATGACTCCAAATAATGTCTAGATGAGAAAGTCCCATTTTGGCCGTGATCATTTAGCCTTGATGGCTGCCCGAGCCCAAAAACCTTTAGCATAGGCAAAAGGTTATGTGTATAGAAGGATTTCATTGTAACCTGTTAGGTTGACTCCATATAATGCCTAGATGATGACATCCCCTTTTGGTTGTGATTGGTCAGCTGTGATGGCTACAGGTGCCCGAAGCCCGAAAACCTTGAGCACAGTCTACATGTCATATTTATGAAGGGATTTCATTGTAACTTCGCAGGATCACTCCAGATGATGCCCAGATGAGATTGTCCCCTTTGTTTGCGATCATTCAACCATGATGGCTGCCCGAGCCCGAAGCCCGAAAACCTTTAGCACAGTCTACAGGTCATATTTATGAAGGGATTTCATTGTAACTTGGTAGGTTGACTTCATATAATGTCTAGATGAGAACGTCCACTTTTGGACACGATTGGGCAACTGTGACGGCTTCAGGGGCCCAAAGACTGAAAACCTTTAGAACAGTCTACAGGTCATAATTATGAAGGGATTTCATTGTAGCTTGGTAGGATGTCTCCAAATAGTGTCCAGATGAGAATGTCCCCTTTTGGTTGCGATCATTCAACCATGATGGCTGCCAGAGCCCAAAGCCCAAAAACCTTTAGCACAGTCTACATGTAGGTCATATTTAATAAGGGATTTCATTGTAACTTCGTAGATTGACTTCATATAATGTCTAGATGAGAACGTCCCCTTTGGACGCAATTGGGAAACTGACGGCTACAGGGGCCCGAAGCCCAAAGACCTTTAGCACAGTCTACAGGCCATATTTATGAGGGGATTTTAATGTAACTTGATAGGATGACTCATTTTGGAATTATTTCACTGTAACTTGGTAACTTTTGTTGATATACGTTAACTGTGAGGGCCACATACATTAACTGTGAGGTCATATTAACCCACCCCTCAGCTCTTTAGTACAGTGTACACCTCATATTATTTTTATCATAAACATAGCACACAAGGAACAGAAATGAACATATTCCCAATTATCACAATTCTTGTCTTATTTCATAATCCTTTCATAAACATTGAACATTATCCTTTTCATCAAACACAACACACAAGTTAAGCTACAGTGTCATTGACACTTTCATTTTCTCGACCTTTTAGCATGAATAGACAATTGTGGTGAAATAAATTCCACAGTGCACTAGTATCCCCACAAAATCCTTGGTGGAGCCAATCTCCATCGCTGGAAGTCTGACCAGTTTTTATTAATTTGACCCCAACACGCAGGACGTTTTGTGGGGGGCATACATACTCCCACACACTGGTATATATCATTGATGGTCCATGTATCTTGGTGGCATGATGAGAATACAATACGACAAAGCTATGTTTGGGACTCACACACCACTATATTGGGAAAAATACACATTTTAAGTACCTTGTGTCAAATGAGCAAAATGGACCAGGTCGAAAGGGACTGAAAAGGAACAATATGGGACCAAAATGGACCAACATAACACTGAAACGGAACTACAACAAAAAATTCAAGTCAATTAATTTTTTTTTATAGAGAATTGCTCTGAAAAGATACCAGTTTTTTATTCTCTACTATGTATATAATTTGTTACACGATAAATTAAAATATAATACTGAAATCACTTTATTTTTGTAATAAGTTAATTCCATAGCCACTTTTATGTTGATCCCTATCATAATTTGGAGGGGGGGCGCGGTGGTGTTGCGGTAACCAGTTCACGGCAGATCACCGAAGTTAAGCAATGTCGAGCCAGGTTAGCCCTTGGATGGGTGACCATCTGAGCGATCAATTGCGACTCCCGCGTTGTGTCCTTGAGCAAGGCACTTAACCCTGATTGTCCACATGGGGGCACGATGACGCCATATACTAAGACGTACTGCACATCGATGGTGCACATGTCTTCAGGCAATCTAACCATGCCTGTGCTGCAGTGCGGAGTTACGATGTTGGGGAGCTAGGCAGCTGCGCATTGTTGCTCGGTGGTTCTCTCTGGGTACTCCGGCTTCCTCCACCCATAAAACTGTCACCGACACGATATGATATTGACTGTTAAATTGTTGTTAAACGTTAATAACTAAATTATTTCGGTCCATTTTGGTCATTCATCTAACCTTCCCAGCTTTTCTGCTAATTACCAATAAGATTGCAATGACTGATTGACTAAGATAATGTTGACCTAAAATCCCTCTCTCTCGCTTTTCCTGGAATAAGTTGGGGGCACATGCCCCACCTGCCCCGTCTCCTACAGCTTTGTCTACCCATCAAGTCATTCAGTGCCCATTTGAGTCACATAACCATTTGTAGTCCCCATACATTAATACAGCAATAACATCACATGTCCGTTGCAGTGGTGATTGTATTTTGTTCCTGAGAATTATTTCCAGTTCTGACCGAAACAACAATGGCTTAAGAGGTTCTACTGTTAGCTTATTTGTGAACAAACGTGTAAGTTGGTATACTTGTGAACAAATTTACTTATTGATTTGTTCTCCCCGTGGGAACCCCGGGAACTTGAAAAGTAATTGTATACTGTAGTTGTTATGTCACTGCAGCCCCAAATATTAACCCAGGGGAACAATTTGAACAAACTTGAATTTGAATCCACCACCCCTACCCAGACATGTTGCATATCAAATATGAAAGCATTCAGACTGGTGGATCTGAAGAAGATTTTTATTGAAATTTCCTCATATAGCACTAAGTTAAAAGCCCAAAAATTAACACGATTTGAACAAACTCGAGTCTGAACACCACCTCCCCGAGATGTTGTATACCAAATATCAAAAGATTCTAATAGATGCTTCCGTAGAAGAAGATTTTTAAAGAAATTCTCTCATATAGCATTAAGCTGAAACTCAGGCTCCAGTAGGGAGCCCAAATATTAACACAGGTACCCGAGTTGAACAAACTTGAATCTGATCCTCCTAGAGTTGTTGTATATCAAATATAAAAGCATTTGGGGGCTCAGCCACTCAGTAGGTAGAGGCGCAGGCTGCAAACCGAGAGGCCCTCTGTTCGAATCCCACCTGTGGCAACTGCATTGTGTTCTTTGGCAAGATCCTTCACCCCCATTGCAAACGTGGGGGCATGGTGACGTGTACTAAGGCATACTGCACGTCGATGGTGCACTTGTCTTCAACCAATGCTAACCCTGCTTGTGTGGAGTTAGTATGTTGGGGAGCTGACAGTTTCACACCATTGCTCGGTGGTTCTCTCCGGGTACTCCAGCTTCCTCCACCCGTAAAACTGTTGTGGTCATGATTAGCCATTGTGCAGAAATATGTGACCTTAAAACACCAATAAATAAATAAATTAAAGCGTTCTGGCTGGTGATCTGAAGTAGAATATTTTTAAAGACATTTCCTCATGTTGCACTAAGCTAAAATTTGGGCTACCATAGGGAGCCCAAATATTAACCAAGGGACCTGATTTGAACAAACTTGAATCTGACCCACCTAAAGATGTTGTATACCAAATATCAAAGGATTCTGACTGGTGAATCTGAAGAAGATTTTTAAAGTAAGTTAAACTAAGTTAAACTTTGGGCTCCAATAGAGAGCCCAAATATTAACTCAGGGACCCAGTTTGAATAAACTTGAATCTGAACCCCCTAGAGATGTAGTATATACCAAATATGAAAGCATTCTGACTGGTGGATCTGAAGAAGATTTTTAAAGAAATTTCATCATATTACACTGAGTTAAACCATGGGTAGCCCAAATATTAACCCCAGCAACTCTATTTGAACAAACTTGAATCTAATCCCTCACCCCCACACCCACCCCACCCCACCCCCATCACTGCCTCCCCTGGATGTTGTGCACCAAATATCAAAAGATTCTAATTGATGGTTCTGAAGAAGATTTTAAAAGAAATTCCCACATATCTTACTATGTTTAAAATTCGGACGCCCATAGAGAAACCAAATATAAACCCAGGGACCCAATTTGAACAAACTTAAATCTGAACCCCGTAGAGATGTTGTATACCAAATATGAAAGCATGCTGACTAGTGGATCTGAAGAAGAAAATTTTTAAAGAAATTTCCTCATATAGCACTAAGCTAAAATTTAGGCTCCCATAAGGAGCCCAAAAATTAACCCAGTGACGCGATTTGAACAAACTTAAATCTGACCCACCTAGATATGTTGTATACCAAATATGAAAGGATTCTGACTGGTGAATCTGAAGAAGAAGATCTTTATAGAAATTCCCTCATATTGCATTAAGTTAAATTTGGGGCTTCAGTAGAGAGCATAAATATTAACTCACGGACCCGATTTTAACAAACTTGAATCTCAACACCCTAGAGATGTTGTATACCAAATCATTCTGACTGATGGATCTGAAGAAAATTTTTGAAGAAATTTCCTCATATTGTACTAAGTTAAAATATGGGCTCCCTGTGAAGTTGGATTGTGTGGATTACAGTTTGTCGCTGCGATTATAAATCTCTTGTGGTTCTCTCGGGTATGGTCATTCCATGAGCATCTCCTAGCAGTCATCTGTTTTTTTTTTGTTTTTTTTTTTTTGTTTGGGGGGGGGGGTGAATAGAGTTTATGCTGCCTGTCGCTATTACCCACCCGTGTCCCCTCCTATCTGACTGCATGTATGTTGTTACCTCAACTTGACAACCTCAAGTATGAGCTATTGGGATGGGTTGCAATCTGTCGTCCATCCGTACATATGTCTGTTCCTCTGTCCTTCCACAATTCCTTTAGCACACCCTACAGGCCGCAGCTCTCACCCAATCAGTCCCAGGTTTCATATTTTGCTTTGGGGCAATATCTAGATGGGATCTATCGAATTTTTCTGAATTTCATTGGAAACATGTCCACCAGAGGCCATCTTAGATTTGGCATATAAATTGTCAACAATTCCGTTATTGATTTATTTATTATTTATAATGTTTAAGGTCACATATTTATGCACAATGGCTAATCATGACCGTGACAGTTTTATGGGTGGAGGAAGCCGGAGTACCCGGAGAGAACCACCGAGCAACGACGAGCAGCTGCCAGCTCCCCAACATCGTAACTCCGCACTGCAGCACAGGCGGGGTTAGATGGGTTGAAGACATGCGGACCATCGACGTGCAGTACGCCTTAGTACATGGTGTCATCGTGCCCCCACATGGACAATGGGGGTGAAGTGTCTTGCCCAAAGACACAACGCGGTTGCCGCAGGTGGGATTCGAACCGAGGACCTCTCGGCTTGCAGCCTGCACTTCTACCTACTGAGCCACCGCGCCCCAACAATTCCGTTAGCACACTCTACAGGCCGCATCTCTCACTCCTTCCTTTTCAAATTTCATATGTAGCTTTGGTGTGATGTCTAGATGGGAGCTATCAAATTTTTCTGAATTTTGTTGAAAAACATGGCTGCCAGTGGCCATCTTGGATTTGTGTATAAATTGTCCAACAATTCCTTTAGCACACCTTACAGGCCGCAGCTCTCATCTGATCCATCCCAAATTTCATATGTGCTTTAGGGCCATGTCTATATTGGAGCTATTGAATTTTTCCGAATTTCGTTGAAAAACATGGCCGCCAGAGGCCATCTTAGATTTGAATATAAATTTCCAACGATTCCTTTAGCACACCCTGCAGCCGCCCACAGCTCTCACCCGATCAGTTCCAGGTTTCATGTTTGGCTTTGGGGCAATGTCTAGATGGGATCTATCAAATTTTTCCGAATTTCGTTGGAAAACATGGCCACCAGAGGCCATCTTAGATTTGGCATATAAATTGTCAACTCTTCCATTAGCACAGCTTACATGCCGCATCTCTCATGTGATCTTATTCAAATTTCATATGTGACCTTGGTGTGATATCTAGATGGGAGCTATCGAATGTTTCTGAATTTTGTTGAAAAACATGACTGCCAGATGCCATCTTGGATTTGGATATAAATTGTCAACAATTCCATTAGCACACCCTACAGGCCACATTTCTCACATGATCTTTTCCAAATTTTATATGTAACTTTGGTATGATGTCTAAATAGGAGCTGTTGAATTTTTCTGAATTTCGTTGAAAAATATGGCCGCCAGAAGCCATCTTAGATTTGGCATATGAATTGTCACCAAACCCTGCAGGCTGCATCTCGCATTCAACCTTTTTCAAATTTCATATGTATCTTTGGTGTGATGTCTAGATAGGAGCTATTGAATTTTTAGCTCACCTGACTGAAAGTCAGGGTGAGCTATTCTGATCACTTTTTGTCCATCATCTGCCATGAAGGTGGTGTTTGGAACTTTTTCTCCCAAACCACTGACCACTTTTTAATGAAATTTCACATGAGTAGTGGTTATATAGGGGCATTTGGGTTTTTCTTCAAATTGGGTTTCTGCTCACATTGAGGAGGGGGTGGGGCCAAAATGCCTCAATTTTAAAAAAAAATCTTCTCATGAACCAGCTGTAGAAGAGACTTGATATTTGGTATACTGCTTCCTTTTGAGGTGTAGACTCAAGTTTGTTCAAGAGAAGTTTGAGGGGCAATATTTATCGTTGTTATGGGAGGGACAAGAATTTTTACCCCGCCAAAAATTTCTATTTCCTAAAACGAGAGGCCGATTTGAACCAAATTTGATATGAAGTATTAATGGGTCATAAGTACTTGATTTATGCCAAAAAAAAGTTTACAAAATGTCCTGTGGGAACCACAGGAGCTAAAAATAGAAAGCATTTCAAACGCCCATATCTCCAAAACTACACGGCTCTGAGAATTATTTGGTGAAAAGCTTCCTTAGCCCAGCAGAATGGAATGACCAAAAAAAATTGCTATCGGTTTTATCATAGGGTACTTTTTCGAGACTGAAAAAATGCTGAGTCAGCATTTTTAACATTGTGGGTAATGGGGAAAACATTTAAGACTCTTTTCCCAAACCACTGCTCTAATATCTTTCAAATTTCACATATAACATCTTTGAAAGATTGTTTCACATGTTTGTTGAAATCAAATTCCTGGGTCCATATTTGGGCTCTCTATGGGAGCCCAAATGTTTAAATTAGTGCAGCATGAGGAATATTCTTTAAAAATCTTCTTCTTCAGATCCACCAATCAGAATCTTTTGATATTTGGTAAGCAGAATCCTTGGGGAAGTGAGATTCAAATTTGTTCAAGCCAAGTCTCTGGGTTCATATTTGGGCTCTCTGTGGGAGCCCGAATTTTAACTTAGTTCAATATGAGGAATTTTCTTTAAAAATCTTCATTTTCAGACCCAGCAGTTGGAATGTTTTGATATTTGGTATACAGCATTCTTAGGGAGGTGTGATTCAAGTTTGTTCAAGCCAAGTCTCTGAGTTCAAATTTGGGCTCCCTGTGGGAGACCAAATCGTAACTTAGTTCAATATGAGGAACATTCTTTAAAAATCTTCTTCTTCACATCCACCAGTAAGAATCTTTTGATATTTGGTATGCAGCATCCTTAGGGGGGTGAGATTCATGTTTGTTCAAGCCAAGTCTCTGGGTTCATATTTGGGCTCCCTGTGGGAGCCCAAATTATAACTTAGTTCAATATGAAGAATTTTCTTTAAATATCTTCTTGTTCAGATCCAGCAGTTGGAATGTTTTGATATTTGATATTTGGTATACAGCATCCTTAGGGAGGTGTGATTCAAGTTTGTTCAAGCCAAGGTTCCGAGTCCATATTAGTTCAGTATGGGGGATCCTTAGGGGGATGAGATTCACAGTTGTTCAAGCCAAGTCTCTGGGTTCATATTTGGGCTCCATTTGGGCTCCCTGTGGGAGCCCAAATTATAACTTAGTTCAATATGATGAACATTCTTTAAAAATCTTCTTCTACACATCCACCAGTAAGAATCTTTTGATATTTGGTATATACTGTATCGTTAGGGAGGTGAGATTCAAATTTGTTAAAGCCAAGTCCCTGGGTTTATATTTGGACTCCCTATGGGAGCCCGAATTATAACTTAGTTCAATATGAGGAATATTTAAAAAAAAAATTAAAATTTCCGATCCACCGGTCAGAATGTTTTGATATTTGGTATATGGTTTTCTTCATGGGGCAGATGCAAGTTTGTTCAAATCAGGACCCTCAGTTGATAGTTGTCAGTGTTGGGTGAGCTCTCTCAGGCCCCTTGGGGCCGCTTGTATTAGAATTGTCATTGAAATCTGCAGATTTGTTTATTATGAATGGAAGCCATAGTTTCATAACATATTTTGTTCATAAAAATGATTTTCTCACAATTTAATACAGAATGTTAGCTATCATTCTCCAATAAATTTTAAGAAAATCATTTTTTATGAACAAACTGAGATCATTGATGGAGCCAGACATGTTAACCATATTAGAATCCCTGAGAATTATGTGAATTTAAAAGTTGTTCTCAGCCACTGTGAGCGAGATCAGTTTGGGTGAAGTAGCGTCACAGAAATTAAAAATATATTTCCAAAAATAGTTTCTAAATTGGATGAGAGCCCGGATATGGGTTTCCAGCAAAGCCAAAATGAGCCAAGTGTACCAATGTTGTAATTTCACAGACTGTGTGCCTGTGTCATAAAAATTATTATTTTCATTTTTTCTATTTGTGTGAAACACATCACAATTTAATTCATGTACAAAATATCCATTAAAATTGTTCAGCAACTTTTTGTTTGTTGTAAATACTTCTATCACTTGGATGGGATAGAAACTTTTGGTAGACAATGTTGGCAAACCAGCATTGATAAGATTATCCAATTCATCTTTGTACCCATCCTAAGATATTAACCCTTAAGGACCTGGACAAGTATCCTGAATTCCCGCCAGCCCACAGCCTTAAAACATCCAGTGGTTTAGGAGTGATTTCTAGTCAAGCCTTGGCTGCCTTAAGAGGCAGCCAAGACTGTAATTAGAAACCACTTCCCAGATAATTTGCCTACTGTCAGCAGAACATCCTCATGTTAAGGGCACCTGTTTGGAGGTTATAAAAGTCGGAAATCGGCCTTTATGGGTTGTCATCTTTAACCTCTAAATATGCCCACCCCCCAGAGGTAGTACTGTGAATGCCACTAAATTGGATATTTATAATTGAATAACCCTGTTAATTGCATATAACTTCCAAACACTATACCATTTACTGTACTGTAAGTACAAATTTCACCTGTTAACCCTTTATCTAATGAATCATCCACATCCACCTGCGTAATATTTAAGTTCAGCAATAGAAAAAAATGTTTTTAAAAAAATTTCAACAAAACCATATCATGTCACTCCTCATTGGAACGAGCTCATTCCAATGAAGGGTCAAATGATATGGTTATGTCGAAATTTAAAAAAAAATTATTATTTAATAAATTTTGAACTGTATGTGATGGGTAAAAGGGTTTAATTACATATCATTTGTAAAGTAAATCTAATTGAATAAAAAATCTTGTCTTCCATAAAAGAATTACCCTCACAATCACTGAATTCCCAATTTTTATGGACATATTTGTCCTCACTACAAGGAAGAATTGATATTGAATCTATTATATCTTGTTTCACAGAGCTCAGTGGGTTTTGACAAAAAAAATATAATAGAATAAATGTTTGGTTAGTTTATCACTGGAATGCAAGGAAGTAACCAATTCCTGCTACTTGATTACTCTTGTCCTGCCTGTTAATTGAATATTTCTACTGGCATTCTGGCTATTCAAATTAACGTGAGTGCGGTGGCTCAGTGGTTACGGCATTGGACTTCAAACTGAAAGGCCCTGGCTTCGATCCACACCAGGGGTAACTGCATTGTGTTCTTGGGTAAGGCACTTAATCCTGATTGCCCATGTGGCACAGTGGTGCTGTGTACTAAGGCATACTGCACATTGATGGTATTTGTCTTCAACCAATGCTAACCCTGCTTGCATAAAGTTAGTACGTTGGAGGGGTCTGTCAGTCACTCACCATTGCTTAGTGGTTCTCTCCAGGTACTCCCGACATGACATGTTAAAACCACAATAAATAAATACAAATAAACAGCTTTCTACTGTACTGAACAGAACAAGAAGATTCTCATGACATACTATTTTTATACCTCTTGAGAATTGGCTCGCAAAGCTAATTTTCAATAGGTATAGCAATCTCACGTTTTCTTTGGATGACATTTATAAAGGTAAATTTCAGAATAAATAGCTGTGAAACAAAAATCTAGTGTATTTTCTCAGCTTTCACTTTGATGTGATCCGTCAACCTTTCATACACATTTTCAAATACAGTGGAACCCACTTAATTGGATATCTCCTAATTGTATATCCTTGTTAATTGAAAATAATTTCCCAACACAAAACCATTTACCATACCTCCAGTGAAAATTTGACCTGTTAATTGAATATAGGTTATAGAGTAAACTCCTGTTAATTGAATAAAAAATCTTGTAACCTGTTGAGAAATTACCCTGACTCTCCCCAGTTTTCCTTTGTTTATTGACCCATTTGGCCTCAGTACATCTAATACAGGCATTTAATCTATTATATCTTGTTTGATAGAGCTTATGGAGCTCTATCAAACAAGATATAATAGAATAAATGCTGAGTTTATCTCTAGAATACAGGAAAGTGAAACAATCCCTGTTAATTGAATGCTCCTATTAATTGAATAATTTTCATTGGCAAAGTGGCTATTCAATTAACAGGGTTCCACTGTATTCACCAAAGTGAAAGTGTTTCTGATCTCTTGACATATGTTACTGGAGATGTAGCAATTCACTAGGAAAGCTCGACCCCAGAATCTGAAAAACTTTATACTTATATTTCATGAACTCTTCAGTTTGTCAGCACCCTGCAACACTCCATACTCAGGTGGCAAAATATTTTCTCAACCCCATTACCATTCCTATTACAAATCCCTAAACATTCGGTCATTCATATCTTCTTTAACAGAGCTTTTTCTCATTCAAACCATTCCTATAATGTTCTTCTAAACCATGATGTTTGACCCTGGATTGGAACACATTTAACCCTGAAGCCCTGTGCAATTTCTCTGTATTTCCACTACCACAGCCTGACAGTCTGGTGACACAGTTGTGATTTCAAGCAAAGTCTTGGCTGCCTTTATAGGAAGCCAAGACTTGACTAGAAATTACTGCCATGGTAATTTAACCACTGTCTGCAGGACTTTCTTGGGATTGCATATTGAGGCTTTGAAATTTGTGAAAGGCGGAAATAAACCTTCAAAGGTTATGCTTGTCCCTGGTGAAGGCCCATAAGTTGTGGTTTGGAGCAAAGAAAACAAAATTCATGATTTGTTTAGGAAAAAATTGGTACTGTTGTGTGGATCTTCTGGAGAATGAAGATTTTTACTCAATGCCCACAATATCAAATTGTATTATTTTAAGTATATATTTTTTTCAAATTAAAAAAAAAAGTCAACAAAACCATATTATATGACCCCTCACTAGAACAAGCCTGACAAGCTATTCCAATGAGGGGTCACATGATATGGTTTTGATGAAATATTTTGAAATTTTTGTTCTCTACTGCTTAATTTGTAAAATACATGGATGGATGCACTGATTTGTTAAGTAACATGTTAAAAGTGTGAGCCATAAGCTGTATCTGTAAGTCAGTCATTTTCCAATCACTCTCCAGCACTGTACACAAAAATTCTCTTTATCTCAAAACAAGTAGAAGCTGACATTCTCTGAAAATTTTCTTGAATAACTAAAGATAATCATTTTTATACCCCCTGCACCAAAGTTTTTTTGGAGGGTAGGTATTCTGGAATTAGCTTATCTGTCCATCTATCCATCCATCTGTCTATCCATTTGTGGATACAATTTTGTCCAAATCCTTTCTCAGTCGTTTTTGAGTCAACTTTTCATAATTTTATGCATTGGGGCCTGCTGTTTACATCAGGTGCCCTTTAGTGATCAGCCTGTTCATCCATCCATCCATCCATCCCTCTTATGTTTTCTGCAATTTTTTCAGCTATCGATAGAAATATTGAAATGATATTTTGTGTGTAGCTTCCTAGTAGGTACTTACAGGTCAAGTTTCAATTCCATTCTGTTCAGTTGGTTTATTAAAGAGTTATTGCATTTGAACTGTGAAATTCAACAGCTATAACAGGTTTTCAGCACTTTTGTATGTATCTTCCTGATGATACCTTACTGATCAGACACCAATTCCATTGTACACGTATGGTTTATTACAGAGTTATTGACCTTGAACTTAGAAATTTGACAGTTATAACAGACTTTCCACAGTTTTCTTCACTAATGTTAGCGATATATGATTTTTGGTATGTACCTTCCCTGTGGCAAATTACAGATGGAGTTCTGTTTTTGCTCCCTTCATTCATTTTTTCTCACAGTTGCAGAGTTATTGCCCTTGAACCTGAACATTTGGTATTATAACAGGTCTTCCACACTTTTTTCAGTTATGGATGGAAATATTGAAATAATTTTTTGTATGTAGCTTCCTGATGGGTACCTCCACATCAAGTTTTAATTTCATTCCGATCCTTTTGTTTGTCAAAGAGTGATTGCCGTTGAACTTGGAAATTTCACACATTAGCTGTGGTTATAGCTCCCCATTCACCCTACAGACTGCTGTTGTTGGAAATTTGAATGGAAAACAAGACTTTTCATTATAAATATCTCTTTTTATAATGATATAATTACCCTGGATACTGGAACCCAAAACAGCTATTTGGTACATTGTTTCACTGGCCTTTCAAGATAGGTGGTCTCTCATGGAAGGTTTTACTGTACTGTATACTGTTCAAATTGCAAACCATTTCAAATGTGGAGCCCACAGTGATGTGGTCGAGTGCTGAATTATTTTTCTGGAGTGATGTGAAACGTGGGTATTTTTTCAAAGATACCACACTACCAACAACAGTAGCCTCCAATTTAACAAGATTATGTTCACAATTAATTGTTTTGTTACAATTTATTGGAGAGTGTCAACAGACACTCTCCAATAAATTGCAACCAAACAATTTTATATAATTTTTCTTCAACTGCTGAGCAAACACCAAGTTAATGTATATAGTGTAAAGCCACTAAAGTGGCTTCCAGCACTTTTCAAAAAAGCCACGATAGTGGCTTCTAGCACTCAACCAGTTAAAGGCTTGGCTCAGAGATTAACTAGCATGGGAACCTGTGCATGTATCATTTTGCAGAGTTATTGCCCATTTTTGACTTCAGATATTTTTGCAACTGACATAATGTGGTATACAGTGGTCGTTTCAGTCCATCTAGAACAGTCGCCTCTCATTTGCCACTAAAACAGTGCAGATCTTGGAACCTGTGTGACAAGCTCATTCCAATGAGGGGTCACAAGCCAAGTTTTGGAGAGAACAATTTAAAAAATAAATTTAATAGTGATTTTTGTGAATAGTGCTGGCCAGATATTTGCAGTGGAGTATGTAAAGGGTAAAGCCATAGCTTATTATTATGATCCCAGTTGGAAGAAACTCAAACTGGATTCAATGTCCTGTTCTCGCCCATCAACCTCTTGAGTGTACCTAATTGGGCTAATTAGTCCGGCAGGCTTGGGTTGTATCTAAAATCCAAATCCCTTAATACCCTGGTAACAATTTTGATTCCCCAAATAGCACACAATAAAAATATAAGGCTCACTTTTTGATTCCTGTTATTTTGACAAGGTACTGCAGAATCAAGAAATGGTACTGATTATATCCAAGTATTGACTTTCCTTGAGGCTGATACAAGGAACGATCAACCGGAGATAAGTTACATTCACCGAGGCCGTAAGCCTTGGTGAACTTTACTTTTCTTGGATTGATAATTATTAGAAATTATTTATTGACACTATAAACACTCTCCAATAAATTGTGGGAAACCAAATTCAAATGAACAAAATATCCTTTGCTTCTGAATGAGAATGAAGTAATGCTTAAGGAGCTTAACCCTTCAACTCACATAGACGATAAAAATTTATTATTTTAAATATTTTTTCAAAATTTTTCCAAAAAGGTTCACAAAACCATATCATGTGATCCCCTCATTGAAACAAGCTCATCAGGCTCATTCCAATGAGGGGTCACATGATATGGTTTTGTTGAATTTGTTTGGAAAAATAGTTATTTTTGCTGCTCTGAATTTGTAAATTATCTGGACGGATGTGGCCGGTTCATTAGGTAAGGGGTTAACACTTTGCCTAACATGATTAGATGACAACACTTGCAAACATATTTATTAATAACTTCCCTGTGGGAACCATGGAAAGTGAAGCCATGCTTGTTTACTGTGGTAAACAAGCTCTGTTTTATGGGTAAAATAGACCTGGCAATCAATGCAAAGGGAGGAAGTCCCTTGGTATGGGCAACTTGGGATTAAACGATTGACTGGACCAGACTTTATATCCATGCTGCAGTCACCATTAGCCATTGTGCACAAATATGTGACCTTAAAACTTAATCTGCTGAGTATTTTCAAGATGTTTTTCATCAAATCTAGTCCTGGCTGCTGTGAAGCAGCCAGGACTAGATTTGATGAAAAATTCATCAAAATTTAACCCAAGGACTTGTTGGTGAAAAAACACATTCAATTTAAAGAATGAAAACTGGATCAAATGTAACCACATTATACTTATTTCAGTGACAAGAGAAATTCTGTCCTGGGTATGAAAATCCACCAGCAGCATGCAAGGAGTTGAACGCCAATAAATAAGTATTGAATAACTGCAAATTTTCATTTCTTGCCTCCACGACACACCATATGACCCCTCATTGGAATGAGCTCAGTAAGTTCATTCCAAACCAGTGTTCATAAGTTATGTTTATGAGACAAAAAATTAAAAAGTAATAAAATTTAATAAAGGGATTCCAGGACTGAGTCAACTAAGTGATTCTAATATAATCAAACACAGTCGCATTCAGATTAAATCATCTCCCACAAACAAGATACCTACAGCCTGTCACTTTTCCCTTCCTTTTCAACCCTACCCACCACACCTATCTTTTTCTGAGAATGCTTCCAAGAGTGTTATGGCGGATGATGTAATTGAAAGTATTATGGAAAGAAAGAAGATCAAGAAACTGTATAGAAATTACCAGGCACAGATAACAGATCATTCTATTCAAGTTTCCAATACCCAGTACTTTCACAACAGACTATTCAAGTTTTCAACAGCAAGTATCTTCTACCATGCTTACTGCAAATCATAGTACAAAAACAGCAAGAACACAGTAGAGGGTGATCAAGAAGGAAAATATTATTTGGCCCTCCTAGTAAAGAAAGAATAACATTATTTGGCATGAACTGACAAAATGAAGAAGATGATCGGACATCAACCATCACTTGAACTTTCCAGTAATCTGAGATGAAAAGGTAAGCAAACTTTTATCATGCACACCAAATGGGAGGGGTTTAATATCTCATGCAGAATATATTCCATGAAGACTAAATAACCAAATGAAATAAGTTTTAAGTTAACTGCCTTATTGCTGTGACTTGTATTACGACAGAACCTTGTTATACTTTGTTCTTTTAAATGTTGTAAAGTAACAGACCATTGTAAGAGGTTCTCTGAGCTCTCTTCAACCATATTCACATATATTCACATGATATATGTCGATATGGATGAAAGGGGCTCAGAGAGCCCCTTCCAGTGTCAACAGAATTTCATCAGCTCGAATAAAAATGAAGGAACAAACATCAGTTCTTTGGTTTACAAACTCTGCTTCTGAAAAAAAAATGAAATTTGGAGATTATTTAGGAATAGATTTGGTTTTGATTCTCAGAAAGCTTGTGCAATAAAAGTATACCCTATTGTTTCTTTATACTGGAAGAGTACATAACTAGACCTCTTCCACCTTAAAATTATTATCTGGTTAACTGGTAGAGTGCTGAAAGCTCATATTTGGTCTTTGTTGTGAGGTGCAAGCACTGCGACTTAAAGGTTTCAAAACTCAGTGATTATGCTTCATATTATCTTTGAAGTGAAATTATTTAGTCTGTAAAGTTTTGACTTGTGACAGTTTATGGGAGAGTGTCTGTAGACACACTTCCATATATTGTAACAAAGCGAAGACATGTGAATAAAACAAGCCTGATCTCTGCAGACAAAACCACTTTTCTAATAGTGAATCACCTTTTCTCTTATTGTTCTCTTGTGTTCTAAATCATACATACAGAAGAATTCAAATGAATAACTATTCCAGATGAAATGCGATTCAAATCAAATTTTGTGGATGAGGTTCATGAATTTCAATAAGAAATACAACAAATTTTAGATCAGTTTTGTATCAAACATGCAGTTAAAGATATTTCACTTCAAGAACCACTTCAATTAAGTAAGTTGGAGAGTCTGACAGTTACTAACCATTGCTTGGTAGTTCTCTCCAGCTACGTCGGCTTCCTTCACCTGTTAAACTGTCTGAGACAATATGACCCTGGCTGTTGAAAATGTCATAAAACTCCAATAAAGAAACAATTCAGAAATCCAATAGTAATGATGTGATAATTAAAGGGTATCTAGTTTTTTGGCGTGGATTTTGATGATGATTTTCATGGGTCCCTTCTACCTCACACTATTATTCCACTCAGCACTGACGTTCTTTGTATTTTTCAGCCCTGCACTTTCTTCTCTACACTGTTATTCTGCATGTACTTTTATTCTACCCTGTACTAGTACTTAGAAAACAAGAATAAATAAGTTTGTCCATGCCATAAGTAAAAGCTTATGTGCATTGGGTGTGATGCAAGTGATGCATGCAATCAGAATTCCATCCGCTTCTTGAGTTCTTTAAAAGTCCTGGAATTTAGAAATTACTTGCCAAGAACCTGGAGAGTCCTTGATTATCCCTTTACCTAACGTAACGGCCAAAACCGGCCAGGGCTATTCTCAAAAATCGCCAATTAATTTTCATTTTTTGTCTCTAAAACATAGGTTATGACCCCTCATTGGAACGAGCTCGTCCAGCTCGTTCCAATGAGGGGTCATAACCTATGTTTTTGAGACAAAAACTGAAAATAATAGTTATTCAAGAATTTTTTTTTTCAAGTGTCATCTGCTTTTCATGTTAGCTAAAGGGTTATTGGAACTTTTCTTGAAAAATGAGATATCAGTGGAGATTATTTAGTAATCTTTGGTAGAATGTCTTCCTAATAAAATGAGAATCCTGCATAAGATTTTGGATTATTATTATTATCCTCGAGCAACGAATAAATGAGGTGGGATGCATTTGGTGGGGAGGTTCAATAATAATTTAATCCTACAACCCTACAGAGCTGTTGGATTATTTTGTACTGATCCTCTTAAGCCATTGTTTATTATGCCATTTGCTGGCCGACCAATAAATTACAGCACTGAACTTCAAACTGAGAGGTTCATGGTTCGATCCCTACCAGGGGTAACTGCATTGTGTCCTTGGGAAAGGCACTTAATCCTGATTGCCCACATGAGGGGCATGGTGACGCTGTTTACTAAGGCGTACGGCACATCGATGGTGCACCTGTCTTCAACCTATGCTAACCCTGCTTGTGTGGAGTTAGTATGTTGGTGAGTCTGACAGTTATTCACCATTGCTCAGTGGTTCTCTCTGGCCACCCTGGTTTCCTCTGCCCGTAAAACTGTCTGATACAAGGTGACTCTGGTTGTTGAAAGTGCCGTTAAACTCCAATAAATAAATAACCTTTCAGTTATTCTGTATTTCTATAGGTTATTTTGCCCTCATGAACCAAGGGTGTTTATAATTATACCACAAATGCTGCATGCATGCCTGGAGATGAGCAGGCTGTCATCTGCAGAATGAGGTCCCCAGAGGGTGAATTTGGTAATGCTATCCTGCACAGCAGGGTAGCATCACCAAAGTTACCCTCTATGAACCTCAATCATGGTCTCAGGCCTAAACAGAAAGTGGTACCTAGAGGATAAATTGGCAGATTTTAGCCCACCGTATGGGATAGCATCAGCAAATTGCACCTCTCGAGACCTCATTCTGCAAGTGACAGATTGCTTATTTTCCAGCTTTGCTGTGTGTATTTAATGTTGCATGATACAATACAGACATTTGGAATTGTGCTAGATACACCACAAGTAGAATCCAGATTATGCAAAAGAACATCATGTAAGAATGCATCTGATTGGATGTTATATGTCTGAGTGAGGTTGTGACATGAATGAAATGCTTTGATGTAAAACAGTGGAAGCAAGAAAGTTATCAGATAGCTGAAGGTGATATTTTTCTTTCAAATTGGAAAATATCAGCTTCATTCACTTAATTCAAATTGTATCATGGTACAGTGGAGCCCACTTAATTGGATATCTCTTAATTGTATATCCCTGTTAACTGAATATAATTTTCAAGCACAAAACCATTTACCATACCTTCAGTACAAATTTGATCTGTTAATTGCATATGGGTTGTAGAGTAAACTCCTGTTAATTGTATATAAAATTTTGTAATATGTCAAAAAAATTACTGTGACATGCACCAAATTGCCCTTATTTATCAACCTTTTTGGCCTTACTTCATCCAATGCAGGCATTTATTCTATTATATCTTGTTTGACAG
Organism: Pictodentalium vernedei; assembly: GCA_031216915.1. Taxonomy (NCBI): domain Eukaryota; kingdom Metazoa; phylum Mollusca; class Scaphopoda; order Dentaliida; family Dentaliidae; genus Pictodentalium; species Pictodentalium vernedei. The sequence continues at coordinate 137,911,374 of CM062290.1, read as the reverse complement.
AGCTCTATGAGCTCTGTCAAACAAGATATAATAGAATAAATCCTCAGTTTACCTCCAGAACACAGGAAACTGACCAAATCCCTGTTAATTGTATACTCCTGTTAATTGAATAAATTTCACTGGCAAAATGGATATTCAATTAAGAGGATTCTACTGTATAAATACAGATCACAACTCAAGTAGAGTAACTGGTAACGGAAATCAACAACCCTTGTTGGAGTCTTTCCTGTATTTCATGCGTGCATTTGGGTGGATTGTGAAATAGAGGAAAAACTCCCAACTCAGGTCATTGATTCCAGTCCCCCATACCCCACCCTCATTGTGTTCTGTTTTAACATTACATGTATGCTGAAAAATTTGTCACCTGTAAAAATATATTGCCTATTTTTAGTTTTTTTTCAAAACTGGATTACCTTCTGTTTATGAAATTATTTTTGTCTGAAAGGAAATGATGTATTTATAGTAAGTTTTGATGTAATGTTTTTAACAAACCTGGTTCATGAAGGCAAAACACTATTCAAGATGTTAAGATGGCAGAATGCCAAAACAGAGTAATGTGATATATAGGTCCTAAGGTCCTTGAAAGACATATTTAGGTAAATGATTGGCTTATTTTGATAAAAATATACAGTAAAATGCTGTGGAATATCTGGGTTTTTGATGTGTAAATTGACTTTTTTCTTCTCTGAAAGAAATGCATGCACTTCTTTTTGGGAAACTCTCCCTGAGAGCTCTCATCCCACATATCTCTATGATTCCATCAAAGGCAAATAATACTAGTTTAGAGGACAAGAAGTATGGGAAAGTGGGATGGGAGAATGAAGGATATATGGTTAGTGGGTGACACAAAGGAGAGAAGAAGTGGGAATGAAGTGGAGGTATTTGGGAGCCTTCTCACCTGAGAACCGTAACAAATTAGTGGCCGGCCAGTGTTGTTAACCCTTTACCCAACATAACGGCCAAAACCCACCAGCACTATTCACAAAAATCAACATTCATTTTTAGCTTAACTTGACAAAGTCAAGATAAGCTATTGCCATCACGCGTGAGGAAGTCTGTTAGTCTGTGAGTCTGTTCACACTTTCCTTTAGCACAGGCTACACCCCGTAGTTCTTATCTGATCATCACGAAATTTCATATGCAGGTTTGAGGTCATGTCTACATGAGAACGTCCCCTTTTGGTCATGATCGGTCAACCATGATGGCTGCCTGAGCCCAAAAACATTTAGCACAGTCTACAGATCGTTTTTATGAAGGGATTTCATGGTAACTTGGTAGGATGACTCTGTATAATATCTAGATGAGAACATCCCATTTTGGTCATGATCTGTGAACCGTGACGGCTGCCCAAGCCCGAAACCCAAAAACATTTTAAGCACAGTCTACAAGTCATATTTAATATGGAGGGATTTCATTGTGACTTGGTAGAATGATTCTGCATGATGTCTAGATGAGAACTTCCCCAGTTGGTCGCGATCTGTCAACCGTGAGGACTGCCCGAGCCCAAAACCTGAAAACCTTTAGCACAGTCTACAGGTCGTATTTATGAAGGGATTTCATTGTAACTTGGTAGGTTGACTGCAAAATAATGTCTAGATGAGAATGTCCCATTTTGGTCGCAATTGGTCAACTGTGACGGCTACAGGGGTTCGAAGCCGAAAACCTTTAGCACTGTCTACAGGTCATATTTATGAAGGGATTTCATTGTAACTTGGTAGGATGACTCCAGATAATGTCTAGATGAGAATGTCCCCTTTTGGTCGCGATCATTCAGCCATGATGGCTACCCGAGCCCAAAACCGGAAAACCTTTAGCACAGTCTACAGGTCGTATTTATGAAGGGATTTCTTTGTAACTTGGGAGGATGACTCCAGGTAATGTCTAGATGAGATTGTCCCCGTTTGGTCACGATCATTCAACCTTGATGGCTGCCCGAGGCCAAAACCCGAAAAACTTTAGCACAGACTACAGGTTATATTTATGAAGGGATTTCATTGTAACTTGGTAGGATGACTCAGTATAACGTCTAGATGAGGACATCCCCTTTTGGTTGCTATCGGTCAACCATGATGGCTACACAGGCCTGAAGCCCAAAACCTTTAGCACAGTCTACAGGCTGTATATATGAAGGGATTTCATTGTAACTTGATAGGATGACTCGTTTTGGAATAATTTCACTGTAACTTTGTAACTTTGGTTGACATATATTAACAGTGAGGGCCACATACATTAACTGTGAGGGCCACATTAACCCATCCCTCAATTCTTTAGTACAGACTACCGGTACACCTCAAATTATTTTTATTGAAAACAGCATAGAGGGAACAGAAATTAACATATTCCCAATTATCAGAATTCTTGTCTTTTTTCATAATCCTTTCATAAACATTGAACATTATCCTTTTCATCAAGCACAACACACAGTCAAGTTAAGCTGCAATGTCATTGACACTTTCATTCATTGTGTTTTCATTTTTTTGTCTCAAAAACATAACTTATGACCCCACATTGGAACGAGCTCATTCAGCTCATTCCAATGAAGGGTCATAAGCAATGTTTTTGATGTAAAAAATAAAAAGATTAATCATTGAAGAATTTTGTTTGCAAGTATCATCTATCTTTTGTGTTAGGGAAAGGGTTAATATGATAGGCATTGATAACTGGCACATATATAAACATCAGAGATGATTATAATTGTTTTTGGCTTGTCTCCTGAACAGTGCTTGTTAATTCCCGAGGAACATCCCTGAAATTCCTGGAAGAGTGGGAGCTGGGGTTCTTTCTGTGGAGTTTGAGCCCTGTGATAATTTTAAATGAAGATTTAGAAAATTTTCTTGCATTCTCCCCACTCCTGGTCCAAAACCTTTCAGGTTTAATGCACATCACCCTTGTTTTAGGCCAGTTAGAAGCAATTAAGCAACATTTGCTGGAAAATGGGCAGGGTCATATTCACTATAAAAGGGAGATAACCTGGATCATCATCTATCTGAACTGGCAGAGCAATTAATTATTTTGATGGACAAAATTTGTTCACATGTCTTATTATGTCCTCTAATCTCCAAAGGAGGATTTGGGGGTTTCTAGTGAAGACCTCTGTCTATCCGCCTGTCCCTCCCATCTGTCTGTACAAACATTTTGGATTGTTATTTCAAACCCATCAGTCAGATTTGGATCTCCTTTGGTATGCTGATAGACGACCCACATGGGGGAATGAATATGCCCAAGGAACATGTTCCATCCAATAATTTTTCCCAGAGTTATGGCCCTTTTTCACTCTTTCGACTTGGAAAACATTTTTTTGTGCCACAATACCTTTAAGTCTACTTCGAACATGCCTACGGGTTGGGGGAAGTGGTCCATGCTTTGCATAGCCCTTGTTACAATTTATGGGACAGTGCCTATGGTAACCTCCCATAAATTGTAGCAAGGCAAAGTAAAAAGCCATACAGATGAAATAATATCACTTTAAAAATAGTAATAAGCCACTTAACCCTCATTGCTCCAGTCTTTGAGGTAGGGCTGCATGGTATATCAATAAACCGATATATACCTGTATTCAAACCAGTATCGATTGAATACCGGTGCAATTACAAAAATATTGGTTTATCGTCATTATTTACTTCCTCACAATTTAATTTTCAAGATGTCTTGAGATTTTTAACTGCAGCCCTGAAGGAATAATATTATCTCTTTACCAAAGGAATCGTCTGCATGTGCTCACGTAATATACAATTTCAGCCGTTGAAAAAAAACATTTTCAAAAATTTCAACAAAACTATATCATGTGACCCCTCATTGGAACGAGCTCGTTCCAATGAGGGGTCACATGATATGATTTTGTAGACTTTTGGGGGGAAAATCTGATAAACCTTGTAAAAAAAGATTTTGATATCGTCTGCCTTGGGTAAAGGTTTTTCGAACTGCATCATCAAGGCATGCTAATTCGTTTCGACTGTGATGCCTCAAGCCTCGGTTGAGGTTCTTATGTTCATTTTGCTGAACAGTTTTCGATATACCGGTATACCGCGGTATTTTTTTGAATATCGATACCGGTATTCAGTTTTGAATATCGTGCAGCCCTACTTTGAGGAGCACTTAAATGGATCTTATGAGGGGTCTTTGTTGTTCAAAGTGAGGTCAAAGTCACTGGAGTTGAGGGCAGAGAATCGGGAAAGGTGAGGAAAGGGTGTGCCAAATGTGAAATTTAGGAGTAATGGAGACCCTGTAACATTTCATTTTAGAATGCCCCAAATATTTGCCTAGTAGAACAAGACTCATTAAAATACTAATGGAAAAATGGCATGAAAATATGAATGAAAAGTTGATGGGGAATGACATGAGTAAAAGGTCAATTTTATAATTAGGAGCTCAAGAAAGTGATGATTGGAGGGATTATGAAACACTATTTGACTGAATGCTTGGTGACTGGGAGGGAGAGTGGGAAGGAAGAGCTGGTGGAGTACTGGGTTAATGTAGGCCTTCTCGTTAGAGGACCATGCCAAATCAGCAGAAGGCAAAATAATTATTATTAGGGAATGATCACATCAAGCTCATTTCATGGCGGGGGCACATGATGTGGTTTTGTTTAAAAAAAAATTACCTCCAAAACATAGCTTATGACCCCTCAATGGAACGAGCTTAATACGTTAATATATTACCATTTATGCCATTTAAATCTCATCTTTTAACTGGTAGAGTGCTGAATTAATTTTGGTCATCGAAATTTGCTTACTTGTCTTTGCCTTGTTACAATTTATGGGAGAGTGTTAAGGAACTCTCCCATAAATTATGACTAAGCAAATAATCCATACATAATTAATAATTTCATTTTAAAGAGAATAGGGAACACATCCACAGAATATGAAGCATTTATACTGTGTCACCTGCAGGGATGTAGCTAACAGGTTTTCAATGGGCGGGGGGGGGGGGGGCTGTGCTAGAGGTCCCGAGTTTGATTTCCATCCGGGACGACCCACGTTGTGTCCTTGGGCAAGGCACTTTATGCTGGTTGCCTACATGGGGGCACGATAATGCTGTGTGCTAAGGCGTACTGCAGATGAAACATGATAGCAACCACCACTAAACGACGAAAGTACAAAAGTGAAGAAAGATCCAACTAGTTTGATCTTCGTTCACTTTGTTATGTTCTGTTCATCTCGATCTTGGTTGTTATCATGTTTCATCTGTTCAGGTTCTTACAATAATAATGGGGCGTTATCATCTCTTTTCATACCCTCGTGTGTTAAAATGTTAAAACGCGGAATCCGATGTCACGGAGTCGGATAAGAACCCCACTTACAGATTCCCTTTTTAGGAATCTCTTTTGGAAAATGCCTGTGACTTTGGAATCCCTTTTTCCTGAAATGAGGCTAAGAGTCGTATGTGCAAGTCACTCGATTGAGTAATTGCTCTAAAGCACATTTGCTCGATGGGATTCGAGTCGTTCGAGTTGTGTGTGCAAGTCTCCCGAGGTAAGGCGGAATCCCACTTATGGAATCCCTTTTTGGAATCCGTATAGAATCTCTTTTTATGATATGTCTGTGGCTACAGAATCCCTTTTTTCCCGAAATGAGACTAAGTGTTGTATGTGCGAGTCACTGGATCGAGCAATTGCTCAAAGCACATTTGCACGATGGGATTCGAGTCGTTCGAGCAGTATGTGCGAGTCACTCGAGGTAAGACGGAATCCCTCCCACTTATGGAAGCCCTTTTTGGAATCCCTTTTAGGGAAAATAACAGGTCACAGGTATCCTCAAATACCGAAATGAGGCTAAGAGTTGTATGTACAAGTCATTCGATCGAGCAATTGCTCTAAAGCACATTTGCTCAATGGGATTTGAGTCCTTCGAACAGTTTGTGCAAGTCACCCGAGGTAAGAAGGATTCTCACTTATGGAATCCCATTTTTGAAAAATACCAGGTCACAGGTATCCTCAGATACCGAAATGAGGCTAAGAGTCGTATGTGCGGGTCACTCAAATGAGCAATTGCTCGATAGCTTATTTGCTTGATGGGGTTCGAGTCGTTTGAGCAATGACTTATCAGTAACTGCTCGATAGATTTTTGGCTTTAGGAATCACATTGGCTTTCATTATAATACACACAAGGGAGATAACTCTGCATACAGGTGACAGAATATTAAGCACTGATGATTATAAGACTTAGACGAGTGAAACAGAGATAGTGTGGACTAGATGAACTTCTAGGGATAGAGTAGCACCCATAATAGGCAGAAAAAATGGGATTCTGGGAAAATCGGGACCAGTACCCCTATTAAATAGAGATATCTCGGTCCTATAGCATTATGTACTATTCTTAAATGCCCAAAGTGTGTTTCATGTCAAATAAAATTGGATTTTTGTGATTTGGCGTGATTGTCGGATCTATTTGGGTAATTGGATGTACTCTAGTTCAATCGAACTTACCCTACGAGCCCCCTCGGTACTAGAACACTGCGTGCTACTATTAAAATCCATCGTATTATGGTCCTAAAAAGGATTCTGGAGGACATCCGAACCGGAATAACTACTCTAGTTCAATCGAACTTACCCCAAGGCCCCCCCGGTCCTATAGCACTATGTCCTGCTCCACTACAAAATATTCTGGGGAAATCTATACAAAATAAAGTCAATTTCGGTAGTTTGGTGGATTTTGGTGGTTTGGAGGGATTGTCGGGTTGTTTGTGGTAATTATACGAATCGGGAAATGACTCTTGTACAAAGGAACATACCCTCCGAAAATAACCCTATCTTCTTGTAAACCTTTGGGTAACATAGCAACCACGTGCTACCATAGAAACCAAGGTGGCGGCATTCAGTATACAAAATGGACGATGGAAACACGTATCACCCTAACAACACGCGCTGCACATGCGCACTAACACCGCGTATCACTATGGGACTGACGTCACAACACGGCCGCTCACGCGGGTTACCATAACAACACAACATAGCGGCACAAGGTCACGTGACTATGGCGTCACATGAGATCCTGCTGATGGGGGTCGTTTCATACCTGATATACCACTTACCTAACATAACAGCTAAAGACATTAAGTCAAAACTTCTGAAATGACTGAAACTTTTCATAGCTAATGACCCTTCATTGCAGACATTTGTCAAAAATTCTTTAACCCTTTATCTAGCACAAAAGCAGACGTCACTTGCAAACAAAATTCTTCGAAAACATTTTTTTTCATTTTTTGAGTAAAAAACCAAGCTTATGACCCCTCATGGGAACTAGCTCAATGAGCTCGTTCCAATGATGAGTCATGAGCTATGTTTTTGTGACAAAAAAATGAAAAAGTAATGAAATTTGAATGTTGAATTTTGTGAATAGCTTGTCCGGTATTGACCGTTACGTTGATAAAGGGTTACAAAATTACTGAAAATTTTCATAGCTAATGACCCTTCATTGCAGACAACTTTATCAAAAATTCTTAAATAACTGAAAAATTTCACAACTGATCGATGACCCTTCATTGGAGCAAGCTATCCTAATTGCAATGAAAGATCATAAGCGTTATTTATGCTTTTAAAGCAAATATTGAAAGATTATGAAATTTTATGGCACCTGAGACAGATTTGGCAAAATGTTAACCCTCAGCACACTCATGTCAAAATACCGAAAGTACAAGAAGCCAATTTTTTTCCTAATTTCAAGGTTCAAATTTTTCCAGACAATACAATTTGGAATTTGACCAACCCGGTCTTGTTTACATAGTTTACTGTACGTGGCTATGTCAAACAAGACTGAATTGGTTCTTCAAATTCCAAATTGCATTACTGGAAATATTGTTCCTTGAAATTTTGGCAATCAAAGGGTTAACATTCTAAAAAAAAGTTTAAGTAACTATTTAACAAAGAAAAACTTAACTTTTATTTTCCCCCAAAAGAAAATCTCTCTTTCATTAAATTATCTTATTATTATTTTTTTAATATTGTCTTGAATTTTAATGGGTAAATGTTTTCCAATTTATTTTGCATCAAAAAACATTAAGACCAGCAGAGAAAATGTGTTCTCGCAGTTGCTCGAGAAATCGAAGTCTGAAATGAGAAGAATTCACCGAACTGCCAATCCGAAACAAAGCAAAAGTTCACAAAAGACGCCACCAACAAATTGTGAAAAACGTACAGTCAGCACAGAAGTAGATGGAGGAATTCGAAGTGGAAACTCGTGAAAGCTCCTGATCCAGTTGCTGGAATTCGACGGGCACATGCAGGCGGAAACGTGGCGGAAAAGAGACGGTGATATTCAGCAAATTTGAAAGTTAAAATCCGGAAAGCTGTTGGCCTCTAAACTGTCGATTTTGACAGGTACTTGGCCGTCAAATCTCGAAATTTCAAATTGGCGGGTTTTATTTCCTAAAAGGCGGTTTCCCGCCCAATAAAATCGAGAAATAAGCATCCACGATCATTATGACTTCCAAGTTTTTTTCAATTAGAGAGATTCGTAGCTCAGTGGTACCGTGTTGGACTGCTGAGCTGGCGGAAGGAGTTCGAATCCCAGTGAGGGCAGTTTTGACAAAATTTCAAAAAATTTGAGACGATAAAATAAAAAATAATTTATTATTTCTCTTTTTTGGGAGATGACCGTAGGTCAGTGATTTTGGCAGTTCAGGTTTGACAACACCACTTTCTTTTACCCTTTTTTTTTTTTTTTTTTTTTTTTTTTTTCATTCGGTTATATTTGTAGTTTGTTTATTTCAGTTTTGTGTAATTACCCTATTTAGTTTGTCGCTTGCGGGGATTGAACTCGCAATCTTTATGTTTATAGATCAGTACGCTACCTATTGCGCCACGAAGCACTTGCAGGTTGGTTATTAAATGTTTCACTCACTCTTAATTATCGAGTACTAACGTGAATATATTAATCATTAACAAGAAATGATATTATGGGGATCGAACTCACAATGTATAGATTCGTAGAGTGATACGCTATCTACCGCGCCACGAAGAACACGTTTGCTTATTATTAAATGTTTCACTCACTCTTAATTATCGAGAACTGAAGTGAATACACAAAAATCATTAACAAGAAATGAATTTTAAAATGGCAGTTTATCAAGTAGATATACGGATTAGTGGAGGTTTTTTCATATGTGAGAGTATTTAACGAATTCAAAGTTAACATAATAGTTCGCAAGCAAGAAATTTATTTGAAGTGAAGGATCTGGCAAGGCGCGAACCCAGAACAACAGAGCACCGAGTCCTCCAATAATAGTAATACGAAGCCCACCCACTTAATCTACTGAGCTAACCGTTACGACTTACCAGCACAGCCTATAACGATGATGTGATTACTAAACTTCTGTCGGTTACTGAAACTGTGATGTTCACAAAAGAAATTTTAAAATGACACTTTATTAAAGTGAATATATGGATTTGTAGAAGTTTTTCACATGTGAGCGTATTTAACAAATTCAGACTTAACATAACAGTTTGCAAGCAAGAAAGTTATTTGAAATGAAGATCTGACAAGGCGCGAACCCACGACAACAGACTACCGAGTTCTCCAATAATTGTGAAAGGAGACCCTACAACTTACTCCACTGAGCTAATCGTCACGACTCAATTTGTCTGAGTTTGTCTTTAATGATGACGTGTTAACAAAACTGTTTGTAGTGTTCTCAAACGAAATTTTAAAATGACAGTTTATGAAGTGAATATAAGGTGCCGTCATGCGATTTATTAGCGAAAGCCCCTTTCGACAGAGAGTCGCAAGACAACGTTTTACCTTTCCAGTGGTGGGAAAGGCCTAACAGTTAACCCTGTCAACACATTTAAGCTTTATATCATCAAATTGACAACAAAAAATGGAATAAAATAAAAAACGGTGGAGCAAATATTTGAAAACTAACACGATATACGCAGAGAGAGCCAGAAATCCATCAGATTTTATGAGAAAAATGTAAATTGTACAGAAATATATTTCTCATGACAACTCGGCAAGCGACGCAGTTGCGAAATTGATCTGATTTTTGCCAAAATTATAAGAATGCCACAAGAACTTGACAGTTTTTCTCTCGACACCAAAGACAAAAAGAGTAATATGCCCATTTCAGTATTGTTCCGCCTTTTTTTTTTTTTTTTTTTGCAGCGACAAGCTTTTTTTGCCACATTTCATTTTTAACATTTGTTTACTTTTTTGTTTATATGGTTTTGTAGATTTAATGGTTATTTTTTGTTTTAATTTTATTGACTTCATCGAGATTCGAACTCGCGACCTCGCGCTTCACAGATAACAACGCTACCTACTGCGCCAGCGAAACAGCGCACGAAATATGAACTCAGTTTACATTATGACATGAGGTTTTTTTCATTGAAAGTGACAATTTTTCTGTAAACTGAAAGTTGATTCTGAAGCCCAGATAATCAAGGACAGGATAGACCTATTGAAACTCGGTTATCTTAATTATTTGGTAAATCTCCCCGACAGCCGATGGTGTGAAGTAATGTTCCTGAGAATTTTCAACTCAAATATCAAGACGGGGTGAATGGTCCGGTCGTACAATTTAACGAACATAAACGAACATAAACGGACAGAAGAGAAAATAATAGGAAATACAAGTTAAAAATGATTGAGGGTGCATATGCAGGTATATGTGGGTATATATTAGTCGTTTGTAGAATTTTATTCACTTCTGGTGAGTATTTTGATGATTAATAAGGTTTATAAAATGTACGACGGCGCGAAATTCTTGTGTTCGTTAAGTAGTAGCCTGCTTGAAGCTGTCGACAAGATGCGACAAAGGTGTGAAATCAATTAGCTGTCTATCTGAGGAAGAATGTCGCTGAGGAAATCAGGATGGTCGAAGTGAGAGAGCTGGTGGAGAACTACTCACTGGAGATCTCGGACCAAGACGTTGGGGCAAACCAGGGGAAAAAAAATCGTCAGAGAAAGGGTCATGGAGGATTGTAACCGTAATTGGCGAGAGGGGGTAAAATCAAATGGAGCTGAGGGGAAAAATGGGGAAAACAGTGAAAAGGAGTGCCAGATGTGTAATCTGGGCGTGGTGGAGACCCTGCAACACTTTCTTCTAGAATGCCCAAAATACCAGACTAACAGAATAAGATTCACTGGGAGTATAATGGGGAAGTGGGATGGGAGAATGAAGGACATGTGGTTAGTGGAAGACCCAAAGCAATGGCGGATACAGAGGGGGGGGGGGGGGCGGTCCCCCCCCCCCCCCCCCCTTAGCTCGTGTTTGTCGCGCATGCAGGGCGGAGCCAGGGTTTTCATTTGGGGACAATAATACAACGACATTTATTTCCTCCCTCACCATTCGCTATGGAAAACAAATTTTCAGTTGAAATTTTGCAAAATATATCTACTGGTCGCCTTCATTTATAGCGTCAGCGACACAGCATGATTTTGAGGTGTTACATGCCCCTAGTCTCAGGTACCCCATGGCTATGCCAATTATGGGTCAGGATCTTAATTGGCATAGTCATGGGGTACATAAGCCTAGAGGGCTGACTGCTGAAAACTTTCAAACGCTGGCAGATCGCAATGTTCTCCTGAGGTTAAGTCGGTTATGACTGTAAACAGTGTGTCCAAAATACAATATTATGGTAAACGGATCTGAAGAGCAAATTTCAAATTTTCTAATTCTGTCTTGAGCGTATGACAGAATTTGAAATTCTGAAACATGCTGTTTAAAAAGTGTTAATTAGCCGTTCAAAAATTCAAGAGGATTTCAACCCCAGAAGCCACCAGAATGCCCCATTTGGTCGCTCATTTCCAAAAAATGTCCCCAGATCCCCTACAAAAGCTCGTGTCTTCGGCACTCGCGGCAGATGCCTTCGGCATCTGCACGATTCGCCCCCCCCCCCCCCCCCCCTCCTTTAAGAATTCCTGTATCCGCCACTGACCCAAAGGAGAGGGTATATGCTAATTGGCGAGATTGGGAAGAATGGGGCAAGGGATGTCATCAAGCAGTTCGTCTCAGAGTGTTGGGGGGGGGGGGGGGGGGGAGAAGAAGCGTGGGAATATGGAGGCAGTTGTTATTATTATTATGTTGCGGATCCTGGACGTTTCGCCGAAAGTACATTTCGCCGCAAAAGACAGTTTAGCGAAACATGAAAAAAATTGAAAAAAGACACTTCGCCGAAGTTTTTTTCCTCGAAGAGAAATGATTAAAACTGACTCCCAGCTTTTAAAAACATATATTGGTCTTTTTGCTGGCTGGCATTCAGTCTCAACTCTCACATTTGGTCTTGTATGAAGTCTTGTTTGTTACTTCCTGGGCACACTTCGCAGAAAATATGAGACATTTCACCGTAAAATTTACTTTCGACGAACTATCTGATATTTTCCGGGGACTACAGGGGACTAGTCTTTTCTTTTGGCGAAACGTCCAAAGTTCCGGCGAAACGTCCAAAACTCTGGCGAAGTGTCCAGCTTTTCACGGCAAGATGTCCAAAAGTTCGGCGAACTGTTCTATTTTTTCTTCTGACGAAACGTACTTTCGGCGAAAAGTTCAGACCCCAATGTTGCCAGTTATTATCAAGATAGCTCTTTTCGAAACCAGCATCTATTCGTGTAACGTGTGTTTCTTGGAGTTGAACAAAGCTGTTATATACATTTAATATATCCCAATTTTAAAAGAAAAGAAAGTGGGGCATACCGGATTGCATCTGTCCGTCCGTCCCTCCGATGTATGTTCAGGTATAACTTGAAGACAAGTGCATGCTCGGATTTTGATGAAAATTTATACAGGTGTTCAGAATCACGAGTATCTTCAGAAAAATAAGCCGTTTTGCGGTGCGCCTATTTTTTCACATGAGTTATGACCGTGAAGAGTGTTCATGTGTGCGTCTGTTCGATGTCCGTTCAGGCCATAACTTGAAGTCCTTGGATTTTGATGAGATTTTATGCAGGTGTTCAGTATCATGAGTTCTGTCAGAAACAAAAGTCGTTTTGCTGTCCGCATATTTTTTCCATGAGTTATGGCCCTTAGAATGTACGAAATAGCCATTTTTTTTTATCTGCTGGCCTTGTATCTCAGGTTTGGGTTGTTGGATCTCAATGAAATTTGGCAGGAAGGTTGCGTATGAGAAAAGCTTTCAAACAATTCTCCAATTTTGTTTCTTACATTTTATTTTCTTGAGTTATCCCCCTTCTTTCGACTTGGATTTTTTTTTTAATTTGCCCGTCCGATGTCTGTTCAGGTCAGAACTTCGACATCAGTGTTTGGATACTGGTGAAATTTCATACAGATGTTCAGTATGTTGAGCTAATTCAGAAACATGCCGTTTTGCTCTCCATATATTTTTTCCATGATTTATGACCCACAGCCAGTTTTTGTCTGTTCGGCTTGTTTGAGAATGGTTTGTTTGTGGGTGCATTTGTTCGGCATTTTATTCCACTGGAAGGTTCAGTCATCACCAAACGTAGCCCATGGGTGTATGTGGACATATAATTGTGACTGAGTGACTGGCTTTCATGCCCCTGCAGCAAAAGAAAGAAAATACTTGCAAATCACCTCCCAACATGTGGCATCATGTCTTTGTTCTTTATCTCTTATGTGGAGGTCCGATCGTCACAAGAGTTCAGTAACAAGTTGTTATGTGGCCTTCACAATCACCTCGGGAGTGGGATTATTTTGTTGTAAAACAAGGACAATAGTTTCACATCTCCCATGTCGATGGTCTGATTGGCACCAACTATTGGTAAAAGGTGTACGTGGTTCCCACAATTTATACTGGATTGGATTTTTCCCTGCTGTAAAACAAAGACTTGTTAATAAACCCATCATTGTGTATGCCTAGTGTTGAAATATGTCCATCTTAGCATTTTGAGGGGGATGTGTCATGCTTGGCATGTTCTTCTTAAAGTTAAGTGACATGACTCTATAGCGTTACTTTTGTTTGTTTTTTTTAAAGGGTTTGTGTAGATATCAATGATTATATGCAAAACAACTTTTCCTCTTGAGATTGATGGATGGGTTGGTCCACTGAGTGAGATATATTGTCCATCTGGCATTCCTTGTCCTCCTTAACCCTCAACTTGACACTAGTGGCGGGGGGGGGGGGGGGGGGGGGTATGTCACAGCACATCTGGCCCAATCTCTTGTTGAAACTGTCAAGTGTGAACACTCATTAGACGAAACAACCAGGTGTCATCTATTTTTTTCATACACCCCTGCCATGGACAAAAATGGGGGGGGGGGGGGGGGGGGGTATAGTCGCGACGATCTCCGCCTGTCTGTAGATGGAGTTGATTTCTACTATCTAATTGAATGAAGTCCCAACTGGCCGATCGAGACCAATCTTGACATACCAGTGGTCAGGGACACATTGAACTTTACCTAAATATATAACCCTGATTTCTTCTCTCCAATTAAAGATCGTCTGGGCTGATTGAAATGAAACTTGACAGGCGAGTTAGGCATGGGAGGAAAAATCGTATTGGGTCATTGTGTCAACGGTCAAGGTCACAGTGACCTTTAACTCAATTATTTTCCTGGTTTCTGCACTGGAAAGTTCCACTGTTCTGAGCGAAATAAAACATGACAGGTGAGTTGGGTATGATGAGAGGAAAAAGCTTATTTATGTTGGGATCATTGTGCAAAAGGTGGAGGTTACAGTGACCTTAAACTTAAAACAAGAGGCCTCAGGGGGCCTGAGGGCGCTCACCTGACGTGGTAGTCTAAATATCAAACAAGGGACTTGACTTGAATAAGCTGCATACGCCCATCCTAAGAAAAGCAAAAACATCTAGATGAAGCGATTGTACCCACACAATACACATGATTTTACTTCTATTTTCAGTTCCTGCACTTTTACGTCCCAAAATTGAGATAAACGCATAAAAACAGATTTTTTTCCCAAACAATATATTTTCAGCCTAAATTTTGTTTTTTCTTCTTAAAACGCATAAAAAAAACAAAAAACTAATTTCTGGATTTTGGTCCAAAATTTTCTAAGTTCCACCCGGACCCCAAATTTTCAGTGTAAAAAAAAAAAAAAAAATTTTTTGTCTTAAAATTGACCGAAACGCATAAAAAACAAACAAAGAATTCCGGATTTTGGTCCAAAACTGGGCCCCAAATTTTCAGCCTAAATGTGAACCCAGGGACTTGGCTTGAACAAACTTGAATCTCCCCCCCCCCCCCCCCCCAAGGATGCTGCATACCAAATACCAAA
The DNA here is from genome assembly GCA_031216915.1 of Pictodentalium vernedei. Lineage (NCBI taxonomy): Eukaryota > Metazoa > Mollusca > Scaphopoda > Dentaliida > Dentaliidae > Pictodentalium > Pictodentalium vernedei. The sequence continues at coordinate 137,896,226 of CM062290.1, read as the reverse complement.
AGATTCTTATTGGTAGATCTGAAGAAGATTTTTAAAGAATATTCCTCATAGTGCACTAATATAAACATTTGGGCTCCCATAGAGAGCCCAAATATGGACCCAGGCAATTGATTTCAATAAACATGTGGCACAATCTTCCAAAGATGTTATATGTGAAATATGAAAGCTTTTGGAGCAGTGGTTTGGGAGAAAAGTAGTCTTACTTGTTTTTCCCATCACCCACAGTGTTAAAAAATGCTGACTCAGCACTTTTTCAAAGTCCCCAAAAAGTACCCCATGATAAAACCGATAGCAATTTTTTTACCATTCCATTTGGTTGGTCCTAAGGAAGTTTCACACCAAATAAGAATTTTCAGTGCCGTGTAGTTTTGGAGATATGGGCGTTTTAATTTTTTTCTATTTTTAGCTCCTGCGGTTCTCATGGGGCGACGGGGAAAAAAAATTGGGCATAAATTAAGTACTTATGACCCAATAAGCCCTCATATCAAATTTGGTTCAAATCTGCTTCTCGGTTTGGAAAATACAAATTTTGGGAGTGGCAAAAATTCTTACCCCTCCCATAACAACGGCAAATATAGCCCCACAAACTTTCTTGAACAAATCTGAGTCTACACCTCAAAAGGAAGCTGCACACCTAATATCAAGTCTCTGCTACTGCTGGTTCATGAGAAGAAGGTTTTTTAAGATTTAGGCACACTTTTTGGGCGTGGCCTTACCAAGGGGCGAGGCAACTTGATTTGAACAAAATCAAATTGCGATGTCATAACAAACTATTAACTCAAATATCAATTAAATTGGTTCAGCAGTTTGGGAGGAGAAGACGCAAACACCATGTTCACGGACGGACGACGGGCGGTGAGTGATCATTATAGCTCTCCTGACTGAAAGTCAGGTGAGCTAAAAACCTTCCCGGTTTCCGCTCTCTAGCTGATATTCCAATAGGCTGATAGAAACCAAACATGACGTGTATGATGGGTATAATGAGAAGACACTCCATATTTATTCTGGGGTCTTTGTGTCAAAGGTAATGGCCACAGTAACCTTTAACTTAACCCTTTTAACTCGGATGGTTTCGTCCATACGAGTTCAATGGCAGAAATTAGAAGAGTCCATATTCATTATTTGGGGTAGACCAATCAATATTTTCAACGTGCAGCCTCGCGGCTGCACGTTGAAAATATTGATTGTTCTACCTCATGAATATATTTACTGAACAGCCACTCTATTTAAGGACATTATGACGTCTCATGTTCCTGGCCGGAAATGTGTCTACTGTGTTTCAAAGGGTTAAATATTTGCTTGGTTTCTACTCTCTAATTAAAGTTCTGATGGTTTGATCAAAACGAAACTTGACAGGTGAGTTGGGTATGATGAGAGGAAAACCCCTTTATGTTCTAGGGTTACCCAAAGTTCAAATACACTGTGACCTTATACCTAAAGTTTCCTGGTTTCTACTATTTAAAGTTGTGCTGAGCCAATCAAAACCAAACCTGACACATGGGCTGGATATGGTAACAAAAAGAACCCTGTTTATTTTGGTGCCATTTTGCCAGATGTCAAGGTCACAGTGAACTTAACTGATTTCTGTTCCATAACTTTAGAAATTGTTAGATATTGGCAAGGTTACTGTGTCAAAGTGATTTTCTTTGGAGGGGAGGGGAGGATAGTCACCCCTGGCAGCCAGCTCTAGTCCTTGAAGTTCATCAATCCGTGACATGTGCTTAAGTTCGTATCAATGTGCATTGCAGTTCTGAATGGGTTAGAATAAAGTCCCATGATGATATTTCTTGCAAATTGAGGTCACCCGAATGACAAAATTTGGTCACTGTTTTTTCCCCCAAAATGGATGGTATATAGATACAGTTATGCACCCCACCTCGTTACCAAAAGAACAATGATACACCATGGTAAACCCTGATATTGTTCCCAAACCCCATGATAAATATTAGTGTTTTGGGACAATACCAAAAAGCTTTTAATTGAAAACAGAATGTTTTCATTGGAATCCAAAAGAAAGAACCTTTTCAAAATCCATTTCAATGAAGTGCCATAAGCTGAGTTTAAATGCTTCTTGAGAATATTATGGGCTGGTTTTGACCCAGTAGCGGTGCCAGGATTTCAATTTAGGGGAGAAGGGGGCTAAGTAAGATATTGGGTGGGGGATCCAAGGTTGAGATGCCGAAGGCATCTCCCGAACGCACAGGCCTAAGCTAGAGGAGGATAGGGGAGGAGGTAGTTCGTAGTTCAGCGATCTGAACATAGTGGCTACCCCTTCAGAATGCTGAACTAGGGAGGAGGGAGGGTGTTCCCTCCTGATTGTGGGGAGGGTGTGTCTGGGGAATCTCCCCATGAAAAATGTTCATTGGAGGCCCTGGAAGCGATATCTGAGCGTTTCTACAGCACCTGACATGATGTGTATTGTTGTGTGTCGTTTGCAGGTGTGATATTGGGTGGGACATCCACGATCAGATAGTAATTTGATTGATGGGGGGGGGGGGGGGGGGGGGGCTCGAGGGAAAGCTGGGGGGTGCTGCCACTGTTTTGACCATTGCATTGGGTAAAGAGTTGTGATAGATGAGATTTACACTAAGGCTACACAGTGCCCAGGGCTAGTTACTCAGTTAATAATGACATTTTTTATAACCAGAATGTGTGACTAACCCTGTGCAGTGCAGCAATGATGAACTGCCCTTGGGCTTATTAACGGCCCTCGACTTCGTCTCGGGCTTTTAATAAACCCTCGGGCTGTTCATCATTGCTGCAGGGCCGCTAATGAACCATAATGCCCTCCAAAATCATGTTATCGTTATATTATTTTTTCATTTTTTGTCTCAAAAATATAGGTTATGACCCCTCATTGGAACGAGCTCATCGAGCTCGTTCCAATGAGGGGTCATAACCTATGTTTTTGAGACAAAAAATTAAAAAAATTAGTTATTCAAGACTTTTTTTTTTGCAAGTGTCGTCTGCTTTTCATATTAGGTAAAGGGTTAATTGGTTACATATTACATTGTGTGCAGGATTCAAGGAACTAATGGAAATACTTACACGGGATTGTGGACATTTTTTTAAATGTGAATTCCAAAACTGAAAACATATTTTATTTTCAGTTTATGGCTTATTCACCATAATATGTTTTTATAAGGGCCAAAGTAGATGGCATATAGTTTGTTGTTGTTGTTGTTGTAAAACTCTGTGTGCACATGTATGTGTAAGTTCTCTTGTGAGTGTTAATTTGTACAAAATCTCTGCCAGCAAAATTCTGAAACTACTGGATGTCCATAAAACTTCATACAAATTGTAGAAGTCAAGAGAATACGTTATGTTCTTGCTTTTGAAAAAGTACCCAATACCACTGTAAATCAGGCTATTTCCTCAATATACCATTTTTTTTTTGAAGACCTGCACATATATCACTTGCACTGTCCTTAGTGTAAAATGGTACTTTTTTCATAAGGGCTATAGTCACATCTGAATCCTCATAGTTAACCCTTTGTCTAATAAATCTGCCACATCCACCCACGTAATTTACAAACTGAGCAGTTAAAAAAAAATTATTTTTCAAAATATTTCAACAAAACCACATCATGTGCTCCCTCATTGGAAAAAGCTCATTCCAATGAGGGGTCACAAGATATGGTTTTGTTGATTTTTTTTAAAAATCTGGAGAAAACATCAAGTAAACATTTTTATTATAATGTGTTTTGGGTAAAGGGTTAATGAATGAAAGTGTCAATGACACTGTAGCTTAACTTGTCTGTGTGTTGTGTTTGATGAAAAGGATAATGTTCAATGTTTATGAAAGGATTATGAAATAAGACAAGAATTGTGATAATTGGGAATATGTTAATTTCTGTTCCCTGTATGCTATTTTAATAAAAATAATATGAGGTGTACACTGTACTAAAGAGCGGATGGTGGGTTAATATGACCTCACAGTTAATGTATGTGGCCCTCACACTTAATGTATGTCAATGAAAGTTACCAAGTTACGGTACAGTGAAATTATTCCAAAATGAATCATCCTATCAAGTTACATTGAAATCCCTTCATAAATATGGCCTGTAGACGGTGCTAAAGGTTTTTGGGCTTCAGGCCTGTGTAGCCATGATGGTAGACCGTTTGCAACTAAAAGGGGACGTCCTCATCTCGACATTATACTGAGTCATTCTACTAAGTTACAATGAAATTCCTTCACAAATATGACCTGTAGTCTGTACTAAAGTTTTGGGGGTTTTGGGCTCGGGAAGCCATCATGGTTGAATGATCGCGACCAAAAGGGGGCATTGTCATCTGGGCATAATCTGGAGTGATCGTACGAAGTTACAATGAAATCCCTTCATAAATATGACCTGTAGACTGTGCTCAGGTTTTTGGGCTTCAGGCACCTGTAGCCATCACAGTAGACCAATCATGACCAAAAGGGGATGTCATCATCTAGGCATTATATGGAGTCAACCTAACAAGTTACAATGAAATCCTTCCATAACTAAACCTATAGACTATGATAAAGGTTTTTGGGCTTGGGCAGCCATCAAGGCTGAATAATCGCGACTAAAAGGGGATGTTCTCATCTAGTCATTCTTTGGAGTCATCCTACCAAGTTACAATGAAATCCCTTCATAAATATGACCTGTAGACTGTGCTAAAGGTTTTCAGGCTTTGGGCCCCTGTAGCTGTCACAGTTGCCCAATCACGTCCAAAAGGGGACGTTCTCATCCAGACATTATATGAAGTCAAACTACCAGGTTACAATGAAATCCTTTAAAAAATATGACCTGTAGACTGTGCTAAAGGTTTTTGGGCTCGGGCAGCCATCATGGTTGAATGATCACAACCAAAAGAGGACATTCTCATCTGGGCATCATCTGGAGTGATCCTACAAAGTTACAATGAAATCCCTTCATAAATATGACCTGTAGACTGTGCTCAAGGTTTGGGGGCTTCGGGCACATGTAGCCGTCACAGTTGACCAATCACGACCAAAAGGGGATGTCATCATCTAGTCATTATATGGAGTCAACCTAACAAGTTGCAATGAAATCCTTCCATAAATATGACCTATAGACTATGCTAAAGGTTTTTGGGCTTGGGCAGCCATCAAGGCTGAATGATTGTGATCAAAAGGGGACGTTCTCATTTAGACCTTATTTGGAGTCATTCTACAAAGTTACAATGAAATCCCTTCATAAATATGACCTGTAGACTGTGCTAAAGGTTTTCGGACTTCGGGCCCCTGTAGCCGTCACAGTTGCCCAATCATGTCCAAAAGGGGACTTTCTCATCTAGACATTATATGAAGTCAACCTACCAAGTTACAATGAAATCCCTCCATAAATATGACCTGTAGACTGTGCTAAAGGTTTTCGGGTTTTGGGCTCAGGCAGTCGTCATGGTTGACAGATCGAGCCCAAATGGGAAAATTCTCATCTAGACATCATACGGAGTCATCCTACCAAGTTACAATGAAATCCCTCCATATTAAACATGACCTGCAGACTGTGCTAAACGTTTTTGGGTTTCGGGCTTGGGCAGCCATCATGGTTGACATATCATGACCAAAAGGGGACGTTCTCATCTAGGCATTATACAGAGGCATCCTACCAAGTTACAATGAAATCCCTTCATAAATACGACCTGTAGACAGTGCTAATGGTTTTCAGATTTTGGGCTCAGAGAGCCATACACGTTGACCGATCACGACCAAAAGGGGACGTTCTCATCTAGACATGACCCCAAACCTGCATATGAAACTTTGTGACGATCAAACAAGAACTACGGGGTGTAGCCTGTGCTAAAGGAAAATGTGAACAGGCTCACAGACTAACAGACTCACAGACTTCCTCATGCGTGATGGCAATAGCTTATCTTGACTTTGTCAAGTTAAGCTAAAAATTATCATTTGATCAACTGAAGAGACAAGGGACATAACCCCAGTTACTTACCACATCAAAGCTCAACCAGAATAATCACTAAAATTATAAAATTATATCTCTGTCATTGCTTAGAAATGATTGGTTAACACCATATCTAACACGAGGTTCAGATGGAAAGTATTTCTGTTCAATAATCGGAAGTGTTAATTTATTACTTGCAAGTTATAGCTTATGAATGAGCCTGAACCAATAAGAAACCCAAGTTGATGATGTCACTGAGTTTTTGTGTATCAGTCTGACCAGATTTGGAAAATTATTTATTTATTGGTGTTTAAGATCATTTTCTACATCTGTGGCTATATCATGACCACAACACGATTTTAATTCAAGTTTTACTGATCATTTATACACATGCTGTCCATTGTGGAGGACTTCTACCCTAGCCATTGGTTATTGGGTCCATTTTACCAGTGAATTGAGCACTTCTCCACTTCCCAAGGTTCCGGCAGGGGGATTTGGCACTTTTATTTGTTTAGGGATGAAATGAGTACAAACTGAATTGTTAACAAAGTATCCACCAAGTATGAAATCCTTAACCCTTTACCTAACATGATTAGCAGATGGCACCAAAAAAATTCTTGAATAACTAATTTTTTTCATTTTTTGTCTCAAAAACATAGGTTATGACCCCTCGTTGGAACTAGCTCGATGATCTCATTCCAACGAGGGGTCATAACCTATGTTTTTGAGACAAAAAATGAAAACATAATGAAAATTAATTGGCGATTTTGAAGAATAGCGCTGGTCAGTTTTGGCCGTTACGTTGGGTAAAGGGTTAAGATATATCACCTGCACTTAAGAATAAAGCCCAAATATGGGCTTCTAGCACTCAATCAGTTAAGGTCACTTTCAGCATCTATGGCTATATAATGACCACAACATAGGTGTAAAGTCAAGTTTAGCCAATCGTTTATACTTATGCTGCCTGCTTTTGGGGACTTCTGCTCCAGGTGTTGGTTACCAGCTCCTATTTTCCAGTAAAGCAGAACTTGTTTACAGCAGTAAATAAGCACCATTCCACTTCCCAGCATTCCCACGTGGGTACAGGTATTTAAACATTATGGACATGTGAACACACCATAGGTACCCATCGTTCTGAACTTCCAACTGTGTATAAATGAGTGACAAAAGTGAAGAGCCTTTCACCCAGGAATTTCATTGTTAACTGAATATCTTAACTGGTGGAGTGCTAGAAGCCATTATCATAGCTCTACTGAAAAGTGATGGAAGCCACTTTAGTGGTTTTACATGTATGCATTTGCTTGATGTTTGCTCAGCAGTAGAAGAAAAAATTCTTATATAAAATTGTTTGGTTGCAATTTATTGGAGAGTGCTATTGGCACTTGCCACTCTTGCTGGTAGCATGGTGTCTTTGAAAAAAAAAAATCACTTTTGAAAAATAATTTAGCATTCAACCAGTTAACAGGTAGAGTCCTGAATTATTATTAAAGGGTGATTTGTAACATGTTTTTGTTTTAAAGATGTCATGCCACCAGCAATGGAAGTCATTGTTTAGCAAGAGTTTGTTCATAAATAACTGGCTTGTTACAATTTATTGGAGAGTGCCTGTTGGCACTCTCCAATAAATTGCTATAAAGCAATTATATGTAAACAATTTTTTTTCTAGAAAACAAGCTAATGCATACAGTGTAAAGCCACTAAAGTGGCTATCAGCACTTTTCAGTAGAACCATGACAGTGGCTTCCAGCCCTGTACCAGTTAATATATATAGTAAAACCTGTTTTGAGAGACTACTGTCGTGAGAGACCACCTGTCTTGAGAAAGCACTATGGCCTTGTACCATTTGGTTGTTTTAGTAATGAACCTGTCATGAGAGACCACCTGTTTTGAGAGGCCACTTTTGCCTGGCCAAAGACAGGTTCTACTGTTAAAGCTAATATTATGTTGACCTCTCTCTCTTTCTGTCTGCATGTTTTGTTTGTAAACTAGTGACTCTGCCATGCCTTGACAGATTGAGACAAAATTTGGAACCAGGAAAGGGATATTAGATGGACGCCAAAAGCATCTGAAGTCACATTAACCCTTCAAGTGGCTTCAACCCATGCAACTATCTCTCTACATTTTTTTTTTGTAGGCTATAGACTCCACATGCCTTGAGCGGTTGAGACAAAATTTGGCCCCTAAGGATAATTTGACCAGGTAAGGGCCATGGGATGGATCCCATTCACATCAGACGTTGCATTAACCTTTCAATCAGTGCAGTAATAGGCATGGCCAGATTCCACCATGCAATGACAGATAGAGACAAAATTTGGCACCTGGGGTAATTTGATCAGGAAAGCGACATCACATTTTGACATTATCCATGCAATGCCAAGTATAGTTCTTTTCACATTTGTTTTTAGGCTCTAGACTCAACTAGGCAAGACAAAATTTTACATCTAGAGGAAATTTGATCAACAAGGTTTATTCGTTGTGTCCCGATTGCATATGAAGGCGCTTTAACCCTTTAAACACAACTACGACAGAATGCACTCCGCCATTTAGGGAGACATTGAGCTGATATTTAGCACTTGAAGATAATTTATTGGGAGTAACATGGGCAGTGTTAATTTTACGTGCAGCATCGCATTAACACATCAACCAGAGAAATCCTGATTACACTGTGTTAACCCTTCAACCAGAGCAATGCTGGGATGCACTTCCACTTCCAGAGATATCGACAGGAAATTTCGCACCTACCAGTAATTGGGACTAACATGGATAGGGTACATTTTCGTGATACATCAAGTTAACCCTTCAACTTGAGCAATATTGCATACATGTGCTAGTTACCTATAAAGAGAATGCTAATTAGAATTTATCATTAATTTGTTCATTTTTATTAGTGTTTTTTAACCCTTTACCTAAAGTAAAGACCAAAAGCGGCCAGTGCTTTTCAGAAAAATTGCCATTCAGTTTTCAGTATTTTTAAATTTTTTGCCTAAAAAACATAGCTTATAGCCCCTCACTGGAATGAGCTCCATCAGCTCATTCCAATGAGGGGTCATCAGCTATGTTTTGAATCAAAAAAATGAAAAATTTGGTTATTCAATAATTTTGTTTGCAAGTGTCGTCTGCTTTTCATGTTAGGTAAAGGGTTAATTACACCATAAAAAGTATACTAGAATTCCATTACCCAGCTACCCTATAGAGGATGCTATATCTGAAGCATGAAGGAAAGGCCTTTACTTTTAGAATACCTACAATCTCTTTAAAGGGATTTATTGAAAGTGGATTGACATTTTAATAGGCTACAAATATTCTAAAAATAAAATAAAGAGGATATTTATGCTATATTTATAAGTATCGATAATTATCTCATGAGTGTGGACCAGAAATTTTTATTTTTCATGAGTGCTTGCACTGGTGCACAATATTTTCAGGTCCGCATGAATGAGATAATTCCCAACATTCACTAAAATAGCGTAGATTTTCTTTTTATTAAATGCTATGTGACATTTTACTGTGTAATATTAAGCCCAAATCGACTGCAAATACGTATGTTTCAAAACAATAACAAAGATCAGCTGAATTGTTCCTTCAAAGCGATGTCATGGTGATGCGCTGATGAGTTACATCATTCAGGAAGCTACTGAAGGATATTCCCCATTATCCATCATGTCGATGGATATCGAGAAATATCTTTTAAATAATTTGCGACAATTCACAGGCTAGCATATAATAATTTATTTTTTCACTGTTTGGAAGTGAGGAGGAAGAAAAGTGTGTGTGGGGGGGGGGGGGGGAGGGCAATGATTGAGGAGTGGTATTTTCTAGCTCTCTTTTTTAGCTCACCAAAGGGAGCTTAACTTATCACTTGCGGCCCGTTGTCGTCCATCGTGAACTTTACATTATCAACTTCTCCTCACAAACTACTGAACTAAATTGAACCAAATCAGGTGTGCATGTTCCCTATCATATATCAATTCAAAGTTGTTCAAATAAACTTGCTACACCCACAGGGGGCACCAAAAGATGCATAACTCTGATAGCACCATAATTTAAAAAAAAAATTAAAAAAAATCTTCTTCAGATCCACCAGTCAGAATCTTATTTGTTAAACAACATCTCTAGGGGGGGTCAGGTTCAAGTTTGTTAAAATCGGGTGCCTGGGTTAGTATTTGTGCTCTCGATTGGAGCCCAAATTTTAACTTGGTGCAATTTGAGGAAATTTCTTTAAAAATCTTCTTCTTCAGATCAACCAGTCAGAATCCTTTCATGTTCGGTATACAACATCTCTATGGGGTGAGATTCAAGTTTGTTCAAATCGAGTCCCTGGGTTAATAATTGGGCTCCCTGTAGGAGTCCACTGATGAATAGAATCACCAAGCACCCAAATCATCCCTTAAAATGTATAGGCTCCGATACAACCTCTGGTATGCAGCCAGGAATTTGTATTAGCCACAGTCAAACATTACGGTCTGCAAAATGACGACGTCTTCTTAAATGTGGATATTTCAAATTGCTCAAGGCTGCCAGATGTCCAGTAAACATTTTCATAGTCATGAGATGTCACTCTTACACATTCCATCGATAAAAAACTTCAGACGCCAATTTGAGGTTCAGTGCCCTATTGTAAAATTAACAAGGTGCAACGCCACTGATAACCCCCACCGAGAAGCGGTTTACTAACCAGAAACAAAAAAAAATGTTTCTGAGTCAAAAAAGGCCTATAACTCTAGAGAATATGATCGGCCAAAACCCATTACTCGTGAATATCCTTCCCATGTCATGGTCTATCAGCATACTAAAGATCATTTATAATCCCACATCCACTGACTGAGATATGAAGGTCCAAAATTGCTATGGACGGACGAACAGAGCCCATTTCTGTATCCCCCACAAAATCTGTTTTGGCATTGGATAAATATTATTATTGGTGTGTTCAGTATAGGGTCAGTTTTCGGCAGTATTGGATCCTGCAGTCAGTTCAAAACTTCGTTCGAATAAAAGATAGTTTATCAATTGTTAGATGTTGCAAGTGCTATTAAGACAAGATGGACATTATTATGACTACATAAAACTATAAGGCGAGAGAAAAGAAATGAAATGGTTCAGGTTTCCCATCTGATGATGGCAATCAAAATGTTCATGCATGATCCCAATCTTTTTATGAGCGCCTTCATCATGGTCGAGGCGACTTAACTTCGGCTCTATGGACGTTAAGCAACTCGACATGTAATTGATTGTCGACCAAAGGCATTTTCGTAACAACAGATTTCTGATCTGTGTTCAAAGTTCATTGTACGGGTTTTCTCTTGTCTGAGTCTTCTCCCTGAATTTGAACTTGACAGTTTTTTTTTTACTCATCGAAAAGTACTCACAGCGATAATTTGTCATAACGTTCGTGGCGTGATGGATAAGTGCGTGGACTGTGAATTAAAAGGTTGTGTGTTTGAGCCTCACTTGGTTCAAACTGAACGGTTAAACAAAAAATTAAAAACTAAAGGGTTGACAAAAACAAAGTACCGAAAAACAGAAAACAACAACAGCAACAAAAAAAAATGAGAAAACAGGTTGAATAATAAATACTGGTCACAACAGTGAAATAATCAAGTAAGGAGCTATTGTTGCCATATCACGTGGGGTTTTTTTTTGTTTGTTTGTTTTGTTATTTCTTTGATCAATGTTGCTTGGTGCTAACTGAAAAATAAAATAATTTTCCTGAGCCTTTTCTATTGAAAATAACACATTTCAACGAAATACATGCATTTACATTTATTTAGAAAGTTTCTTTCTCGCAAAGGCCTATTTTCAACCACTTCATCAATCGATCGGGAGATTTCAAAATTTTTCAGAAATTGTGTGGTTAAGGTGCTAAAAGAGTAATGAAATTTTGTTTATTTTTAAATTCCCACCTCTGATATTACTTAAATTCAAATTAGATATACACAAATAATATATCAAAATGAAGGTTGGGAGGTATAGAACACGGTAAATATATGAAATCAACTCATACAGTTGACAGCAGGCACAACTGGTTCCTGAAAGTCGGCTACCGTATTCGTACCAGAACTGATCCTTAAATTCAAATTAGATATACACAAATAATACATCAAAATGAAGGTTGGGAGGTATAGAACACGGTAAATATATGAAATCAACTCATACAGTTGACAGCAGGCACAACTGGTCCTGAAAGTCGGCTACCGTATTCGTACCAGAACTGATAATACAATAATATTTCCCCGAGAACAACTTGTGGCCAAATGTGCTTCACATATCCAGGAACAAAGCTAGGCATTCAAAACACTTTGGGATGCGGCGATAGGACAGCATTTGGGAAAAGGACAACATTGTCTGCATTTTGTATTGAATATGGATTCCATGTTCGACAGACATGCGCAAATCACAAATTTCCATAAAAAACAAAATCGTAATTCGAAGGCTTTCACCAGGTGTCATGATACCTTGCATAGAATATGGCAGCTGTACATTCTCTATATAATAATAGTATGCTGTATTAAGGTGATCTTTCCCATTATTTGATTTTAGATGGCATTGTTTTTCGATGCTTTTTCCGTCAGATGACGTTGACCGGAAATCGAAAGTACGAATATATGTAAACAAAATCGTCACCTTTGGAATTTACCCCCATGCAGCTCTGTTGCTGTGTTTTGAAGGATTTTGATGCCCAAGCTTTGTTCCTGGATTTGTGAAGCACATTTGGCCACAAGTTGTTCTCAGGAAATATTATTGTATTATCAGTTCTGGTACGAATACGGTAGTAGACTTCCAGGAACCAGTGATGCTTGCTGTCAACTCTATGAGTTGACTTCATGCATTTTACGTGCTGTCAACTCTATGAGTTGACTTCATGCATTTTACGTGTTCTATACCTCCCAGCCTTCATTTTGATGTATAATTTGTGTCTATTTAATTTGAATTTGAGGAATATCAGAGGTGGGAATTTAAAAATAAACAAAATTCCATTACTTATATAGCACCTTAATTTAAATCAGATCCATGCACTCAACATTTGCTATTTCAGTTTTAGCGACCAACATGCAAGCAAACTCTGCGAAAAAATTACCACAAATTGGCACCCCCTCCACGTTCAGACGACCAGTGTTTTGTTCAATCAATAGTTCCAGAAAAGTCACAATGAACTAGAAAAGTTATAACTACTATTTGAATATCTCTCAGCGAAATCAATACAGCATGATGAATAGCCATGAGGCTATTGTCGCACATTTTGAAAGTCAACGCTGCATTCGAGTCAATGCCTGTTCGTGCCCTGGTACCAACCAAGAGCAAATTTTTCGTACAATTGCATTCAGTATGAAGAATTTTGTCAATTTTATATTGTGACCAACTTGATTCACTCTGAACTATTATAGTCAGGAATGTCAGCAACAGTATCTTTGGTACGATCTGAAACATTCACAAATAGAAAGAAACTGAGACAAAGTAAATACCATCCAACAAATCAAAAAATGATATGACCAATTGCCGAGGGGATTAAGCTGAATTTTTTAAAGTTTGACGTGAAGTTGATCCATCTGTCGACTTGGGTTCGCACTCTGAAAGACACCAGTGGTTGTCATATTTGTTTCAATGCATAAAGCACTTTTCTCTGATGTCCTGTAGTCTTTTGAGACGTTAAAGGAATAATTTCGCAAAGTTTTTCACAAACTTTTTCTCTCGGTTATCAATTTACTTTTTACAAAACCCAGCATGGAAGACGGTTATTTCTGAATCTGAATGTGTGAAAGATTATGAACTACTGACAACAACTTGTCATAGTACTTGTGGTGTAATGGTTAGGAAGGCGTGCTACAAATTGAAAGGTTGCGGGTTCGAGCCACGTCTGGGCCAAACTAAGCAAATCAACTCAACTGATATCATAAACTCAAACTCACATAAAAAAACTGAAAACAAAAAAAAACAAATGATTGACCACCAAGGAGGTATTAGACCCCCCTACGGCGCTTTTGTGACATAAGGTGTTGTGTCACATAAGCCACTAGAGTATATAAGCATCTCTGCATTTCAGGTTAGTAGTTTAAGAAGTACAAAGACTGCCAGTAATGGTCCAGTGAAAAGAAGGTCGAGTCCAGCTCTCGGTGGTGCAGTATTTTTGCCTGGACAGGTCCAATCATTATAATAACCTTAAATGAAGGGAAAGGTGATGAAATCTTACTTTTGGTAAAACCAAAAAAGGAAGATATTAAAACATTTTCCTTCATTTAAGGTATTTTATAATGATTGAATTGGTATACGCATTTGTGTTACAGAAAGCATCAAGTTACTGACGTCTACTGGGAAGCTTGGTAACTCAGGACATGTTATATAATACATTGTATGCACATTGAGGAAATGTTTCTGCAGGACAACTGAATACTCTAAAAACGGCAACTTTCAAAATATTTAGAGTCGAAAGTTTGATTTAATGCTGTATTTGTTCCAAATCATCAGTGTTGTGTAAATGTTCAGAACAGTTTACAACAAAGTAGATATTTTGATACTGTGTAACTTCATAACTGTTCATGTTATCATTTTTATTCAGATGTAGCTGTCTTTCTATTTTATAGTCAAGTGAAATATCAGGTTAATTGTCCATTTGCAATTGGAGTGCCATAATGTGGTGATCAGAATAGTAAACAGGAATGTTAAAATTCTGTAAGGTGATTGCATTTGTGTATGCTACATCAAAAACTGCCCCAAGTTCATGAGTAGGTCCATTAATAAGTTGATGGAAGTTATTCTGTTCCATAAGTTGATTTAATAATTTTTGCGTTGCAAAGTCGACATTGAAGTCTGCAATGAAAAGAAGAGATTTACAGCTATTAGCTACAATCTGAGTTTGAGATGTCACTCATTGAATATAGTAGAGAAGTCACTTTTTATAACTTTCCATGGGGTTGCAGGTAGAATATATACACAGACTGTTAATATAGATTTTGTAACAACCCTTTATCCATGTACCATATTGGAGGGAAGGGTGGTAACATAAAATAGAGAAAAAAGCTTAAAAAACACAACAAAAATGGCTGCCATGGCGCCATCTTGAAGTTTGAAAACAAAATATTGAACGTGCATCATCCCATCACAACCCTCTATCCATGTGCCAAATATGAAAAGTGTAGCTTGAACCATGTTGGAGTGAGGGGTGGTAACATAAAATAGAGAAAAAAGCTTAACAAGAGGCCCCAAGGGGCCTTAATCGCTCACCGGGCAAAGTGATTCAAACAAAGTGGTTCAAAGAAGTATTTGGGGTCACATTCAGTTAGACATGGTTCATCAACACTACAATGGAATGAAGTCATGAGAGACAAATTTTATGGAACTAGGGACATAGCTTGAACAAACTTGAATCTTAAGGATGCTGCATACCAAATATCAAAAGCATTCATCTGCTGGATCTGAAGAAGAAGATTTTCAAAGAAAATTCCTCATTTTGAACTAAGTTATCATTCGGGCTCCCACAGTGAGCCCAAATATGAACCCAGGGACTTGGCTTGAACAAACTTGAATCTCACCCCCTAAGGATGCTGCATGCCAAATATCAAAACATTCTGACTGCTGAATCTGGAGAAGACTTTTAAAGAAAAATTCCTCATATTGACTAAGTTATAATTGGGCTCCCACAGGGAGCCCAAATATGGACCCAGGGACTTGGCTTTAACAAATTTGAATCTCACCCCCCCTAAGGATGCTACACACCACATATAAAAACATTCCGACTGCTGGATCTGAAGAAGAAGATTTTTAAAGAAAATTCCTCATTTCGAACTAAGTTACAATTCAAGCTCACACAGTGAGCCCAAATATGGACCTAGGGATATGGCTTGAACAAACTTGAATCTCATCCCCCTAAAGATGCTGCATACCAAATATCAAAACATTCTGACTGCTGTATCTGAAGAAGAAGATTTTTAAAGAAAATTCCTCATTTTGAACTAAGTTATAATTCGGGCTACCACAGTGAGACCAAATAGGAACCCAGGGACTTGGCTTGAACAAACTTGAATCAACCCCCCCAAGCTTGCTGCATACCCAATATCAAAAGATTCTACCTGCTGGATCTTGAGAAGAAGATTTTTAAAGAAATTTGCCTGAAATGCACGAAGTTCAAATTTGGGCTCCTATACTGAGCCCAAATATGAACCCAGGGGGCCGATTTGAACAAACTTGAATCAGATCCACCCCACAATGTCGCATACCAAATATGAAAAGATTCTGCCTGCTGGATCTCGAGAAAAAGATTTTTGAAGAAATTTGCCTGAAATGCACTAAGTTCAAATTCGAGCTTTTATAGTGAGCCCAAATATGAATCCAGGGGGCCGATTTGAACAAACTTGAATCAGATCCACCCCACAATGTTGCACACCAAATATCAAAAGATTCTGCCTGCTGGATCTGGAGAAGAAATTTTTTTAAGAAATTTGCCTGAAATGCACTAAGTTCAAATTCGGTCTTCTTTAGTGAGCCCAAATGTGAATTCAGGGGGCCGATTTGAACAAACTTGAATCAGATCCACCCCACAATGTTGCATACCAAATATCAAAAGATTCTGTCTGCTGGATCTGGAGAAGATTTTTTAAGAAATTTGCCTGAAATGCACTAAGTTCGAATTTGGGCTTCTATAGTGAGCCCAAATATGAATCCAGGGGGCCGATTTGAACAAACTGGAATCAGACCCATACCAAGATGCTGCATACCAAGTATCAAAAGATTCTGCCCACTGGTTCTGGAGAAGAAGATTTTTTAATAATTTTTCTATAATTCATACGGTGCTATCAGAGTTATGCCCCATACAGAGTCCCCAAGGGATGTGGCCATTTCATTTGAACAAACATGAATTGCCATATAGTAATGAACATCCACATGAAGTTTCATGAAAATCGGACCAGTGGTTTCAGAGGAGAAGTCGTTTGAAAAATGTTCACGACGACGGACGACAGAAGACGGACGTTGGACGGCCGGTGATAAGTTAAGCTCCCTTTGGTGAGCTAAAAACACAACAAAAATGGCCGCCAGTCTGACATTTTGGATTTTTGAAAAAAAAAAAATTGAACATGCATCATTCTCTCCCAACCCTCTAACCATGTGCCAAATATGCAAAGTGTAGCTTGGACCATGTTAGAAGGAGGGGTGGTAACATGAAAAAAGAGAAAAAAATGCTTAAAAAACACAACAAAAATGGCCACCATTCCGCCATCTTGGACTCTGAAAAAAAAAATTTGAGCGTGCATCATCCCCTCAGAACCATTTACCCATGTACCAAATAAGAAAGGTGTAGCTTAAAGCATGTTGGAGGGAGAGATGGTAACATAAAAACAGACAGACGGACAGACGGATGGAGTGCAATCCTATAGTCCCCTTACGGTTCCTGTAGGGGACTAAAAACACTCAAGTGTATAAAAACTAGACATAGTAAAATGACCGAGGTTCCATACTGGAATGAATGAACAAGCAAAACTTATTTTTTTGTGATTGACTGTCTTGGAAGATATTTTTGTTGGGAAAAAGAGAGTCGGCGGGATTCGAACCGTGGACCCCTGAGTTACCAGCCCAATGCGTTACCTTTGAGCTAAAAACTCCGGTTATTTTGAAATTTTGGTAACTTGTACTGATTCTTGATTTGTGATCGGCAGTTTTCAAAGCCCAATTGTAAATTTTTTTGCACGGATTCCAAAGTTGCCCGCCACTTCGAAGTTGTAAGCTCATAGCTCGACAAATTCAACGATTTTGTCGGCTGGGAAGCCAATTATTTTTCCGGGGTTGCCAATCCGTTTTTTTTCAGTAGGTGACTTCGCTTCACTTCTTTCCACATCTTGTTGAGGTTCAGTCATCAACATCAACTGAATAGCTGGAATGGTTCTCATTTCTCAGGTGTTACTGGAACAAACTCCTGAACATGTGATCTTGGTTTTTCGAGCTACTATCTTGCTGGGACGCCTTCCCTAGGAATGAATAAATGGATAAAGTTTAAATCTTCTCATCTCACTGCCATCATCTTTGTCACCCCTTTAAGTTATTAAAAGCATCTACCTGAAGCCAACCCCTCAATAATATAGCAGATGAGGAAGTTTTCCATTGTTGAAAGATGAATCAATTTTTTATAACCCACTCTCTTACAGGTTACAAATACTGAGCTATCTTTGTTTCTCGAGCTACTGTCACAAATCACAAAATTAACACTTTTATATGCTCATTTGAAGATTTTTAGTAATGTTAATGGCAGTTAACACTTGGACGCACAATCTCTGTTCATTTATTTTCGTTTTATTCAAGTTTTTGCACTTCAGTATCTTGGGAGTAAAATAAAACTTTTATAACATCGTTCATTATTTTGAAATTTATTAACCCTTTACCCTATCAGTGCTACATATTAAAATTGTTTATTGAACTTTTATTTAATTTGTCTCCCTTGCGAAATGTAACTTAACCATTTTCCAGGGCACACGATATCAAAATTTATTATTTTTTTCAAATTTAAACAAAAATTAACAAAACCATTTCATATGCCCCACCCCCCACCCCCCTCATTCGAAGGAGCTCATTCCAATGAGGGGTCACATGATGATGATATAGTTTTGTTGAAATTTTTAGAACAATAATCTTTTTCAACAGCTTTATTTGCAAATTACGTGGGCGTTTGTGGTCGATTTATTAGTTAAAGGGTTAATGATGGGTACTGTCATCCTTAACTTGTCTTGGAAAAGGAGTGGTGGAGAAAGAATTTTTTTCAACTAAAAGGGTAAGATTTAACCCTGTTACACAGTCTTTCATAGGCAAATGTTTTGAGTTGTTGCCAGCTGCATAAGGATTACCAGCACAATGTGTACACTGCCCTGATGTCAGTCCCCAACCACTCCCATCATAACCAATGCTAACCCTTTACCTAACACAATAGTTAATATACACTTGTGTGTGTGTGTTTTTTTTGTTTTTATGTTTGAGTTTATAATTTCTGTTTAGTTAATTTGTTTAGTTTGCTCAAGACTCTGCTCGATCCCCCAACCTGTTATATACAATAACTTTGGTTCAATTAGTATATTTATTTATTTATACTATTGATGTTTAGGGTCAATTTCAGCATCAATGGATATATTTGGACGATAGCACTGGCTTAAAGTTTAACACATCATTTGTACCAATTTAGCACACTTTCACTCTCGGAAATGGTTACCGTGTCTGATTGTGCTAGTAAAAGCAAACTTGTCTACCAAAGTAAACAAGAACAATGTTACTAAACTTACAGGGGTTCATACAGTAACCGATTAGTATGATATCTGTACCTGTTATACATGCAGCATCTATAAACACCGTTATAACCTCTTTTACCCCACATTATCCTTGATGGTATCATTCAGTTAGACCCAATAAAAAGAGAGTCACACCCTTCCTCTCTGCTGCTACTGCGAGGAAAAATCGAGGGATGGGGAAAGTTAATC
The DNA here is from genome assembly GCA_031216915.1 of Pictodentalium vernedei. Taxonomy (NCBI): domain Eukaryota; kingdom Metazoa; phylum Mollusca; class Scaphopoda; order Dentaliida; family Dentaliidae; genus Pictodentalium; species Pictodentalium vernedei. The sequence continues at coordinate 137,876,884 of CM062290.1, read as the reverse complement.
ATTTTTGATTTAATTTTTATTAACCCTTTATCCAAAACAGAGGATATCAAAATTTATTATTTTAAATATTATTTTTTCATTTTCAATTTGTTAAAAAAATTTCAACAAAATTATCAAAATTATGTTACTAAACACTCAGAGAGTTTTGTTTTATTATTTTAAGTTTATTTGTTTTACAAGGATTGGCAGGCAAGTTATGCAACTTATATTAACACCTCGTATTGGCCCAATGTCCCAGGTGCGTGGGATGACCTTCGTAGCAGCAACTTTGTGACCTTGCTTTCTTGAAAACTACAAAAGGATTTTTAGCCTGCACGGAGTGTGTGTCTCTCTGCACAGGGGATAGCCATTTTAATTCCCACCCGATAGGATGGTACACTGTGACAGCATCAACCTCACAACTGATACTGACAGAGAGTGTTCTGACACCTCAAGAACTATTGGAACCTCTGGAATGAGAGACCAGCATATTTATCCACTCAGCCACCACTCTCTAGAGTGAAAATTATACCCAAGCAAGACCTTGTATTCTGTTAAACAACATACAAGGTACAAAGTTTCAGTCAGTGAACCCCTTCATTCAACTGACACTTCCATTAGCTCAAACATTGGGCCTCTTATGCTTTTTAACCTTTTACCTAACAAATCTGTCACAACCGATCACGTAATGTAAAAATTTAGCAGTTGAAAAAGGAAGTATTTTGCCAAAAATTTCATCAAAACCCTTTCATGTGAGCCCCGTTTGGAACAAGCCCATCAAACTCATTCCAGTGAGGGATCACATGATATGGTAATGGGTTAATCCTTCACCTCTTGTAATAGATAAATCTGGCAACACCATTCAATGAAATCACCATCCAAATTTTTCTTGCCTCTTTCTTCGTCTTAAACATAGCCTTTTACCTTTCAGTGGAACATGCTTAAGCTTATTCCATTACGGGGTCATAAGCTATGTTTTTGAGAGGAAGAAATGAAAATGTTTCTTTCTTCAAGACCAGTTTTGCATATGTCATCGGCCAACGATGATGTGAAAAGAATTAACAGAATACGAGTTGTTGTTGACGCTTCTGATGCTTTTGCTAAAAAATATTAACCTTTTGAACACTGGTGGTATCTTCCATGTCAGTCCAATGGCAAAATTTGGAAAGAGTCCATATTCATTTTTTGGGGTAGACCAATTAATATTTTCAACGTGCTGCCATGGGGCTGCACGTTGAAAATATTAATTTGTCTACCTCATACATTCACTCAGCAGCCATCCTACTTAATGAAATTATGACGTATCATGTTCCCAGCTGAAAAAACGGCCTCTCGGGTTCAAAGGGTTAAGCCTTGGGAAGTTTTCTGAGTTCCTGAGAGAGTTGCCAAAGAATACTTCACTGCCAGATGTCAATAACAAAATAGATGTTTGATATTTGTGATTAAGCTAACTTTCAGCATCTATAGCTATATCTATATCATGACCCTTGAGCTCTATAAGCTCTGTAAAACAAGACTGAATTGGTTGAATTAATAGTTGGATTATAGAAAAAAATTGCAGCTTGAAATGTCGATATCTGTGTCTAGAAGATAGAGATGGGCGGTATTGGAATTTTAAGCTAGGTATCGGTTTCGGTATTTTTAGGGGGTATACCTCGGTATCTTCGTTATTCGGTATCTATCTTGACAGAAGTATGCTGTTAGTACCAATGGGGAATTCACATCAGCAAAAAACAGAATAAGTTGTTTTTGTATCACTCTACCACAATGCTATAAATGCCACCTCCAATGAGCTCAACAGTGGCATTCTTTTATGAACACAAATCATATCTAGAGTAATTTTATGACTTGTTCAAAATGCAGATTGACGTTTAAAGACCTATTTCAGGCTTTTGAGATTTCAGAGCATGTGCCCTGAACATGCCATCTTTAGGAGATCCTGCTGACAAAAGACAAATCATCTGGACAGTGATTTCTAGTCAAGTCTTGGCTGCCTCAGCAGGCAGCCAAGACTTGACTAGAAATAACTGCTAAGCAACTGGACATGTATAGGATGTAGTACTAGTGGAAATTCAGTACAAATTGTCACACCATTGAGGGTGAACTGAAAAGAAAATCAGTCACTTCTTTCATGAAAATGAACCTTTCAACTGTTATCAAGCCTCAATAGGACCTTATAAATAGCGAATGTTGGAAAATTTGAAAATTCAGACGGTTTCAGTATTCAACTATTGGTTCGGTTCGGTTTTTCGTATCCCCATGATATCAGAATCAGTTTGGTTTTTCGGTATATTTCCCATCTCTACTAGAAGGTTAACACGGATTTCTTCTATTTATTTATTTATTGGTGTTTAAGGTCACATATTTCTGCACAATGGCTAATTGTGTTCACAACATGGAGATAAAGTTAAGTTCAGTCAATCGCTTATGCCCCATGTTGCCCATTTTAGAAGACTTGCACCCCAAACATTGGTGACTGAGTCCTATTTTACCTGTTATTTATTATTTATGGGTGTTTAAGGTCACATATGTTTGCACAATGGCTAATCATGACCACAACATAAGTATCAACTCAAGACCAGGGGTGAGCGTTAATAAGCCATGTTGCCCATTTTAGAGAGGGTTTGCACCTCCCAAGCATTGGTGACTGGATCCTATTATACCCATAAAACAGAGCCATTTTACCAGTTAAATGGAGCCTGTTTACCACAGTAAACCAGGCCTGGCAATCCAGAAAATCAAGGAGTGCAAAACAATTGCCCTCCAGGCTCCTCAGATTGCTTGGGAGTGCAATTGCACCTGAAATTTTCAATGCAAAAGCTTGTATGCTATTTTGGTTATATTCACTTCAAGATATTAATATTGTGACTGAAAAATTGTACTACATTCAGCTACATAGTGAAAAAATTGACACACAAATCTTCTCATTATTCAAAATGTTGCTTTCAGTTCTTATGTGACTGTCTTCTACACTCAAAATATATCGAAATGCGACACAGAATAGGTCATGAATTATTGCGAATCAATGCAACATTGACAAATCATTCCCTGAGTTTCAATAATGTGTTCTATGTGCCAGTAGGCACATTGAAACTCGGGGGACGAAATGCTAATAGATTTTAAAGGGCGTCCCAAACAGGTCTGGCATTCCAGAAAATCAAGGGGTGCAAAAAAATTGCCCTCCTTAATTTTTTCTAGGCGTGCAGCACTCCTGCACTCCTAAAGAATGCCAGGCCTGGTAAACAAGCACTGCTTTACTTCTTAGGGTTCCCACGGGGGGATTTCTTCTATAACTACAATAGAATTAACAGGACAAATATGCACATATTGTACAGGCAAAATCTGGGGCTGAAAAATATACATATCATTAACAGATACTCTATTAATCATTGTCCCTATATCTCGATAAATTCTGTCTTTTGATTGGTCAGAATGTCTTGGACAAACAGCCATGACAAAGGGTGCACCCAACATCCAGGTGTATGAGAGCGTGCAACATCTCGGGTATAAGCGCATGCGAAACATCGGGGGTATATGGTTTAAACGAAAGCTTTCCACATTTGCTTGCCTCGACATAAAAATCGAACCAAAACACCTGAAAATAGTCACAAATATCATCAGATTTCTGACAATTCAATCATAAAAATAAAATAAGAGCAAATAATTCGTCCCCTGAGTACCAATGTGTTCTATGTGCCAGTAGGCACATACCGGTAGAACACATTGGAACTCAGGTGACAATATGTCAACAAAATACTGTTTACTTGTTTCCTTAATGATCCAAGGGATGTAACTCTATCTGTTGTCTTCTGCGATTATAAAAACAAAATTATTATAACAAATTTGGTCCAAATGATTTTGGAGCTGATAAATGATCCACAAATTTATTTCCACTATGTTTGTATTGTGTTTCAAACGGGACAAAAACCTTATCTCCGCCAACATGTATGGTATATGGAGATTTAATACCTGGATGTCTCATTTAAACACCTCGCCTGTGGCTCGGTGTTTAAAAACCGACATCCAGGTATTAAATCTCCATATACCATACATGTTGGCGGTGATAACTTACAATATCCCATTAACAGGAAAGAGTGCACTTTAACAAAATAAAAACTCTTGATGTTATTCTCATTTGATGATTTATTTACTTCTTTACTATATGATGCATGATGACAAACAAAAACTGAAAATCTAAAAGATGATTCCTTCTCAAAAACAATTCAAAATAAATATCAACAAATATATTCTACAAATTCATTAATTTATGAAACATGGAATGTTAACTGAGAAATGAGATGGATCAAATTTTAGTGAAAACGATAAGCTCATTACAATGTGGATATCTTCTTAAGCCATTTAAGTGTAAAAATCTGAGGAAAGTACATGTATAGTTATTTATTTATTTTTGTTTGAGGTCACATATTTCTGCACAATGGCTAATTATGACCATGACAGTTTTACGGGTGGAGGAAGCCAGGGGATCCAGAGAGAACCACTGAGTAATGGCAAGCAACTGTCTGCTCCCCAACATACCAACTCCACACAAGAAGGGTTAGCATTGGTTGAAAACAGGTTCACCACTGACGTGCAGTACGCCTTAGTACACAACACCACCATGCCCACACGTGGGCAATGGGGGTGAAGTGTCTTGGCCAAGGACACAACTCAGTTGCCGCAGGTGGGATTCAAACCGAGGACCTCTCGGCTTGCAGCCTGCACCTCTACCTACTGAGCCACCGCGCCCCATAGTACATGTATAGAGTGGATTATGACTTGTCAACAAAATGAGAGGAAAGTGCACCCAAACAATAACCTTTAACCCAATGACACGGCATATCTGACTGGCATTATTCACTAAAATTGCCTTTCAAATTTTAATATTTTTTCAACTTTTGCCTTCAAAACACAGCTTATGACACCTTGTTGGAATGAGCTCACCCAAATGATGGATCATAAGGTAAGTTCCAGGGGCAAACAATGAAAATTTTTAGGTTATTCAAGAAATTTTTTGCAAGTACTGTTACCCAGTCTGGTTAAATTAACACTTTATTCAACACACACGGTATCAAAATTTGTTGTTTATAAACAATTTATTTTCTTTTAATTTTGTATATCTTTTTCTTCCAATTTTCTCAAAATTTCAACAAAACCATATCATGTTACCTGTCATTGGAATGAGCTCACTGAGCTCACTCCAATGAGGGGGGTCACATGATAGGGTTTTGATGAACTTTTTTGTAAATTTTTTTTTCACCTGTTCATCTTGTGAATTATGCCGGAAGATGTGGCAGGTTCGTTAGGTAAAGGGTTAAATAGTTGAATCCTGCCAAAAACATATGAAAAGGAAAAGATAATTTTCCTGATTATGGACTTCTGGGTTGAACCTGGCTGAAACTCTGATGGTGCTTCTTACACTTTTTCAAAGAATTTGTACTACTTATGTAGGAAAACCCACGCCATGGTTGTTATGGTGATAATCCATTCCACATACTGTACTTTACAATAGTGCAGAGGTTTGAGAGTTCAATTGATCTGCTGATTTCAGCAAATTTTATTATTAAAATACTCGAATGTGTTTCTTTTTATAAATTTACATGAAAACTGTCTTGGAGACCATTTTCATGTAGATTTATAGAAACAAAATTTTTACCAAGTTACACTATAACTACCAGTATATGGCCTTATTTCCTGAAGAAACATTATTCTCAGCAATTTTTCAGCTAAATATAGGAAAGTTCCAGCTCGTTTCCAATTATTTACCTGCTGTACACTCTCATCGCTGAATAATGATACAGGAGACAGAGAGTGTACTGGTACCCACACCTTCCACGGTGTCAGTAAAACTTGGATGCTGAGAATTCATGTCTATTGCATTGTTTCTCATTCTACTGGTGTTTTTACCCCTACCATTCTGTGTTTGGATTAAACAAAATTATATGCAGACCTTCTGCTTAACATTAACTTCCATGATACACTAATAGGATAAGCCAGGTGCATCTGCTTTTTCCAATGAACTCTTATGTTTACTGGTGTTTAAGGTCACTTCCAACATCTTCCAATATCATAGATTGTTTATATCACAGCTTCCCTCTTTGGAATATTTACAGCCCTGGCATTGGTTACTAGATCATAATATGTCAGTGAAACAGAATTTGTTTGCCATTCTAACAGATCTTCAAAAATTGGGAGAATGGTTGTTTTCTGTTTGCCTACCACTCTCATAAAAAAATTATGGTGACCCGATCATTCGCCTAGATTAGTAGACAAAGAGCAAGAAAGTTTTTTCTGAATTGCCTTCGGCATGCATTTGTTAATTATTTGATAACCATGACCTGTTTTATAATTTATTTATTTATTGGTGTTTAAGGTCACATATTCTGCACATTGGCTAATCATGACCGCAACAGTTTTATGGGTGGAGGAAGCCGGAGTACTCAAAGAGAACCACCGAGCAATGACAAGAAACTGTCAGCTCCCCAACATACTAACTCCACACAAGCAGTGTTAGCATTGGTTGAAGACAGGTGCACCATCAATGCGCAGTACGTTTAGTACACAACACCACCGTGCCCCCACTTGGGCAATGGGGTGAAGCTTCTTGCCCAAGGACACAACGTGGTTGTGCAGGTGGGATTCAAACCGAGGATTTCTTGGCTTGCAGCCTACACCTCTACCTACTGAGCCAAGATGCCTCCATCTGTTTTATAGAGATGTTCAAAACTTGTTGTATCTGATAAAATACTTTGTTGTTGTAGATTGGTGGAAAGGGATCGGAGAGCCAGAAATTTTGGTATTTCAACATCAGAGTGCAGAGCATTAACTCCTTGCATGCTGATGGCATTCATTCAACCGAGGACATAATTTCTCTTGCCCCTGAAATAAGTATAATTTGGGCAGATTTTAATACAATTTCCCCATGTAAATTGAATGGAATTTTTCACCAATGATTTTGTGAGTTGAATTTAGATGAATTTTTCATAAAATTTAGTCATGGATGCTGTAAAGCAGCCATGACAAGATTTGATGACAAATACCTTGAAGATACTCAGCAGGTTAACCCTTTACTTAACGTAACAGCCAAAAGTGGCCAGCGCTATTCTCAAAAATCGCCAATTAATTTTCACTATTTTTTTCATTATTGTCTCAAAAAGATAGGTTATGACCCCTCGTTGGAACGAGCTCGTCGAGCTCGTTCCAACGAGGGGTCATAACCTATCTTTTTGAGACAAAAAATGAAAAAAATTAGTTATTCAAGAATTATTTTTGCAAGTGTCATCTGCTTTTCACGTTAGGTAAAGGGTTAAGAAAGAAACTTGAGAAATAAACTGAGTATTCAGTTCACTCCTAAGTTGCAACAAATGGTAAAGGGCAATAACTCTGCCAAAATACTCTGAATAACTTCTGTAATGAGCATGGTGCTAGATATCAATATGATACACTTGCATACCAAAATATGATGTCATTTCACCAAGTGTTCTAGAAGTTCTTGAGTTTAAAAACTTGTTGGTCACAAACTGACATTACCAGATATAGAGCTGCTTATCGCAGCTGAAAATCTGACTTAAAAATGGTTTGCCTTAAAGAATTGCAGTAATCTTTCTTTAGGGTTCCCTAATTTCTATTTTGTACAAGCCTGATAGTAATCAAGCACTGTCCCACTTTGCAAGGTTCCCATAGGAACATTTCTCATGAAATGCCATCATGTATCATCAGTTTAGTGAATGGAGATTTACATGCAGTTCACAACAGTCAGAAGATATCTACTATTTTTGAGTATATTCCAGAATAATCTCATAACTGACTGCAAGAAAATCAAAGCTTTACCAAGTAACTGAAAGTTGCGAATGAAAACTTAGGATTTCCTTGCAGTCACGAATAACATAATTCTTGTACCTAATCAAAAACAACAGGCATTCTTTTGATGATATATATAGTTATGTTTAAATTGTCATTAAAACAATCAAATGCTGAAAACAATCAGTGATAAAAAATATTTGTTAGACATTTTCCACTTTTTTATAAGGTAGCATATAATAAAATAAACTGCACAAAGTAGAAAACCAACATTGTCAGAATGGATTTACCATGGCGAATAAGCATTGCTCCACTTCCTGGGGGAAGAGGCAACATCACTGCTTAGGCCTATGTGATAACCAGCAGAACTGGTTTACCATGGTAAATAAGCACTGCTTCACTTCCTGGGGTTGTGATAGGGTTAAACCCATGTACGTTTGAATCAACAGGGCCTCAAATCACATTATCTCTTATAGTCTTTATGTTTATATATAACAATGAAAAGCAAGGCGGCATAGAGTATACTGCTGGTGTAAACACTTAGTTGTGAGTCTTCCATGGAAGACGTGTGTCGCCTGCACTATATTTTAATATTTCAGACAGAATTCTAAGTGGAAAAGGGGCATAACTCTGGAAAAAATACAGCGGATCAAAAAATAAAATAGGAGGTGCACAATGCCATTATGTGATAAAGAATCACTGAAAGTTTCATCAAAATCCATTCATAGGTTAAAGAGGAGTGGCGGATAAGAGAAAGTGTGACACGGACAACGACGCGGACGACGCAAGGCGACAAAAGTAATCCCTTTATGTCGCTCCCCACTTCGTGGGGCGGTGACACAAAAAGGATCTCAAACATGTCTCAAGTTTATAGTGAAATTTAGGGAACAAGTTCAGTTAACCCTTAAATAGTCAGATTAATTTTAAGATAATAACTACCGTATATACTTGTGCACAGCTGCAGATGACTTAACAATGTTTCTACATCATTGTTGGCTGCCTGTACAGGCAGCCAACAATGATGTAAAAACAAGGTTGAGATAAATGCAGCCTACCAGTGGCGTTCTCATGGACATAGAACAGCCCATAGACATGAGATAGTTTTCACTACATTTATATTAACTCAATCATATTCATCTTGGGGCCAAAATAGTACAATGTAGAGCATGTATGTTACCAAAAAACTCCCCAGAGGAAGAACTTTGACCCCTAAATCTGTGTAAGTTATTTATTTATTTATTGGTGTTTAAGGTCATATATTTATGCATAATGATCTGTGTAAGACTCCTTACCATCTCAGGCCTACTTGGGCTCTGAGCCCAGGTAGGTCTGAGGTGGTGAGGTGTCTTACAGAGACTAGCAGTCAAGGGCCTCCAAAGGAAAAGTGCAAAGGCATCTTATAGAGGTTAACTGATCCCCAACTATGGGAGGTAAACATGGGAAACATAGACATGCTGGCACACTGTCAGCTACCCATTCTTACGTGTCAGATATCTTGCCAATTTTGGCCAGAAAAATGAGTCCAGATGCTAATTTGCAGTCTTGGACAGTATGACATGCAGTAACATATGTGCTATACAAAACCATAACAATGCAGATGCAAATTTAATTTAGCTCAGCCAAAATTAAAAATAATGTTTTCGCTTTCTTTGTCAGTTATAAGTTTCAATTTTAGTTTTACTTTCATCTCGTAACCACTGAATTCACCAAATACATAACAAACCCCTAAGGACCCAATTTTGACTTTGATCACTTTTTATTGCAACAGAACAGGTGCCTGACACACTATCTCTGGGAAACTCACACATTCTTTGTGTCTGGACAGCTGTGTCTAAGTAAGTCTTGGATGCCTATATAGGCAGCCAATACTTAGTGAGCAACAACTTCAAAGCCACAGGATGTACACTTCAAATTCTAGAGTAAATGTAGAAAACCAAAGGTTAAATCTGACTCATGCTGCACACAAAAATTACACCTCAAATTTAAGATTTCCACTTCACTTCTCAAAACTATAGCCTATAACCCCTCATTGGAAAAATCTCATCATCCAGTTAAGGGTCATGTGCAATATTCTAGAAAAAGTAAAATTCTCTATTTTGAAAAAAAGTATTCAAACTACAGCCTAATACCTATCCAACACGACTAGTAGAAACAATACAAAATTTCCCAAATAACAAAAAATTAGATTTGTGCTTCTGAGATGTAACTTATTACCATCCATTGGAACATCCTCGATGGGTTCATTCCAATAAGGGTTGTAAGCTTTATATTTTTGGAAATGAAAATTTAAAAAAAAAAATTGAAATTTTTGTTTTATTGAATAGTAGATGACACTTGCAAAAAATTTCTAAATTAAATAATTTTCATTTTTTGTCTCAAGCACAGAGCTTATGATCTCTCATTTGAACAAGCTCAAATCCAAAAGAGTGAAGCTCATGCCAATATGGGGTCATTAAGCTATGTTTTTGAAACCAAAAACAATAAAATTTGAATAGCAATTTTTGTGAATAACACTAGTTGGGTTAATAGGATCGGTAATACTTTCATTTTACGTGTCTTGAAGACTGTGACAGGAATGAATAACAAATTATTAATGATTTCTTACATTCTTTTTTTCTTGAATGATTCTTTTTCAGTCATGTCTAGGAAAGCAGAAAAAAATTAATTTGATGAAAAATTTATGAAAAATTATTAGCCATTTGATGTACTGATATTCATTCAAGTAATTTTTATTTTATGTCATTAGAGGCAGTATTGATCAATGGCAGTGGAAGTGGGAAGATGTGGGGGGGGGGGGGGGGGGGGGGGACCATAGCCCTCACTTTTTCTTGAGTAGTTTTGTTCATTGGAGTGGAGTTGATGGTTGCATTCAGCATCTGTGGCTGTATCAAGACAACAGCACAATTAAAGTTGCACCTGTAATTATGAGTATGCTACCAACTATAGAGAACACTCAGTAATTACGAGTATGCTACCCACTATAGAAAACTCTCAGTAATTATGAGTATCCTACCCACTATAGAGAACTCTCAGTAATTATGAGTAGTAGTAGTAGTAGAATATCTTTATTTTCATGACATGTGTTGTTGTTCATAAATATATTTGGATATGTCTTTAACAAAAAACACCCGGCTATCTTGGCCTATATGTCACGATTATTTACCTGTTTTATTCAAAGTCGCATGCTCGCTCATTCTCTCTTCCACCTTCTCTCTCTCTCTCTCTACACACATACACACATGTATATATGCATACATACATACATATATATATACACATATACACATACATATGCATAAGTATGCTACCCACTACAGAGAACTCTCACTATAAGCAGTAAACAGGCTTTACTCCATCTTTTGAGGTACCCATGGAGAACTATAGTAGGTATACAGCAGTGACATTTCTTAACACTGTTAGTTAATTTGTCAACAGAATTTAGTTTTCAACTATTTATTTATTTAATGGGATTTGTTTATTTATTTATTTATTTATTTATTGGTGTTTAAGGTCACACATTTCTATACAACCAATTGTGACCACAACATGGATATAAAGTCCAGCCAATCGTTTATACCCATGTTGCCCATTTTAGAGGACTTCCAATCCAGGCATTGTTGACCAGGACACAGTAAACAAGCACTGCTTCATTTCCCAGGATTCCCATGGGGATTTATTGAGATTTAACTCTTTACCTGCTGCTGGAGGATATTCCTGCCCAGAACAGGATTTCTTTTATCATTGACATAAGTATAATTTGGGCACATTTAAAAAAATTATCCACCTGTGAATGAAAAGGATTTTCCCCCCAACGATTCCTTGTTTTAAATCTGGATGAATTTTTCATGAAATCTAGTCATGGCAGCTTCACAGCAGCCATGACTAGATTTGACAAAAATGTCTTGAAATTACTCAAGTTAAGAGTTAACAAGGTGAAACGCCACAGGTATCCCCCATCGAGGGTTTCTAAGTTGAAAAAAGCTGAAAAAGGTCCATAACTCTATAAAAAAAAATGGACAAAACCAGTTACTTGTGAATGTCCTTTCCCCCATGGTGGTCTATCAGCATACCAAAGATCATTTAAATCCAACATCTACAGACGGAGATATGAAGGTCCAAAGTTGTTATGAACAGATGGATGGATGGACAGATGAATGGATGGATAAACCTCATTTCTATATCCCCCACAAACTTTGTTTTGGTGGGGGATAATAACATTTTCAACAGCTAGGGTCATATCATGTTGGACAGTTTTATGGGTGGAAGAAGCCGGAGTACCTGGAGAGAACAGAGTGATAATGATTAACTGTTAGACACTCCAACTTACAAGCCTGGTACAAGCAGGGTTAGTATCAGTTGAAGGCATGTGTACCATTGATATACAGTACAGCTTACCACACTATACTCCCTCTTGTGAATTGGGATTATAGTTTTCAAGTAATAAAACCAAAAAAAAAACAAATAAGGTGGGAGTGGGCACTAGTGATTGATTTACAACTGTCAATCATTCCAGAAGTTTCCATCAAGCTGGTGAAATGTCATGAAGTTACACACTGTAAAAAAAGAGTGAATTCATCCCTCCACAACAGTGTGCTTCTGGAAAGCAGTTCAATAAAAATGAAAAACATCTCAAGGTTAGACAATGGAACCCTGTTAATTGATTAACCACTTTGTCATTTATAAATATTCAATTAACAGGAGTATTCAATTGACCGCTATAAGATAATTTTCCTGTTATTATAAACTAACTATTTATTCTATTATAGTTACTAGTGGGCCGACCGATCCCAGGATGGGGAGCCCCCACTCATGCGATGGAGATTTCAAGCTGGATGCATACTGAACTCTCTATTTATATGATAGATGACTTGTTTAACTGAGCTCTGTGAAACAAGATATAACAGATTAAATGCCTATAGTTTATGTACTACGGTCAAATAGATTTTTTATTAATAGGAATTTACTCTATAACCAATATGCAGTTAACAGGTTAAATTTGTATTACCTGAAAAATGTATACAGTATATGAACAAAAATCATTGTATGATTCTCGCCTTTATTTACTCCCAAGGTTCAAACTGTTATTCAGTCAACAATTTAACAGACTAAAGTTTGTAAGCATATACATTATCACAGTCATAAAACCTAACTATAAACTGTTCACTTTCATAACATTCATTATTACCAACAACACAAATAAATGCACCTGTTGGAATTAGTAAAATCTCTCATATAAAAATCTACCAGTAACTTGTAACATTCAATTTCAATAATTTGACACAAAAAGCAACAAGCAATAAAACATTTTATACAATTTAACAGTAACATCACTTAACCATCTACTCACTGATGTCAAAATACCAAAATTTTGAGCAGCAATTTTTCCCATAATGCAGCAAGAAATTTAACCAATTCAGTTTTGTTTGACAGAGCTTAGTAATAAGTAATTTCTTCCATTTTTTGCTTCAAAAACATTGCTTATGACCCCCTCACTGGAACGAGTTCAACAAGCTCCTTCCAGTGAGGGGCGATAAGCTATGTTTTTTGAGACAAAAAAAAAAAAAAATGAAAAAAATTATCAAAATTGAATGGTGATTTTTGTAAATAGTGCAGACAGGTTTTGGCCATTACATTGGGTAAAGGGTTAAATTCCTAGCTGCATTATGGAAAACATTTGCAGTTTGAAATTTTGACAATTCAACACCAGTGTTCAAAGGGTTAATTAACAATAAATGGATACATTTACATATATTCATGATAAAAATGTTATATATACAATGATATTCAATGAAATTTATCTTTTGCATCCCCATAAACATTTGCAAATATAAAAAAAAAAAATTGTGCTGAAAAACGCTCACTTGTGTCTTCGGCCACAGAGGCCTATTTTCAACTTAGCCAATTTTTAATAACTTAAAACAAATGCCTTAACATACAATCTTTGGGTAAACTTGCAAGGTACACTCTATATAGGTGGCCAAGACTTTCCTAGAAACAACAGCAAAGTCACAGACATAAACTGTCATAGTATAGGAAATTGTATGAAATGGACAATGGATGACTGTCAGTTTCAGTACCTTGGATACAAGGTTTTGTGCGCCATGCAAATTTGGGCAGTCTGGTTTGGCAATTTTTTTGCCAATTTTGACTTTTTTGGTTCTCCAGGGGATTTTCTCTTGGAGAACGTCAGAAATTGGTCCTTTCCATAGAGAATTAGGAAATAAGGACAGGCACTTGGGTTAGTTTGTGAAAGTTGCTAAGAAAATCTCAAGGCCTTTAAGGGCTGACATTATCTATTTTTTTCTCGTGCTCCCAAAACATAACTTAAGAACATCCAAAATTATGAGCAAGGATGTAGTTCGGCATGTGTCAGAAAACAGAAAAAAATTTATCACTGCAAAAGCTTTCTGTTCCAACAATCCTAACTAGCAGCCTCTGGTTATTTTGGTTACTTCTTACTTCCCCACAGGGAAGTGAGAGGTTTGTGTAACAACCAGAGGATCCTAGTTTGAACTACAATGATCCACACTTCACATGAATACAAAAAAACGGTTAAATGAATGTTCCTTGTAAAATTTTTTATAATGGTTTCAGAAAGGAAATAACATTTAATATGCTTCTCCAACTAAAGCCACTTTAATGCTGATGTCAAAATGAAAATCTCAAAATATCAAAATTTCAACTTGCAAATTTTTCACATCGTGCAGCTAGAATAGTAGTCAATTCAATCTTGCTTGACAGAGCTCTGTCAAACAAGACTGAATTGGTTAAAATATCCACTGCATTGTGGGAAAAAGTTGCTTCTTGAAATTTTAACTGGTCGAGTGCTAGAAGCCACTTTCTCCCCCCACTGCATGTGTAACATACGTATGTCCCGGGTGAGATAGCAGGGAGAGACAGATGTTTCCCACCCCACCCACGTGACATTATACATTTATAACGTTATTATGACGTTATGCATATCTTATCAGTTTCTTGCTACCAACTAATTCATACTGACGTCATCGGAATGCAGTGTGATCAAAGTTTGATACTCTAAAACTCTTCAACCCTCAATCTGCCACCGTTCCTAATCGATTTCATGGTATATACCTTTGGTATATACATAACTTGTGCATGTTCTTTCCGATGGTGTCATCAGTTTTTTCAAAACAACAAATATAAAATGAGTTGATTGAATCAGCACGTGACTTCCGATTACCTCTGGCTAATGTAATCGCTGCATGGTGGGAGAGGTGGGGGGGGGGGGGGGGGAGAAGAAAAATCATCCTCGATGAGTCTGAAGGTGGGAATGGGGAAATCTCACCCTCGGGGCAAGATATTTGAACCAGACCCTCGGCAAGCCTCGGGTCTGGTTCAAATATCTTTCCCCTCGGGTGAGATTTCCCCATCCCACCTCCAGACTCATCGGGGATCATAATAATCATGGCTCTCTTAAAAAGTGCTGAAAGCCACTTTAGTGGCTTTGTGCTGTTGGTCAGAAGGCACTCTTCAATAAATTATAACAAAACAATTATTCATGAACAAAATCTTGCTAAAGTAAGGCTTCTCTTGCTGGTGGCATGGCATCTTTGAAAAAAAATTATTCACGTTTCAAATCACCTTTGAAAAATAATTTAGCACTCAGCCAGTAAATATTTTGACATCAGAGCACAGAGGGTTAATTTATTTTTTAATCCAGTTTCCAACTGACTTACTGGTTAAGAATACCCATTTAAAATATTCTTTGTTGTAACTTATTGAAAAGAGAAAGGACAATGTACAAAGAAAAAAATTTGCAGGAGTATTAACTGAAACTTCAAGCACCGCCATTATAAAATTGCTGAATGATGAGAATACTGGTTACAAGGAATGTTCAAAATACAGAATAAAATACATGGTCAGTTAATGATTCAACCAAAAAGATGGAATGGAAAATGAAACCCTAAGCAAAATGGAAAGCCAGAAATCTGACATGAGCCAGAAAACTTATGTAACTGAATTATTGATTGGTGTTTAACCCTTTACCCAATGCAGACGATTTCAAAATTTATTATTTTAAATATCATTTTTTTTAATTTTTTCAAAAAATTGCAACAAAACCATATCATGTGATCCCTCTTTGGAACGAGCGCGACGAGCTCGTTCCAAAGAGGGGTCACATGATATGGTTTTGTTGACATTTTTCGAAAAATAATATTTTTTCAGCTGCTGATTTTGCATATTACACAGGCGGATGCGGGCGATTCGTTGGGTAAAGGGTTAAGGTCATGTTCAGCAACTAGGGCTGTACCACGACCACAACACAAGTATATAGTCAAGTTTTATAAAGCCAAGTTTAGCCAATAATTTATACCTATGCTGCCCATTGTAGAGAACTTCTATCCCACTCATTGCTGACCAAGTCCTATTTCATCAGTAAAGCTGAAGTTGTTTACCACTGTAAACAAGCATTGCTCCACTTCCTGGAGTTTCCATGGAAGTACATCACTGAATGAGTAACTGATTATTAGTTATGTTTAGAACGAGAGGTTGGAATTTCAAGTTCGTTGGGGAAAGACATTGCTAGAGCTGTCTACGAGGCATTTTACACAATGGTTAAACCTGTAACAAAACAGCTTGACCTGGCCATTCTAACCAATGTTCATCAAAGTGAGAATAATTTGCAGTTTGCATTATATTTTGCCAAAATTGTATGCTGTAACTACCCTTGGAGGATTAATTCTGTCCAGTTGTGAGGTCTCTAAATGGATACCCTCACATGCAGTTATAGGGAAGTCTTCCACATTTATTTATTGGTGTTTAAGGTCACATACTTCTGCACAATGGCTGATCATGACTGCAACATGGAGTTAAAGTCAAGTGCAGTCCATCGTTTATACCCATGTTGCCCATTATAGATGACTTCCACCCCAGGCATTGGCGACTGGGTACTATTTTACCAGAAAATCAGAGCTTGTTTTTGGGAGGGGGGGGGGGAGGGGGATGGGGGCGAGAAGCCTTCCAGATAAATGTTAATTTAAAATGGCAGTGGTTTCTGGTCAAGTCTTGATTGTCTATATAAGACTTTACTGGAAATCACTACTAAGACACTGAAATCACAATCTTTGGTATAGTGAAAATTAATGAACATTTTTCAAGCCATATGAACGTGGACAATCTTCAAGAATTCCCATTACAATGCAATGTCCGGAGATATAGAAATCTCATGTACAGTGTTGACTGCATATAAAGGCAACCAAAACTACACTAGAAATATTCTCATTGTAGTCTCGAATGCATGTAAGGGCACCTATTTCAAGTCCACAAAGTTTGTCAAAGTCGGAAATAGGCCCCAACACGTCAAGGATTAAGATGCTGGAATGAATCAACATGCGAACTGCATGGAGTAATATTACAAGTATAACACTATATCTCTTAGTATTGTTGAACAAGATGTAGGACCACATAAAGTAAATCAGTTTCTCAGTATATTTTCATAAAACATCTGTCTCTGCGGGTGTTTTTTTTTTTAATCCTTTACCCAATGCACAGGATATCAGAATTTATTACAGTGGAGGCCACTTAATTGGATAACTCTTAACAGAATAATCCCGTTAACTGAATATAATTTCCCAACACAAAACCATTTATCATACCTCCAGTACAAATTTGACCTTTTAATTGAATATAGGTTATAGAGTAAACTCCTATTAATTGAATAAAAATTCTTGTAACCTGTCAAGAGATTAACCCTGACTCTCCCCAGTTTTCCTTTGCTTATAGACCTATTTGGCTTCTGTACATCTAATACAGGCATTTAATCTATTAGATCTTGTTTGATAGAGCTCATGAAACTCTGTCAAACAAGATATAATAGAATAAATGCTAAGTTTATCTCTAGAATACAGGAAAGTGACACAATTCCTGTTAAATGAATAATTATTATTGGCAAAGTGGCTATTCAATTAACAGGGTCCAACGGTATTTTAATTATTATTTTTTTAAAAATTTAAACAAAAAATTCAACAAAACCCTATCATGTGACCTCTCACTGGAATGAGCTCATTCCAGTGAGGGGTCACATTATATGGTTTGGTTGAAAGTTTTTGAAACATATATATTTTTTCAGCTATTTAATTTTTAAATTACATGGGCAGATGCAGCCATTTCAGTGGGTAAAGTGTTAAATTTATTTCCCCACAGTTAGTTTGTTCTATGCTTACTATCTTCAGAATCTCCAGAATAGGATGTGGAGCATGGAAGTGATATGACAAAACAATTCTGAAAATAGTTGGAATCAGAAATTTAACTACTTACACTATTACGTGGCAAACAAACGTTTTTTTTCTGCAGTGAAAAGTTCCCATTTTGTTGTTGAAAATTTAACCAACTATATCTTGTTTGACAGAGCTCTGGGAGCTCTGTCAAACAAGGTATAGTTGCTTAAATAGTTGTCCCGCAAGTGCAAAATAGTGTCATAGAAGAGATTTCTAAATGAAAAAAATGGTGATGAGGCAGATTTTCTATGACGATGGAGGTGCCTGAGAAACAAGAATTTTTTTAATTGCCTAAACAAACTTTTGAACAAATTTAATCCCAATAAACTGAATGTGAACAAACCTGGTAGAGTAATTAGCTATGGACAGCCTCAGAATCGTTACTGTAATCAACCTGAAATAAACAGACCAAATTTCCACTGGATGCATAGTAAATGGATTGCTGTTGGAGAAATATGCAATTAGCAGAGATATTCTGTTAACTAAACCAGAGCTTCAGAATTGTAGCACCTATCTCCCTAATGTCAAGCACTACTTCACTTCTCACCGTCCCCACAGAAATCATAGACAGCAAAAATAACACACAAACATGTTTTCCATTCTTTTCCTACTTTCACCAACATCCTCTTGAAATACAGAACTGTCATCAAAAACTCAACTTATATAAGGTTAAAAGTGTTAAATATAAAACAAGGGCACATTGGTCACAACAAAATAATCACATGCACAGGAAAGAGAAGTTATAAAATGCTTAGCTTAAGAGTTCTATTATATTTGCATAAATAATTTCATATTTAAATGAATCTGTACATGCTTATTTACAAATATGTTTGGAATTAATTTCTCATTTATCTTTCAAAAACAATTTTAGCTTTTTTAAATCTCGAGTCATTAATAATAACAGTTCTACTCCAGGATAGTGACAGAATGTTGCACTGTCATTGCTATCACTAATAAAATGCTGCTGTATCACATACAGCATGTGGAAAGTGAATTATCACTAATACACACCATCAGAGTGGACATTTCACTACAGTAATAACTCAAATTCTGTGAGAATGCACAAGACGTACAAACAAAATTCCATCCAATGCATCTGCAGCTTCAATCCAGAGGTCAAGTGGCTGAAACTTTGCTCATCTCTCTCATAATTTTTCCAAAATAGGAGTTGTCACTTGGTTATAATATTTACCTATTTCTATTTAATTCCTTGCATGCTTCTGGAGGATATTCCTGCCCAGGACACAAAATCTCTTGTCACTGAAATATGTATAATTTGGGCACCCTTAACCAATTTTCCTCCCTGTAAACTGAATGCACTTTTTGACCAATGATTTCTTGAGTGAAATTTAGATGAATTTTTCAGCAAATCTAGTAATGGCTGCTTCACTGCAGCCATGATTAGACTGATGAAAAATATTTTGAAAGTACAGTAAAACCTGTTCTGAGAGACCATTGTTCTGAGAGACCACCTGTCTTGAGAGACCACTGTGACCTTGTTTCTTTTGGTTGTTTTACTCTGTAATGGACCTGTCATGAGAGACCATAGAACTTATTTACAACAGTAAACAAGCACTGCTCAACTTCCTGAGGATCCCAATGGGGACAGCAGTGATTAATACTGATGCTGGACTAGTAGTGAACAATACAATACTCAGCAGATTAAGAGTTAAGGTCACTTCCACTATCTGACTATATTATGACTGAAACAAGGGTATAAAATCAAATTTAGGCCTCACAAAATAGATCTTCTGTTTCTCTGGCCATTTTTTGTAAAATTGCATGTGGGCAGACATTTTTTTTATTTTTGAAATTATTTCTTTGCGTTCAAAAGTTCATATTCTTGGTTTGTTTTATGTTTTAGGCCTCTTAATGTACAGAATAGCATGGGTGGTGGTGTATTTCATCCCTTGAGTACAAGAAGGCTTGGCAATGCTAAAGCATTGCAAAGCCTTGTTGCACTCAAAGGACAAATTTATCAATTTTATTAACTTGCGTAAAATATCAGACATAGACCATTTAATTTTAATTTTTTTAAGTTTGCAATGATTATAAAAAGAGAGAATGTAGCAGTCAAATGACCATGCAAGAGGGCCTGAGAAACAGATTTTTTAACTTTTTAGGCTTTAGCTACCTGTTTATAGTTTGCATGCCCACTTTTGAGGACTCCACTGCAGGCATTGCTACTTGGTCCGATTTTACCAGAGAAACAGAACTTGTTTAGCACTGCACTGCTCCACTTCCCAGGGTTGCCATAGTGGTATCACTTAGTTGGCCACTCAACTCCACGGATGTATTAGTGGTAACACTTTTCTCAACATACTGTACTGATGGAAAGAACACACTGCCCACTTTCCACCAGTGTGTAACAAAACAGTAAAAAGAGAAAGAAAACAAAATCCATAAGGATGACAACAATTAAGCAAGAAGTATGCTTTTGATGTACTCTCTGGTAAAAAAAAAATATAATGAAATTGCCTCTCCGCATCACCATCACACTGTGCAAAATGTTTCTTGATTACCACCACAAAACTATTCTTTCCCAAATAGAAATTAAATTTCTTTTTCTCTCAATCTTAATCCTTTTCTTGATGTAACTGCTATATCCAGAATAACACAGTGTATCTTATAACTATAACTCAGTATGTAGGACCACAACAAGTACATCAGTTTCTTAGTCCATTTTCATTTTCACGAAATTCACCATTCAAATTTTAGTATTTTTTAAATTTTTGCTTCCAAAAACATAGGTTATGATCCTCACACTGGTACAAGCTCAATGAGCTTGTTCCACTGAGGTTCATAATCTAGGTTAATCAAAAAATGTTTTTGCAAGTGCTGTCACTAGTCATGTTGGGTAAGGGGGTTAACCCTCTAGCAAATGAATCATGAATCAATTGTATCTGGCCACATCATTTACAATTTAGGCATTTTTTTTTTTAATTTCAACAAAGTCATATCATGTGACCCTTCATTGGAACCAGCTCCTTGAGCTTGTTCCAATGAGGGGGTCACATATGGTTTTGTTGAAATATTTTTTGAAACTTTGAAAAAAACAATAATTAAAATAATAAATTTGAAATTCTATGCATTGGGTAAAGAGTTAACACAATACAAATGTATGATAAGGACTTGAGAAATTAGTTGTGACCACAACATAGCAATATAAAAATGCATTGTCGGGTAAAGAGCTGGATTAATTCTGGTCAATGAATTTGTTCACCAAAAATTGTTTAGTTATAAAAGAATGAAGAGTGCACATAACACTCTCCAGTAAATTGTAACAAAACAATATATATGAACAAAAGATTGTTTGCTTCTAACTGAATATGGACTAAGAAAAAGATGAAATCTTTATCACAGCTTCCACACTTTTCAAAGACTAATGGCATACAAAACTGAAACAGTTAACCCTTTACCTAACATATAGGCCACATCTGCCTGTCTAATTTGAAAATTGAGGAGATGAAAAAAAGAATTATTTAAAAAAAAAATTGCAATATAAAACCATATCAAGTGACCCCTCATTGGGACGAGGGGAGTACATGATATGGTTTTGCTGACATTTTTTTTTTAAATCTGAAAAAATATTTTTTAATTTTGATATCGTCTGCATTGTGTAAAGGGTTAATAGAAAAGGTCTCTTCTAGCAGATACTAATGCTTTATATTACCAAAAAGGACATGTCTGGTTATGACATGGAAAAAGTTCAAACATAAGTCCAGACTTGTGACTCTTGACTCTTTTCTTTATTTTGACCTTGATTTAGACTTTCTCTCCCTGTAATTCACATATTCTAATCCTGCATACCTTGATGAAGGCATTCTCAAAATGTACCTTATATACCTCTGTTTGACATACAGACAGAAGCATATCTTCAGACATGCGAGGAGCTCAATACTATGACTTCATTACATCACTCACACTTTGAGAACAGTTATATTAGCACTCATCCATTTAATGAATTTCACACTGTGGTTTCTTGAACTGGGCTAGACTTCGAAGTACTAGTTCTGCTGTCTCCACCTATCCAATTATCTGACGAATCTGTAATACAAAATTATTATACTGTACTGACACAATCAGAAATGTAGCTACTGATCTCAGAACAGTGACAGCTGGAGGAATTAAACTCTTTACCTGTTTAACTGGTAGTGTCCTGGCTTACTTTTAGTTGTCAAAAAATCAGTAATGGTTTGGTACAGTAAAACCTGTCTTGAGAGACCACTGTCTTGAGAGACCACCTGTCTTGACAGACCACATCTGCCAGGCAACGACTGGTTTTACTCTATAATGGACCCGCTATGGGAGACCACTTGTCTTGAGAGACCACCTGTCTTGAGAGACCACGAATGGAATGGTTTACATCACGAGAGACCACTCTGACCTGGTACCAACTTGTATTTTTATGCCATAATGGACCTGTCTTGAGAGACCGCCCCTTTGAAGACTGAAACCATGACAAAAACTCTTTACCTGTTCTGGAATTGGAAAATCCACTGCGGTTATTCTAACATAATTAAAAGTATTAAAAGCTCTTAATTGGGTTTCAATTGCTAATTCATTACAGATTGAGCTGTTTTTTATGTTTTTATAAGACCCCTGTGAAAAGATTAGGATTAGGATTATTGCTGAATAAACAATTTCATAAATACCTGAAATGTGACAGATAGGAATAAAAATAAATTTGTGTTGAAAATCTTTTTGTAACAAATTGAAATGGACTGTTATAAAAATTATAAAAAAAAATTAGTGTTGAAAATCCTCAATGAAGATTTTCAACACTAATTTATTTTTATAACAGTCCATTTCAATTTGTTGCAAAAACTTCATAAAAAAGAACTACAAAGTAATTACAAAAATCCATTCTTCTCCATTTCTGAATTTTGTGGTTGGTTATTCACTGACTTGAGAAAACCTTGAATCTGTTATGAGAGACCACCTGTCTTGAGAGACCACTTTTGTGTGGCCCAAAGGCGGTCTCTCAAGACAGGTTTTACTGTAAATATAAATTAAAGAGTGATAAAAGGCACTTTCCAAGAAATTGAAACTATTACAAAGCAGTCAATCAAATTTTACTGAAGTCTGAGGTCTACTTTTAAAGTTATTGCATAAACAAGGAAATTTGGGGCAAAATTCAACAAAGGATAATAACCTCACTAATTTAATTGAGTCATGGTGGTTATCAAACTTTTCCAAGACTCTTGATATAAAGCAACACACCAAAATTAATTGAAATCTGATAATTATTGTTCAAGTTATAACATAAACAAAATTACAGATGGAGCTGTTT
This sequence comes from Pictodentalium vernedei, assembly GCA_031216915.1. Lineage (NCBI taxonomy): Eukaryota > Metazoa > Mollusca > Scaphopoda > Dentaliida > Dentaliidae > Pictodentalium > Pictodentalium vernedei. Next base: position 137,853,577 of record CM062290.1, on the reverse strand, counting down.
GCTATATCCCTTCCTTGAGGGGATGGAAGAGGGGATAAATATCTGTGTGGGAGCTCTCCAAGCAACTGTATGTAAACAAATTTTTTGGACAAAATGCAGTTTACTTCTAACAATATACAAATTACATACAAAATATGAAGCCAATAGCATGACAGAGTGGAAACTGTTAATCCTTTACCTAACGAATCGCCCGCATCCGCCCGCGTAATTTGCAATTGAGCCGTTGAAAAGAAATACATTTTTCAAAATATTTCAACAAAACCATATAATGTGACCCTTCATTGGAACGAGCTCATCAAGCTCGTTCCAATGAGGGGTCACATGATATGGTTTTGTTGAATTTGTTTGACAGATTTAAAAAAATAGTAATTAAAATAATAATTTTTGATATTTTCTGTGTTGGGTAAAGGGTTAACCGAAATAGCCACTTTAAATAAGGAATTATCGTTTATTTCTGTCTATTTCTTGATTTATGAATACCCAAAAAACAAAGGCCAAACTGTGTAAATAAGCCCATTTGCACTATGTTTGGTCTTTGTTTTTTGGGGTTCATAACTCTCAAGAAATAGACATAAACAAATGATCATTCCTTATAATTAAACTTGTGGGGCAATAAATTTAAACACTCTACTTTTTACAGCATAAAAATAAAAACCAGGTTGCATTATGCTTTCTGGTGATAAATGAATAAAGAGAGGAATAGTTTTCTAAAATTCTGTTTGAAATAATGATACATTTCACTGAAACATGTTCTTGTGTCATTTTATTGACCAATGAATTGTGTAAGTTAAAAAGAACATCATAGGCCATGCCCACACCAAAACTTCAATCTCTTTTTCCACTTGACAGGGAGGGTGCTGTCATTCAAAGCAACACTGAGTTGAATTTAATTCTGATTTTGACCATTTCCTGAGAAACTGAATACACAGTTTGTAAATGTGGAGTTCAATATAAACCCAGATGACATGAAGTTGGTTGAACATTATCCCCGAAAGAGTTCAGTCAGGCTATTTGGAAATTGGAAAGTTTTGTTTGTGTGAGTTTCGTTTGTGGATTATTATGACTAGCCATTGTTTATGTTTGATTTGGGTAAAACGATGATCGCAGATGATCACCTATTGCATATAGACAAATTGAGCATGGAATAAAAAGCATGATAAGGATTTCATTGTTTAACTTTTATTTTGAAGTAATTTTAATATGATGAGATAAGTATTAATTACTTTTCATGTTGAAACAATATGAGCGTGGAGGGGTTCCTTTCTATTCACACTGTGCAAAGGATTTTTTTTAAGACAGACATTGGGGGCGTGGATTAGGGCGGGTCGAAATGCATTTTTTTGGTTCATTGTGTTATGAAAAGAAAAAAAAAGAAATCCTCTAGCCAATCATTTTGCCTGAAAATGTATGAACAGAAAAAGGTTTAATTACATAATAACAAGCGGCCCCAAGGGGCCTTAATCGCTCACCGGGCCAAGTGATTCAAACAAAGTGGTTCAAAGAAGTATTTGGGGTCACATTCAGTTAGACATGGTTCATCAACACTACAAAGGAATGAAGTCATGAGAGACAAATTTTATGGAACTAGGGACATGGCTTGAATAAACTTGAACCTTACCCCCCTAAGGATGCTGCATACCAAATATCAAAAGCATTCATTTGCTGGATCTGAAGAAGAAGATTTTTAAAGAAAATTCCTCATTTTGAACTAAGTTATCATTCGGGCTCCCACGGTGAGCCCAAATATGAACCCAGGGACTTGGCTTAAACAAACTTGAATCTCACCCCCTAAGGATGCTGCATGCCAAATATCAAAACATTCTGACTGCTGAATCTGAAGAAGACTTTTAAAGAAAAATTCCTCATTTTGAACTAAGTTATAATTCGGGCTCCCACAGGGAGCCGAAATATGGACCCAGGGACTTGGCTTTAACAAACATGAATCTCACCCCCCCTAAGGATGCTACACACCACATATCAAAACATTCCAACTGCTGGATCTGAAGAAGAAGATTTTTAAAGAAAATTCCTCATTTCGAACTAAGTTACAATTCAAGCTCCCACAGTGAGACCAAATATGGACCCAGGGATATGGCTTGAACAAACTTGAATCAGATCCATCCCACAATGTTGCATACTAAATATCAAAAGATTCTGCCTGTTGGATCTGGAGAAGAAGATTTTTTAAGAAATTTACTGAAATGCACTACATTCAAATTCAAGCTTTTATAGTGAGCCTAAATATGAATCCAGGGGGCCAATTTGAACAAACTTGAATCAGATCCACCCCACAATGTTGCATACCAAATATCAAAAGATTCTGCCTCCTGGATCTTGAGAAGAAGATTTTTAAAGAAATCTGCCTGAAATGCACTAAGTTCAAATTTGGGCTCCTATACCGAGCCCAAATATGAACCCAGGGGGCCAATTTGAACAAACTTGAATCAGATCCACCCCACAATGTTGCACACCAAATATCAAAAGATTCTGCCTGCTGGATCTGGAGAAGATTTTTTAAGAAATTTGCCTGAAATGCACTAAGTTCGAATTCGGGCTTCTATACTGAGCCCAAATATGAATCCAGGGGGCCGATTTGAACAAACTTGAATCAGATCCACCCCACAATGTTGCATACCAAATATCAAAAGATTCTGCCTGCTGGATCTGGAGAAGAAGATTTTTTAAAGAAATTTGCCTGAAATGCACTAAGTTCGAATTCGGGCTTCTATACTGAGCCCAAATGTGAATCCAGGGGGCCGATTTGAACAAACTTGAATCAGATCCACCCCACAATGTTGCATACCAAATATCAAAAGATCCTGCCTGCTGGATCTGGAGAAGAAGTTTTTTTTAAGAAATTTGCCTGAAATGCACTAAGTTCGAATTTGGGCTTCTATAGTGAGCCCAAATATGAATCCAGGGGGCCGATTTGAACAAACTTGAATCAGACCCATACCAAGATGCTGCACACCAAGTATCAAAAGATTCTGCCCACTGGTTCTGGAGAAGAAGATTTTTTAATAATTTTTCTATAATTCATACGGTGCTATCAGAGTTATGCCCCATTCAGAGCCCCCATGGGATGTGGCCATTTCATTTGAACAAACATGAATTGCCATATAGTAATGAACATCCACATGAAGTTTCGTGAAAATTGGACCAGTGGTTTCAGAGGAGAAGTCGTTTGAAAAATGTTCACGACGGCCGGCCGGTGATAAGTTAAGCTCCCTTCGGTGAGCTAATAACTTGAGGTACTGTGAGCAAACTCACAAAAAACTCACAAAGCGATACCCCCCCCCCCCCCCCCCACCCCATGCCTGAAATGCATAAGTTAGATTATCTCCGCTTGGAAATGTCAGAACGGAATTATATTGCTTCATGCACATCTTCATATGGAGTTCTTCCATTGTGTAAAGTTTCATGAAAATTTTTCAAACGGTTTAGGAGGAGTTGCGCTTACAAGGATGGACAGATGGTATAAGTTAGATTATCTCCCCTTGGAAATGTCAGAATGGAATTATATTGCTTCATGCACATCTTCATATGGAGTTCTTCCATTGTGTAAAGTTTCATGAAAATTCTTCAAACGGTTTAGGAGGAGTTGCACTTACAAGGATGGACAGACAGTATAAGTTAGATTATCTCCCCTTGGAAATGTCCGAACAGAATTATATTGCTTCATGCACATCTTCATATGGAGTTCTTCCACTGTGTAAAGTTTCATGAAAATTCTTCAAACGGTTTAGGAGGAGTTGCGCTTACAAGGATGGACAGACAGTATAAGTTAGATTATCTCCCCTTGAAAATGTCAGAACGGAATTATATTGCTTCATGCACATCTTCATAAGGAGTTCTTTCATTGTGTAAAGTTTCATGAAAATTCTTCAAACGGTTTAGGAGTTGCGCTTACAAGGATGGACAGATGGACAGACGGACAGAAAGGGTGATTCCTATATACCCCCCCAAACTTTGTTTGCAGGGGGGGGGGGGGGGGTATAATAATAATAATAATAATAATTTTATAGCCTAAAATCTGAACATGGTGCTCTATGGCTGTACAAAATTGCAAAACTTAAAACTTTTTTTTTTTAAATTAGAGTTTTCTTGCTCTGAATATAAAATATGTGTCGTACAATTTTGGATGTGCTGTAGCTTTTGAAGAGTGGAGTTTTTAGAACCTATCAAGAGTTTTACAGTAGTCAAGGCAATTAGTAACACAAGCATGAACAAGCTGCTCTAATGTTTTTGTGTCAATGAAAGGTTGAATTTTACTGATATTACGTAGATGAAAAAAGAAACTCCAACAAATGTGCTCAACATGTTCATCAGCTGTCAGAGTTTCATCCATGAAATAACCATGATTAAGCACACAGCTGCTGGAGGCGATCATTGAAAATTGAGGGACAATTTGGATATTTTCATGAGTTGATGTGGTAAACCTATGTATATCTCTTCCGTCTTATCATGATTCAATTTGAGGAAATTTTGTGCCATCCATGCCTTCATTTCTGAAATACAGCATTCAATTTTTATCACATGCATTGTATTCTATGCCATAGGTGAAACTAATATACAGCTGTGTGTCATCGGGGTAATAATGAAAATCAAGGCCATGGCTCCAGATAATTTCACCCACAGGGAGAACATAAAAAATGGGCCTAACATGACCCTTGGGGGATTCCAAACTGAAATGTGACTTGTTTTGATGATTTTCCATCATGACAAAGCTTTGTATGCTTCAATCTGAATTTTATGGTCTATGGTGTCAAAGGCGGTACTTAACAAAACAAGGCAGGAAATTATATGTTCATCCATGGATAAGAGAATGTTTTAAAAGCGCCATTTCAGTGTTACAATTCAACCTGTATGCAAACTGGAAGACTTTAGTGAGGCATTTGGCAGTCATATGGGAAGTCAGCAGAGAAGCAACAGCCCTCTCAATAATCTTGGGAATGAGAGATTAGAGACTTGTCAGTACCGGTAGTCAATAGTATTTCAAAACCTCTGGGTCTAGCAATGTTTTTTTTTAAGAAGGGGCTTGACTAAAGCATGCTCCATGTTCACAGGAAAGATGCCAGACTGTATTGAGGCATTTAGAAGTTTTAGAACTGGTGTACCCAATTATGAAAGACATGCTTTTAACAGCCATGTTGGACACTGTTTAGATGGTGCTTAGGACATTAGTTTCTGGATGTCTTTGAGAGCTAAAAGTTTGAAATGTGCAAGCTGTGTAACCACTTTTAGGCATGTTTGTGCCATATAGCTAGTCTCAGAAAATTCAGAGAGAGCACTTATGCACACCGATATGTTCACTCATTTTAATAAAGAAACCAGAAATTTGAATTGTAAGGTCAATGAATGCTCAGGCAGTATGATGGTCTTTTGTTGATGCAAGTTTGCACTGGTGATAAAAAGAGAGCATGCGACAGCCAAAAGAAGCATGTGGGAGGGCCTGAAAAGTTAAAAAATTTATAGTAATTTATATATTTTTTATACTTACCAATGACCCAGACATAGCTGGTGCTAACTCTTAAAATATAGGGCCAAACACAAATTTTGCCCCCCAATCCCCAAAATTTGCATCTAAAACTAAAGAAAACATGTCCTGAAAGGCCCTCCACACTTCGCCCCTACTGCGCATGCGCAGTGTCAAGGACGTTCCGAAATTGGTGCCATTTATCATTCTAATAACCAGTGCCTGGTAAGCGCTATGTACTCAGCGGGGAGGCAAGAGTTCCCAACTCCTGGGAGGGCCATCCCCGTCTGGGTCATTGGTAAGTATAAAAAATATATAAATTACTATAAATTTTTTAACATTTTTATACTGTACCAATGACCCAGACATAGCTGAATAGTAAAAAGGCTGGAGGGCCAAGGACATAGAGCAAAATGGAATACGCTCAATAAAATAAAATAGAGTCATCCCCTGTAGGGAAAAGAAGAAATAGGCCTTACATGTATCTTTCTTATTTATGATAAATTAGAAAGATACAACACCTTCCAAAAATTGAGCTTCATACATCCATGTACTCTATTAATATCCAATAATCCTTATACTAATAATTTTTAAAGTAAGCCAATAATAAAGTAAGTCTAGAGAATAGAGACTCTTATACTCCTAAAAGTGTGTGAGAATTGCATAATCATGTCCGTTGACATATGCAATATTCAAAAGCTATACTTTAAAAACTAAGACTTGAATGAATTTTATAACTTAAACTTCTCACTAAACAACCATCCCAATAACAGCTCAGAATTACTAACTCCGGAGGAGGTATCCCCTTGTTTTCATAGTAAAAACAGGTGACCCAAGGGAACACCCTCCCCCCCCCTTTTTCTTGCCCTGGGTCAAATAGCCCAGAGCGAAGAGGGCAGCCGAACGGAGACACTGCCGAAACAGACAGCCTACCTAGCTATAGTAGCAACTGTTAAGTGAATGACATTCTGAGCAGTAGATAATAGACCTAACAAATAGAGGCCTCCAGAAATGGACTCGATATTTCTGAGATAAAATTCATGAATGGATGGCTGAGCGCAATGAGCAGCCTTCAAAAATCTATAATAGCAACACTATTAATGTAAGCCCAAGAAGTAGAAGAACTCTTACTTCATGAGCCGAAATCTTAAGCACAACTGCTAAGCCAATGATATACCATAAGCAGTACGCTAGTTAATAGAATCCATTAACAATAAAATGGAGCGTAACGTCCTTCTACCAGACATCAAAGACAGAAGAAGCTTACGCCCTTGTAATAAACAGATATCTGTTTATAAATACATAAACTGTACCCGGAAAGAGTAAAGGCCTATGCCCATACGAAGACGGAAGGACCTTAAAATAATAGGTTCCGGATAATAGGAGCCTAACTCTTATGCAACAATCCAACCTAAATAGTAACGGAAGTATTGATTCCGAAACTATGAAAGTGAAAATCATCCATCGATAGTGCATGAAACTCACTGACTCTACAGTAAAAGAGAAATCAACAGAATTACTGTCTAAAAGGTCAGAATTTGAAAACTACTGTTTCCAGAGGCTCAAATGATTACTTAGCTAAATAAGAACCTGAAGTTAAAATCCGTATAGGAATTTAATCTAAAGATTCTAAGTCTATTTATCAAAAAGTTACTAACTGACTTAGATAAAGAGACAAAAGACTCAATTGTAAACTATCGTAGAGTGCATAGGTATGAGGTAACATAAACCTATAACCTAAATAACAACAGGCTGCAGTAGATCTTGTGAAACAAGTATACTAAAAAATAGCAATGAGTAGTATGGAGGGATCAACCATATGAACATAATGATCCCTACACCACGACGGAAGAGCCTCCACTTTAGTCGCATAGAATAGCGAAGAAGAGGATCTCCTATAGTAAGAAATCGCGTCCAAAGCTCGTCCAGTACAGTGCTTACAATGCAATACAGACCACACAACGGAATACATGAAGGTTGCGACCTTGCTGGTTGTGATAAAGATGACACGATTTACCCAGTGAAAAAAGATCCTCACATAGAGGAAGATTTCACGTTAAGATCCACAGTAGACAAGAGAGTAAATTACTCATGATCTCTGTGAAGATAGAGATGCTATCAACAGAAATGTATTATGGTTGTTTATCTTAGCAATACCTGCTGAAACAACAGCGCCGGAGGATACGCGTATCCTATCATTCCGTCCTATAGATCAATAGAGCTTTAACAGTATTAGCTCAGAGATCTGGACAAGCCAACACATACGTCTGCAAATGATTAGCAAGCTGTGTCATAAATAAAACATCATTGGGCGCTCCCATAGATAGCAAATCTGATTGAATACTTGTTTGTTGAGAGTCCATTCTGACAGCAACAAGCGACCCGTAAGAGAACGGGAGTGCGATAAAACAATCAGACGACCCAGAATATGACGGATCAAAACTGAACTTGGTGTACTATAACCAACAGACGGATTCTTTCCATTAAATTGAATAACGGAAACGAATTAAAGGACAGGAATTTGGGCATGCGTTTCTGAATAATGTTCATGCTATGACATAAAGCAAGCCTAAAAAACATTATTCCGCGGAAGTTAAACTGATAGCTAAAAGACTGCGGAACCCAAAGACCCTGGCACTTCGAATCCGTAGGGATCAGTATATATCCCAATCTGTTTGACTGGCAACCGTCATAACAGCCACACTCGGGTCCGGCAACTGCGGCGGCACTCTCTGAGTCAACCACCGAATGTTTGCCCCAGTCTGAATCTCTTGTAACACTAGATAGACAAGAGAATGTATAAATCAAGCAATTCATGGATTGCCGGAAAGTTGCCGTCGAAGAGAAGCTCCTCCGAGAACGAAGCGACTCTGAGAGAGTTCTTAACATACTATCCACGCGTGGATGTAGCTAGGGCTGCATCATGTCTAACCAACTCCAATCAGCCACTGAAGGGCGGAGTTATACGTGAACAAACTACTGCCCTCAAAAGAAATTACATTGAGAATAATATCCCGTAAATCTTTTCTTGAAGACGTAATGATAACGCCTCAGTAAGGCGGATTACGTATAATAAAGCGTCTAAGTTAAGTCTACTATACATAATGTCGTTCCCAACATTGAAATTGGAAAAGACATAAACGGCGAAAAAGAATATATGCAGTCTTTAATCACACCGTCTAGACGCATATGAACTCTCGGTATGCCCTGCTCTGCCAAAATAAACTATATGTAAAAAAGATAAAATGGCAGAAATGAGCCACGCGGACAAGAAACTAAACTATCATGCTTAGTAGCAGGCTTGTATATATATATAAATATATAGCGTCGAAAAATAAAACACATGTTGTAATGACAATATTGGACTGCGTCGGTAAGTCAGGGACAAAGTCCCTGTACCGATCGAAAAATCCGAGTCCAATGACGCTATAAGTCTCTTATCCAAGATCGCAGCAATGAAGTCCGAAAAATAATCACTGGAAGAAATGCCAGAAGATATGAAAGGCATCTTCCGATACTACTAAAGGGAAAACTCGAAATCTTTCGAATCCCTTTCGCCATCCTGTCGGACCCTATAAAGCGTTCGGTCGTCCGTAGCTTGATGCAACCGCGGACCGCACCGACCCAGCGCCGTCGGATAATTCCTGATTCGACCGAGAAACCGTCAATTGCTGGGATGCTGCGAAACAACTGTGCTAACTCGGATAGCACGTCCGTCACTGAGGCCTGAGGAGCAGCGGTCTTATGATGCATTGCCGCAGGAAGCTCCGAGATCGTTACCCCGTGCATACTTCCAATATGCGAGCGAACGGAGTGTATAGGCCTCGTGTCCCTTGGCTACCGGATGGCGCGACCTATTCGCTGTGGAATCACTGAATGCCGAAACTGATCGGATACTCGAGGTCATGTAGCCAATGTGCGGTCGTGTGCCCTGCTGTGAGGATGAGGAAGCATTAAAGACAGTCTCTCGGACTGTCAATATAACGGAGCGTCCCGAGCAACGGACATATGCTCCGAATGTAAAATATCTGAACCACAACATGCGGTCCCCTATGTTGATGGCTTCCTCCGATCTGTCCTCAATCTGCCATCACTGGGTGAGTACTAAAGTAATTAAAGTGCTCGCATCACCCAAATCTCCTTCCTAGACCGCAACGGACGAACCCGGCAGCCGAACCATTCGATGAATGTACGCTACACCGGGTGAGCTAGCGAATGTCACTCCGTAAGCGATAGACATATTCCATGAGCACTTATTGCCGCTAACTCCTCATTAACTATGACGACAGAGGCACACTTTTGAAAGACATCTCCATAACTCTTCGAACAAGAAACCAGAAATGCTTGGATAGCAAGCATAAAATAATAATATATATAGCGTCGTTCAATAATTCGAAAGTTTGTGTGACATTATTGGACTATGTCGGAACTGAGGGACGATGTCCCTGAACCGAACCAAAAAATTTCTAAGTCCACCGACGCTATCAGTTTCTTATCCGGCATCGCAGCATATGTTGTTCCGAAAGGCAAAGCTTGAAATCCACCGAATCCCTTTCGGTATCCCATCGGACCGGATGAAACTTTCGGACGTCCGTACCCGCTTCCGCGGAGCGTCCCGACCCAGCATCGTCGGATAAAATATATGCGACAGATTCAGTTGATGCTGGGATGCTGCGATAAACTGTGCTATTAAGGAAAGCACGTCCGTTCCCGAGGCCTGTGCAGTAGCGGACTTACGATGCATTGCCGCTGGAAGCTCCGTGTACGTTGACTCCCGCACACTTCCTATGCGAACGTCCGGAGTCTGCAGGCCTCGAGTCCCCGGCTACCGACCCAGCGCTGTCGGATAATTCTCGATCCGACACCGTTTCTGTCGGCTGCTGGGATGCTGCGATAAGCTGTGCTATGTGCACAAGAATGTCCGGCGTCGAGACCTGCGGAGGCGCAGTATATCGCTGCTTCGCCGAGGGCAGCTCCGCATCAGATGGCTCCCGCATACTTTTCCTATGCGAACGTCCGGAGTCCATCGGTCTCGAATCCCTGGCTGCCGGATGGTGTGACCTGGTCGCCGAAGAATCCTTGATCGGCGAAGCTGGTAATATATCGGCGGTCACGCAGCCAAGGTGCGGTCGTGTGCGCTGACGAGAAGAGGAAGCCTTAGCAGTCTCAGCGGACTGCCTATACAACGGAGCGTCCCGAGCGACGGACGTATGCTCCGCTAACGACACATTTGTACCACAACATCTGGGGCCAGATGTTGTTGAACGAGAGAGGGGCCTCTCTCGCTTGCCGTCCGGATGGACCGGAACGAGCTATGAACCGGACTAAAAGGCTTCCTCCGTTCTCCCTCCGATCCGCCGTCACTGGGTGTGCATTAAGTTAATTTTATAGTGCTCGCATCACCCCAAAATTCCTTCTAGACCGCAACGGACGAACCCGGCTGCCGAACCATTCGGTGAATGGACGCTACACCGGGCGAGCTAGCGGACGTCAAAGGCCGTCGAACCTACTAGGGTCCTCTTAGGCAATTGGCGTATTACATGAGCACTTTTCCGCTAGCCCTTCATTAATTGTGACGACGGAGGCACACTGTTGGAAGACATCACAGATACATCACCCTAATCTTGATCGTCTGAAATAGAAATTGATAAAGTAGAGTGACCCTGCGGGGAAAGGACCGGAGTGTCCAAATCCCCAACAACATACCGTGACATACGCTTCCCATATTGTCATCGAAATCATACGATACAGAACAGGAGTTAATGCGAGTACACTGACCACATATAGAATGATAATAAGGTCAGAGGAAGACTTCCTCTTAAAACAATTGATCAATATCCTTTCAAAGTGAAAAGAAAACAAGTCCTGGTACTCGCACTAACCCCTGGCAATCAAAATACATAATAATAATATGATCCATTAATATAGAAAAAATAATTGAAATCAAACTATTTTGAAAAAATATTTTTTCAGAACAGCCCAAGTTTCTGAAAAGTAACGTTGAGCCCCAATGGATCCCAAGCCTAAGTGTGGACAAAAATTTTAAAAATATTTTAAACAATTTATTCAACAATTACGAACAATAATAATGTATCTAGTTATGATTAAAATAACATAAAGATATTATTATTTAGAAATCCCCCCCTCACACAGAGGGCTGTTGTAAATGTAAACAATGAGTGTAAAAACACTAAAATAAGACTCCAGGCACCCAGGCCCGAAATCAGTTACCAAAAATACACCATCTGATGCAAAACAGAGACTTCCAGGGAAGAAACTGCAGAACATCAGATGGTAGATGCAGAACACAACGCCTAACCACCCGTAGGTGAAGACGTAAACATGGGGAAAGAACAGAATTCATTCTGTTATTCAGCTAAAACTCCCAAGAAATTTTAGTAATAATAATTACAGAAACTATGCCAAAGCATGGGAGAATAGCAAGGGGGAACTTAAAGGACAGGGAGAGAGGAAAAACACTTGAAAAAACAGTGTAACTAAATAATCAGAATGACAACAAAATGGCTGCTGCCTTGAAAATAGGTAACTTAACATAATTTCATTAAAAAATTTTAAGTTACAGCCCTGATAATATTCTGTCACACATTCTTTTCCTCTCCTCCTTTTCTATCCTCCTTAGAATCACCATTTCACTAATATTTATGTGTCTGGCATCATTTAAACTGAGATTTAAAAGCACAAAGATCAGTCAGATGTTAACTGATGAAGGGCCAAACTTAGAATGATAAATGGCGCCAATTTCGGAACGTCCTTGACACTGCGCATGCGCAGTAGGGGCGAAGTGTGGAGGGCCTTTCAGGACATGTTTTCTTTAGTTTTAGATGCAAATTTTGGGGATTGGGGGGCAAAATTTGTGTTTGGCCCTATATTTTAAGAGTTAGCACCAGCTATGTCTGGGTCATTGGTACAGTATAAAAATACAGATTTTCAACTTTTTTAGGCCTTAGTAGAAATAAATATATAGCAATTATATGTAATATTAATTCATACATAATATTACCTAGACTGGAGACAGAATTCTGTGACTGTGTTTGAGACAATGATGAGACTTCTAAGTATGTTGATGGGACCCAGCCTTCCTGTTTACTCATGAGATTCCGACCATACCACCATCCACTATCACCAAATCTCAATATTTCCACAGTATCTCCTTCATGTAAGTTCATCTCAACATTATGAATTGCGATATAATCTGCCAATGCAGTGCATATCTGAATACATGATGGCTGAAAATAAACAATATCAGTTTAAAGAGTATTACAAAGGCATTATCTTTTAATTTGTAACCCTAAAGGCCTATTTCCGACTTTTTATGACCTCAGAACAGGTGCCCTTAACATGCCATCAGGAGGAGGTCCTGTTGAAAACAGACAAATTAGGTAGGCAGTGGTTTCTAATCAAGTTTTGGCTGCCTGTTGAGCAGAAATCACTGCTAAGCCACTGGACGTATAGAGGCTGCGGGCTGGTGGGAATACAGGATACCTGTCCAGACACTTAAGGGTTAACTGGCCAACTGCTGGGAGCTATTTTGGACTCAATTCTGAAGTGTAGCTACCCCAACTTAAAGACTTCATTTTCTGTTGATGTACTTCATCTTATCTTTGAAGTTAAACTGCTTTGTCTGTATGGATTTGTCTTACTACAATTTATGGGTAAGTACCAATTGGCACTCTTCCATAAAGTGTAAAAAGGCAGTGATATATGAACAAATTTGGAAGCAAAAAATATTTCAGTACTCATCCAGTTAAAGGCAGGAAAAGTATTTAAAATGCACAGTATTAGACCATTGTGAAAATACAGTTTAATTAGTGTCTTTGGCTTGGAACATAGTGAATTATGTTAAAGTTAATGAAGGGAAATGAAGAGGGACTGGAAATCCTTCTATGATGTCACATTAATCTTCTACGAGGTGTTATAACAATGAAGCCAAGCTTTATCATGTACTGAGCGCATGTCAGAGCATTGGGTCCCAGAGGTCAACAGCATGGCCCTCTTAAACGCATATAACTGTCATTTGCCAAATCCTATACAATATCTTTACTTGAAATTTGACCTGTTGATTATGTTTGGGTTGTATAAAAAATTTAATTAATTGAATACAAAAAAAAGATGTAATAGATTAAAAATACAAATCTTCTTTAAAAAAATAGGGAATTTACTCAATTTTGCTAAGCTGTCAAGGTCAAATTTCCAACTTTGGCAATTCCTGTGTCCTTAGAACATGTGCCACGATAAGCCAATATGAAAAAGTAACCAAGACAATAATCACTGCACCATGTCAGTGGCTTTTAGACAATTTCTGCCTATGCAGACAGCCAAGATTTGACCAGAAAACACAGCCAAGCTTCTAGACTAGCCTTTAATCATTAATAAAATGAGTTGACCACATTCACCGCACAGTGGCCACATTCAGTGTACAATCAACAAATTGAGCAGTTAAAAAGCTTTTTTAATAAAATTTCAACATAACCAAATCATGTGACCCTTCATTGGAATGCGCTCAATGAAGGGTCACATGAAATGGTTTTGTAGAAATATTTTCAAACATTTCCCAAAAAATAAATTAAAATAACAAATTCTGATATTGTGTACCTTGAGTAAAGGTTAGTGATAAAGTAGAAACTGTAGCAAATTATCCCAGCTTTTGAGGGTTAATTGAATATGCCTGTTAAATGCACATTTTTCTTTGCAAACATGCTATTCAATTCACATGGATTCTATCTAGTCATTTAGGAAAAGGGTTAATCAGTACAACAGAACAGGTTCACTTGAGCAGATGAGCAGTACTTGAATCCTCTGCTGTACCATTATACCACAGCAGCCATTTTTTTATTCACTAAAAGTTTCTCTGTATACTCACCTCCAGATTTTGTGACGTTTGTTCGGGACTACTTTCTTCTTCACTGGAGAATTCACCACTAGACCAGCCATCATCCTCGTCATCATTAAAGTTTTGTGGAAAGTCTGTAGGAGATTCTAGAGGAGACATCATACCAATTCCTACAGGTATTGTTGGGTTATTGTTTACAGTCAAGTGTTTACTCTTGTAGTTATCTGTAACTCTGAAAATAACAGTTTACTCATTTTACTGGATCTTTTAATTAATTAATCATCAAGTTAACTGGTTAACCATTAAATGCCTGGTGATTTTTATACATTTTTGATACACTTTTACAACGTACATCCTGTGCTATATAGTTGTGGCACCTGTTCTATTGCAGTAAAAGGTGAATATCAGACTTAGGCCCCTGAGGGTTAAACACTCCCCAATAAACTATAACAAAACAAATCCTTACAAACAAAGTATTGTTGTATTCTTACTTAACATGAAGTATATTGAAAGAATATGAAGCTGTTATCATGGTATAGCTTGGTTTTCTTTTTCGATTTTTTAGGGTTTAATGACACTTTTGACAACCCTAGTTACCTTGTGTTGGACAGTTTTATGGGTGGAGGAAGTCGGAGTACCTGGAGTGCACTACTGAGCAGCAGCAAGCAACTGTCCGAATCCACAAGCAGAGTTGAAGACAAGTGCATCATTGATGTGCATTATGCCTTCGTACACAGCACCACTGTATGGGCAATCAGATTTAAGTGCTTTGCACAAGGACCCAATGGAGTTACTCGGTTTGTAGTCCAATGACGTAACCACTGAGCCACAACACTCCCACCATGGTAAGCAATTTTTTTGTAGGAGACAATTAACTTCTTCACCAATACAATTCTGGCTTCAGCATAAGTAGTTAACCCTTGTGTAAAAAGTTGACCAAATCTTCCCAACATCCAAATACAAAGCCTTTTCAAGTTTTGTTATTTTTTCAATTTCCCTTTCAAAACATAGCTTATGACCCCTCTATAAAAAACAAGCTTATCAAGCTTGTTCCAATGAAGGATATGTTACGAGAGCAATAAATGGATGACTTTGTTTTCTCTTTCAGAAAAGAATTTTGTAATTTCCCAGCTGTGTTCCTTAAAGGATTAACTCTTAACCTGCTGATTATTTTCAAGACATTTTTCATCAAATCTAGTCATGGCTGCTACAAAGCAGCCATGACTAGATTTTATGAAAAATTTAGCAAAATTTAACTCAAGAAATCACTGGTGAAAAAATCCATTCAATTTTCAGGGAGAAAATTAGACTAAAAATACCCAAATTATACTTATTTCAGTGGCAAGAGAAATCCTGTCCTGGGCAGGAATGTCTGCCAGCAGCATTCAAATTGTTAATACATAATTAGATAGTAGACAGTTTCCGCATCAGCAGGACAGTGTGCTTTTTATGACATCAACAAAAATGATTTTCAAGAATTAGATCACTTTTCTTGAACTTAAAGCCATGGTTTGATATATAGAGGATACATAGTGTTTTTGACTGGAAGGAAACAAAGTTTGCACTTTTCTGAGAGCCGTGAGTGAAAACTTGGATTTCTTTCCTGTCACTCATGAGATAATTCTGGTACCTACTCAAAAACAGAAGGGATTCTTTTTATCATATGCATTGTGATATTTTAATTACAACTGAAATAGCCAAATGCACAGTAATGTTGACCTAAACTTATTGCAGGATGCAAGTCACTTCTGAAGTATTGAACTAGACTGAAGCATGCCCCCACACAGCACATGGACACAGGAGATTGAAAACTAAACTGTGATTTGTTACTCGTTAATTTGCTATGTCTGTAAGACACATATCATGCCCTAGCAAGTACCATACAGGTGAAATTCTACAAAAAACTGACCAAGTTCAACAACCTGTAATTTTGTGAAATATTCAAGCAAATCAAAATCCTGACAATATGCACACCTCTGGTATATATACAAACATCCTGTGAAATAAAAAAAGTCCTAGCTTCAAAACTGTGAGAAGAGTTAGCTGGACAACCAATGTACCCTAGATGCAGATGGATGGATGGACAGATAGGGGTAAAACAATATGCCCCGACTATTCATCGTGAGGTATAAAAATACTTGTTAACCCTTTGAACACGAAAGATAGCTTTTCTAGACCAGGATAATGATATAACCTGACTTCATTAAGTAGATAGTTGTTCGGTGAATTTGTGTGCTAGACCGAAGGCTACACATTGAAAATATTGAATGGTCTTCCTCTAAGTAACAAATATAGACTTCCAATTCATGACACTGAACTGACATGGAAGATGCCACCAGGGTTCAAAGGGTTAACACATCTCCAGCAATCTTTTAAGGTACAATACAATAAAACTACAGGTGACCAATTTTTGTTATTTATTTGGGGAATTTATTGGCCAAAGGGTTGCAGTTTCAGGAACTACATTCAAGACATGTAATCAATTATTCACAATTCATAATTTTTGAAACTAGGCTTTGTATCAAAGAATATTAGTAGAACCGTATAGTTGAATAATGCTTGATATTGTTTCTGCTGCCAAGAAGCGAGTGACAGTGGCAGTTATGACAAACAGAAACATTTTTTTAAGTATCCAAAATTCCACATTCTTCTGAAAGATCAGTTTCAAAATCATATTTGAGTCTTTTCAACCGACCAACAAACAAGTTTAGCTGATTACAATTATCAATGCAGCAACTATCAAACAACTTGAATTATTTCAATACATTTGTTAGTAAATCAGCCTTTACTTACCCTATATCTGTAGAAATTGAAATAGAAACAGTTGAAAGATCATCAGTGGACTTTGTTTTCAGGTTCAAAGCATTTTCTGAAACATAAATGAAAATCTACATACAATGCGTGCAAATGTCTGTTATGTTCTATTAATCTGTCTGGAGAGATTTTCCATGTCCATGATATTCTAGTGTACTGAGGAGAGCAGCCTTACTAATTATCAAAATCTCATCACTCAGTGAACAAAATACAGCAAAATATATTGGTGAGGCCAAATAAAAAAATATATTTGGTTCTTGGGCAATTCATTTTTCAAATCAATGAGGGAGGGCGACTTTTATTTCTCTTTTTTTGTTTGATAACTGGTAGAGTGCTAAATTATATTTGTTCAGAAAAATTTGTTCACATTTTCTTGCCTTGTTACAATTTATGGAAGGGTGCCTATAGGTACTCTCCTATAAATTGTAACAATGCAAATCCATACGAACAAAATAATTTAATTTCATAAATATGAAGTACACCCACAGAATTGTGTTCTGTTATATTTAAGCACTTTTTTTTTTTAAAAATAAAAGTTGTCCACATATTTGAATGATCTTCTACAAAACAGAGCAACTTTGTTGAAAACATGAAAATAAACATAGACTGTTCAAAAAGGGTAAAATTTTAAAGTGTCAAGATTTCTAATTTTGGATGACACAGCAAGCCAATAAATATGTTCAATGAGGGGTTCAATTTCAATGAGGGATTTCCTGAGAACCAAAACCTTTTTTTTTACCTAAATCTTTCAATATTGCACTTTCTATACATTCAAATGACAGGTTCTAGGATGTTTATGCAAAGTCTTGTTTCAGCACCAAACTGAAACAAAGAAGATGTAGGCAGAAGTACTGGTATCTCTTCCTAAATAACCTCAAGTTTTTTTCGTTTAACTCTTTACCCAAAGCACAAAATAACAAAATTTGTTACTTTAATTAATTTTCTTTTAAATTTTTAAAAATTATTAACAAAGCCATGCCATGTGATCTATCATTGGAACAAGCTCTGTTAGCTCATTCCAATGAGGAGTCACGTGATATGCTATTGTTGACATTTTTAGAAATTTTTTTTTCTTCTCAACTGCTTAAATTGTAAGTTATGCTAGTGGGTACCCCAGATTCATTAGGTGAAGAGTTAACATCCTTCGCTAACATGACTAGTGAAAGTACTTGCAAAAACTTTTTTTTTAATAAAAAAAGTTATATTTTTGTCCTGGGAAACATAGATTATGCTCCTCAATGGAACAAGCTCAGTGAGATTGTGCCAGGTGTGGTCCGAAATTCAAGATGGCTGCCAGCAGCCATTTTGTACCGATGATGCAAAAATCAGTTTTTTGTACAGAACTTCTGTATGAAAGTTCTGATTTGAATAAAGTTTTGTATAAATGTTTAGTACCATGGGATACATCACATATAATACGGGTTTTTTTCTCGTGCGTAAATTGTGCAAATTAGACTGACTTTGATTTATTTAGTGTTACTTTCAGAGCTGTAAGTGCCAAGCTGCTATGGCTCGGGCTAGAGGCCGTATTTATGAACCGATCTTTACGAAACTTCTTGGGTACCTTTGTTATGACCGTGGGACGAGAACGAGTGTTTTTGGGTGCAGTTCGAAATTCAAGATGGCTGCCAGCTGCCATTTTGTACCGACGATGCAGAAATCTGTTTTTTGTACAGAACTTCCATATGAAAGCTCTGATTTGAATAATTTTTTGTATGAATGTTTAGTACCATGGGATACATCACATATAATACGGGTTTTTTTCTCGTGCGTAAATTATGCAAATTAGACTAACTTTGATGTTTTTTGGTGTTACTTTCAGCACTGTAAGTGCAAATGCCAATACGGCTCGGGCTAGAGGCCGTATTTATGAACCGATCTTTACGAAACTTCTTGGGTACCTTTGTTATCACCGTGGGACGAGAACGAGTGTTTTGGGGTCCGGTCCGAAATTCAAGATGGCCGCTGGCAGCCATTTTGTACGAAATTTGGTGCAATCAGATTTTTGCACAGAACTTCCATATGAAAGCGCTGATTTGAATAATTTTTTGTGTGAATGTTTAGTACCATGGGATACATCACATATAATACGGGTTTTTTTCTCGTGCAGAAATTATGCAAATTAGATGAACTTTGATTTTTTCAGTGCTGCTTACACACAGTAAGTACACATGTCAATACGGCTCGGGCTAGAGTCTGTATTTATGAACCGATCTTCACGAAACGTCTTGGGTACCTTTGTTATCACCTTGGGACGAGAACGAGTGTTTCTGGGTGCGGTCCAAAATTCAAGATGGATGCCAGTGGCCATTTTGTATCGAAATTAGGTCTAATCAGTTTTTTGTACACAACTTCTATATGGCTCAGGCTAGATGCCGTATTTATGAACCGATCTTTACGAAACTTCATGGGTACCTTTGTTATTACCGTGGGATGAGAACGAGTGTTTTTGGGTGTGGTCCGAATTTCAAGATGGCCACCAGCAGCCATTTTGTACCAAAATTAGTGCAATCAGTCTTTTGTACAGAACTTCTGTATGAAAGTTCTGATTTGAATAAATTTTTGTATGAATGTTTAGTAACATGGAATACATCACATATAGTACGGGTTTTTTTCTCGTGCAGAAATTATGCAAATTAAATGAACTTTGATTTATTCAGTGCTACTTATACTCTGTAAGTGCACATGTCAATACGGCTCGGGCTAGAGGCTGTATTTATCAACCGATCTTCACAAAACTTCTTGGGTACCTTTGTTATCACCTTGGGACGAGAACGAGTGTTTCTGGGCGTGGTCCAAAATTCAAGATGGCTGCCAGTGGCCATTTTGTACCGAAATCAGGTCCAATCAGTTTTTTGTCACAACTTCTACACAGCTCATATTTGTGAACTGATCTTCACGAAACTTCTTGGGTACCTTTGTTTTCACCTTGGGACAGGAATGAGTGTGTTTTGGGGTGCCTTTGTTATCACTGTGCTATGAGAACAAATATTTTGGGGTTCAGTCAGACCCACTCTGGGACTCAAAAGATTTTTTTCTAGTTTAGCATCTGACTGTCACCCACCTTTACAATACTTTACCTATACATTTGTTACAGGCAACGCTCAGTATTTATGTACAGACCGTTACAATACTTTATATGTACCTTTGTTATCAGGTCATTACCTAGATGTTTGTCATTGCTGTGTCACATACTATACATGTACATGTCTTTGTCTTGACAAGTTGAGCTACAGTGTCATTGACACTTTCATTTTTCATTGTTTGGTTAAAATTCAGAATATGTGTTGAGTGTCAATTTTTAGTTTGTTCATTTTACTGGGTTTAACAACACTTTCAAAACCCAGTATCATATGTCAGCCACTTGTACTGGTAAAGGAAAACAGAGAAACCACTGAGCAGCAGCGAGCAACAGCCAGACTCCCCAACTTACTAACTCTGCACAAGCACAAACTTAGTAGTGGTTTAAAGTGCACCATCGATACATCAAGTCATCACCAGTCCAAACTAGGACCCTCCGGTCATTACCACCTCCTCCTACTTCCCTTCAATGGAATAGAGATGAGGGGGTAATGATTAGAGGATCCTAGTTAGGAGTACACCTTCACAGACTCTGGCCCATAAATCTATATAGTTATGATTATGTATTTCATTATTGTTTTTATTTCAGGAATATTCAAGGACCCCTAGCCAATTTTCCTGGATTTCAAGGCC
Source organism: Pictodentalium vernedei (assembly GCA_031216915.1). Taxonomy (NCBI): domain Eukaryota; kingdom Metazoa; phylum Mollusca; class Scaphopoda; order Dentaliida; family Dentaliidae; genus Pictodentalium; species Pictodentalium vernedei. Next base: position 137,832,722 of record CM062290.1, on the reverse strand, counting down.
ATGAATGGCTCTAAGTCAAATTCAAGGCTGTTGAATCCAAGCCCCCCCCCCCCCCCACCCCCCCTCTCCTCCCCATTAACCCAGTCTTCAAATTTTCTCACACCAAAGATGAAGCATAGTTAGTCTCATACATTTTGAACATTGTGTCCATGTCTTTCAATGAGCTTCTGATCCCCTGTCTACAAGGCTGGTCCAATGAGGAGTTATTAGATATGTCAGAAACTCACCATCACAATTTGTGAGTCTAGTTATGAGGCTGTGGTTTCTTGTCAAGTTGACTTTCTACACCTACTCAGGTAACCATGATTTGATTAGAAACCTCTACCAGGGTAATATGACTATTGACTATTCCCACCACTGCTTGTTGGAGCCCCTGTTTTGAAGCCCCAAATGCCATAATTATGATCTTCAAGAGCTAAAGAACTTTCAAAATTAATCTTGTCATGCACTACATAGCTTATGACCCTTCCCTGACAAGTTATGAGTTATGTCTTCAGTACAAAAACCTTAAACAACACTTAGGAGATTTTTGTGTATAGTACTGTGCAGATTTGTTTCACCTGTTTGTAAAAAACATTACTTATAGAGTGTGCACTATTCAGACCCACCAAAATTCCAAATGGTAATGTCGATTTAAATTGTATTCAGCATGATGCCAACAGAACAGATTAAAAATCAAACATCCTTACCTTTAATAGAGCTAAACTGATTCTGCAAAACTTTCTTGATCTCTTTAACCCATTTATCCTTTTTCTCAAGTGAGGAAGCCTATTTCAAAAAGAAAAAAAGCAACATCCAAATTAATATGAACAAGCTGATGCTTCAAGATGGCAAAATACCCAGCCCACTATGAGAGAAGTAGATCGAAATGTTTATGAAGAAAAAATCATCAAAATTGGTTGAATATCCAATCAGAGTTAGATCTTCCCACAATGTATTCCTGTACTAGGTTTTCTCAAAAGTCCATTATATTTGTATCAGTTATCACATCCACAAAATCACTATCAGACAAATACAACATTTTCAACAAAAAGGGTCATAACTTCTACAGAAACTGGGTGAATATCCAACCAGAGTGATATGTTCCTGCAATGTATGCATGTACCAAGTTTTATCAAAATCTGATTATATTCGTTCAAGTTCACAAAATTTGTGGACGGATGGACAAACTTTGTTGCAGTGGATGGACAAATTTTGTTTGGGCTGGGGATAATTAAGCTATATATAGACAGAACAAGTGATACAAGTACCTTCTAAATGGACACTCAGTGACTGATAAGATTTGGATTAGGACATAGATTTGGGTTACAATTTACATTGCTCTGATTCAGAAGTTGCACACTCCAGAGGACTTGTCCCCAAGATGCTAACTACCAGTAAAACAGAAATAGTTGACCACTAATCCACTTCCCTTGGTCAGTGGTGGATACAAAGTGTGTGTGTGGGGGGGGTGGGGGGTGGGGGGGGGATCACCACCCTTGAGCTCAAGTTAAGATTTTTTGAATGTCAGATTATCATCGTATTTGCGATGGTACCAGAGAGTGTCTGCTGCAATAGGTCACACTGATACCATGGGTAATAAATCATACATTTTCGCTATCAGATATCATGCCAAGTCCAGATGATTCTGTCATAGTCTGTGGTTAGTCCTGGAAATCACGGGTGTCCTGGACTCCTCTAATCCCTTATGCTCATTACATAATTACAAACTAATGCTTAATAGGAATTTCTTGCATTACATCGGTTTGCCCCGCCTAGAAAAAAACCTGGATCTGCCACTGCCCTTGGTTCCCATGGGGATCTACTCTGTGGGTGTCCACATGGTAAATGACACTCCTCTTGTTCAGAACACAATAGTACTGATATTCAGGCAACTTTTCTGGTAAATCTCCATGTACATGATACTCACAACTGATATTTTATTCTGGAACACCAATGAACAGCAACAAACATTTGCTCATGAGGTGTTGTTTTTGCCCCCCAAAAATCAATGAACATGATTCTGTATTGGTAGCTTTTACAAATGCAGTGGTATTTTATTTAAGATAACTAAGAAATGAAATATTTTGACAGTCCAAAATAAATTGCAGTTAAATTAAAATTTGCTGTGGGTGGGCTGTTTTCCAAAACACACTTCTAACCCTCTTCACTTGAACTGGGTCATTTCAATAAATGTGTCTGACTAGATTCTCAAAGAAAAATTATGCATAAAACTTTTATTTGGAGCGAGATGTTGATTGCATTGTATGCAAACTGAGTCAAAAATTTGTTATGGGCAGAAAGTAGAGAGATAGGCCTTTTACGTTGCAAAACCTCCCCAACACATCTTTAAAGATCATACTTGAGAGAGAGCATACTTGAAGATATCCAAAAACTTCTGTCCAGTACTTACCTGGAAGGTGTAGACCTGTTCTCTGCCTCTTAACCATAATTCAAATCTCCGTTTGTCACCCTTAATATTCTCTGTGAGACCCACTTGTGTCAACTGAAAAAAAAGTAATTAGATTGAAAAATAGAGCCTTTCATACGATATAATTCTATGACAGTTATATGCCTTTTTGACATACACTTGTATACACCCTCAAACACCGAAGTACTGGTAATCTCTTTATAAAGGAGTGCAATGGCTCAGCACTTTGAGACTGCACTGTGTCCTTGGTCAAGACACTTAATCCCAATTGCTCATGTGCGGGCATGGTGGTGCTGTGTACTAAGGCATACTGCATGTTGATCATGTACTTGCCTTCAACCGCTGCTAAGTTTGCTTTCACAGAGTTAGGAAGTTGGAGAGTCTGACAGCTGCTTGTCAGTGGTTCTCTTCAGCTTCCTCCATCAGTAAAATGATCAAACACGAAGTGACCCTGGCCATTGAAAGTAACATGAAACCCCAACAAAAACAAACAAACATTCTTTATATAGACTAATCAAAACCATTTCAAGTTATTAACATCTCAGTAGTTTCAATATCAGTCAAACGGTCACTTTTCAAAATCCAAATGGAAAATCTGGCAGCACTTATGATTCCACAAAGAGTTAACCCTTAAAGGCCTATTTCTGACTTTTCTGACCTCCGAATAGGTGCCCTTAACATGCCATCATGAGGAGATCCTGGTGACAATAGACAAAGTACCTAAGCAGTGGTGTCTAGTCAAGTCTTGGCTGCCTTAACAGGCAGCCAAGACTTAACTAGAAATCACTGCTGAGCCATTAAATGTATAGAGACTGTGGAATCAGAGAATTCAAGACACTTGTCTAGACCCTTAAGGGTTAAATGGCTAGCAATGCCATGATATGGCTCCTTACTGAGTGTAGTAGTGCTCATTCTGATTCAGTATTGGACCTTGGACTTATTCTGACACGAATATAGAAGATAAATCCACTAAAGGGGAAGAAAACATAGGATCTGAATGGATGTCCAGCACTAAAACATTCATGGTGCACCAACACTTCAAGTACTACTTACATGCAGAAGATTTCTGAAACTGTAGATAGTTGAATCTGAATACTGGCTTTCTTGCCTCTTGCAAAGTAATATTGCTCTTTCATAGAGAAATATCTGTCGCTGACTAGGTCTGAAATGCAGATTCTGGAGAATTTTACCACCTTTATGATTGGTCCAAACATCAAAACAGCCTTGATTTAGAAGACGGCCCAATTCGGAATATTTCCCCTGAAACATAAACATTACCAGCTGTATATCATCTATTGTTGACAAATGATAGCTAAAAAATAGAGCATGTGACATACTCACCTTGCTGGAGGCAATTATACCCCACTGCAGTGCTGGACCAATGAAGCATAAATGAATTAAAAATAAAGTCAGGACCATAACACTGTTGAAAAAATGTGGCAACTTTTTTATAACATATGCAAGAGTGACTTGTTATAAGGATCCCTCCTACCAAATTTTATTGAAATCCATCCACTCACTGGTAAGATATCATTGCGGATGGATGGATGGATGCACGAATAGACAGGCGGATGAACGGATACATGTAATCCAGTATACCCTCATTCTTTCAAAAGTGGGGTATAAAAATGCAAATATGAACCCTTGAGTCCCCCATACAGCCATGAATTGCCTGTTCGATATGGTTCTGAAGTCCCCCATACAGCAACAAACTTCCCGTTTTATGGGTTCTGAAAATGTTGTTCCAAATATATTCTTCCTTGAGAACTCTATCTGTAGGATACATTTATCTTGACAATATGTTTACATCATTATTGGTTGCCTGTACAGACAGCCAACAATAATGTAGAAACACTGTTAAAACAAGCAATTAATTGAAAATTTAATATGTTTTCATTTTAGGAGTTCACAAAAAAATCAAACTTTCCACAATCCATTCTAATGAGGGGTCACAAACTAAGTTTGAAAACAATGCTGGCTGGTTTTGGCCATTATGTGGGTAAAGAGTTGATATAGATCAGATTTATACTAAGAGTGTACAGTGCACAGGATTCTTTACTTGGTTAATAATGCCATTTTTTTATAACCAGAAAATGTGACTAACCCTGTGCATTGCACAGGGTTAGTCATACTTTCTGGCTATAAAAAAAAACTGGTAACTTCCATATCACACGCTACATGAAAATTTATACTGACTAAAGCTGTAAAATACACAGAGTTAGTTGGTTATACATGTTGTTACATAGGGTGCAGGATTCTAGGAACTAATGGAAATACTTATATAGGATTGTGGAAATTTTTTTAAAGTGAATTCCAAAAATGAAAACATATTCTATTTTCTATTAATAGCTTGTTTAATAAGTCATCTGCAGCTGTGAACAAGTATGCACGGTAGTCATTAATCTAAAATTAATCTGAGGACTTAACCCTTTATCTAAGATGAAAAGCAGACGACACTTGCAAAAAAAATTCTTGAATAATTAATTTTTTTTATTTTTTGTCTTGAAAACATAGGTTATGACCCCTCGTTGGAACGAGCTCGACGAGCTCGTTCCAATGAGAGGTCATAACCTATGTTTTTGAGACAAAAAATGAAAATATTTTGAAAGTTAAAAAATTTATAGTAATTTATATATTTTTTATACTTACCAATGACCCAGACTTAGCTGGTGCTAACTCCACAAAAAACCAGGGCCAAACACAAATTTTGCCCCCCAATCCCCAAAATTTGCATCCAAAACAAAAAGAAATCATGTCCTAAAGGACCTCCATAGTACGACTCTACTGCGCATGCGCAGTGACGCAGTCGTCCCGAAATTGGCGCCAAATATCATTCTTACTGGCAGTGCCTGGTCAGCGCTATGTACTCAGCGGGGAGGCAAGAGTTCCCAACTCAGGGAGGGCCATCCCCGTCTGGGTCATTGGTAAGTATAAAAAATATATAAATTACTATAAATTTTTTAACATTTTTATACTGTACCAATGACCCAGACTTAGCTGAATAGTAAACAGGCTGGAGGGCCTAGGACATAGAGGAAAATCCAATAAGCTCAATTATAAAATAAAGAGATAACCCCTTAAGGAGAAAAGGAGTATTAGGCTTTACATGTATCTTTCTTATTTAATATTTAAATTAGAAAGATACACTACCCTTAATAATTGAGCACAATAACATTCATGTTCTCTATTAATATCCAGTATAACCTTTATACTAATTATTATTAAAACAAGCCAAAAAATAAAGTAGTCCAGAGAATTGAGACTCTTTATAATCATTTAAAAGTGTCCGAGTATTGTATATTAAAGCCCGTTTGACACTTGACATATACAAATGCTTCACACCGAGCTACACTTTAAAAATAAGACATGAATGAAATTAAACATTAATATTACACTTTAAAACCATCCCGGAAGCGACTCAGAAATACTGTCTTGGAGGAGGCATTCCCTTGCTTTTCACTATAAAGCAGGTGACCTAAGGGAACACCCGCCCCCCCCCCCTTCCCCTTGCCCTGGGTCAAATAGCCCAGAGCGAAGAGGGCAGCCGGACGGAGTCACTGCCGGAACAGAAAGCCTGCATAACTATAGTTGCAACTGTTTAGTGGACGACATTCTGAGCAACAGATAACGGACCTAAACAATGCAGGTCTCCAGAAATGGACTCAATATTTCTGAGATAAAAATTAGTAAATGTGGATGGCTGAGACCAATAAGCAGCCTTCATTAAATCTGTAATAGCAACACTATTAGCATAAGCCCAGGAAGTAGAAAGAGCTCTTACTTCATGAGCAGAAATCTTAAGCACAGACTGCTGAGAAGAAGATAAATCTTCATACGCAGTACGGATAGTTAACTGAATCCATCTAGCAATAGAATGGACTGAAATGTCCTTTCTATTAGGCATCAAAGACAGAAAGAAACGTTTCCGTCCCTTTCTGATGAACTGAGATCTCTGTTTATAGATACGTAGTGCTCTAACAGGACAGAGTAAAGGCCTACGCCCGTCTGAAGACGGAAGAGCCTTAATAACAATAGGTTCCGGATATTTATTAGGAGCCTGATTCTTAGCTAAAAAACCGACGTTAGTAGTGAAGGTGATAGTGTTCCCAACACTACGATAATGAGAATCATCCACCGATAGTGCATGAAGCTCACTGACTCTTCTGGCAGAAGAGAAAGCTAAGAGAAAAGCTGTCTTATAAGATAAGAATTTGAAATCTACTGTCCCAAGAGGTTCAAATGGCTTTTCCTTCAATTTAAGGAGAACCCAAGCTAAATTCCACTTAGGAATTAATCTAAGAGTTCTTGGTCTATTTATCGAAAAGTTTCTAACCAATTTCGATAAAGAGACATTAGATCCAATTTGTAAACTATCATGATGTGCATAGGTATCAGATAACATAGATCTATAACCCTTTATAGTAACCGGTTGCAGTTTGATTTCGTCAAACAAGTATACTAGAAAGTTAGCAATGTCTGGTATAGAGGGATCAAATATATCAACAGAATGATCCCTACACCAACGACGGAAAACCTTCCACTTAGCCGCATAGTTTAGCGAAGAGGAGGTCCTCCTACAGTTAGAAATCGCGTCCACTGCTCGTCCTGTAAAGTGCTTGCCATGCAAGAAGGACCGCACAACGGAAAAACGTGAAGGTTGAGACCTTGCGGGTTGTGATGCAGTTGGCGCGATTTCCCCTGCCAAAGAAGATCCTCTCGTGGAGGGAGCTTCCGCGGTAGGTCCCACAACAGACACCTGAGTAGATTTATCCACGGTCTCTGTGGCGACAGAGATGCTACCAACAGAATCTTGCATTGAGATTGTTTTATCTTTAGCAATACTTGTTGAATTAACGGCGCTGGAGGATACGCATATCCTATCATTCCGTCCCAAGGGATCGATAGAGCGTCTACAGCAAATGCTCTTGGATCCGGACACGGGGACACATACGTCTGCAACTGATTGTTGAGATGTGTCGCAAATAAGTCTATCATTGGCCGTTCCCATTGGTAGCAAATCTGATTGAATACTTGTTTGTTGAGAGTCCACTCCGACGGCAACAAGCGACCCTTTCGAGAAAGGGAGTCTGCTAGCACATTCAGACGACCCGGTATGTGACGGACCGAAAGAAGAACGTGATGTTCCAACGCAAACAGAAGGATTCTTTCCGTTAGATTGAACAACGGAACTGAATGAGTGCCTCCCTGATTCCGTATATACGCCACTACTGTCGTATTGTCGGATAGGATTTGGACATGAGCATCGTGAATAATGTCCATCCAGTGACGTAACGCAAGCCAAATTGACATCATTTCCTTGATGTTTATGTGCTTGCACAGGAATTGCGGATCCCAAAGACCCTGGCATCTCGAATCCGTTGGGATTAATGATGCACCCCAACCTGTTTGACTGGCATCCGTCATAATGGTAAAACTCGGATCCGGCAACTGCAGCGGAACTCCTTGAGTTAACCACTGAATGTTTGCCCAAGTCTGAATCTCTTGTTTCACTTGATCTGACAAGAGAACGTCTACATCGAGCGAATGAATTTTCACACTCCAATTCTGAGTCAAGAAAATTTGAAGAGGCCGTGTGCGTAGCCGTCCCATCGGAATGAGATCCGCAGCGGCTCCGCACAGACCTATCAGTCTCATAAATTCTCTCGCTGTGACTTTGTCTGTATTTAGACAATAGCGAGCGTAACAACTGACTAATTTCGCTCTGGTTAACGGCAGACGAACGAGATTGTTGTGCGTCTCGAAGCTCATTCCCAGATGAGTGAATGACTTGGACGGCACCAGATCCGACTTCTCCTCGTTTACTATGAAACCGAGACGTCGGAGCAATAGAAGAAGATTCTGAACATCGTTCTGAAGCGTTAACTCGTTGCCGTACCTCTGAAGAATGTCGTCCAGGTAGGCCGACGTTACCGCAGACGAATGAGCTCGGAAGTAAATCATTACCGAGTTCATTACTCGAGTGAAAGCCCAGGGTGCTAGATTCAATCCGAAGCACATGGCCCGGAACTGATACACCACTCCTAGGACTGCGAAGCGTAGATACTTTCGGAATGTCGGATGTACCATGACGTGAAAGTACGCATCTTTGAGATCTATGCTCGTTGCATAATCGTTCACCCGAATACTCGCTCTGACCGATCGAATCGTCTCCATATAAAACTTCGGAGCGATGATCAGCTTGTTTATCCAGCTCAAATCTATGACTGGACGGAACGAGCCGTCTGGTTTCGGAACCAGAAACAGATGGCTGTAGAATCCCAGCGATTCCTGGTTTTCTACGACCTCTACCGCGTTCTTCATTAAAAGAGACTGCACCTCTGATAGCAGAGCGTCTCTTTTCTGAGGGTTTGACGGAAGATGAGTCCACTTTGGACTTCGAGTTAATGGAGGCTTTCGTTTGAAGGATATCTTTAGACCTTCCGAAGTCACTCCTCTCACCCAAGGGTCGTCCGTAATCGACGCCCACTCTTGAGAAAAACTCGACAACCTTCCGCCAACCGGAACGCGATAGAGGTTTGAGCCATCACCTCCTGGATCTGCGAGGCCTGCGGTAGGAGAAACCACGTCTTCCACGACCCGCACCTCGCCTCGTCGACCTCGGGGCGTCCGACCGATTGTCCCGGCCTGAAGGACGTCCCGAACGAGAGTCGCTATCCTGACGGTCTCTCGAATAAGAGCTAGAGGACGCACCGGAACCTCTATAGGAACCTCTCTTGGGCGGATAAGACCCAGAAGTGCCTGCCTTATTCGTGTCTGCTGAATCCGACCTTTTAGGAGCGGATCTAAACAACAGAGAATCACTAGCTTTCTTTTTAATATTATCATAAATAGCGGAAAGCTTGCCGTCAAAGAGAAGATCTCCTGAGACCGAAGCGACTCTAAGAGAGTTCTTCACCTTAGAATCCACTAGAGTGGATGTAGACAGGGCTGCGTCACGTCTAACCAACTCCAGATTAGCCACTGAAAGGGCGGAGTTACACGTGGAATAAGCTACTGCCCTTGAAAGAAGTCTTAAGGAGGATTGTATATCCTGAAACTCTTCCCCTTGAAGACGCAGTGATAACGCCTTCGTAAGGTGATCTGCGTAAGATAAGGCATCTAAATTGGCTCTGTTAGACGCAATAGCTGTTTCCAACACTGCGGTTGGAATAGAAGCTGACGACGGTAATGATAGCTCTAAGTCTTCCGCCTCGTCGTCCATACGCAGAGGAACTCTCGGTATACCCTGACCTGCCGTGTCGAATTTATTCCTTGCATTAATGAAAGGCAGGTTGAGAGTATTTGCGGACAAGAAGCCTGCTTTCCCTGTCCTGGAAGCAAGTTTAAAAATAGCGTCGTTCAATAATTCAAATGTTCTTGCAACATTATTGGACTGCGACGGAAACTCGGGAGCGATGTCCCTGAACCGCTCGAAAAAATCAGAGTCCAATGACGCTATAATTCTCCTGTCCGGAAGCGCAGCAGTCTGGCCCGACGGAACAACTTGAGGAAGAAAGTGCCGGATGAAGTCTACGGCAGCTTTGTGTTGTTCCGAAAGGGATAGCTCCAATTCATCCGTATCCCTTTCACCATCCGGTCGGACCTCCCGATGTTCCCGGTCGTCCGCCCCCGATGCTTCGGCGGAGCGTACCGACCCAGCGCCGTCGGATAATTCTCGATCCGACACCGTCTCTGTCGGCTGCTGGGATGCTGCGATAAGCTGTGCTATCTGCACTAGAATGTCCGACGTCGAGACCTGCGGAGGAGCGGTCTTTCGCTGCTTTGCCGAGGGCAGCTCCGCATCGGATGGCTCCCGCATACTTTTCCTATGCGAACGTCCGGAGTCCATCGGTCTCGAGTCCCTGGCTGCCGGATGGTGTGACCTGGTCGCCGAATAATCCTTCCTCGGCGAAGCTGGCAAGATATCGGAGGTCACGCAGCCAAGGTGCGGTCGTGTGCGCCGGCGAGAAGAGGAAGCCTTAACAGTCTCTGCGGACTGCTTATACAACGGAGCGTCCCGAGCGACGGACGTATGCTCCGCTAAAGACACATTTTGTACCACAACATCTGGTCCCAGATGTTGTTGTACGAGAGAGGGGCCTCTCTCGCTCGCGGCCCGGCTGGACCTGGACGAGCTAGGAACCGGACTAAAAGGCTTCCTCCGTTCTCGTTCACTATCCGCCGTCACTGGGTGTGCATCTATTATTTTTATAGTGCTCGCATCACCCAAAATTTCCTCTTGGACCGCATCGGACGAACCCGGCTGCCGAACCATTCGGTGAATGGACGCTACACCGGGCGAGCTAGCGGACGACATTTGTCTAATCTCCATGAGCACTTTTGCCGCTAGCTCTGTATTTAATTGTGACGACGGACGCACACTTGAAGAAGATAACATGGAAACATCACCCTGTTCTGGTTCCTCTGAAATAGAAACTGAGAGAGTAGAGTGACCTTGTGGAGAAAGAGCCGGCATCGCTCTTTCTCCAGAAACAACATATCGTGACACACGTTTCCAATGTTTCTCATCCCAATGTTCACATACAGGACAGGGATTAATGCGAGAACACTGACTACAATTTATGCAATAATCATGAAAGTCAGAGGAAGATTTCTTCCTATTACAATTTGAACAAGTTCCTTTCATTGTGAAGGAACAACAATAAGTCCTAGTTACTCGCAAAAACCCCTGACACAAAGATACATAATAACATGATCCATTAATAAATGAAAAAACAATTGCAAAACAAAATAATTTTGAAAAAATATTTTTTCAGAGAAGCCCAAGTTGCTGAAAAGTAACGTTGAGCCCCGATGGATCCGATGGCAAAGTGTGGTCAAAAATTTTAAAATTATATAAAATAATTAATGAGACACTTTCGGATAATATAAATGTATCTTATAATGAGATAAACTACCTCAAAGGCAAACAGCCCCCCTCAAAAAAGGCTGTTGCCAATGAAAACAAATAGTGTAAACACAGAAGAAAACATGACTCCAGGCACTGAAAAAACTGGCCCGGAATCAGTCCTCAATTACACTCTATCTGATGCAAAACAGAGACTCCCAGGGGAGAATCTGCAGAACATCAGATGGAAGATGCAGAACACAAACGTTATACACCCATGGGTGAAAACGTAACTATGGGGAAAATAACAGAAAACATTCTGTAACCAAGCAACTCTCCCAGGGAAATTTTAGAAATGAAACTTCTCAAAAATATGCCAAAAGCATGGGAGAATTGCAAGGGGGGACTTTAGAAGGTTAGGGGAGAGGAAACACTGAATAAGCAGTGCAACAATTAGCAAGAATGACAACAAGAGGCGTTTGCCTCGAAAATAGGCAACTTAACATAATTTTAACAAAAAATTTTAAGTACAGCCCTGATTATTTTTTGCCACTTCTTTTTTCCTCTCCTCCTTCTATCCTCCTTAGAATCACATTTTCTCCAAGAATTACGTGTCTGGCATCCTTTAAACTGAGATTTACAAGCACAAAGATCAGTGAGATGTTGACTGATGAAGGGCCAAACAGAGAATGATATTTGGCGCCAATTTCGGGACGACTGCGTCACTGCGCATGCGCAGTAGAGTCGTACTATGGAGGTCCTTTAGGACATGATTTCTTTTTGTTTTGGATGCAAATTTTGGGGATTGGGGGGCAAAATTTGTGTTTGGCCCTGGTTTTTTGTGGAGTTAGCACCAGCTAAGTCTGGGTCATTGGTACAGTATAAAAATATTAATTGGCGATTTTTGAGAATAGCGCTGGCCGGTTTTGGCCGTTACGTTGGGTAAAGGGTTAAGGACTTACTGACATTGAAACATAGACAGGACATTCTGAAATTCTTGAGAACAACATTGGCATTAACAGATAACAATAAAATTTCTAGAGGACTAATCTATTACTTACATTGAAGCCTACAATGGATATCTGATGCATACTATCATTAACATGTTGTAACACATCTAACATTGAATCAACAGCTTCCTGCAGTTGACAAGCACATATTCTATCATTATCTGTGTACTTCAGCATCTCCTGTTAATGTAAGAAGTTAATGATTACCTGCTATTTTATCATGTACATTACCGTAACCCTTTGCATCATGTGTTTCTAAATGGTTTCCACCTATACAGTAATAATGAATGCAAATGAGGGATTCAATTTTTGATTTGCTGGGATGATTAATTATAATTCAACTATTTTAGGGACCCCCTTTCCTTGTCCTTTCCTTGTTTCTCTTCAAGCTGGAAATAAGATATTATGTGAAATCCTTTTGGAGATGGAGATGTCCAAGAGCCCTTTCCAAGAGTGTATCACATAACAGCGTTTCACCAACAAGCATGAACATACACAAATATCGATGTTTTCCTTAAATTGTAATGGAGCTCAGGTGTAATAATTATACACCTCTACAGAAGGTTTATGAATATTGCAGGAATGACTGTTTGGGTTGCATGACGCCTAACCCTTTTTCTGATCAAACAACGAAATGCCAGACTTCTGTTGGAAAAAACCTTCAAATTAGAATGTATTATGTAAACAAAATAATATTTCTGATAACTAGACCCTCCCCCAACCCCAGAAAAGAAACATTTTTAAAATACAATTAAAACATTTTGGGGTTACACATATTCACTGGCTGTAGGATTAAACTAGAGGTGTGACTGTCCAAGATGGGCCTGTCCATACTTACACTGCCATTATTCTAAGACGAAAATGGGCATAACTCTAGCAAAAAAAAGTCTGATCAAAACTGTAATCGCAGATGCACAGGTTCCCAAGGTAGTGAACATCCATACCAAGTTTCAAAGGAATCGACCCATAAACATCTGAGAAAATCTCTGGACAAAATGCACGCATTCTAACATGAAAAGGGGCATAACTCCCCAAAAAAGGTTCAATCGAAACTATAATCACAGGTGCACAGGCTCCCATGGTAGTGAATATCCATACGTTTCAAATCAATCCACCTGTAAACATCTGGGAAAATCTCTGGACAAAATTCACGCATTTAAAGATGAAAAAGGACATAACTCTGGCAAAAAAGGTCCGATCAAAACTATAATTGCAGGTGTGTAGGTTCCTGTAGTAGTAAACATTCGTGCCAAGTTTCACAGAAATTGACCCAAAAATGTCTGAGAAAATCTCCGGACAAAATTCTGAAAAATAATCAGACCAGAACTATAATTGCAGGCACACAGGTTTCCATGGTGGTGAACGTTCATACCAAGTTTCGAGCAGATTTGTCCATGAACGTCTGAGAAAATCTCTGGATGGATGGATGGATGGATGGATGGATGGATGGATGGATGGATGGATGGACGGACGGACGGACGGACGGATGGACGGACGGACGGATGGACGGACGGACGGACGGACGGACGGACGGACGGACGGACGGACGGACAGACAGACAGACAGACAGACAGACAGACAGACAGACAGACAGACAGACAGACAAGGTGATTCCAGTATACCCCCCCCCCCCCCAACTTTTTGCGGGGGAGGGGGGGGGATTTAATAACTACCAATAATATTTTGCTAATTTGACAGATCTTTTGTCTTTCTGTGTACTGATAAAATTCCTTCATATACAAATTTATGCATCTCCTGTTTTAGTGTTGGAAGCCACTTTCAGAGCTCCAACTAAAAGGTCTGCCATCTGTGTTGTGTCCTTGGACAATAAACTTAATCTGATTGCCCATGTAGGAGCACAGTGACGCAGTGTACCACAGCCAAGTCTGAAAATAAGCAGAGTGTCATCTTCAGAATGAGGTCCCCAGAAAGTTAATTTCGTGATGCTATCCTGCAAAGCAGGGTTGCATCATTAAGTTTACCCTCTGTTAACCTAAATCTGAATCAAGCCTAAACAGAGAGGTACCAAGAGGATAAATTGGCCTACTGTATGGGATAGCATCAGCAAATTCACCCTCTGAGGACCACATTCTGCAAATGACATATTGCTCATTTCCAGGCTTGACCACGGCACAATGATGGAGCATTTGCTTTCAACCATTGCTATGTTTGAGCTTGTGCAGGTTTACTTAAATTTATCAACATGGTGGGATATTTAGAACCATTAATTAATAGAGAACTAAAGATAACAGGTGAAATTTCAAAGTAAGCGGAAAATAATTTTCTTCATGTTTCATACACTGGGATTGTTTTTATTACAAAATTAAGCATCATACTTTTTCATACACATCCATCTGAATAGGAAAAGAGAAGATATACAGGTTATTACCACTCTGTAGGTATGAGAGATGATGTAAAGTTGAAACCTCATCTTGGGCATATGACTGATGAGTCTGGTTCCAGAGACTAGGTCATGACTTCAATACACCATCTCTCAATCCCACCTCCCCAAGTGATAATGATCAATTCCTCTTACAATATCCCCCTAAACAGTGACCAACTTGTCATTTAAATGAGAACAATTTCATTGAGTACAAAGCAAAACACAGCACTGTTGTCACTGGTAATTCATGGGATGAAAAACAATGTCACTGTTGATGGAGTAATTAATAAAGCAATTGATTTCCCACAGCACTTGATGTTATGCATACTTAACCCTTAAGTCCCCATACAGCCACAAACCACCCCTTTTATACTGCTCTGAAAAAGTTGTCCCAGGTGTTTTTTGAGAACTCTACTGGTAGAAAGCATTTCTCTTGACAGTCTTTCTACATTGTTGTACAGGCAGCCAACAATGATGTAGAAACAGTTTTAAGTCATCTGCAGTTGTGATCATCTATATATGGTAGTTATTAACGTAAAATTAATCTAAGGACTTAAGGGTTGAAAGAGTTAGTTTTATTCACTTAATTAATTATACCAAAAATAATGACCCATGTGTTAAAGTATTTGATTAATATTATGATAGTGCTCAGCTTTGAATCTCTCCCTTTCTAAGTCTGCATGTAAGTGGAGTTGCTATCCTCAGTATCAATTTCTATTTAGTCTGGACGTTTTTACTTGTATTGGAGAAAATACATCAGTTAAAAGACAACAATTAAATATATCATTATGAAACAGTATTTTAGAATCCCCTTTTAATTAAATTAGAACAAAAAAGGTGTTAACTGACAGCTACAAAAATTAAAGTGTCAATGACACTGCATCTCAACTTGTCCAAGAAGGAACTGAACTAAATAGAAAGATCCAGTAATGCCAAGTCATTCAATCAAGTTTCTACAGAAAAGACATCACACCAAAACTACAATATGACCACCGTGGACTGGTCACTTTCCACGGGTGGACAATATTCCCATGGGACAACCTGGTGCTTCATTAAATAAAATTTTGCTGATTATGATTTTTATTAACTAGTAAACGCAAGCGTGGGCATCAGTTCCCATGCATGGATTATGGCAACTGTACTGTACATGTGAAATCTAAAAAAGATTGGGTGAGGGATATGGCCCGTAGGGTGTACTGATGGAATTTTTGACAATTTATATTTCAAACCCATGATGGTCACTTGTGGCCATGTTTTTCAATGAAATTCAGAAACATTTGATAGCTCCCATCTAGACATGACACCAAAGCTACGTATGAAATTCAAAAAATGCTGATAGGATCACCGATCCAATGTCGAGTTGTGACAGCACAAAAGTGGGTTTAATCTTTATCAACTTATCGTCCGGAAACCAATTGTTTACAATTTACTATGTGAAGGGCCACTGTGACCTTGACCTTTGACCTAGTGGTTCCGAAATAAATAGGGCTCTTTCTTGCACCAATGCCAACCTACCTATGAAGTTTCATGAATGTAGGTGGAACCATTGTCAAATTATCATCTGGAAACCAATTGTTTACGATTTATTATGTTGAAGGTCACTGTGACCTTGGCCTTTGACCTAGTGAGTCCAAAATAAATAGGGGTCTTCCACTCACCTAGGCCAACCTACCTATGAAGTTTCATGAGTGTGGGTCAAACCATTATCAAGTTATTGTCTGAAAACCAATTGTTTATGATTTACTATGTTGAAGGTCACTGCGACCTTGACCTTTCACCTAGCAAGTCCAAAATAATAGAGTTCTTCCTCTCATTGATGCCAACCTACCTATTAAGTTTCATGAACATGGGTCAAAACGTTATCAAGTTATCATCCGGAAACAAAATGTTAATGATTTACTATGCTGAAGGTCACTGTGACCTTGACCTTTCACCTAGCGAGTCCAAAATATATAGGGTTCTTCCTCTCATTGATGCCAACATAACTATGAAGTTTCATGAATGTGGGTTGAACCGTAGTCAAGTTATCATCCGGAAACCAACTGTTTACAATTTACTATGTTCAAGGTCACTGTGACCTTGACCTTTCAAATCACCAAGCAAGTCCAAAATTAACAGGAATCTTCCTCTTACCAATACCAACCTACCTATGAAGTTTCATGAACATGGGTTAAACCATTATCAAGTTATCATCCGGAAACCAATTGTTTATGCCCGCCATTCAACAAAATTCAGAAATATTTGATAGCTCCCATTTGGACATCACACCAAAGCTACATGTGAAATTTGAAAAAGATTGGGGAAAAATGTGGCCTGTAGGATGTGCTTATGGAATTGTTGACAATTTATAGACCAAAATTCAGAAAAAAATTGATAGCTTCCATCTGGATATTGCACCAATGCCACATTTGAAATTTGGGACTGATTGGGTGAGAGCTGCAGCCTGTAGGGTGTGCTCAAGGAATTATTAGACAATTTATATCTAAATCCAAGTTTGCTGCTGGTGACCATGTTTTTCAACAAAATTCAGAAAAATTTGATTGCTTCCATTGAGACCCCATGCCAAAGCCACATATGAAATTTCAAAAAGATAGGGTAAGTGATGCAGCCTGTAGGGTGTGCTGATGGAATTGTTGACAATTTAAGTGCAAAATCTAAGATGGCTGCTGGCTGCCATGTTTTTCAACAAAATTCAGAAAAATTTGATATCTCCCATCTAGACATTGCCCCAAAGCCACATATTAAATTTGGGACTGATCGAGTGAGAACTGCAGCCTGTAGGGTGTGCTAAAAGAATTTTAGGATAATTTATATCCAAATCGAAGATGGCTGCTGGCAGCCATGTTTTTCAATGAAATTCAGAAAAATTTGATAGCTCCCATTTAGACATTGCCCCAAGGACTAAGTATGAAATTTGGAACTGCTTGGGTGAGAGCTGTGGCCTGTAGGGTGTGCTAAAGGAATTGTGGATGGATAGACATACGGACCTAATTACGGATGGACGATAGATCACAACCCATCCCAATAGCTCATACTTGACGTTGTCAAGTTGAGCTAATAAAAATGAGTAACAAAAAAAATGAACATGAAAATTGTTTCAAGCACAGTGTCTTATTTTTGTTTTGGACTCAACTACCAAATCAACAGCTTTCTCAAAAGAAAAGGAGGTGGTATATGATGGTCAAACAGCTCAGTAGTTTATGACATTTATAAAAACAAGAGTATATAATTTGATATTTTTCAGTTCACTGAACATACCTTTAATAATAACTGATACTTGGTTATGCGTTGAACAGGTTTCAGTAAATAAGCACCAAGGGGTAGTTTATGACCCAGTTTTCTTTGACATTCCTGTAATAGAAAGAATGAGAAATAAACACATCTCATAAAACTCATAAAGCCCCCAAATCATGAACATTGTATTTCATTCAAGTCATTATTTAGTCATAGTCAACATAAAAAAGCACCTGGAGATTGAAGAATTCTTTTCTGATTATCGAAATATGAATAAAAAACCTCAGTTACCACTTTTTAAAAATTTGTTGAAGGATTTACTAGTTGATTATGAGAGGGTAACTGGTAGTGTACTAAATTATATTTTTTGTCAAATCAGAAATTGTGCATTAAGAAGGGGTAAAAATGAAAGTGTCAATGACACTGCAGCTCAACTTAACCAAGATGGGACTGAACTATAGCAAGTTCCAGTAATGCCAAGTCATTCACTCAAGTTTCTACAGAACAGACATCACACCAAAGCTACATATGAAATTAGAAAAAGATCGGGTGAGGAACATGACCTGTAGAGTGTGCTAATGGAATTGTTGACAATTTATATGTCAAATCAAAGATGACCACTGGGAGCCATATTTTTTAAAATGAAAGTGTCAATGACACTTTAGCTCAACTTGTGTAAAACATGTACATGTATAGTATGTGACACAGCAATTACACACATCTAGGTAATGATTTATATTTATTGGTGTTTAAGGTCACCTACTTATGCACAATGGCTAATCACGACCGTGACAGTTTTACGGGTGGAGGAAGCCGGAATACCCGGAGAGAACCACCAAGCAGCTGCCAGCTCCCCAACATCATAACTCCGCAATGAAGCACAGGCAGGGTTAGATTGGTTGAAGACATGTGCACCATCGACGTGCAGTACGTCTTAGTAAACGGCATCATCGTGCCCCCATGTGGACAATCAGGGTTAAGTGCCTTGCCCAAGGACACAACACGGGAGTCCAAATCGATCACTCAGATGGTCACCCATCCGAGGACTAACCATAAAGTACTGTAACGGTCTGTACATAAATGCTGATCATAGCCTGTAACAAAGATCAGTTCATAAATACAGCCTCTAGCCCAAGCCGTATTGACATGTGCACTTACTGTGTATAAGTAGCACTGAATAAATCAAAGTTCATCTAATTTGTATAATTTCTGCATGAGAAAAAAACCCGTATTATATGTGATGTATTCTATGTTACTAAACATTCATTCAAAATTTTATTCAAATCAGAACCTTCATTATAGAAGTTCTGTACCAAAAACTGATTGTACCTAATTTTGGTACAAAATGGCCACTGGCAGCCATCTTGAATTTCGGACCACACCAAAAACACTCGTTCTTGTCCCAAGGTGATAACAAAGGTACCCAAAAAGTTTCGTGAAGATCGGTTCATAAATACAGCCTCTAGCCCGAGCCGTATTGACATGTGCACGTACAGTGTATAAGTAGCACTGAATAAATCAAAGTTCATCTAATCTGCATAATTTCTGAGCGAGAAAAAAACCCGTATTATATGTGATGTATTCCATATTACTAAACATTCATTCAAAAATTTATTCAAATCAGAACCTTCATATAGAAGTTCTGTACCAAAAACTGATTGTACATAATTTTGGAACAAAATGGCCACAGGAAGCCATCTTGAATTTCGGTCCGCACCCGAAAACATGCATTCTCATCCCAAGGTGATAACAAAGGTACCCAAGAAGTTTCATAAAGATTGGTTCATAAATACGGCCTCTAGCCTGAGCCATATAGAAGTTGTGTACAAAAAACTGATTGGCCCTAATTTCGGTACAAAATGGCCCTGGCAGCCATCTTGAATTTTGGACCGCACACATAAACACTCGTTCTCGTCCCAAGGTGATACCAAAGGTACCCAAGAGGTTTCGTGAAGATTGGTTCATAAATACAACCCCTCACCCAAGCCGTATTGACATGTGTACTTACTGTGTATAAGTAGCACTGAATAAATCAAAGTCCATCTAATTTGCATAATGTCTGCATGAGAAAATGAAAGTGTTAATGACACTGTAGCTCAACTTGTTTAAGACATGTACATGTATAGTATGTGACACAGCAATGACAAACATCTAGGTAATGACCTGATAACAAAGGTACATGTAAAGTATTGTAATGGTCTGTACATAAATGCTGACCGTAGCCTGTAACAAATGTGTAGGTAAATTATTGTAAAGGTGGGAGACAGTTAGATGCTAAACTAGAAAAGAAATCTTTGAGTCCCAGAGTGGGTCTGACTGAACCCCAAAATATTTGTTCTCATAGCACAGTGATAACAAAGGCACCCAAAAACACTTGTTCCTGTCACAAGGTGATAACAAAGGTACCCCAAGAAGTTTCGTGAACATCAGTTCATAAATACAGACTCTAGCCCGAGCCGAAATGACATGTGAACTTACTGTGTATAAGTAGCACTGAACAAATCAAAGTTCATCTAATTTGCATAATTTCTGCATGAGAAAAAAAACTGTATTATATGTGATGTATTCCATGTTACATCACATGTTACTAAACATTCCTACAAAAATTTATTCAAATCAGAACTTTCATACAGAAGTTCTGTACAAAAAACTGATTGCACTAATTTTGGTACAAAAAGGTTGCCGACGGCCATCTTGAATTTTGGACCGCATCCAAAAACACTCGTTCTCGTCCCACGGTGATAACAAAGGTACCCAAGAAGTTTCATAAAGATCAGTTCATAAATAGGGCCTCTAGCCCGAGCCGTATTGACATTTGCACTTACAGTGCTGAAAGTAACACTAAATAAATCAAAGTTGGTCTAATTTGCATAATTTACGCACAAGAAAAATCCTGTATTCATACAAAAAATTATTGAAATCAGAGTTTTCATATGGAAGTTCTGTGCAAAAATCTGATTGCACCTAATTTTGGTACAAAATGGCTGCCAGCGGCCGTCTTAAATTTCGGACCGGACCCCAAAACACTCGTTCTCGTCACACGGTGATAACAAAGGTACCCAAGAAGTTTCGTAAAGATTGGTTCATAAATACGGCCTCTAGTCTGAGCCGTGTGTACAGCAAGATGGATGGACAGACGGACAACGGGCCATGGCAATACCTCAAATTTGGCTTCACCAAAGTTGAGCTAAACATTGAAAAAAATTTGATAGTCCCCATCTAGACATTACCCCAAAGCCACGTGTGAACTTTGAAACTGATTGGGTGAGAGATGGCACCTGTAAGGTGTGCTAAAGGAATTGTGGATGGACAGAGGGACATAAGGATGGACAGCTGGGTGGAAGGACAGATGTAGATATGGATAGACAGACAGACAGATCCCAGCCCATCCGAATAGCTCATACTTAACATTGTCAATAATACTTGTTTCTCAGACACCATCACATGTCTGTAAATCAAGTTTAACAAAGACGTTTTAGTTGGTAATCGCTTTATCTGCCTCTATATTGTTTATTTCCAAGGATGATCATTTTATTTGTGAAGATTATTGTGGTAAATGTTAGGTGTTAACACAGGGAATAGGAGATGAAGAAACCCTGTCAGTACCAATTTTTCGAATCAATACATTGGACTGTCAGGCTGATATTATCCTGATGGCATCAGTAACAAGAGCACCGCGTAGTGGGACAATATAGGCCCGTTTTGATTTTTGAAGGGTTGGGGTAAGGATGGGGGTGAGGGTGAAAATTGTTTGGACCAACCCCATATTGGAACTTGACCTGTATTTTGTTGTGATTAAACAACATACCAAGTTTGGAACCAATCGGAAAACAAATAATAAAAGTTATCATCTGGAAACCAAATATTTGATGCATTCTATGTCCAACAAGGTCCATAATTCAGGGGAACTTCGAAGTCCGAACTGAACCCATATTCGAACTTGACCTGTCTTTTGTTGTGATTAAACCACATCCCAAGTTTAGGAGTTAATCGAAAAAAAAATACTAAAGCTGTCATCTGGAAACCAAATGTTGACGAACGGACAGACCAATGGATGGACAAATGAACAGACAGACAGACTGATTCCATAATTCGACGGTTTTTCAACAGGCGTATAATAAAAATCAGTTAGGCCATATTATGCGATTGTGGTCAAAAGTGAACTTGAGCTGTATTTTGTGGTCAAAAATAAAAAAAAACTGAAAATTTGAAATAAATCAGTCAAGGCAAACTAAGTTTATCGCCCAGAAACGAAAAGTTGGGCTAAATTCCCATAAATAAAGGGCCATAACTCTACTGCAAATGGGCTGCTAGAAACAGAAATCGAACCCATCCTGTATTTTGTCATACTAAATCCACATGCCAAATTTAACTCAGCTCAAACCATTACAACTAAAGTTATCGTCCGGAAACGAAATGTGTCCATGGACGGACAGACAGACAGACGGGTGGAGAGACCATTCACATAATACGTCCCATTTTTCAAATGGGTGTATAAAATCAACATCTGAAAAATTTGGTGTCAATCCGTCAAGGCGTTCGGCTTTAAATGAACGGAAACCAATTTTTTTTCAAAAATTGTGTTTTCAAAGGGCCATAACTCTGCAGCGGATAGACTGAGAAACACCAATATCGAACTTGACCTGTATTTTATGGCTACAAACAACATCTGAAAGTTTGATGTCTATCAGTCAAGGCATTCGACTTTAAATGAAGGGAAACCAATTTTTTTTTAAAGATTGTGTTTTCAAAGAGCCATAACTCTGCCGTGGATGGACTGAGAAACACCAATATCGAACTTGACCTGTATTTCATTGCTAAAAACTACATCTGAAAAGTTAAAAAATTTATAGTAATTTATATATTTTTTATACTTACCAATGACCCAGACTTAGCTGGTGCTAACTCTAACAAAACCAGGGCCAAACACAAATTTTGCCCCCAATCCCCAAAATTTGCATCCAAAACAAAAAGAAATCATGTCCTAAAGGACCTCCATACTACGCCTCTACTGCGCATGCGCTGTGACGCAGACGTCCCGAAATTGGCGCCAATTATCATTCTTACTGGCAGTGCCTGGTCAGCGCTATGTACTCAGTGGGGAGGCAATAGTTCCCAGCTCCAGGGAAGGCCATCCCCGTCTGGGTCATTGGTAAGTATAAAAAATATATAAATTACTATAAATTTTTTAACATTTTTATACTGTACCAATGACCCAGACTTAGCTGAATAGTAAACAGGCTGGAGGGCCTAGGACATAGAGGAAAATCCAATAAGCTCAACTATATAGTAAAGAGGTAACCCCTTAAGGAGAAAAGGAGTATTAGGCTTTACATGTATCTTTCTTATTTAATATTAAATTAGAAAGATACACTACCCTTAATAATTGAGCACAATAACATTCATGTTCTCTATTAACATCCAGTATATCCCTTATACTAATTATTTTTTAAAGTAAGCCAATAAATAAAGTAGTCCAGAGAATTGAGACTCTTTATAGTCATTTAAAAGTGTCCGAGTATTGTATATTAAAGCCCGTTTGACACTTGACATATACAAATGCTTCACACTGAGCTATACTTTTAAAAATAAGACATGAATGAATTTTAACACTAATATTACACTTTAAAACCATCCCGGAAGCGACTCAGAAATACTGACTTGGAGGAGACATTCCCTTGCTTTTCACTATAAAGCAGGTGACCTAAGGGAACACCCGCCCCCCCCCCCCCCTTCCCCTTGGTCAAATAGCCCAGAGCGAAGAGGGCAGCCGGACGGAGTCACTGCCGGAACAGAAAGCCTGCATAACTATAGTTGCAACTGTTTAGTGGACGACACTCTGAGCAACAGATAACGGACCTAAACAATGCATGTCTCCAGAAATGGACTCAATATTTCTGAGATAAAAATTTGTAAATGTGGATGGCTGAGACCAATAAGCAGCCTTCATTAAATCTGTAATAGCAACACTATTAGCATAAGCCCAGGAAGTAGAAAGAGCTCTTACTTCATGAGCGGAAATCTTAAGCACAGACTGCTGAGAAGAAAATAAACTCTCATAAGCAGTACGGATAGTTAATTGAATCCATCTAGCAATAGAATGGACCGAAATGTCCTTTCTATTAGGCATCAAAGACAGAAAGAAACGTTTCCGTCCCTTTCTGATAAACTGAGATCTCTGTTTATAGATACGTAACGCTCTAACAGGACAGAGTAAAGGCCTACGCCCGTCTGAAGACGGAAGAGCCTTAATGACAATAGGTTCCGGATATTTATTAGGAGCCTGATTCTTAGCTAAAAAACCCACATTAGTAGTGAAGGTGATAGTGTTCCCGACACTACGATAGTGAGAATCATCCACCGACAGTGCATGAAGCTCACTGACTCTTCTAGCAGAAGAGAAAGCTAAGAGAAAAGCTGTCTTATTTATTGATTTATTGATGTTTTAAGGTCATATATTTATGCACGATGGCTAACCATGACCGTGACAGTTTTACGGGTGGAGGAAGCCGGAGTACCCGGAGAGAACCACCGAGCAACGACGAGCAGCTGCCAGCTCCCCAACATCGTAACTCCGCACTGCAGCACAGGCAGGGTTAGATTGGTTGAAGACATGCGTACCATCGACGTGCAGTACGCCTTAGTACACGGCGTCATCGTGCCCCCACGCGGGCAATGGGGATGAAGTGACTTGCCCAATGACACAACGCGGTTGCCGCAGCCGGAAATCGAACCGAGGACCTCTCGGCTTGCAGCCTGCACCTCTACCAACTGAGCCACCGCGCTCCCCAGCTGTCTTATAAGATAAGAATTTGAAATCTACTGTCCCAAGAGGTTCAAATGGCTTTTCCTTCAATTTAAGAAGAACCCAAGCTAAATTCCACTTAGGAATTAATCTAAGAGTTCTGGGTCTATTTATCGAAAAGTTTCTAACCAACTTAGATAAAGAGACATTAGATCCAATTTGTAAACTATCATGATGTGCATAGGTATCAGATAACATAGACCTATAACCCTTTATAGTAACAGGCTGCAGTTTGATTTCGTCAAACAAGTATACTAGAAAGTTTGCAATGTCTGGTATAGAGGGATCGAATATATCTACAGAATGATCCCTACACCAACGACGAAAAACCTTCCACTTAGCCGCATAGTTTAGCGAAGAGGAGGTCCTCCTACAGTTAGAAATTGCGTCCACTGCTCGTCCTGTAAAGTGTTTGCCATGCAAGAAGGACCGCACAACGGAAAAACGTGAAGGTTGAGACCTTGCGGGTTGTGATGTAGTTGGCGCGATTTCCCCTGCGAAAGAAGATCCTCCCGTGGAGGAAGCTTTCGCGGTAGGTCCCACAACAGACACCTGAGTAGATTTATCCACGGTCTCTGTGGCGACAGAGTTGCTACCAACAGAATCTTGCATTGAGATTGTTTTATCTTTAGCAATACTTGTTGAATTAACGGCGCTGGAGGATACGCATATCCTATCATTCCGTCCCAAGGGATCGACAGAGCGTCTACTGCAAATGCTCTTGGATCCGGACACGGAGACACATACGTCTGCAACTGATTGTTGAGATGTGTCGCAAATAAGTCTATCATTGGCCGTTTCCATTGGTAGCAAATCTGATTGAATACTTGTTTGTTGAGAGTCCATTCCGACGGCAACAAGCGACCCTTTCGTGAAAGGGAGTCTGCTAGCACATTCAGACGACCCGGTATGTGACGGACCGAAAGAAGAACGTGATGCTCTAGCGCAAACAGAAGGATTCTTTCCGTTAGATTGAACAACGGAACTGAATGAGTGCCTCCCTGATTCCGTATATACGCCACTACTGTCGTATTGTCGGATAGGATTTGGACATGAGCATTGTGAATAATGTCCATCCAGTGACGTAACGCAAGCCAAATTGACATCATTTCCTTGATGTTTATGTGCTTGCCCAGGAATTGCGAATCCGTTGGGATTAATGATGCACCCCAACCTGTTTGACTGGCATCCGTCATAATGGTAAAACTCGGATCCGGCAACTGCAGCGGAACTCCCTGAGTTAACCACTGAAAGTTTGCCCAAGTCTGAATCTCTTGTTTCACATGATCTGACAAGAGAACGTCTACGTCGAGCGAATGAATTTTCACACTCCAATTCTGAGTCAAGAAAATTTGAAGAGCATGTGTGCGTAACCGCCCCATCGGAATGAGATCCGCGGCGGCTCCGCACAGACCTATCAGTCTCATAAATTCTCTCGCTGTGACTTTGTCTGCATGCAGACAATAGCGAGCGTAACAACTAATTTCGCTCTGGTTAACGGCAGACGAACGAGATTGTTGTGCGTCTCGAAGCTCATTCCCAGATGAGTGAATGACTTGGACGGCACCAGATCCGACTTCTCCTCGTTTACTATAAAACCGAGACGTCGGAGCAATAGAAGAAGATTCTGAACATCGTTCTGAAGCGTTAACTCGTTGCCGTACCTCTGAAAAATGTCGTCCAGGTAGGCCGACGTTACCGCAGACGAATGAGCTCGGAAATAGATCATTACCGAGTTCATTACCCGAGTGAAAGCCCAGGGAGCTAGATTCAATCCGAAGCACATCGCCCGGAATTGATACACCACTCCTAGGACTGCGAAGCGTAGGTACTTTCGGAATGTCGGATGTACCATGACGTGAAAGTACGCATCTTTGAGATCTATGCTTGTTGCATAATCGTTCACCCGAATACTCGCTCTGACCGACTGAATCGTCTCCATATAAAACTTCGGAGCGACGATCAGCTTGTTTATCCAGCTCAAATCTATGACTGGACGGAACGAGCCGTCTGGTTTCGGAACCAGAAACAGATGGCTGTAGAATCCCGGAGATTCCTGGTTTTCTACGACCTCTACCGCGTTCTTCATTAAAAGAGACTGCACCTCTGATAACAGAGCGTCTCTTTTCTGCGGATTTGACGGAAGTTGAGTCCATTTTGGACTTCGAGTTAATGGAGGCTTTCGTTTGAAGGATATCTTTAGACCTTCCGAAGTCACTCCTCTCACCCAAGGGTCATCCGTAATCGACGCCCATTCTTGTGAAAAGCTTGACAACCTTCCGCCAACCGGTACGCGATAGAGGTTTAAGCCATCACCTCCTGGACCTGCGAGGCCTGCGGTAGGAGAAACCACGTCCTCCACGACCCGCACCTCGCCCCGTCGACCTCGGGGCGTCCGACCGATTGTCCCGGCCTGAAGGACGTCCCGAACGAGAGTCGCTACCCTGACGGTCTCTCGAATAAGACCAAGAGGACGCACTGGAACCTCTATAGGAACCTCTCTTGGGCGCATTAGACCCAGAAGTGCCTGTCTTATTCTTGTCTGCTGTATCCGACTTCTTAAAAGCAGATTTGAACAACAGAGAATCCGAAGCTTTCTTTGTAATTTTATCATAAATAGCAGAAAGCTTGCCGTCAAAGAGAAGTTCTCCGGAGACCGAAGTGACTCTAAGAGAGTTCTTCACCTTAGTATCCACTAGTGTGGATGTAGCCAGGGCTGCATCCCGTCTAACCAACTCCAGATTTGCCACTGAAAGGGCGGAGTTACACGTGGAATAAGCTACTGCCCTTGAAAGAAGTCTTAAAGAGGATTGTATATCCTGAAACTCTTTCCCTTGAAGGCGCAGTGATAACGCCTTAGTAAGGTGATCTGCGTAAGATAAGGCATCTAAATTGGCTCTGTTAGACGCAATAGCTGTTTCCAACACCGCGGTTGGAATAGAAGCCGACGACGGTAATGATAGCTCTAAGTCTTCCGCCTCGTCGTCCATACGCAGAGGAACTCTCGGGATACCCTGTCCTGCCGTATCGAATTTATTCCTTGCATTGATGAAAGGCAGGTTGAGAGTATTAGCGGACAAGAAACCTGCTTTCCCCGTCTTGGAAGCAAGTTTAAATATAGCGTCGTTCAATAATTCAAATGTTCTTGCAACATTATTGGACTGCGACGGAAACTCGGGAGCGATGTCCCTGAACCGCTCAAAAAATTCAGAGTCCAATGACGTTATAATCCTCTTGTCCGGAACCGCAGCAGTCTGGCCCGACGGAACAACTTGAGGGAGAAAGTGCCGGATGAAGTCCACGGCAGCTTTATGTTGTTCCGAAAGGGATAGCTCCAAGTCATCCGTATCCCTTTCACCATCCGGTCGGACCTCATGATGTTCCCGGTCGTCCGCCCCTGATGCTTCGGCGGAGCGTACCGACCCAGCGCCGTCGGATAATTCTCGATCCGACACCGTTTCTGTCGGCTGCTGGGATGCTGCGATAAGCTGTGCTATCTGCACAAGAATGTCCGGCGTCGAGACCTGCGGAGACGCAGTCTTTCGCTGCTTTGCCGAGGGCAGCTCCGCATCAGATGGCTCCCGCATACTTTTCCTATGCGAACATCCGGAGTCCATCGGTCTCGAATCCCTGGCTGCCGGATGGTGTGACCTGGTCGCCGAAGAATCCTTGATCGGCGAAGCTGGTAATATATCGGCGGTCACGCAGCCAAGGTGCGGTCGTGTGCGCTGACGAGAAGAGGAAGCCTTAGCAGTCTCCGCGGACTGCCTATACAACGGAGCGTCCCGAGCGATGGACGTATGCTCCGCTTGCGACACATTTTGTACCACAACATCCGGTCCCAGATGTTGTTGTACGAGAGAGGGGCCTCTCTCGCTCGCGGCCCGGCTGGACCTGGACGAGCTAGGAACCGGACTCAAAGGCTTCCTCCGTTCTCACTTACTATCCGCCGTCACTGGGTGTGCATCTATTATGTTTATAGTGCTCGCATCACCCAAAATTTCCTCCTGGACCGCATCGGACGAACCCGGCTGCCGAACCATTCGGTGAATGGACGTTACACCGGGCGAGCTAGCGGACGACATTTGTCTAATCTCCATGAGCACTTTTGCCGCTAGCTCTGAATTCATTTGTGACGACGAACGCACACTTGTAGAAGATAACATGGAAACATCACCCTGTTCTTGTTCCTCTGAAATAGAAACTGAGAGAGTAGAGTGACCTTGCGGAGAAAGAGCCGGCATAGCCCTTTCTCCAGAAACAACATATCGTGACACACGTTTCCAATGTTTCTCATCCCAATATTCACATATCGGACAGGGATTAATGCGAGAACACTGACTACAATTAATACAATGATCATGAAAGTCAGAGGAAGATTTCTTCCTATTACAATTTGAACAAAGTCCCTTCATTGTGAAAGGACAACAACAAGTCCTAGTTACTCGCAAAAACCCCTGACACAAAGATACATAATAACATGATCCATTAATAAATGAAAAAACAATTGCAAATCAAAATAATTTTGAAAAAATATTTTTTCAGCGAAGCCCAAGTTGCTGAAAAGTAACGTTGAGCCCCGATGGATCCGATGGCAAAGTGTGGTCAAAAATTTTAAATTTATATTAAATAATTAATGAGACACTTACGGATAATATAAATGTATCTTATAGTGAGATAAACTACAGCAAAGGCAAACAGCCCCCCTCAAAAAAGGCTGTTGCCAATGTAAACAAACAGTGTAAAACACCAGAAAACATGACTCCAGGCACTGAAAAAACTGGCCCGGAATCAGTCATCAAAATTACACTCTATCTGATGCAAAACAGAGACTCCCAGGGGAGAATCTGCAGAACATCAGATGGAAGATGCAGAACACAACGTTATACACCCATGGGTGAAAACGTAACTATGGGGAAAATAACAGAAAACATTCTGTAACCAAGCAACTCTCCCAGGAAATTTTAGAAATGAACTTTCTCAAAAATATGCCAAAAGCATGGGAGAATTGCAAGGGGGGACTTTAGAAGGCTAGGGAAGAGGAAACACTGAATAAGCAGTGCAACATTTAGCAAGAATGACAACAAGAGGCCCATGCCTCGAAAATAGGCAACTTAACATAATTTCATCAAAAAATTTTAAGTACAGCCCTGATTATTTTTTGTCACTTCTTTTTCCTCTCCTCCTTCTATCCTGCTTAGAATCACATTTTCTCCAAAAATTACGTGTCTGGCATCCTTTAAACTGAGATTTACAAGCACAAAGATCAGTGAGATGTTGACTGATGAAGGGCCAAACAGAGAATGATAATTGGCGCCAATTTCGGGACGTCTGCGTCACTGCGCATGCACAGTAGAGGCGTAGTATGGAGGTCCTTTAGGACATGATTTCTTTTTGTTTTGGATGCAAATTTTGGGGATTGGGGGGCAAAATTTGTGTTTGGCCCTGGTTTTGTTAGAGTTAGCACCAGCTAAGTCTGGGTCATTGGTACAGTATAAAAATATTTGGTGTCAATCCGTCAAGGCGTTCAGCTTTAAATGAACAGAAACCAATTTTTTTAGAAAAATTATGTTTTCAAAGGGCCATATCTCTGCAGCAGAAGGACTGAGAAACACCAATATCGAACTTGACCTGTATTTTAATGCTAAAAACAACTTCTGAAAGTTTGATGTCGATCCGTCAAGGCGTTCGACTTTAAATGAACGGAAACCAAATTGTTTACGGACAGACAGATGGACAGACTGATAACATAATACAACCGTTTTTTAAACGGGCATATAAAAATGGTTGGAAAGTAATTAATTCTGTTTGCATTTGTATCTGATTAAAACAAAATTAGATCAATAAAGAAATCAATTATGTTTAGTTAAAATTTTAAGAGCAAACTATCCTTGGAAAAGTGTCCAAAAAAAAAATAGAACATAAAAACAACTCTCGTCATCTGTTTTCAAGCTGTCACATATGCATAATTAATATGAAGATTATTCAGTTCATAAAACAATATGTAAAATACCTTGAAAAATGGATTATTTTCACCAACTTGCATTCTCAATGCTTCTGACTTTGGTTTATTCAAGCAGTAACTACTATAAACTTTGAATTCTTCTTTCTATAAAAATATCAAGATAAGTCTCATTCTTTATGTTTACCTAATTATTCCATTCTTCATTGTTATCCCTGCATTTTAAAAAATGCAGGGATATAGTGATCTCCGTCTGTATGTCCCTTTTTTTAGCTTTAATTTTGAAACTTACCATACTTATTAAGTATGGTATAGAGATGACAAAAGTAGGTTTAGTTTTAATTTTTGTCACCAGGTGGTGCCAGTGGCATCACTTAAAAACTGAGGTAAAATTACTGCTTTCTGACGAAAGGCTCCTAGTATATGGAATTTCTGTTGTTTAAAGTGTTTATATGTTCGAGCAGGGTGTCTGGATGTACATAAAGGTTTCTGATTTTTGATTCAGACACATGTTGTGCCCATAGTGCCACATTTGTCATTAGAGAATCAGTTTCCGGCAAAAGGCTCCTAGGGGGTTTTAATTCGAAATGCTGAAAGTGTGTTCACATGTTCCAGTAGGGTCTCTAGATGTGCATACAGGTTTCGGATTTTTGATTTGTCCCCATGTGGTGCCTGTAGCACCAGTTGTTGTTAGAGAATTGGTTTTCGGTGAAATGCTCCTTGGGTTTTTAATTCGAAATGCTGAAAGTGTGTTAAATGTTCCAGTAGGGTCTCTAGATTTGCGTAAAGGTTTCAAATTTTTGATTCGGTTCCATGTAGCGCCACTTTTGTCCCATTAGAAAATCGGTTTCCGTCAAATGGCTCCTAGGAGTTTAAATTCAGAACGCTGAAAGTGTGTTCATATAATCCAGTAGGAGTCTCTAGATGTGCATAAAGGTTTCGGATTTTTGATTTGGCCCCATATGGTGCCCGTAGCACCACTTTTGTTAGAAAATAAGTTTATGGCGAAAGGCTCCTAGGAGTTTTAATTTGAAATGCCGAAAGTGTGTTCATATGTTCTGGTAGGGTTTCTAGATGTGCATAAAGGTTTCAGATTTCTGATTCGGGCCCATGTGGTGCCTGTAGTGCCACTTTTATCATTAGAGAATCGGCTTCCAGCAAAAGGCTCCTAGGGGTTTTAATTTGAAACATTGAAATTGTGTTCATATGTTCCGGTAGGGTCCCTAGATGTGCATAAATTTTTCGGATTTTTGATTAGGCCCCATGTGGTGTCATTAGAGAATCGGTTTCCAGCAAATGTCTCTTAGGGGTTTTAATTCGAAATGCTGAAAGTGTGTTCCTATGTTCAGGTAGGGTCTCTAGATGTGCATTAAGGTTTCAGATTTTTGATTCGACCTCATGTGGCATCCATAGCACCACTTTTGTCATTAGAAAATTGGTTTTTGGCGAAAGGAACATTGTGGTTTTAATTTGAAATGCTGAAAGTGTGTTCATATGTTCCGGTAGGGTCTCTAGATGTGCATAAAGGTTTAAGATTTTTGATTCAGGCCCCATGTGGCACCCATAGTTAAGTTTGTAACAGTGTTATTAACACAATGTTCCGATACTTTCAGCACTTAACCCTTTACCCAAAGTAACAGCCAAAACCAGCCAGCACTATTCACAACAAGAGCACCGCCTAGCGGGGCAACATACGTCCGTCAAAACTGGAACATGCACAAGTTTCTCTGGAGTAAAGTTTGAAATTTTTGTTGACTCAACTATGTCTATCCCCCCCTCCCCCTCCAATTGTTGCCCATTCCCCTGCCCTGTCTGGGGTAAAGGATTTCAAATTGTATGCTTGTGTGCACACATTTCAAATTGTTTTTGTGAAATTTTAGTATGCAGAATGGAAATGCAAACAATTTTTAGGTGTAGAAGATTCTCCTCACCATTTACAATGGTAGCGTTCATACACTGACAGGTTAACTTCATTGATAATGATTGATGACAGGTGGCGCCAAGGAAAAGGACATTTAGAGGATCACAACAGCTATAAACGGCGAGGATTCTCGTTGTTTAAAAATAAAATGGAGTTATCTGCTCCTGTCACATACACAACGACAATTGACGATCAACATGGGTGCAAAGTTTGAACAATAAAGTAAGTAAAATGTTGAAGGAGTAGGCGACAAAATAGTGTAATGTCTCAAGTACTAAAAGGGGGCATAACTCTGGAATACAAAACTGAGTTACCTGCTCTTGTCACATGCACAACGGCCATTGGTGATCAACATGTGTGCAAAGTTTGAACAATATAGCATGTAAAATGTTGAAGGAGAAGGCGACACAATACTGTAATGTTTTAAGTACTAAAAGGGGGCCTAACTCTGGAAATACAAAATGGAGTTACCTGCTCTTGTCGCATGCTCAACAGCAATTGGTGATCACCATGTGTGCAAAGTTTGAACAATATAGCACGTAAAATGTTGAAGGAGTAGATGACACAATACTGTAATGTTTTAAGTACTAACTAGAACTATCACTGAAGGTGATTAATACCCCCGCTTTGGGTTTTTAGAGGAATGCACTTCTGATCATGTAGGCGAAGGCCATAAGGAAATGTATACATAAAGATCATTTTTTGTTGTTGAAAGTTGTATTTGCATGTGGCCTTCCACAGAACAGCACTGAATACTTAAAGAGCCCACACATATATGGTTTACATTTGGAAAAACACATTTACAATGTGCAACATGTATTCAAAATCGGTTCATTAATGTAGGAGGAGTTGCACACACAAGAATCCCATTTGAAAACCCATAATAAATCCAAGTTAAAGGGAGATAACCTGGTTAAAATTGTCGCAGATCAAAAATTTGGGAATATGCGTATGTTCACTTAGTTGTGATAATGTTTGAAAGGTTTCGTCAAAATTGATTGATAAATGTAGGAGGAGTTGCACGCACAAGAATTTCATGTAGAAACCCATAATAAATCTAAGTTAAAGGGAGATAACCTAGTTAAAATTGCCACAGCTGAAAAATTTTGGAATATGCGCATGTTTACTTAGTAGTGATGATGTCTGTAAACTTTTGTCCAAATTGATTGATAAATGTAGGAGGAGTTGCGCACACAAGAATTTCATGCAGAAACCCATATTAAATCAAAGTTCAAGAGAGATAACCTGGTTAAAATTGTCGCAGATCAAAAAGTTTGGAATATGCACATGTTCACTTAGTAGAGATGATGTTTGAAAGGTTTCATCAAAATCGGTTCATTAATGTAGGAGGAGTTGCGCACACAAGAATTTGTTCGAACGGAAAGACATAATAAATCTAAGTCAAAGGGAGATAACCTGGTTAAAATTGTCGCAGATCAAAAATCTTGGAATATGCACATGTTCACTTAGTAGTGATGATGTCTGAAAAGTTTTGTCCAAATTGATTGATAAATGTAGGAGTTGCACGCACAAAAATGTCATGTAGAAACCCATAATAAATCTAAGTTAAAGGGAGATAACCTAGTTAAAATTGCCACAGCTCAAAAATTTGGGAATATGCGCATGTTCACTTAGTAGTGATGATGTCTGTAAACTTTCGTCCAAATTGATTGATAAATGTAGGAGGAGTTGCGCACACAAGAATTTCATGCAGAAACCCATATTAAATCAAAGTTCAAGAGAGATAACCTGGTTAAAATTGTCGCAGATCAAAAAGTTTGGAATATGCACATGTTCACTTAGTAGAGATGATGTTTGAAAGGTTTCATCAAAATCGGTTCATTAATGTAGGAGGAGTTGCGCACACAAGAATTTGTTCGAACGGAAAGACATAATAAATCTAAGTCAAAGGGAGATAACCTGGTTAAAATTGTCACAGATCAAAAATCTTGGAATATGTGCATGTTCACTTAGTAGTGATGATGTCTGAAAAGTTTTGTCCAAATTGATTGATAAATGTAGGAGGAGTTGCACACACAAGAATTTCATGTAGAAACCCATATTAAATCAAAGTTCAAGAGAGATAACCTGGTTAAAATTGTCGCAGATTAAAAAGTTTGGAATATGCACATGTTCACTTAGTAGAGATGATGTTTGAAAGGTTTCATCAAAATCGGTTCATTAATGTAGGAGGAGTTGCGCACACAAGAATTTGTTCGGATGGAAAGACACAATAAATCTAAGTCAAAGGGAGAAAACCTGGTTAAAATTATCGCAGATCAAAAATCTTGGAATATGCGCATGTTCACTTAGTAGTGATGATGTCTGAAAAGTTTTGTCCAAATTGATTGATAAATGTAGGAGTTGCACGCACAAAAATTTCATGTAGAAACCCATAATAAATCTAAGTTAATGGGAGATAACCTAGTTAAAATTGCCACAGCTCAAAAATTTGGGAATATGCGCATGTTCACTTAGTAGTGATGATGTCTGTAAACTTTCGTCCAAATTGATTGATAAATGTAGGAGGAGTTGCGCACACAAGAATTTCATGCAGAAACCCATATTAAATCAAAGTTCAAGAGAGATAACCTGGTTAAAATTGTCGCAGATCAAAATGTTTGGAATATGCACATGTTCACTTAGTAGAGATGATGTTTGAAAGGTTTCATCAAAATCGGTTCATTAATCTAGGAGGAGTTGCGCACACAAGAATTTGTTCAAACGGAAAGACATAATAAATCTAAGTCAAAGGGAGATAACCTGGTTAAAATTGTCGCAGATCAAAAATCTTGGAATATGCGCATGTTCACTTAGTAGTGATGATGTCTGAAAAGTTTTGTCCAAATTGATTGATAAATGTAGGAGGAGTTGCGCACACAAGAATTTCATGTAGAAACCCATATTAAATCAAAGTTCAAGAGAGATAACCTGGTTAAAATTGTCGCAGATTAAAAAGTTTGGAATATGCACATGTTCACTTAGTAGAGATGATGTTTGAAAGGTTTCATCAAAATCGGTTCATTAATGTAGGAGGAGTTGCGCACACAAGAATTTGTTCGGATGGAAAGACACAATAAATCTAAGTCAAAGGGAGAAAACCTGGTTAAAATTATCGCAGATCAAAAATCTTGGAATATGCGCATGTTCACTTAGTAGTGATGATGTCTGAAAAGTTTTGTCCAAATTGATTGATAAATGTAGGAGGAGTTGCGCACACAAGAATTCATGTCCGGAAAGACGTACGGACGGACATACGGACGGACGGACGGACGGACGGACGGACGGACAGACGGACGGACGGACGGACGGACGGACGGACGGACGTACGGATGTACGGGGCGATTCCTATATAGCCCCCACTTCTTCGAAGCGGGGGTATAAAAAAGGGCATAACTCTGGAAACACTACATGGAGTTACCTGCTCTTGTCACATGCACAACGGCAATTACTGATCAACATGTGTGCAAAGTTTGAACAATATAGCATGTAAAATGTTGAAGGAGAAGGCGACACAATACTGTAATGTTTTAAGTACTTAAAGGGGCATAATTCTGGAAATACAAAATGGAGTTACCTGCTCTTGTCGCATGCACAACAGCAATTGGTGATCACCATGTGTGCAAAGTTTGAACAATATAGCACGTAAAATGTTGAAGGAGTAGATGACACAATACTGTAATGTTTTAAGTACTAAAAAAGGGCATAACTCTGGAAACACTACATGGAGTTACCTGCTCTTGTCACATGCACAACGGCAATTACTGATCAACATGTGTGCAAAGTTTGAACAATATAGCATGTAAAATGTTGAAGGAGAAGGCGACACAATACTGTAATGTTTTAAGTACTTAAAGGGGCATAATTCTGGAAATACAAAATGGAGTTACCTGCTCTTGTCGCATGCACAACAGCAATTGGTGATCACCATGTGTGCAAAGTTTGAACAATATAGCACGTAAAATGTTGAAGGAGTAGGCAACACAATACTGTAATGTTTTAAGTACTAAAAAGGGGCATAACTCTAGAAATACAATATGGAGTTACCTGCACTTGTCACATGAACAATGGCAATTGGTGATCCAGATGTCTGCAAAGTTAGAACAATGTAGCATGTAAAATGTTGAAGGAGTAGGCGACACAATACTGTGATGTTTCAAGTACTAAAAGGGGGCATAACTCTGGAAATACAAAATGGAGATACCTGCTCTTGTCACATGCACAACAGCAATTACTGATCAACATGTTTGTAAAGTTTGAACAATATAGCATGTAAACCTTTGGAGGAGTAGGCGACACAAATATTGTTGACAGACAGACAGACAGACAGACAGACAACGCCATAACATAATACATCCATCAAAAAATGACGGGCGTATAAAAATCAACATTCAATTTTTATTATTTTTTGTTGCAAAAACATAGTTTATGATCCCTCATGGGAATGAGCTCAACGAGCTAGTTCTCATGAGGGGTCATAAGATATGTTTTGGATGCAAAAAAATGAAAATGAAAGTGTCAATGACACTGTAGCTTAACTTGTGTGTTGTGTTTGATGAAAAGGATAATGTTCAATGTTTATGAAAGGATTATGAAATAAGACAAGAATTGTGATAATTGGGAATATGTTCATTTCTGTTCCCTGTATGCTATGTTTATGATAAAAATAATATGAGGTGTACACTGTACTAAAGAGCTGAGGGGTGGGTTAATATGACCTCACAGTTAATGTATGTGGCCCTCACAGTTAACGTATATCAACAAAAGTTACCAAGTGACAGTGAAATTATTCCAAAACGAGTCATCCTATCAAGTTACATTAAAATCCCTTCATAAATATGGCCTGTAGACTGTGCTAAAGGTTTTTGGGCTTTGGGCCCCTGTAGCCGTCAGTTTCCCAATTGCGTCCAAAGGGGACATTCTCATCTACACATTATATGAAGTCAACCTACCAAGTTACAATGAAATCCCTTAATAAATATGACCTGTAGACAGTGCTAAAGGTTTTTTGGGCTTTGGGCTCTGGCAGCCACCATGGTTGAATGATCACAACCAAAAGGGAACATTCTCATCTGGGCATCATCTGGAGTGATCCTACAAAGTTACAATGAAATCCCTTCATAAATATGACCTGTAGACTGTGCTAAAGGTTTTTGAGCTTCGGGCACCTTTAGCCGTCACAGTTGCCCAATCATGTCCAAAAGAGGCCGTTCTCATCTAGACATTATATGAAGTTAACCTACCAAGTTACAATGAAATCCCTTCATAAATATGACCTGTAGACTGTGCTAAAGGTTTTCGGGCTCGGGCAGCCATCATGGCTGAATGATCGCAACCATAGGGGACAATCTCATCTGGAGTGATCCTAAGAAGTTACAATGAAATCCCTTCATAAATATGACCTGTAGACTGTGCTCAAGGTTTTCGGGCTTCGGGCACTTGTAGCCATCACAACTGACCAATCATGACCAAAAGGGGATGTCATCATCTAGGCATTATATGGAGTCAACCTAACAGGTTACAATGAAATCCTTCCATAAATATGGCCTTTTGCCTATGCTAAAGGTTTTTGGGCCGGGCACCCATCAATGCTGCATGAGCGCGATCAAAATTGGACGTTCTCATCTAGACATTATTTGGAGTCTTACCAAGTTACAATGAAATCCCTTCATAAATATGACCTCTAGACTGTGCTAAAGGTTTTCAGGCTTTGGGCCCCTGTAGCCGACACGGTTGCCCAATCACGTCCAAAAGGGGACTTTCTCATCTAGACATTGTATGAAGTCAACCCACCAAGTTACAATGAAATTCCTCAATAAATATGACCTGTAGACTGTGCTAAAGGTTTTCGGGTTTTGGGCTCAGGCAGTCATCATGGTTGGCAGATCATGCCCAAATGGGGAAATTCTCATCTAGACATCATAAGGAGTCATCCTACCAAGTTACAACGAAATCCCTCTACATTAAACATGACCTGCATACTGTGCTAAAAGTTTTTGGGTTTCGGGCTTGGGCAGCCATCACGGTCGATAGATCATGCCCAAAAGGGGACGTTCTCATCTAGGCATTATACAGAGGCATCCTACCAAGTTACAATGAAATCCCTTCATAAAAACGACCTGTAGATTGTGCTATTGGTTTTCAGGTTTTGGGCTCGGGCAGCCATACCGGTTGCCCGATTGCGACCAAAAGGGGACGTTCTCATCTAGACATGATCCCAAACCTGCATATGAAATTTCGTGATGATCAGACAAGAACTGCGGGTGTAGCCCGTGCTAAAGGAAAATGTGAACAGACGTCACAGACTCACAGGCTAACAGACTCACAGACTTCCGCACGCGTGATGGCAATAGCTTATCTTGACTATGTCAAGTTAAGCTAAAAATTAGTGTTATTCAAAAATTTTGTTTGCAAGTGTCGTATGCCTTTCATGTTAGGTAAAAGGTTACTGATAGCAGCAAACCTTCTGCAAATAGTTCTCTGAATCCAAATTTTTCAATCAAAGACAATCTTACAGATCAACGATGTCCATGCTTTTCCATGACAATGTGGTTAGGAGACAGGTATGGGAAATTAAGTCCTTGCAATTCTCACAGATAATGTATTCTGATATTCATGAATACAAATTACCCCAGATTTCAAACATTTAAGAAGGTAGAAAGCAATATGATGTCATTGAACATAAAACTTGATGAAACAGAATATAGCAGCAATATATAATTTTGCTGATCCAGAATACTTGAATACAGTGTAGTGAAACTTTCTTGTGAACATAACCCTTTTGGCACTGGAGATTTCCAAACAATTTTACTACACTTTGCCAGACTACATCCCGTGGCTTTGCAGTTGTTTCTAGGCTTGTCTTGGCTACCTATACAGGCAGCCAAGACATGCCTGAAACAACTGCCCAGATATTTAGAATGTGATGTTCAAGTTCAAGTATGTTAGGGCATTTTTTTTGTTGTAATAAAAGTGATCAGCATCAATATTAGGTTTCTAAGGATTAATTCAGCTTCTGAATATCACAACCACAAATTGCAGATGAATACATTCACAGGCTTCATTTAACAGTGTAATAAAAAGATTCATCAACTTCCAACTTATAACAATAAACGTACCCTATTTATAAAACATTTCCCGACTTTAGCTGGTGTATCACAACAGTTCTGCAACTCTTGAAGAAATATGCTACAAAACAAAAAAATTTTTTGTAAACACCTTACACAATAAAGGGGTTGTTTTTTGGCACCTGGACTGATTAGTAGATCTCATTAAGAATCTCTATCCTACTTTTAATAAAAGTGTATCATGTTAAATAATGTTGCAAACATCTCATAGTTTTTTTTTAACTGTGTGTAAAATAACCAAGTATTATCAGTAAACATCATAGTATTGACTCTGTTTAACACTTATGAGTCTGAATTAGACTACACTCACCATCGATTCTATAGAGCAGTTATGACTTTGGCAGTTTAGATTCTTAAGCCCTGTACAGACGAGCAAATTTAATTTGTCAAAGAAAATGTGGCAAATAAAATTTGTCACATTTTTTGCTTCTCGTGTGTATGCAACAGCAAATTTTATTTGCTGACGGCGCTGCTTTGTACATAAGGTGGCGATGAAATTTTTATTCAAATACCAGCTGTTGTGGAAAATATAGGGGGGGGGGGCATAACACATGATGTCCCCAATGGCCCTGCACATTTTGGGCCAAGGAATCCTGTCGTCCTCCCCCACACCCTCCACCTTACTCTCCGAGAGATCATGAAGTGAAGGGACAGATTTTTAACTCTATAAAGTTGACTTTTTATATTTCATAGATCTCATTAAGAATCTCTATCCTACTTTTAATAAAAGTGTATCATGTTAAATAATGTTGCAAACATCTCATAGTTTTTTTTTAACTGTGTGTAAAATAACCAAGTATTATCAGTAAACATCATAGTATTGACTCTGTTTAACACTTATGAGTCTGAATTAGACTACACTCACCATCGATTCTATAGAGCAGTTATGACTTTGGCAGTTTAGATTCTTAAGCCCTGTACAGACGAGCAAATTTAATTTGTCAAAGAAAATGTGGCAAATAAAATTTGTCACATTTTTTGCTTCTCGTGTGTATGCAACAGCAAATTTTATTTGCTGACGGTGCTGCTTTGTACATAAGGTGGCGATGAAATTTTTATTCAAATACCAGCTGTTGTGTAAAATATAGGGGGGGGGGGGGCATAACACATGATGTCCCCAATGGCCCTGCACATTTTGGGCCAAGGAATCCTGTCATCCTCCCCCACACCCTCCACCTTACTCTCCGAGAGATCATGAAGTGAAGGGACAGATTTTTAACTCTATAAAGTTGACTTTTTATATTTCATAGATTCTCCTTACTTTGCAACTCTTCCAAAAGTAAATATACAGCATTGTCAGATCACCACATTTTTTTAAAATCGCAGTACTATTCACTAAAGTCTTCTCTAACTTTGAATTATTATAGCGTGGTGGATGATGCAATACTTGTTTATGTATTTCTATGCATGCGCAGTTTCACCATGCGCAGAAATATGACACATTTCTTTGTTTAATATCTGGGACGTCCAGATATTGAACAGAGAAATGTGTTCAAAGAAAATGTGACAAATTTTCTCATACACATGACCAAATTTTATTTGCCACATTTTCTTTGACAAATTAAATTTGTTCGTCTGTCCGGGGCTTTAAGATAAAGATATTTCTAACCTGAGGGAGAACAGTGGCTCAGTAGTTACAGGTTTGGACTTCAAACTGAAAGATCCATGGTTCGATCCCTGCCAGGGGTAACTGCTTTGTGTCCTTGGGCAAGACACTTAATCCCAATTGCCCATGTGGGGGCACGGTGGTGCTATATACTAAGGTCTACTGCACGTCGAGGGTTCACTTGTCTTCAACCAATGCTAACACTGCTTGTGTGGAGTTAGTATGTTGGGGAGTCGAACAGTTGCTTGCCACTTCTGCAGGTAAACCGACTTTTTCTATCCGTAAAACTGCCCGACACTTGGTGACCCTGGCTGTAGAAAGTGTTAAACCCCAATAAATAAATAAATAAATAAATAAATAAATAAATAAATAAATAAATAAATAAATAAATAAATAAATAAAAGAAGCTCTTAACTGGTCGAGTGCTGGAAGCCCTTATTTGGGCTTTATTCTGAAGTGCAGGTACCACAGCTTGAAGGGTCTTATTCAGTGGATGTGCTTTGTATTATCTTTGAAGTGATATTATTTAGTCTGTAAGGACTTGCCGTGTTAAAATTTATGGGAGAGTGCCCATAGGCACTCTCCCATAAATTGTAACAAGGCAAAGACATGTGCACAAGATTTTATGGCCAAAAATAATTTAGCACTCCACCAGTTAACAATCAAGTGTCAATCTGCTTGAACAGGAAGTTGAGACTGAACTAGAAACAACTGCAATGCCGCAAGTCTTGATAATTCACTTATTAACTGGTAGAGGTAGAGGTGATAGAGTGCTCAATTATTTTTGGTTGTCAAATTTGCTCACTTGTCTTTGACTTATGATTTATGAGAGAGAGCCTACTGATACTCTCCCCAAAACTGTGACCAGGCAATCCACAAGACTTAATAATTTCACTTCAAAGATAATATGGAGCTCATCCACAGTATATGAAGCCTTTAAGTTGTAGCACCTACACTTCAGAATAAAGACAAATGTGGGCTTCCAGCAGTCTACCAGTTAATTGCTGATGTTCAGTAAAGTAAATGGATGGGTTTGGGCTACTTCGAATTAACAAATCTACCGAGGTGACAAAACAATATTCTTTTAAAGTTTTTTATTATTTTTTTCTGTTGGAACATTTTCATATTTTGATCATGAAAAAGGATAAAAGCAAAACATATGATGTACAATGACTGTTTGTCGTGCAGAAGATTTAAAAAATACTTACTCTTTGTGGAATTTACAAATCTGTTTCAGATTTCCAAACAATACATCTCGTTTTTCAAACAATTTTTCTGGAATTAGATGCTGCATCCTCCGGTTATCAAACTCGTCATGGTATCCCTAAAATAAAGAAGACTCCATTTCATGACTGCAGCTAAGACATGATTAGAAACTACTTCCATAGTAATCTGGATATTGTCTGTACTCTGCAGGACTTCTTTATGGCTGTAAGTTAGGGTTACTGTTCTGAAGCCACAAAGTTTGTAAAAGCCAAATAGAGGTCTTCAAGGTTTAAATGTCTAATTTATCACCACTGTCAGTAAATTTTGACTGTACCTGCTAAATGCATAATTGTCAAAGACACATTCAGTATTTAATAATTAACAGGGTTACACTGCACATTACAGTACAGTCGCTGTGGACAGGTCGTAATC
Source organism: Pictodentalium vernedei (assembly GCA_031216915.1). Lineage (NCBI taxonomy): Eukaryota > Metazoa > Mollusca > Scaphopoda > Dentaliida > Dentaliidae > Pictodentalium > Pictodentalium vernedei. Next base: position 137,789,778 of record CM062290.1, on the reverse strand, counting down.
CATGAATGGGCAGTGATGTCTGTGCATTCATTTATAAAATAAGGATAATAAAAATCATCAGCAAAATTTCCATTACTGAAGAACCTGGTTGTACCCGGTGCTTCATTAATTGAATTTTTGATGATTATTCCTATAATTAGTGTTTGGAATCTATTATTATTGCATCTGTAGAAATATTAACCACCCGTGGAAAGTGACCAGTCCACGGTGGCCGTACTGTACAAGCCTTGAATTTTGAAACACTGTTGGGGTCTACCAATAGACTTCGCCAAATGGTCTTTGGGGGGATCAATTTAGAATCAACAGGGCTATGTTAATTAAATTTAATTGTGAAGTAATATTTTCTCAGGGTCTCAAAAAACAAAGTCAGGGATGATCTTGGTGTCTTTCAGACTCAAACATGACAAAATGAAAGACCTACCACAAATGACCACATAAATTTTACAAGAAGATAAAGATAAACAAGAAGAGCAACTTGTTAATTTTCATGAATGGATGAGAAAACTATAGAATATCACATCCATCTTTGCAAGTAATTATTAAAACCCATTAGACATACTTACTGTTATTATATCCTGAAGTTCTTGAACATAGGATTTCTCACTTTCTATAAGCTCTGTTAGCACATGTCTGCAAGGAAAGTAAAAAACAAACTTCGAAGTGTCTCTGAGATAAGGTGGTAACAGAACACACAAACATAATATGTACAAATATGACTGGAAAAAACCTATATGTTATGCTATTTATCTTATGCTGCTACACCTCCATTCCAAATATTACTGAAATCAGATATATCGTTTAGATGTTCTAGGGAGAAAACAAATTTCACACAATTTAAAACAAAAATGGCCATCTTGAATGTTTTTTCGAAAAAAAAATCGATGTGCATCAATTTTACATAATGCCTGATCATTGCTGAAAATGTGACACAAATGCATCAAAGCGTCTTCGAGATACAAGTGGTACAGGACACACCAACATAATATATACAAATATAACTGAATAAAAGCTTAAGTTTGTCTAATTTGCACAATTTATGTGCAAGAAAAAAAACCCTCTGTATACTATGTTATTTATCTTATGCTGCTACACCTCCATACCAGAAATTATTAAAAACAGAAATGTCTTTTAGAAGTTCAAAGTTGAAACTTAATTACATGCAATTTATACAAAAATGGTCGCCAGTTGGCCAACTCAAATTTTTTTTTTCAAAACAAATTGATGTGCATCAATTTTACATAATGTCTGATCAATGCAATGCACAAAATTTGAAACAAAAGCCTTAATGGTAGCCCTTTGGGGACTAATTACACAGAGTAAAGAGGTTTTTTTTTATACCTCCTTGGTAAAGAAAAGCCAGTGTATGGGGAAAACATGGATGGCATGTTTGGTAGGCACTGTTCAAACAAAGGTTGAGGTCATTGGAGATTGGGGAAGGGGGGGGGGGGGATTGGCTGGAATCTTTGTTTTTAAAGGTGAAGAATTGTTTTCAAATTTACCTGAGACTGTAATACAAAAATCTTACAAGGTCAACTTTTTATTATAAAACAGAAACATCCTTCAAATAAATGTTATAAATATCTACACATGTTAATATGTTTTATTAAAAAAACCTTTAAATTACTCACTGTCTCTTTGTGTGGAGTGCATCACAGTCATGCAGGGAGGTAGAGGAAACTGATGATGATGACAAAGATGAATATGAATTTCGACTTTTATCTGTTTCTATTCCAGATGTACTACTACTGCAGATACTGACAGGTCGTGAGTCAACATGCAACTGCAACGAAGAAAGAACAAAATAAAATTTATATACAAGTTAATTTTGAATATACTTTTGCAACTTTCTGTAAGTTACAGTCTTTTAACCCTTTACCCAACGTAATGGTCAAAACCGACCAGTGCTATTCCAAAAAATCGCCAATTAATTTTCATTATTTTTAAAATTTTTGACTCAAAAACATAGGTTATGACCCCTCATTGGAATGAGCTTGTTGAGCTTGTTCCATCGAGGGGTCATAACCTATGTTTTTGAGACAAAAAATGAAAAAAATTAGTTATTCAAGAATTTTTTTGCAAGTGTCGTCTGCTTTTCATGTTAGGTAAAGGGTTAAAAAGAAAAAATGGAAAATGAGTAAAGATTTCGAGTCTGCAGCCCCATTTGACACTAATGTGAAAAGAAAAGGATTTTGGCCCATTTTTATTTAGAACTTTCAGCACCCATAAAGCTACTAGAACAAAACAACAAATTGTAACATGTGAACAAATTTTGATGACCATCAATAATTTAGCACTCTACCAGTTAAAATGGCCCTCTTAACCCTATCCGCGTTTAATCCCAAATGAATATCTACATAATTTCGCTTCCTCTCTCAACTTTTGTCAGCTCTGATGATACATTTTTTTAATGATACCCTGGGTACCTTCGTTCTCATTTTCACTAATGACTATGCCCACACTACCCTTTATGTTTCTGTAACACTTAAAAGCACCTATCCAACTCCTGGTATCATCTTTTTTCTTCTCATTTTTTGAATTTTTTTTTACAAAAGCATATAGTGTGACCCCCCTCACTGGATTGAGCTTGATGTGGTTTTGTTGAAATTTTTTAAAAATTAATATTTTTTCAGCTGCTCAATTTGTAAATTATGCAGGTAGATATGTCCAATTCATTAGGTAGAGTGTTAAAGCTTAACCCTTTGCGACTTTAATTATCCTGACATTCAAACGTCACTGGGAATTCAGTTTCTTCAATGTTTTTTCAAAATGCGACCTCAAACGTTGGAAAGTACAAATAACAAGATATTTTTCACATTAGTGATTATCTGGTTGAGGGCTGGATTATTTTTGGTGGTTTGAATTTGTTATTCAAAACTTGTTTTATTACAAATTATTGGAGAATGCCCACAGTCTCTCTCCAATAATTTGTAATAAAACAAATTTATATAAAGAAAATATTACTTGTGTTTGACTGAAAATAAAATATAAGCAAGAAGAATGTTGGCGTTTGCTCTGATATCCTCATTTTTTGAAAGCCCTGATAGTTGCTTCTAGCCCTCAACCAGTTAAAAAGTCTTGACAGCAGGATTATATTAGGATTTTAAGCTGCGATAACATTTGGCTCAACAGTTATCACTGAGCACTATTCGGGAGAAAATAGGAATTTGAGGTTAAAACTTTAAATGAAAGTGCCAATGACACTGTAGCTCAACTTGTGTAAGACATGTACATGCATAGTATGTGACATAGCAATGACACACATCTAGGTAATGACTTGATAACAAAGGTACATGTAAAGTATTGTAAAGGTTTGTACATAAATAATGACCGCAGCCTGAAACAAATGTACAGGTAAAGTATTGTAAAGGTGGGTGACAGTTAGATGCTAAACTAAAAAAGAAATCTCCATGGGGTTAATGTTACAATGGGGATCCTTGTATGGAGCACAATAAGCCAAATATTATCAATTGTTTTGGCCTGTTTGATTCAAACCATTCTAAGGTTGATTCATACTAATTAATAAATATTTGTCCATTTCTTCTTAAAATATAGGTATTTTAATTTTTTATCTTTAGCTCATAGGGTTCCCAAACAACACCAAATATTAACACAGGAACTTGGCTTCAACACATTTGAATATGCACATTCTAGGGATGCTGAATTCAAGAAACATTATTTTGTCTGGTGTTTTTGGAAAAGATTTTTAGTTATCTCCCTTTTTGAGTCCCTGAGTGGGTCTGACTGAACCCCAAAATATTTGTTCTCATACCAGTGATAACAAAGGTACCCAATAAATTTATAGCAAACATTACGGACATAAAAAATCTTCTTTACAGGTTCTGTACAAAAAATGTAATACACACAATTCCCGTAAATATGACTGCTGACAGGCATTTTTAATTTTTGGGGGAGCCCAAAAGCACTTGTTACCATCCCATAATGATAACAAACGTAGTCCTAAATGTTCTGTACAAAAAACTGATTGCACCTAATTTTGGTATAAAATGGTTCGGTTCATAAATACAGCCCCTAGCCCGAGCCGTATTGGCATGTGTACTTACTGCGTATAAGTAGCACTGAATAAATCAAAGTTCATCTAATTTGTATAATTTGTGCACGAGAAAAAAAAATGTATTATATGTTACGTATTCCATGTTACTAAATATTCATACAAAAATTTATTCAAATCAGAACTTTCATACAGAAGTTCTGTACAAAAAACTGATTGAACTAATTTTGGTACAAAATGGCTGCTGGTGGCCATCTTAAATTTTGAACTGCACCCAAAAACACTCGTTCTCGTCCACGGTGATAACAAAGGTACCCAAGAAGTTTCGTAAAGATCGGTTCATAAATACAGGCTCTATCCCGAGCCATACTGAATTGTTGACGACGGACAGACATCCAGATGGACAGACAGACGATGGGCCATGGCATAACCTCAAATTTGACTATGTCAAAGTTGAGCTAAAAATCAAAAAATAATAACAAAACAAATGACCACAAAGTATCAATGTGCTATTTGATTTTGTACGTAATAACACATACAAAACTATCAAAGAGTTAAATTAAACAAACAATTTTGTATGTAATAACATGTACAAGATTATCAAAGGGTTAATAAGCATGATAATTCACAGCACTGTGTTTGTAAAAAAATATCTCAGTTCGACAAATATGAAAAAATAATAGAAAAGTCACTCACCCTTGCAGACTTTTCCAAATCTATTGGATTACCACGTAGATTAGAAGACTGCTTTCTCTTCAACTCATGATCGATGATATGCATTGGATTTGTTGTTCCAGGTAGATGTGAGGGAAGACCAGGTTGATTCACTTTAGATAAATGTTTTTGTAAACTTTGTTTTCTCTTCTCACACATTGCTTGAACATCTTCTATCCGCTTCAGTATCTTCTGAACAACTCCCTAATGGAAATTACAATAAAATAGGGAAAACCATGATGAAATATAACTGCAAGACAAAGCATGTCCATATGCCACCAACGTTCAAAATTGTAATATATAAAGTTCAAAAACTGTTTCAACTCAAGATAGGAGAAAGTGAATGTAAGGCAAAACAAAATTAAATAATTGATTCTCGTGCTATTTTTTTTTAAATACGAATGAGGGAGGGCGGTTTTTATTTTTATTTTTTATTCCTAATGGAATGGTCGCTGATGCCAGAAAATCCAATTGTGAAGCCTAAAATTAAATACTACAGCTTCCATGTTGATTTTCGCTTGTAACAGCGATCTCTCAACACAAAATCAATATAGAACAACTAGAATGGAGATAAAAAATAATGAGTTTTTTAACTGGTTGATTGCTAGAAGCCACAATCAGGCCTTTCAAAATGAAAGTGTCAATGACACTGTAGCTCAACTTGTCAAGACAAAGACATGTACATGTATAGTATGTGACACAGCAATGACAAACATCTAGGTAATGACCTGATAACAAAGGTACATATAAAGTATTGTAACGGTCTGTACATGAATACTGACCGTTGCCTGTAACAAATGTATAGGTAAAGTATTGTAAAGGTGGGTGACAATCAGATGCTGAACTAGAAAAAATCTTTGAGTCCCAGAGTGGGTCTGACTGAACCCCAAAATATTTGTTCTCATAGCACAGTGATAACAAAGGCACCCCAAAACACACTCGTTCCTGTCCCAAGGTGAAAACAAAAGTACTCAAGAAGTTTTGTGAAGATCAGTTCATAAATACGAGCTGTATAGAACTTGTGACAAAAAACTGATTGGACCTAATTTCGGTACAAAATGGCCACTGGCAGCCATCTTGAATTTTGGACCGTACCCAGAAACACTCATTCTCATCCCAAGGAGATAACAAAGGTACCCAAGAAGTTTTGTGAAGATCGGTTCATAAATACAGCCTCTACCCTGAGCCGTATTGACATGTGTGCTTACATTGTGTAAGTAGCACTGAATAAATCAAAGTTCATCTAATTTGCATAATTTCGGCACGAAAAAAAACCCCTTACAATATGTGATGTATTCCATGTTACTAAACATTCATACAAAAATTTATTCAAATCAGAACTTTCATACAGAAGTTCTATACAAAAGACTGATTGCACTAATTTTGGTACAAAATGGCTGCTGGTGGCCATCTTGAATTTCGGACACACCCAAAAACACTCGCTCTCATCCCACGGTGATAACAAAGGTACCCAAGAAGTTTCGTAAAGATTGGTTCATAAATATGGCCTCTAGTCTGAGCTGTATAGAAGATGTGTACAAAAAACTGATTAGACCTAATTTCGGTACAAAATGGCCACTGGCAGCCATCTTGAATTTTAGACCGCACCCAGAAACACTCGTTCTCGTCCCAAGGTGATAACATAGGTACCCAAGACATTTTGTGAAGATCAGTTCATAAATACAGACTCTAGTCTGAGCCGTATTGACATGTGTACTTACTGTGTGTAAGTCGCACTGAAAAAATCAAAGTTCATCTAATTTGCATAATTTCTGCACGAGAAAAAAACCTGTATTATATGTGATGCATCCCATGGTACTAACATTCACACAAAATAATTATTCAAATCAGGGCTTTCATATGGAAGTTCTGTGCAAAAATCTGATTGCACCTAATTTTGTACAAAATGGCTGCCATCGGCCATCTTGAATTTCGGACCGGACCCCAAAACACTCGTTCTCGTCCCACGGTGATACCAAAGGTACCAAAGAAGTTTCGTAAAGATCGGTTCATAAATACGGCCTCTAGCCCGAGCCGTATTGGCATTTGCACTTACAGTGCTGAAAGTAACCCCAAAAAACATCAAAATTAGTCTAATTTGCACAATTTACGTACGAGAAAAAAACCCGTATTATATGTGATGTATCCCATGGTACTAAACATTCATACAAAAAATTATTCAAATCAGAGCTTTCATATGGAAGTTCTGTACAAAAAACAGATTTCTGCATCGTCGGTACAAAATGGCGGCTGGCAGCCATCTTGAATTTCGGACCACACCCAAAAACACTCGTTCTCGTCCCATGGTCATAACAAAGGTACCCAAGAAGTTTCGTAAAGATCGGTTCATAAATACGGCCTCTAGCCCGAGCCATAGCAGCTTGGCACTTACAGCTCTGAAAGTAACACTAAATAAATCAAAGTCAGTCTAATTTGCATAATTTACGCACGAGAAAAAAACCTGTATTATATGTGATGTATCCCATGGTACTAAACATTTATACAAAACTTTATTCAAATCAGAACTTTCATACAGAAGTTCTGTACAAAAAACTGATTTTTGCATCATCGGTACAAAATGGCCACTGGCAGCCATCTTGAATTTCGGACCACACCTAAAAACACTTGTTCCCGTCCCAGGGTCATAACAAAGGTACACAAGAAGTTTCGTAAAGATCGGTTCATAAATACGACCTCTAGCCCGAGCCATAGCCAATTGTTGACGTATGGACAGACGGACAGACGGCCAGACGGACGACGGGCCATGACAATAGCTCAAATTTGACTTCGTCAAAGTTGAGCTAAAAATGAGGGTACCAGTGCAAAAGTAACATTTTCCTTACCCATGTTCCGTATTCAGTTAAATGTAAATAATAGTTTGTTTATACAAATTTGTTCTATTACAAATTATTGGAGAGTATATGTTGGCACTCTCCAATAATTTGTAATAGAACAAATTTTGATGATCAAATTCAGACCACCAAAAATAATCTTGTCCTCAACCAGTTAAATTTATTTTGTATACATATGAGAATCATGTTACATTTCGCAAAGAGAATAACAATACTGTATCAATGTATATGACATAATGCATCACAAATCGTGACATGACACTAAGATCACATGGTAGTTTTGTATATTTTGAATTTTGCTTCCAAAATAAAAATGACAAACACGGGCCAAAAAAAAAAAAAACGAATATGCTGGTGCCTGAGAATCAAAAGATTAATTTTCTTTAGCTTAACCTATTTTGTTTCCATGGCCTTTCTCCCAGGCCAGTTCATCATCATAACAAAGTTTATCCAAATTTGACTACAGATCCATAAATTCTGACACAAAATGTTTGTAGAGACAAGAAATCTTGCTATATTTCAAAAACCAACGAGGGCTATAACTCTGGTAAAAAATATAAAACGAGACCCACCCTATGTTATGCCTTTCCAACATGCTGGTGTATCAGCATACCAAAGAACATTTAATAGAATTGGCTTTGAGTTACGACACAAATGTTTGTAAGGATAAGAAATTTCTTTATATTATATGTTCTATGAGAGCTGTAACTCTGGTAAAAATTAGCACCCTATGTTTATAGACTTTTTCCCATGATGGTATATCATCTTATCAAAAGACATTCAAATATGACCTTCAGTATTTAACTGGTCGAGTGCTAAAAGCCACTATCAGAGCTCTACTGAAAAGTGCTGAAAGCCACTATAGTGGCTTTACACTGTTTGCACTAATTTGTTGTTGGCTTGGCAGTGGAAGAAAAATTTTAATATAAAATTATTTTGTTACAATTTACTGGAGTGCCAAATGGCACTCTTCAATAAACTGCAACAAAACAATTATTTATGAGCAACATCTTGCTGAACTAAGGCTCCTTTTGCTGGTAGTGTGAAATTTGGAAAAAAATACTCTGATTACAAATGACCATTGAAAAGTAATTTAGCACTCTACCAATTAACTCTTTACCTAACGAATTGCCCGCATCCGCCCGCGTAATATGCAAATTGAACAGTTGAAAAAATTAAATTTTTCAAAATATTTCAACAAAACCATATCATGTGACCCCTCATTGGAATGAGCTCATTGAGCTCGTTCCAATGAGGGGTCACATGATATAGTTTTGTTGAAATTTTTTGAAAACTTTCAAAAAATTATATTTAAAATAATAAATATTTATATATCGTCTGTGATGGGTCAAGGGTTAAGTTACAACACAAAATGTTTGTATGGACAAGAAATGTCATTATATTTTCAAGTCAACCAAGGGTTATACTAAGGTAAGAATCAGTCAACTAGTGCCCTCACAATGAGGATAGCCTTCCCATAAGCCAGTCTTTCATCAGTCCACAGAACATCCAAATTGGGTTATCGCTTGTTAAGGTGTCACAAAAATTGTTTCAGATTCCAGGAAGAGCTGGCTGTACCTCTGGTAAGAATGGGTGAATGAAACCCACCTGGTGTGAATATACTTTCTCACATGCAGCAGGATTACATGCTGGTATATCATCATACCAAAGGACATTCAAATCGGAGTATCAATACTTGAGTTACGACTCAAAATGTTTGTATGGACATTCAGAGCTCTGGACTATATGACCTGGGCCCTCCTAATCAGAGATCATGCACATAATAATAACAGTATTCTGAAATTTGGTTTTATCAAAATTCACTGTTAATTAATCTAACACTTTATACTGAAAAATACCTGCAATCTTCATATAAAAATAATAATAATATGCACATTTATATAGCGCCAAAATTATAGTTCAGAAGATATAGAACCATATCCTAAGGTGCTGTACATGTTACTGAGCTCGAGCAAATATACAAACGGAATATATACAGTATCTTACAGTCCACAACATCACTTATAGGCTTGTTGAAACAGGTATGTTTTGAGATCTTTCTTGAAAATGTTGACATTTGACAGTCTTTTTCGGTGTTCTGGTAAATTATTCCACAAGTGAGGGCCAGCAAATGGGAATGACCTATCTCCAAATGTCTTACACCTATGTTTTGGAACATGTAGTAGCATTTTACTATCGGACCTCAGGTTGTATTGACACACCATTCTTGGTATTAAGGAGTTCTTCTAAGTAGACTGGTGACATGTTGTATTGTGTCTTAAAAACTAATAATAAAGTTTTGAAAATTATTCTGTACTTGACTGGCAGCCAGTGCAGTCATGTACATATACTCTAATAATGTTGAAGTTTTTGATACTACACATAAATTATAGAGCCTGGAGAAAAATGGATGTTTCAGCCTAAGTTTTTGATTGAAATGGTTGTGTTGAGCCATTCTCTATATAATGTAATTACTTAAATTGTAATTATTTAATTGTAAGCAGACAAAATACACACGTAAATAAAACAAGCAAACTTTGTTAACACTTTACCCAACGTAATGGCCAAAGCCGGCCAGCGCTATTCACAAAAAATTACTATTCAAACCTCACTATTTTTTCATTTTTGTCTTGTAAATATAGCTTATGGCCCTCATTGGAATGAGCTCATGCAGTTTATGACCAAAAAAAAATTAGTTATTCAAGAATTTTGTTTGCAAGTGTCGTCTGCTTTCATGTTAGGTGAAGGGTTAAGCCAGAAATCCAATAATTGAGACTTTGCTCGTGGTCCTTTCAAAACTGCAATATTTCGAAATCAAAGATTGGAAATTCAACAATGGGCCAATAAATCCATCACTTAATAGAGCATATGAAAATGATAAAAAAAATTCGACAAAAATTTATCTCACAAAATAGGAAATAATTTGGAACTTTATCAATAAAACCGTACTAAATATGGATACCATTTGAACCAGCTCATTGAGGTTATGCCAATGACACCATATTTGTATGGTTTACTATTACATCAAATTAACCAGAGATTGTCACTCGGAAGTGACTATGCCCCTGACGTGGCAATGACCTTGACCTCCATCAAACAAAAAAACTTGTGCGCGACACATCGTCTCCCCATAAGCAACATGTATGCCTAGTTTCAACAAAATTCAAAGGAGCATCTCAGAGTTATGGAGCGAACACGAAAATCTTCCTGATGGACAGACAGGTGGACAGACGGAACGGAACTGACAAACACTATATGCCCTGAAAATTTTTTTCGTGGCCATAAAAAACAAAAATGTAGCCAAATTGGCTGTAAGTGGAAACATTTGTCAATTGAAACAACCACTGACCGAAATGTCTGTCCACCTATTTGAAGTCACGTAAAATTAACTGTCTCAATAAGCATCCAAAACTGATACATGTAAACTGGTGTTCTACTACAAAACTACTGCGACTTTGATTAGCTCCCTTGATATGCAATGGGCTACTTTTTCTGCCATCCTGGGAATGGTGAGCGCACTAGTTCTATATATATATATTTATTTATTGGGGTTTAATGACACTTTTGACAGCCAGGGTCACCTCATGTCAGACAGATTTATGGGCGGAGGAGGCCAGAGTACCCAGAAAAAAACACTGAACAACAGCAAGCAACTGTCAGACTCCCCAACATACTAACTCCACACAAGCAGGGTTAGCACTGGCTGAAGACAAGGGCACCATCAACTTGCAGTACGCCTTAGTAGACAGTGCCACCATGCACCCACATGGGCAATCAGGATTAAGTGCCTAGCCCAAGGACACAATGCAGTTACCACTAGAGGGGATCGAACCATGGAACTTGTGGTGTAAAGTCCAATACTGCACTCCCTCCCATATATATAAGTACAGATGAAACATACTCACCCTGGTTTCTACAGTGATAATTGGTTCAAATATCTGTCTAAACTCTTTCGGATCATTCAGTTTCAGTTCTTTGGAAGTCCTCAGAAATGATGTTACTTCCTGAAACGCTTTTTCAGCCCCAGTGTTGTCCTGTATATTTTCTATCTGTTGGCCAGCTAATAAATCAACACCTTCTGTACACCACTTGTTAGCCTATTTAAAAATAGAAACTTAGGCTAAAAAAAAATTCTTGTTTCTCAGGCACTCCCTAATCATAGAAAATCTGCCTCATCATCTTTTTTCACCTGGAAATCTCTTCTATGACACTATTTTGTACTTGTAGGACAAATATTTAACCTACTATACCTTGTTTGACAGAGCTCACAGAGCTCTGTCAAATAAGATATAGTTGGTCAAATTATCAACTACATTATTTGAAATTTTCACTGATGAAAACATTGGTTTGCCACATAATAGTGTAAGAAGTTACATTTCTGATTCCAACTGTTTTAGAACTGTTTTGTGAATAAACAACAAGAAAAAAAAAGAAAAGAAAAAACCTCCCTCCCTAATCATAAAATTGAGGGAAAATTGCCTGAGAAACAAGAAATATTTTTATAGGTTTTATGTTACATGTAGTGGTAAGTAATTTCCACAACACACAATTATAAATTATTCCATCCTTTGGATTCAATAACAATGCTACCTGTCTATAATATATACCCTATCTGACACTTTTTCAGACCAAAGACTATAAAGCAATCATTCAATACATTTCAAAAGTAGTCTAATGGGCACAAAGTTGTTGTATGCTGGTGAAACTTGAACCCTGACCTCTAATCATCTGTTTACATTTCATATGCCATGTTGTCGAAAATTTGACTTACTTGACAATATTTTCCAACAAATTGGGTACATGTTTTACACATTTACAGCAAAGAGCAGCTAATGATGGTAAATTACATCAATGAAGCAAAGTTTCCAAGCAGATGCTCTTCCAAACAGACACATTTCTTTTAACAGCCAAATCCGCCCGCGTAATATGCAAATTCAGCAGTTGAAAAAATATTAATTTTTGGAAAATTACGACAAAACAATATCATGTGACCCCTTATTGGAACGATGAGGTTTCACATGATATGGTTTTGTTGAAATAATTTGAAAATTTTGAAAAAATAATATCGGAAATCATAAATTTTGATATCGTCTGCATTAGGTAAAGGGTTAATTCGAGAACTTATAGAAAAGGCTATTTGTTTCTTGATCTCATCTAGGCATCTTTTATTGGTGTTCTGGATGAAGTGATAAATAATAGATTTTTCAACTTGTCTTCAGTTTATAGTGAATTTATTAAAGTGGTCCAAAAAAATTTTGTCTGGACCGTGCCATATGTTCCATGTTCAAAAAATTAATTTCCATACTTTTTCAATACTCTCAGGGCCCGACTAATGTTTTTTCCATACTTTTCAGACCTTTTCCAGACCTACACAAATTTCCATACTTTCTCAAGAATTTCATAACTGCAAAAGAACCCTGTATATCGCAATCACCACACATTCCATTTTTCAGTATTGTTCACCCAGAAATACATGTGGTAATCTACAGCGACAGGAATGAGTGTGGTTTGACTTAGTTTGACTTGTGTCAGACAGTTTTAAGGATGGAGGAAGCTGGAAGAACCCAGAGAGAACCACCGAGCAACTGTCAAACTCCATAGCATACTAAAGTAGCACAAGGAGGGTCAGCATTGGTTGAAGGCAAGTGCACCATCAACATGCAGTATACCTTAGTACACAGTGGCACCATGCCAATATGTGGGCAATCAGGATTAAGCGTCTTGCCCATGGACTCAACACAGTTACTGCTGGTTGGGATCAACTCTTAGATCTTTCAGTTTGATGTCCAATGCCTTAACCACTGAACCACCACACTCATGTGGTTTAACTTCTTGATTAATTTTGTTGACAGTATAAAGCAGGGTAGAAATGTATTTCAGTTTTTTCAGTTTTCACTGTCTTCTTTTCACTTGCTTCATTTAATGTTCCTAATTTTTTATACAAATTACTGAAATGAGACTTGTAAATTTTAATACAAATGTTATCATTTGTTTCCTGTAAATCACATGTTTTTGTCATAAATTCCCTTCTTTTCAAATTATAAACTTTAATACTGACCTTATCAATTCTTTCCTGTAGATCACATGTTTTTGTCAGAAGTTCTCTTCTTTGCCGTAATAAATGTTTGTATTGTTCACACATTCTCTGCAGTTCAAAACATTTTGGTCGGATGCTGTCCACAGCATAGTGATCATCAGCTATCAATTGCTCACCAGTTGCTCTCATCTTTTCTGCAAGGTCCAGATCATTCTGAAGATAAAAAAAATATAGAAATTTAACATGACTCAGATTAAGATTTGCAGGGCTCTAAAAAAAACACTCAAGCAGAAAAACATCTGATTCTAAAAAAAAATACCAAATACTGATATTTTATTACCCTTGTCCTGCTGCTCCTCTTTTAACCATATAAGGAGGACCTATATATCAGGCCTCCCCATGAGAGGTGAGTAATAATGACTACATGCTTCGTTCTCGCCTAATTCATTTTAGGTTAACCCTTTACCTAACATGAAAAGCAGACAACAATTGCAAACAAAATTCTTGAATAACTAATTTTTTTAATTTTTTGTCTCAAAAACATAGGTTATGACCCCTCACTGGAATGAGCTTGTCGAGCTCATTCCAATGAGGGGTCATAACCTATGTTTTGAGATGAAAAAATAATGAAAATTAATTGACAATTTTCGTGAAGAGCACTGGCCGGTTTTGGCCGTTATGTTGGGTAAAGGGTTAAACAATAATTTTTGTCAAGGATATATTATATGACAGGGCTTAAAATTCATGCACAAATCAGAATCGATTCTCGCATATGATCCTTGCACAGAAAACAATGAGCATCAACATTCATTCTCACAAAATGTTCATTTGATTCTCATTACTGATTCTGAAAGAGTCCTTAAAAGGACTGGAGTATTCTCCTTATCTTATCAAACAGGCAGCCAAGACTTCATGAGAAACCACTGCTAAGGTACTGTAATGACCAACGGAGAGAACACCAAAATCCTGTATGTGAGAAACAGCAGGAACAGTGTTCTATGTGGACCTTTGTCTCACTAAATGTGGGACTAGGCCCTTAATGGTTTAAACTCTGGCAAATATATAAATCTGTGGTTTGATTTTAACTATGGAAAATGTACTGGTTAACCTCACAAGGATATAAAGTATGCTCATATTCTAAATTATTTAAAAATAGAAACTTGATTCTCACAGCAGGAGTTTGCAAGAATCAAAACTGATTCTCGTGAATCGGGACACAGTTTAGTCCTGTATGAAAATATTACAAAACAGAACAGTGGAAAAAGAAGAATTTGAGATACAATTCAACATAAATAAATATATAACTAGGGACAAATCACTGTGTAATGCAGAAAGCTTACTGTTTATGTAAGTCGTCTTCCTGGGTTTTAGTTTAACCCTTTACCCAACATAACGGCCAAAACCGGCCATCACTATTCTAAAAAATCGCCAATTAATTTTCATTATTTTTTTCATTTTTTGTCTAAAAAACGTAGGTTATGACCCTCATTGGAATGAGCTTGTTCCAACGAGGGGTCATAACCTATGTTTTTGAGACAAAAAATGAATAAAATTAGTTATTTAAGAATTTTTTTGCAAGTGTCATCTACTTTTCATGTTAGGAAAAGGGTTAAACAATATTTATTAAAAAAAAGTTAACTGTATACATGTTCGAATCCCACCTGCGGCAACTGCTTTGTGTCCTTGGGCAAGACACTTGACCCCCATTGCCCATGTGGGGGCACGGTGACGTCATGTACTAAGGCGTACTGCACGTCGATGGTGCACTTGTCTTCAACCAATGCTAACCCTGCTTGTGTGGAGTTAGTATGTTGGGGAGCTGAAAGTTGCTCACCGTTGCTCGGTGGTTCTCTCCAGGTACTTCGGCTTCCTCCACCCGTAAAACTGTCACGGTCATGGTTAGCCATTGTGCAGAAATATGTGACCTTAAACCCCAATAAATAAATAAATAACTGTATACATGAAACAAGTGTAAACAGATTGAATGTTTTGTACAGAACTTTCAGTAAATACAATTAACACATAATGTATCAAACTGGGTTTTGCATAACATCACTCAAAACGGAGGTATTTATCAGTAGATGGTCTTATATATCACTGTCTGGGAGGCCTGAATGTCGCACCCCTCCACACATTGTTAAGTTCATCTGGAGATCCTAGAGATTCATTTAGGACAAATTCCTTGTTGCTCATCTTTGGAAAATTTAGTAATGCTTTCTCCACATCCTGAACTATAAACATAAAGGCAAGTAACTGTACCATAGTGATGCCATTTGGTAATCACACAAATGAAATAGAAAGCTGAAAGAAAGTAACTGATGCCATATGGTGATCACAAGAAAAAAAAAAATTATTTATTGGTGTTTATGGTCACATATTTCTGCAGAATGATTAATCCCAACTATAGAACATATGATTTTAGTATACAGATTTATAAGTTATATATGTCCATGTTTGAAAAACAATGCAAAAATTAAGAAAGGTTATTTCATACAATGTAAATAGATTTGACATAATTGATTTGAATATTTCCAATCGAAATGGTCATAATATTTCCTGTAAAAAAGAAAACATCAAAGATAGGTGCCAGAGCAGCAATTTTCTCCCAGAACATGACAAAACGTTCAGATGTCATCCTGAACAAGCATTTGAAATTACAAGATGAATGATTGAGGGATGTGGACTATGGGGTTTGTCTAGGGATTTAACAGCAAAATCCAAGATGGGAACCAGCAGCCAGGTTGCTTAATTTTTTTAAATGGAACTCAATAGGTGACATCTACATGTCACCTTGAACAAATATAAGCAGATACACTGATCAGTCGAGGGATACAGGATGTGGGGTGTGCCAAAAAAATTGCACTGAAGCATGGTGAAACTTAACACCTAACATCTACATTCCATTCTGAACAAACATATACAATTTCAACATTAAGTCATTGGTCGATAGATTTGGGCTGAAAGGTGTGCCAAAGGATGTAACAGCAAACTTCAATTCAGATGGATGGATGGACAGTGTGTCAAATAATATTTTATCAACAAAACCAATGGTCCATAAGGATGTTGCCAGACAAGATTCTGTACAATATACGGTGAAGCCCACTTAAAAGTATATTTTTAAATTGAATAACCCTGTTAATTGTATATAACTTGCATACACCAAACCATTTACCATACCTTCAGTCCAAATTTGACTTGAATTGCATATAGGTAATAGAGTATACTCCTGTTAATTGAAAAAATAAATCTTGTTAGCTGTTGACGAATTACTCCAACATCCAATGAATTCCCCATATTTTCAGACATTTTTGGCCTCAATACATCCACTCAAGGCAGTTAATCTATTATATCTTGTTTGACAAAGCTCTGTCAAACAAGATATAATAGAATAACTGCTCAGTTTATGACTAGAAAATGACCCAACTGCTGTGTGTACTCCTGTTAATTAAAGATTTTTCTCCGGCAAAGCAAAGTGGCTATTCAGTTAACAGGGTACTACGGTACTTTATTAGTAAAACAGCTGAAAAATTATCTTCAAATTTAAATCTAAATTTCAGTTACTGGTTGTCTACATTTTATTCTTGAAGCAAAAATTGTGAAATTGCAATGACAGTAATTTTAAAAATATTCTCATTGGTTGACAGCAAATGTGAAAAAAAGACCTTCTATTTCTTGTGTACAGCCTTCTGAAGACTCTAACATGTTTCATTTAAAAAAAAATGCCACTCAGGATCACCGATCCAATGTCGAGTTGTGACAACAGAAAAGGTGGGTTTGATCATTATGAAGTTATTGTCTGCAAATGAATTATTGAGTGTGTGCTGGGTCTGTGACCTTTACATTTGACGTACTGAATTCCAAATAAATTGAGTTCCTATGAAGAATGACAGACGAGGGTTGAACGATTTTCATGTTATTGTGTAGAAACCAATGGAGTGCAGAGTTCAACAATTTATATCTTGCTTGACAAAAGTGAAAGAACCCTCTGTCTGAAAGAAGATAACAATTGTAGAATTGATGACTATGCAAGGGACTAAAAGCTTGCCGTGAAGAAGGGTTAATAGTTAACAATATTATTCGACATGGAAATATCATTTGTTCTGTTAACTTGCTGCAGTAAGATGTCAAAAGTATGCACACCTCAATCCTAATTATGTCCCCTTGTGTACCAATTGTTGCAATTTGGTCACTGTGACCTTGACCTTTGACCTGGCGAGTCCAAGGTCAATAGGGTTCTTCCTCGCACCAAGGCCAACACACCTATGAAGTTTCATGACTCTAGGTTGAACCACTATCAAGTTCTCATCCGGAAACCAATTGTTGCGATATACTATGTTCAAGGTCACTGTGACCTTGACCTTTGACCTGGTGAGTCCAACATCAATAGGGTTCTTCCTCGCACCAAGGCCAACACGCCTGTAAAGTTTCATGACTCTAGGTTGAACCACTATCAAGTTATCATCCGGAAACCAATTGTTGCGATATACTATGTTCAAGGTCACTGTGACCTTGACCTTTGACCTGGTGAGTCCAAGATCAATAGGGTTCTTCCTCGCACCAAGGCCAACACACCTATGAAGTTTCATGACTCTAGGTTGAACCACTATCAAGTTATCATCTGGAAACCAATTGTTGCGATATACCATGTTAAAGGTCACTGTGACCTTGACCTTTGATCTGGTGAGTCCAACATCAATAGAGTTCTTCCTCGCACCAAGGCCAGCCCACCTATGAAGTTTCATGAATGTAGGTTGAACTACTATCAAGTTATCATCCGGAAAGGAATTGTTGCGATTTACTATGTTCAAGGTCACGTTGACCTTGACCTTTGACGTAGCGAGTCCAAAATCAATAGGGTTCTTCCCCTCACCAAGGCCAATCTACCTATGAAGTTTCATGAATGTGAGTTGAACCATTATCAAGTTATCATCCGGAAACCAATTGTTTAAGATTTACTACGTTCAAGGTCACTGTGACCTTGACCTTCGACGTAGCATGTCCAAAATCAATAGGGTTCTTCCTCCCACCAAGACCAACCTACGTATGAAGTTTAATGAATGTGAGTTGACCCACCATCAAGTTATCATCCGGAAACCAATTGTTTACGTCCGCCCACCCGCCCGCCCGCCCGCCCGCCCGCCCGCCCGCCATTCACCAAACTATAAGTCGAGTTTGACTTCGTCACAACTCGACTAAAAATGTCTTATAATCCTAGTATATCCATGTTATAATACGCTGTTATGTGACATGCTGTTGAAAGAGGCCTTTGAACACTGTATCACAAAACAGTACTTCTCTCTGATGTAGCCACAACAAATATCAGACTAACGATGATGAAATCCAAAATCAAGCACATGTCTCAATATTCCACAAAATACCTGTTTAGTGTTTCAATACTGTTAGATGAACAGATGGATGGAGGAATAGATGAAGATGGGACAGACAGATCTCTTTACTATATCCCTTCTCTGCATTTTTGCAGAACACCAGCAGAAGCTGACAGGAGGATGAATCTCTTTCGTACATCCCTTCTCTGCACTTTACATAATATCAGGAGACAGAACATATTTTCTTAAGTAACAAACAAATTTCATTTTTCACTTCCAAAACATAACCTATAGCCCCCTCGTCCAAAGAGTAGTCAAAATCCATGTTTTGGAAGCAAAAAATGAGAAAAAATCCCCATAACTGCACATTCGTAATTCAGCACAAATCTTCATGAAAAAATAGTCACAGATGCCAAAGGCCTTCATTACAAATCACAAACTATACTTGTGGTTTGATTTATGGTGTAATGTTTGACCATACTAAAGTTTGTAGCTATAACACTGATCCTTCATCAACATAATCAAAGAAACATAAATAAATAAATAAATAAATAAATAAATAAATAAATAAATAAATAAATAAATAAAACAGGTAACCCTTTACCTAATGAATTGGAAGCAACTGCCCACAAAATTTACAAACTGAGTAGCTGAAAAAAAAAATTCCCCAAAGATTTAACAAAATTATATCATTTGACCCCCTCATTAGTACAAGCTTGATAAGCTTGTTCCGATGAGAGGTCACATGAAATGGTTTTGATGAATTTTTTTTTTAGAATTTGAAAAAAAAATTAATTAAAATAGTAAATTTTGGTAACTTGCACATTGGGTAAAGAGTTAATATATGATTCCTTTTTATCTAATGTTATAGCCATATCCAGCCAGCATTATTTACAAACAATGCCATTCAAAAATGTCATTATTTTTGCCTCCAAAACATAGCTTGGGCCCTCACTGGAACAAGATCAAGCTTGTTCCACTGAGAAATCAGAAGTTGTTTTTGAGGTAAAAATGAAATTTTTATTTATTGAAGAATTTTTTTTTTTGCAAGTGTGTTGTCCACTTGTTGTATTAGGTAAAGTATTTTAAAAAATGCTCACTTACTTTATAAACTGTGCTGTAAACTTTTCGAAAATGAAGCATGTTTCTTCTATTTTTGCATTCCATCACAGCATTCACCATTCACAATGAATAACTTGTGTTACAATGCTTAACTTTATTCCCTTCTGTAATTTGTCAATTGATAAATTAGCATATGTATTCAAAGCTAATTCTTTTGACACATGCTGGTTACAAGCACTCAGTTTATAAACAGAGTAAAATAATTAAGTAGCTGTAATTAGGAGATATCTTTTATGCATTTGATTACAATCACCTTCAATCAAAAGTATTCTCACTGTTAACTCTTTACACAGAGATCTGGGAAGCAGGGATTTGAATAAACCCTAATTAGCTTGGACTTTTCACTCTTGTTTGTCAGGAACTGAAGGAAAACAGCATATGGTCAATGTAATTTTCTCAAAAGGTGATGAAAAAACTAGAAAAAAGGATATAGTTACTCCCCAAATATCTTAATTTTGAAATTATAATGGCATAGTGAAGATTTCCTTATTTTTAACAAATATCTTGTTAGAAAGATATCAAGAAGTTCTGAATGACAAATCAGAAAATTTGCATAGCTGATTTAGTCTTTTATAAAATCTGTATAAATGACAGAAAAAAGTAAACTATCCATATGGCAAAACAGTTTACAATATACAGTAAATTTCACTGTTAACTTCTTAAATGATGCAGCCGGATATTTCTGCCCAGAGTAGAATTTCTCTTTGCACTGTAATAGGTTAAATTTGGAATCATTAAATCAAATTCTCACCCTGTAAATTGAATGAATTTTCTAACCAAAGATTTTGTTCAGTTTAGATAAACTTTTCATCAAATCTCATCATGGCTGCATCACAGCAGATTTAATGAAAAATACTCAGAAGAGTTAACCCAGAAGAGCATGCTGCTGGTGGATATGAACAAGAAATCTCTTGCCAATAAACTAAGTAAACTTTGAGCATATTTAACCAAATTTTCCACTGTAAAGTGTATAGACTTTTTAACCAATGATTTCTTGACTCAAATTTTCATGAAGTTTCAATTAAATATATTATGGCTACGTTACAGCAGCCATGACTAGATTTGATGAAATATATTTGAAAATTACTCTGTGGGATTATGAGTTAAAGGTAGAAAAAACTTGTGTAAAGTTTATGTAAATAATTAAATTAACCTGTAGCATATTCCTAAGTAATGAAAAATTAAGTAATGAAAAATTATTTATAACAAACAAATATTTAACCAATATATTTTTCGACTCCCTGAGTTCTATCAAACAAGATATTACAGTAAACCTTGTTAATTGAATAGTCACTTTTACAATTATTCAGTTAACCTCTACGCTCTGTCGATACACCAAAGTTTTCAGCAGCATTTTTCCCCACAGTGCAATTAAGAATTTAATAAATTATATCTTGTTTGACAGAGCTCATTGAGCTCTGTCAAACAAGATAAAATTTGTTAAATTGTTCATGCTGCATGGGCAATATGGGGGGTCAAGGACAAAATTTTTAAAATACTACCAGGGTGCTAGGAGACAACATAATAAACATTATATGAGATAAAATGAACCTTTATTCTAATGTATCTTGTTTGACAGAGCTTATGGAATTCAGTCAAATAAGATATTAACAGATTAAATGTCTGTATTGGATATTCTGAAGCCACACCAGCCGTTAAACAAGGGGAATTTGGTGTTGTTGATTCTCTTCTTACTCTTAATGAAAAATTCTATTGAATCCTGCCTGAGTCTTGAAATGAAACTGTGTATATATCGCCTTGATGCAGGAGACAACTTACAAAAGTTTAGTTTAAACAATATTTGTTTCAAAAGTATACTACTCAAAGTTTGCTAAGCACCAAGTATATCCAACTACCTGTTTTACGTTTCAGTTGAAATATTGTAATGAAAAGTGAATATATTTTTTTATTTAATTATATCTTTAATGATTTAAGAACAGAAATTAAGATTTTATTTGTGTTTGACATTATTTTTTAGCTTTTGAATACGATAACCATGGAAAATGGATATTATTGGTAAAAGAGGAAATTTTTCAATATGCCAAAAAGTTGACGGAGCGAACTGGTATGGGTTCAATATCAAATATGAGACCCATTACTGATAATTACTGCTTGACAATGCCTTCTCATGCTCCCAATCAGGTTCCTGGTGGTCCTTTGTTGGATGTTGTTCCATTCTTGGACAAGCATGGGACCAAGCTCCTAGACACTTCTTTGTTGGACTGGATGGGATGAAATTGCAATCTGCAACTCATTCCAGACATGTTCGATTGGATTGAGGTCAGGGGATCTTGCTGGCCAGCCCATACGCTCAATCCTCTCCTTCTGTCGGTACTCCCCGATACATAGGCAACATAAGGACGGCATTATCGTCCATCATAATGAATCTATCACCCACTGCACCTGCATACAATCTGATGTGGACATTCAGGATCTCATCAATACACCGCTGTGTAGTCAATGTACCACGTTCAAGAACACAGAGCTCTCTACGTCCATCACTGGTGATGCCGCCCCAGACCATGATTGACCCTCCACCATGGTGGTCATGCTCAGCAATGTTGGCTGCATGGAATTGCTCTCCTGGTCTTCTCCATACCCTAGAGTGTCTATCTGTGTGATCTAGACAGTACCTTGACTCATCTGTAAAAAGGACAGGTCGCCAATATTCTCTGGTCCATCCAACGTGGTCCATGCGTGCCTGGTGGTGGTTCTGGGACAGCAGAATGCAAATACATGGTCTTCTTGATCGGAGACCACCTTCGTGCAACCTTGCCCGGATACTCTGCGTCGAAACATTTACCCCAGATGCATTCTGAAGGTCACTGTGAAGCTGGGTTGCTGTGGCAAAGCGGTTTCTACATGCCTGAATGATCAAAAACCAGTCTTCAGCTGCAGATGTTGCCCTGTCTCTGCCCCCACCATGCCATCTTACTGGTGAGCCATACTGCTGAAATCTTGCCCAGGCTCTGGTGATCACCGTAAGGTGCACACCAAGGGCTTCACCAACCTGACAATGGGTAGCCCCTTGTTCCACCATCCCTACAGCCCGCCACATTTCTGCTTCAGACAAATGTCTTCTTACATTTGCATTTGCCATATTCAATCATTAAATCACAATGGTTTGTGTTGAAAAAAAGATTGAATACCCTACACATGTCATGTACATGTAGACAGTACATGAAAACATCAGGAAAATCAAGGGGTACATGCTTTCTATGACTGTCACGAAAAGTCTGCCTGTCAAGAGAGCTAATGTAAACACTTGGGACCATCTCAAAATATTCCTCAATTATATCCACCAAAAATGTCGCAAAAATGTCACAAGCAAATTTCAGAATAATGTGTCAAATATTTGGTGCTAAGCAAATTTTGAGTTGTATATGATTAAATTATAAAGTAACAAGCATAAATTAACAAAAAAGCAATAAACATGGAAATGGATTCAGCAAGCCAAAGGCTTACACTGGGCTGTCTCCAAGTGGAATGAAATATCACCGAAGAAAAGATTCATGAGACAATGACCAGTTTGAGATGATTGAGCCGGCTGTGAGCTCTGTACTGGTGGTTGAGATATTGATTTGATCCATTCGTGCCCGTTAAGCACTATTTCTGGCACAGAACACACTTCAATACTGCTCCAAATTATGAAGAGAGTATTTTTACAGAATGTGGTCAGGACCAAGTATCACCAGAACGCTGATTGCGAGTGACACCTAGACCTCTCCACATTTTGTGTTGGCTCGACCTATCTTCCCATATCGTAGGCTTGCTGTCGAATCCTGTTCTTCTATTGTTTACTTACAATATTTCTTTATGTATTTATATTACTGTTCATAAAAGATTGTCAGTTTATGTGAGAGTCAAGATTTTATTTTTGTGATTGGAGTACATGTAGTAGTAGATTTTGAGTTCATTTAGAAGAATATTAAAGGTGTATTTTTTCATTCAGTATACTTATGTTAAAGTGGTAGAGTGGAACCCTGTCAACTGAATAGATACTTTGCCAATTAAATAGATACTTTGCCAATGAAAGTGATTCAATTAACAGGAGCATTCAACTAACAGGGATTGTGTCACTTTCCTGTATTCTAGAGATAAACTTAGCATTTATTCTATTATATCTTGTCCAACAGAGCTCCTTGAGCTTTGTCAAACAAGACATAACAGATAAAATGCCTGTATTTGGTGTACTGTGGCCAAATGGGTGTGTAGACAAAGGAAATAAATGGGGAGAGTCAGGGTAAGTTCTTGACGGGTTACAAGATTTTTTATTTAAATAAAAGGAGTTTACTCTTTAACCTATATTCAAATAACAGATCCAATTTATACTGGAGGTTTGGTGAATGACTTTGTGTTGGGTTGGAAAATTATATTCATTTAACACGGTTATCTAGTCAAGAGATATACAATTAAGTGGGCTCCACTGTAGTTGGATCTTGAGATACAGAGATGTGACACACCATGGGAAAAGGTCCACATGGCCTTATCCAATGGTGGGTCCTGCAACAACATTTAAACAGCACAAGCTTAGTGTAATGCATTATTAGTTATGTAGTAATGCTTAAAGAGGTTATGTTGTGATGCAAAAGAAAAAAAAGTCAATAGAGCTATCCAATTTCAACTTCTGGAATGAATTCATGTGGCACATCATTGGAAAGAGCTAACAGTGCCCTCTCCAATAATGTGTCACATAACAACACTTCACCAGTACAAACAAAGGTAATTGCATGACATATCCGTGCTTTGCAGTTATGTATTATCTGGCAGGAAGGCCACTACATGAACATGTGCTTTAGAATCAGTTTCATCTAGGGTGGAGATGGTGGGAAATACTTCACTCTACACGGGGCAGGTCGAACGAGTCTAACATTGTAATTGACACGCCATACAAAGTTACCAGGGCTCCCCAATTTGAACTTCAGAAATGAAAACATATGACACGCTACAGGAAAGAGCTCTTGGCCCCTTCCAATAGCGTCTAACATAACACTATTTCGTTGACTGAAAACAAGATACATACATCACACACACTGTTTTGTAAGTGTATAATAATTGGTGTAGCCTTAAGCTTCACTCACTGCAGCGGATAAATGTTCAAAGACTTATTCAAAATCAAATACTGGACTTATTATCTCCTGGGATTATTACATAATATAACAAAGCGGTCAACATATGTTTGGGGAGAAATGAATTTGGGGATGGAGGATGGGAGAGGGAGGTATTCTCTGCATTGGGCAAGTTGTACAAGTCGCATTAACATATTGCAATTGTCATGTCATACCAAGTCATTAATAGAGTGAGACGATTTTAATCACCGCTGGAAAGAGTTAGTATGGACCATCCAACAGCGCATCATACAACATTATTTCATCACCACAAACAAGGATACTTGCAACCCACTTACACAATTTAGCAGTAAACTATTATTTGACAATGTTCCAAAGCAGCCAACATAAATAAATGCACATGTTTTTCAAGCCATAATATCTGGTGGGGATGAGGTGGGGGAATACTTCATTGCAGCAGGCAAGTTAAAAGAATATTATTCTAAAGTTGTGCCTGTTACTGACATGTTATCCAAACCAAATAAGTCATTTGATAGGGGGGGGGTGGTGGCATTGCGGTAACCGGTTCTCGTCAAATCACCAAAGTTAAGCAACGTCGAGCCCGGTTAGTCCTCGGGTGGGTGACCATCTGAGTGATCGATTTGGACTCCCGTGTTGTGTCCTTGGGCAAGGCACTTAATCCCGATTGTCCAACATGGGGGCACGATGAACCTGTGTACTGGGGCATACTGCACGTCGATGGTGCGCATGTCTTCAACCAATCTAACCCTGCCTGTGCTGCAGTGCGGAGTTACGATGTTGGGGAGCTGGCAGCTGCTCGTCGTTGCTCGGTGGTTCTATCTGGGTACTCCGGCTTCCTCCACCCGTAAAACTGTCACAGTCATGATTAGCCATTGTGCATTAGTATGTGACCTTAAAACACCAATAAATAAATAGTCATTTGATATAACTAGAAGTGTGACTGTCCCAATGGAAATAAGAAACTCTCCCCTGCACATTCCACATTTGGCTTTAAACGGGAGGAGAATCAAATTTTAGGCTGTGTATAACCATTTATCACTCATGCAGGTTGCAAAAATTTTGTAAGGGCAATAACTCTGCCAAAATTAATCTGATCTATTTCAAACTTACAGTTGTGCAGGTTCCCATGCTAATTAATTCCTGTTTCAAGTTTCAGAAACATCCAACTGTAAAATGGAGGACAATTACCTCAGAGAAAAATGTATACGATTTTAAGTAAAAAAAGTAATGGTCAAAACCATCTACTAAAAAAAATCATCATTCAAAGTTTATTCTTCTTTCATTTTTGGCCTTAAAACATAGCTTATGACCACCCACTGGAATGCTGTTCCAATGAGGGATCATAAGCCATGTTTTGGAGGCAAAATTATAAAATTTCAAATTATATCGGATTATTTAAGAACCTTTTCTGCAGTCATTGTCTCCTAATCGAGTTAGGTAAAGTGAGAGTCTTGAGAAGAAAAGATTTTGATGATTTGTTAGATATGGATAGAAAGAATAGGAAACAAGGAAGAATATGAGCTGTGCTTCCTGTTAAGCACTTGTATATCATGTTCAATATGACTGTCATCTGTTCAAAACATAACTTGTGGAGAATGGCTGGGGAAATTTTTTATGAAATCTCACATCCTGGTTAAAAAACATAACTGTTTGTAACAATACCTTACAATTGCTTATTGTTTCTTGATGTTTAAGGTCACTTTCAACATATAATGATATTGCTATATCATGATCACAACAAACTCAATATGATATTAAAATGAAAGTGTCAATGACACTGTAGCTTAACTTGTGTGTTGTGTTTGATGAAAAGGATAATGTTCAATGTTTATGAAAGGATTATGAAATAAGACAAGAATTGTGATAATTGGGAATATGTTCATTTCTGTTCCCTGTATGCTATGTTTTTGATAAAAATAATATTAGGTGTACACTGTACTAAAGAGCTGAGGGGTGGGTTAATATGACCTCACAGTTAATGTATGTGGCCCTCACAGTTAACGTATATCAACGAAAGTTACAGTGAAATTATTCCAAAACGAGTCATTCTATCAAGTTACATTGAATTCCCTTCATAAATATGGCATGTAGACTGTTCTAAAGGTTTTTGGGCTTCGGGCCCCTGCAGCCGTCACAGTTGACCAATTGCGTCCAAAAGGGGACGTTCTCATCTAGACATTATATGAAGTCAACCTACCAAGTTACAATGAAATCCCTTCATAAATATGACCTGTAGACTGTGCTAAAGGTTTTTGGGCTTTGGGCTCGGGCAGCCATCATGGTTGAATGATCACA
Source organism: Pictodentalium vernedei (assembly GCA_031216915.1). Lineage (NCBI taxonomy): Eukaryota > Metazoa > Mollusca > Scaphopoda > Dentaliida > Dentaliidae > Pictodentalium > Pictodentalium vernedei. Next base: position 137,762,332 of record CM062290.1, on the reverse strand, counting down.
ACCAAAAGGGGAATTCTCATCTGGGCATCATCTGGAGTGATCCTACAAAGTTACAATGAAATCCCTTCATAAATATGCGCTGTAGATTTTGCTAAAGGTTTTTGGGCTTCGGGCCCCTGAAGCTGTCACAGTTGCCCAATCTCGTCCAAAAGGGGACGTTCTCATCTAGGCATTATATGAAGTCAACCTACCACGTTACAATGAAATCCCTTCATAAATATGACCTGTAGACTGTGCTAAAGGTTTTCAGGCTTCGGGCTCGGTCAGCCATCATGATTGAATAGTCGCAACCAAAAGGGGACATTCTTATCTGGGCATCATCTGGAGTGATCCTATGAAGTTACAATGAAATCCATTCATAAATAAGACCTGTAGACTGTGCTCAAGGTTTTCGGCTTCGGGCCCCTGCAGCTGTCACAGTTGACCAATCACGACCAAAAGGGGATGTCATCATCTAGGCATTATATCGAGTCAACCTAACAAGTTACAATGAAATTCTTCCATAAATACGACATATAGACTATGCTAAAGGTTTTTGGGCTTGGGCAGCCATAAAGGCTGAATGATCGAGACCAAAGGGGACGTTCTCACCTTGACACTATTTGGAGTCATCCTACCAAGCTACTATGAAATCCCTTCACAAATATGACCTGTAGACTGTGCTAAAGGTTTTCGGGCTTCGGGCCCCTGTAGCCATCAAAGTTGCCCAATCGTGTCCAAAAGGGGACATTCTCATCTGGACATTATATGAAGTGAACCAACCAAGTTACAATGAAATCCCTTCATAAATGTGACCTGTAAACTGTGCTAAAGGTTTTCGGGATTCGGGCTCAGGCAGCCATCATGGTTGAATGATCACAACCAAAAGGGGAATTCTCATCTGGGCATCATCTGGAGTGGTCCTACAAAGTTACAATGAAATCCCTTCATAAATATGACCTGTAGACTGTGCTCAAGGTTTTTGGGCTTTGGGCACCTATAGCCTTCACAGTTTACCAATCATGACCAAAAGGGGATATCATCATCTAGGCATTATATGGTATCAACCTAACAAGTTACAATGAAATCCTTACATAAATACGACCTATGGACTATGCTAAAGGTTTTTGGGCTCGGGCAGCCATCAAGGCTGAATGATCGTGACCAAAAGGGGACGTTCTCATCTAGACATTATTTGGAGTCATCCTACCAAGGTACAATAAAATCCCTTCATAAATATGACCTGTAGACTGTGCTAAAGGTTTTCGGGCTTTGGGCTCCTGTAGCCGTCACAGTCGCCCAATCGCATCCAAAAGGGGACGTTCTCATTTGAACATTATATGAAGTCAACCTACCAAGTTACAATGAATTCCCTCCATAAATATGACCTATAGTCTGTGCTAAAGGTTTTAAGGTTTTGGGCTTGGGCAGTCGTCACGGTTGACAATTCATGACCAAATGGGGAAGTTCTCATCTAGACATCATCTGGAGTCATCCTACCAAGTTACAATAAAATCCCTCCATATTAAATATGACCTGCAGACTGTACTAAAGAATTTTGGGTTTCGGGTTTGGGCAGCCATCACGGTTGACAGATCATGACCAAAAGGGGACGTTCTAATCTAGGCATTATACAGAGGCATCCTACCAAGTTACAATGAAATCCCTCCATAAATACGACCTGTAGACTGTGCTAATGGTTTTCAGGTTTTGGGCTCGGGCAGCCATACCGGTTGACCGATTGCAACCAAAAGGGGACATTCTCATCTAGACATGACCCCAAACCTGCATATGAAATTTCGTGACGATCAGACAAGAACTGCGAGGTGTAGCCTGTGCTAAAAGAAAATGTGAACAGACTCACAGACCAACAGACTTCCGCACACGTGATGGCAATAGCTTATCTTGACTTTGTCAAGTTAAGCTTATTAGAATATCATTTGTGGTTACTGAGGGACAAATTATTTATTTATTATTGGTGTTTAAGCTCACATATTTTTGCATAATGGCTAATCATGACCACAACATGAGTATTAACTCAAGACCAGGGGTGAGCGTTAATAAGCCATGTTGCCCATTTTCGAGAGGGTTTGCACCTCCCAAGCATTGGTGACTGGGTCCTATTTTACCAGTAAAACAGATCCTGTGAACAGGCACTGCTTCACTTCCCGGGGTTCCCATGGGAAACTGAGGGGCAAAAAAGAGATGGTTAGTATGAAGATCAAAAAAATGGGGATAGCATCAAAGAGTTGATTTCTGGGTGTTGGGAGGAGAGACGAGGTGTGAAAGTGGGTGGAACTTTTGAGCACATGGGTAATCAAGGCATTCTCATATGAGAACCATTACAAATCAGCTGCTGACCAAAGTCTAATTAATAATTATATTATTATTTATACATACACCACCCACTTGGGACTCTCACCTCAGGCATTCATTACTGAATCCTACTATTTCAGTAACACTTGTTAAGTGGCAGGCCGAAGTGTTATTATTATTACAGTACCCAACTACTGCTTTGCTTCCAACCAAATGTTCATAAGCAATAATTGCCACATTTCTTGTTTATCTTACTTCAGAGGTGAACAAGACCGGGTCCTTCAGTTCACATGATGGTATTTGTTTTGTTCGTCATTTTCATGGAAACATTTCAGTGTGTTGTAAGTTTAGCCTGCAGATTGAAGGCATTAACAGATCTATATCTAATATTATTTTCTGCCAAGCTTGACACAAAGTTGAATTGTGTGAGGGGCGACTGTTGGTGCTGTGACTTTAACTGATTCTATTAGGTTGTCTGTTGGGGCATCGGTCCTTGGGTGATGTTATGTTACCCCAAATCAAATGGTGTTAATATATTTCGAGCTAGGGAGACGACACACATAAGCTTAACCATTTACCTAACGTAACGGCCAAAACCGGCAAGCGTTATTCTCAAAAATCGCCAATTAATTTTCATTATTTTTTTCATTTTATGTCTCTAAAACATAGGTTATGACCCCTCATTGGAACGAGCTCGTCGAGCTCGTTCCAATAAGGGGTCATAACCTATGTTTTTGAGACAAAAATTGAAAATAATAGTTATTGAAGAATTTTTTTTTGCAAGTGTCGTCTGCTTTTCCTGCTAGGTAAAGGGTTAAAGCTTTCCGTCGAATCCCTAATCTATCTTGTTTCAAACATGTCTACTGTTATGTTATGAGCTGTGTATCCTGTAGTATTGTGTTCATTCTTTGTTTTATGTTGTGTACACACATGTAACATAATATTCATTTTTTTCAATAAATACTGTTTAAACTAAACTTGAATTGGAAAAAATATAGGGTATCAAAGAAGGTTTAATATTTACAACTTGTTGTCATAATGTTAAAAGTTGAAAATAGTATCAGTTACAAGACCTCAAACCGACTGTGTATGGAACAGTATGGGGTCAGTAGATTGACATTAAGTGAGGTGAAGTCAGGCACTGGTATATTCTGCTAATCCTGTATCATTCAATGCATGGTCACTTTGAGAACATGTAACATATTTACCTCACCTCTGATGCAGGAGTGCTCAAATGAACTCTTTGACTGGTAGAGTGCTGAATTATTTTTCAAAGATGATTTGTAACACAACTATTTTTTTCAAGATTCCAGTGCTACAGCAAGGAGCCTTGGTTTAGCAAAATTCTGTTCTTAACTGATTTGTTACACTTTACTGGAGATTGCCTTTGGCACTCTCCAATAAATTGTAACAAAACTAAAATTATAAACATTTTTTCTTCTACTGCTGAGCATACATCAAATTAATGCATACAGTGTAAAGCTATTAAAGTGGCTTTCAGAACTTTTCAATAGAGCCATGATAGTGGCTTCTAGCACTATACAAGTTAAACCTAGATGTAATATAATGGACCTCTTTGTGAACCACCTGGCCACCTCGCCAAACTGCATATGCAGTGAACACGAGACAACTGAACATTTTCTTCTAAAATGTCCAAACTATAATCAAATAAGAAGTGATACACTGTGCTTACTTCCTTTCATGTTTGACTGTAATACCTTGCTGTACGGATGTGAGTTTTATTGTGCTCGTGATAATCGAATTATATTTGAAGCGGTGCATCAGTTTATTCTTAAATCTGAGCACTTCACTTAATGTTTGAATAACCATAAAAGGTCAGAGGATGGAATGCTTCTGTAAATATGGACACTTAACATCGTTACTCCTCGAGATCGAGTTACCGAAAAATCTGTATCAATTGAAATGATGGTGCCTTACTGTGTTTTTGACCCAGATCCTTATTCCCTCATGGCCACTCCTACCATGGTGTTAACATGTGTTGCTTCAATCCCAAAAAGTCACGAGAGCAGAGGACGCCACGTTACAGTATTTTCAAATAACTGTCTTCACTATATTTATATTACATGACTCAGTGCGTAGAGGATGTGTTGTGGATGGATCACCCGTGGAGTGGAAATTCCACCCAAAAAATAGTAGCAAATCTGCTGCAAAGCACGGTAAGAGCAGGCAAGGCTCTGGCCGACGGACCTCCGGGTTGAACCTGGAGTCCCATTGTCCGGAGTATTGCTTGTGCTGCATGTCGTAATGTACAGAACTTGAAGTGATACATTGGATGATAGTTCTACTCTGCGGGTGGTTTGGTTGCAATTCGCTTTCCACGTCCTGTAGTTATCTGGTAAAATATTAGCTGGTTTGCTGAACCACTCCATTCTTAATACTTTACATACAAATGGCTGTTAGTTTTGGTCTATCACAGAATACCTAACTCTACCTGACAATGTGGGAGCTATACTATGTGACCTTTGGACCTGTATTGGTTGGATTGTAGTTCTTGACTGCACTGCAAATGGTAGAAAAGTACATTTAGTTTTTTGAAATTCGTAGCACTTCTCTCCAATGTAAATACACGTGCCTATTTGAATACTATTGTCTCATTCTGACATTCTTATTCTTATGTTTCTGTCATGAGTCAGCAGTCAATACTTCTTGATAAACATTACTGAAAGTTACTTACCTAAGAAAAACTATCGTAAAAACCGACAATTATCCAGATACCTCAACTGAATAAAGTATGGAATGGAGGTGGTTCAGCAGCATGCAGTTATTAATACCCATTTAAACAAAAACCCTTTTTCTACCATTTCTTCCCATTTTCTTATCTTCATTTTTTAGTTAACAACATATACAATTATCTCTTATTTCCCCCTTTACCAAACCTACTATCAAATCCTAACTATAACTTGAAAGTTTAATGAATAATTCACCATTATAGGGTTTTGGTAGGTGATCTTAATTATATGTGTACCTGTCTTCTCGAGTGTATTATGTTTAAGTGTTCTACTGGTGAAAACAACCTCCTATAAGCTTACAGCTTACTGTTGGATCCACACTTACTATAACTGATATAATTGTATATATTTGAGAACTGGAAATAAATATTGTTTAAACTAAGGTAATAGACAATCTTGCCAATGCTATTCACAAAAAATGCCATTAAAATTTTGTATTTCAAATTTTTGCCTCAAAATTGACAGATTATGACCCCTCATTGTAAACTATTTACCAAACACAGTGAGACAATGACATTTGCAAAAAAAAAATGAATTCATTTTTGGACTGAAAAACAGCTCATGATTCCAATAAGGAATCATAGGCTATGCTTTTCAGTCCAAATAAGAAAATTTTTTTTTTTTCTGACTGAAAAACACAGTTTATGATTCCAATAAGTTATCATAAGCTATGTTTTCAGAACAAAAATGAATTTTTTTTTTTTTTTGCAAGTGTCATCTTCTCACTGTATTTGGTAAATAGTTAAAACAAGGGCTATGCAAAGTGTGGGCCACTGTCTCCGACCCGTAGGCATGTTTGAAGTAGCCTTAAGGTATTGAGGTACAGAAAAATTTTCTAAGTCGAAATAAAGTCATGAACACAATAATGACAATTTTATATGTACACAGTTATTGCTGATTTGTATATTAAAACTCACAGTTCCGAAGTGAAGGAATACATTTATCTGAATTGATTTCAGTTGTTGTTCTTCAGAAGAATAGAGAGTGTTATCAGCGAGTCATTTTAAGGTATCAAAAGACAGTTATTTTCTGTTTACATTTTATGGCTGCAAAAAGGTAACACAAAATTCATCCATGGAATATCAGGGGAGAGAATTCCAAAGAGCATGAATAGAGTTTTTTTGAGTTTCCTTGTGACTACTACCAACCTGCCATTTATGAAGTTCCAGGTATTAGTTACACATATGTGGGGTAATGATCAATTAGCATTGGCTGTCAGCAGTGACAAGGCAAAATCCAAGGAAAATATCGGCAATAAAACTGCCAACGAAAAAAAAATGACCATAGCTGTTAAGTGAACATTCAGGTTTAGGTTGGGCATAAGTCTAAGGCTCAGTATTGTTATGGTGTTAAGGTATCAGGCCTAGAGCAATGCCCCTTTAGTGAATTAATAAACTTCACTTCATGACTTGTGTTCGTCTTGGTCTGGCCCATAATTTTTCCAATTGCTGAACTACAACAGACCAAGGGGCCTCCTCTGTGATGCCAAATTTAGCACTGTGAAGAATTAGTGATGCTCAAAAAAACATTTTTCATCCTTAGTAGGGGTCTGAAATGAAAAAGTGTTGGATTCACCCGACCAGCACTGACTGACTACTGTTGGTTGACCCTGGTTCACCCCCATTTGATGATTTCCAGGTATTTCTTTTGTGATTGTGCTGCTGATGCTTCGTTAGAAGGCATCTACAAATCAATCACAAAATGTATACCTGAATTTAAAATGACGAAGCAAAACATTTTGTCCAGGCACAGTCATCTGGCAATTATTTTGCCAAAGCAAATTTGTTCAGTTGACTGGCCTGCTTTATCTAAAGTCCTGGAAAGCTTTACAGAATATTTCAAGAATGATTTAAAAGATTGTTTAAGATTTCTTCCTTCTTACTGAATACAACATTAACTCCTTGCATGCTGCTGGCAGATATTCCTGCTCAGGACTGGAAATCTATTGCCACTAAAATAAGTAAAATTTGAGCATATTTAACTCTTAATCTGCTGATATTCTCTACATATATTTCATCAAATCTCATGGCTGCTGTAAAGCAGCCATGACTAGTTGGATGAAAAATTAATCTAAATATAACACAGAAAATCATTGGTGAAAAAATCCATTCAGTTTAATTAGGGCTAATACGATTAAATGTGCCCAACTTTTATTTATTTCAGTAATAAGATAAACCCTGCGTTCGGTAGGAATATCTGCAGCAGCATTTAAAAAGTTAAGTAAATATTCCCATGCAAATAGTATAAAAGTTTTGATCAGCAATTTCTTAAGTAAAATTTTCAGGAATGTTTCATCAACTCTAGCTATGGCTGCTGTAAAGCAGCCATGGCTAGATTTGATTAAGCTATTTGAAAAATACTCAGCAGGTTAAGAGTTAAAAAATTCATTAGGGATGTGTCCATAGAGGCAATGTTTTAAATGACTGTAGGTAGATGACTTACATAAGCTGCAAGCTTTCTGTCAAATCCCTCCACTACTCAGCAATTAGTATACTGTTAAACAGATGTTATACTATTAGCTGCTGTACATTGTATTGTTACTTTTTCTGGTATTCAATTCTGTAATATATAACTAACTGGCTGTATGTCAATCATAATAACCATAGACAATAGAAGCCTACAGATCCACACATCAGACTTATTTATGTGACCAATAACTAAAACACTGCTATTGTACTGGCTATAAACATCTGCTTCTGGCAAGTCATCTGAACTGTGCACAAATATCACAGTAAATAGAGTCTAACAGGGTTCATAATAAGTGTACAGGAATGGTGACAATTGTCAGCTATTTGCCAGCTGTAGGACAATGATCATCAAACAATAAATCCAGGTTTATACACAACTGAGAAAAAAAATACAGGACTTTCCAGGACTTTTCCAGGGAATTTCCAAGCAAGACCTTTTTTTTTTAATTGTAGTTTTTTTTTTTAATTGTAGTTTAATGGCAATTTCAACAGCCAGGGCCACCTTGTGTCAGCCAGTTTTACAGGTGGGAGAAGTAGGAGTACCTGGAGGGAACCACTGAGCAGTGGCGAGCAACCGCCAGGATCCCCAATGTTGTAACTCTGCACAAGCAAGTTAGCATTGGTTGAAGGCAAGTGCACCATAGACGTGCAGTACACCTTAGTACAAAGTGCCACCATGCCCTCATGTGGGCAATCAAGATTAAGTGCCTTGCCCATGGACACAACACGGTTACCCCTTGTGGGTATCAAACCATGGACCCGTTCGGGTTAAGTCCAATACGGTAACCACTGAGCCACAATGCTCACTCATAGTCATTTTAAAAATCTGGTGATATTTCTTTATATACAGAGGAACCCACCTAACTGGATATTTTGTAATTGAATAGCCTTGTTAATTGAAACACTAAACCTTTCACCATACATTTAGTAGAAACTTGACCTGTTAACTGTGTATAGGTTATAGAGTAAACTGTTAATCGAATAAAAATAAATGATTATTCAAAGATTTACTCTGACAATCACTAAATTTCCCATGTTTACGGACTTATTTTACTTCAATATATCTTAGGCTATGAGCCAGTATATGGCCACGTTCCCCCCATTACGGAATTTTCCAGACTATGTTTTTCTGAAAGTCCAATAATTAAGAAACATTTTGAGACAGGTTTGCCAACTGGGGCATTTAGAAGCCACAAGCATTTGATGGATCAGCTTATAAAAGCTTGTGTACAAAATTTTGCAACATCGCATACAAGGTTTCATAAACAGGCCTAAAATTTGAAAGATGGTAGAAAACATAACTGACCGTACTGTCTTCGCTATGAATCAATATATAGTCCAGCCAACCCTACAACTCACTCTGCTCAGCCTGCATCCAACCAAAATCCCATCCCACCCCACCCAACACTACCTCACTCCACACCACACCACACCATCAACATTAACAAATTTTCAAAAATTATGTTTTTTGAAAGTCCAACATTCAAGAAACGCTTTAAAGCATGTTTTCCAGCTGGTGACTGCAGCTTTTTATAATTTACAAGCATTTCGTTGGCCTGATTTTTAAACCTTGTGTTCAATATTTTTAAAAATTGTGCACAAGATTTTATAAGCAAGCTGACGATTTGAATTAGTTAAAATTGACCATACCATCAAGGCTATGGGCCACTATATTTTTAGGGCCCAATTACCACCTTCTCAAACCTCAACCACTGCAAAACACCTCACATACATACACACCCACCCAAACCTGACCCATCCCACACCATACAGCATCCCTTTTTTGTTGTATGTGCTGCATGTGATGAATGGGCATTATGCATTAGCCCATAAGCATATATTGGCACATCCAGCATGTGATGTGTACACATTGTGCACTAGCACATTCCATCAACCACCAGACCCACGTTCCGTGGAATCCCTTTCTAGTATCCAACTATATTTCTAGAATCCCTTTTTATCATGCCTATGTGCTGCATCTGTTGTGAGCACCTTGTGCATAAGCAGACAGGCATATATTGGCACATGCAGTGTGTGCCAAGGTGCTGCATGCAATGTGTACACATTGTGACACAATGTATATTAACACATAAGCACATCTCGGTATGATCAACATACAGTTTCATATATGTAAGGTACCCAGCTTGCACAAGGTCTAGGCATTGTATAGACTGATAAGGCTTAGATGAATGGAGCAATCTGGTTGCACCTGTTAAAGTCCTGGCCTAGGGCAGAGTCAAGATAGGGTCAGGCATAGCTGGGACATATGAAGTAGCGTTACAAGACAGTGGTGCAAAGATGTAAGGGTGGTAGAAGACTATAGTATTGGGTGACTACAATAGAGACAAAGCATAGGACAGATATTTGAAGACAAGACAGAAGCTGATGGTAAGACTACCTAGAGTTGTATAGGAGCTTGAAATCCCACTTACGGAATCCCGCTTACAGAATCCCACTTATGGAATCGCCTTTTACAGAATTCATGTAGAATTCCTTAGTACTGAAATGAGTTGAAGAGAAGTACGTGGAGTCACTCGTTCAAGCGATCACTCCATAGCTCAATTGCTTGATATAATCTGAGTCGTTCGAGCAAGCAGTAGTGGAATACAACTTTGATAGTGATATGAATTGGCACCCATAGTGGCAATAGTGTACTAAGAGCAGTAGTACGGTGGAACCCTGTTAATTGAATAGCCACTTTGCCAATGAAAAGTATTCAATTAACAGGAGTATTCAATAAACAGGGATTGTATCACTTTCCTGTATTCTAGAGATAAACTTAGCATTTATTCTATTATATCTTGTTTGACAGAGCTCCATGAGCTCTGTCAAACAAGATATAATAGATTAAATGCCTATATTGGATGTACTAAGGCCAAATAGGTCTATAAACAAACACAAACTGGGAGGATTAGAGTAATTTCTCGACATTTTACAAGATTTTTTATTCAATTAACAGGAGTTTACTCTATAACCTATATTCAGTTAACAGGTCAAATTTGTACTGGAGGTATTGTAAATGGTTTTGTGTTGGGAAATTATTTTCAATTAACAGGGATATACAATTAAGAGATATCCAATTAAATGGGCTCCACTGTAATACCACAGATGGGTAATGGTTGAGACATGCTAGCACAGGACAGAATAGTGGTAGTAGTAGATAGTAATGATACAAGGCAACAATGGTACTAGGCTGCAAGGCTGGTAGAACACCATACTAAAGGTGAATACAATGCAAAGTGATCACAAGATGGATGGTGGTGACTATGGATAAGTCAGCAGGAGTAGTCTTGCTTGAAGCTATGAAAGGTAAGGAGGGAGTTTAGAAGTCAGCACCTGAATAGGGCTAAGAGCCATAACTATCTTCAGATAAATATCCTGCAAAAGGTATTCTTCAAAAGGTATTCTTCAAAAGGTATCCTCAAATAGTACATCACCATGTAATAAGTATCCTCAAACATCTGTTTGTGCCTATGTGATGTGTGCACATTGCACACATCGCCACATTCAGCATGTGCCTATCTGCTACATGTTATGTGTACACATTGTGTGCAAGCACACAAACACATCTAGGAAAGTCAGAATACTTTATAGGGAGATTGCGGAAGTCTTAACAGAGACAGGACAGGCCAAGGAATGGAGAGAATAGGATAGGCAGAAGCAGAGGATTCGGAAGGAATCCGAACTAGTAAAACAATTGTCAGGTTGTTTGTGGAAATTCTGGGCAATTAAATTGTCTCTTATACACAGGAATGCATCTTGTTAGTTTTATAAGCCTCTAGGTGATATCAGAAGCCTTTATGGTCATACAACACTATGTGCTCCCATTAAAATGAGGATTCTTCAGGAATCTGAACAAGTACAACTTGTTGGGTTTTTTGTGGTAATTCTAACTAAGGATTCTGGATAATTACATTGACTCTAATACAAAGAAACATGTCTATTATTGGAAAAAGGAGAATTCTGGGGGGGAATCTGTACCAAATAAAGTGGTTTTGAGTTAATTTTGGTGAGTTGGAGGGATTGTCAGGTCTATTTGGGTAATTAGATTTACTCTTAATCAATCGAACACACCCTCAAAACAGACCCCCATTGCTATTAAGGGATTTTGGGTCACATAGCAACCACATGCTACAATAGAAACCAAGATGGCGGCCTCCAATACACAAAATGGACGGCAGAACCAATCATATATCACTCTAATGACACGCACTGCACATGCACACTAAAACTACATATCACTATGGTAATTACATCATAACATAGCCGCTCACGGAGCTACCATGACAACCCAAAAAGGTACCTCTGGGTCACGTGACTATGACGTCCAATCAGATCCACCACATGAGATCCATACATGAAAGATGGAGGTAGAAATGAAATATTAATAGGGCCTATAAAAGGGGGGGGGGAGGTTTATCACATACATGGATGCCCCCCCCCCCCCCCCCCCCCCTTTCTTATGGATCTCACCTGGTGGATCTCATGTATCATCATATCACATGACACAGTGATGCAATGTAGTGTTGTCATGGTAAAAACACCAATAATTCATATACAAAAAAATGACAAATTTAACACTGTAACAGTTAAATTTGTTTAGCCGAGGTCGTGGTATTTTTACATGTGCATTATTCAGTAATGCCCAACCCCTAATGACAAACACTGGGGCAAACTGTAGCATTTTGAATAAGCTTTCAGAGAATCTTTCAAAATTCCCTAATGGCGGGGAACAGGGTCTATGAACAGCTCAAGCACTATCTAATATAGGCACTAATCTATTATATCTTGTTTCACAGAGCTCCATGAGCTCTGTCAAACAAGATACACAAGAACAAATGCTCAGAAACTATTTAGCACTAAAATACATGAAAACAACAAAATTTCTGTTGAATACTCCTGTTAAATGAATATTTTTCACTGGCAAAGTAAGTGGCTATTCAATCAACAGGGTTCTACTATACCAGCTAATAATTCATATCCATTCAATCCAAATACACATGCTCTATTTTCCTCTCAATACATGTCTAAATGTCAAAACAAAACATCCTATTAGAATTATTTATTATTTATTTATTGGTGTTTAAGGTCACATACATATGCACAATGGCTAATCGTGACCATGACAGTTTTACGGATGGAGGAAGCTGGAGTACCTGGAGAGAATCACCGAGCATCAACGAGCAACTGTCAACTCCTCTACATTCTAACTCTGTTCAAGCTCCGCTCAAGCAGGGTTACAGTGGTTGAAGAATGTGCACCATCATAGTGCAGTACGCCTTAGTACACAGCATCATCGTGCCCCCATGTAGGCAACCAGGCTAAAGTGCCTTGCCCAAGGACAGAATGCGGGTCATCCCAGATGGGGATCGAACTCGGGACCTCTAGCATAGAAGTCATACAGTCTACCACTGAGCCACCATGCTCCCTCCTATTAGAATACATAAATACATACCATACTGATCTGAAACTACATACATGTAATCAATAATGATTTCCCAGGACAACCATTAAGACAAAACATTTCATTTCAAGATACTAGTAGAAATATTATAAGGATGAGCTGCAAGGGAAAATTCCTCTTTCCTTTCTGACAGATTCAGTACTGTTATTGCAAAAGTGGGAAGAGAATCTGACCAGAATCGCAACAGGGTCATAATCTGGTCAAATTTCTCTGTGTGTTTTTCTGCCCACAACACAAGAATTTCACTGGTCAAAACAGACATGTGAGAACATTGAATCTCAGGTGCTGTTTTAATTTGTTTTTCATAATTCTGTTTTGACTTCACAATATTTTATGCAGAAAATCTCAATCAACTGATGGTAGTGTGTCCTGACTGTATAGTGATCTGATCGAGAAAGAGACTGCTTTTGCAAACACAGTATAAACTTGAGGTGCTGATCAAAGAGCTTCTCTAGTATTAGCATCAGGTGATGATCTTATTTCAGTAGATAAAAGTTTAAACATTACATAATAAAAGCACTCACAAATACCACAACTTACATGCACCCATCTTGACAAAAAGGGACAAGCAGTTACTGGAAAATATTCTTAAGCATTTCACATAACATTTTCCAAGAAAGAACAATATTCAAGCACTTTAAAGGACTTAAAACTTCAGTTTAAAACACAAGTTCTTTTAATCATTTTCAAGAACCTTTTTGAAACAGGTAACTTCAACCAGAATACACAACTAAATTCCAATAAACAGGAGAAAAAAAGCATGTTTCATTGTGTAATATAATAGAGTAAAAAGTAATTTCATCTTGGAAGATTTTGAACCTGGCATAAGCCTCAGCATACACATTTTAGTACCAGTGCAACTTGCAAAGTTTGATGTTTTTGCCAGTTTTGGTTACTTACAGGATGTTTCATCCCACCATACTAGGCAGTTCGTCCTGAAATCGAAACCGGGAAGTTTGAGCCAAATATTGGTACTGCTTGTCCCATTTGAATTTTTTTTCTGCAGATCTTTGGAGATCTTTGTCGAAACTGATAATGGATACCATCATATTACACACAGATATGTTAACATTCCAGGAATGCTTGGGAAATGCCTGGGAATTCAATGTTGTTCCATGTTCGAGGCATACTAGAAACTGATCTGACTGGGCAGAAAATCACAGTAAATTCAGTCCAAAAATTGGCAGTTTTGAAATGGTTTGATAAATTTGTGAGCAATTTCAAAACATTTACAATTTGAGGTGCTTTATAAATAAGGAAAAATAGTTTATAATGAAATTCCTACCTCATGTAAAATGTACCGTAGAGTTGCTGTGGAATGGTCATAATCCACACATGGGTAGTGATGTCCACGCATGCATTTACAAGTAATAAAAATCATCAGCAGCAAAATTTTAATTAATGAAGCACTGGGTTAAACTTAAACTATTGATGATTATTCCTATAATTAGTGTTTAGAGTCAAATTTTATTACACGGTGATATATCCCAAGTAGAGGTTCTTATCAGTCTATAACAATGAAAATCTTTTGACGCTGATTTTTTAATATATATTGTGGAGCCAAAAATATAGAAAACAAGTCAAAATACTGGTATGACATACCAAGTTAATAATCTTTGAAATATCGAGGGACGTTCATTGATTCCTGAAAATAATTTTGTCCCTCTACCCTACACTTGCCTTCTTCTGTTTACTATTGTTGCAGTTTGAGAGAGAAGTGTGGGTGCCGAGCCTCGAACCGTCGACTTCTAGCACACAAAGTGACTGATTTACCATGTGACTAAGAGATCTGGACCAACCAGGCTGGTTCAACCCTGGTAAATGGCACCCCAGATTCCACCTCAGAGTAGGGCTTCACTGTATTTCGGTATTTAACGGAAAGTTGGTAATTTTTTTAATCCCGAGTCAATACCAAGCTCATTTTAGTTTAGTCAGAATATCATGTCTCGCAGTATTTTGAACATTACCAACGGTAATCTGAGTAAAAATAAATAAAACGTGTGTATGTTTATTAAGAGTAATGCTCATAATCCTTATCGGTTGTGTATATATAAAACGGAAATCTGAAAATTCACTAGATGTAAAGCTATCAAATTATGTAGGGATTCGTTTGGTATCGAACACAACAGGTGCACTGCACACTCGACGACAAAAAATTGGATTAACAATACAGATAACTGAGTGGATCACAGTAAAAAAATTCTCCAATTAATTGTCAGTAGGGTACAGACTGTACAGTTTGTTTAACTGCACACTTAGAAAAAAATTGAATGGATTAAAGGAGGACCTCCACAATGAATGGTCACCAGGGTGGTATGTGTGTTTAACACTTACTAACAAAAAAAATCTATGCGAATTGAGATTGTTATCAAGACAACTATTCATTAATAACTATTAATCAGTTGAAAAATAAATTAAGAATTTTTATGTTATTTTTATACCCACAAGTTTTCAAAGTTGTAAGCGACTATTAATAGCACTTGTATTTCGTAAGCAACATGCTCCATCGTCCATGCAGAATAATGGCTTTTCCTCAACAGTTTTTCATGTAAGTTTATCATTGTAAAGTACAAATATTTAACCTTAGTTTCAACGCATCTGTGGTCAAATACTTGTAATATTCGAAATTTGGTAATAATCGTATATTATGTGCATATATTATATTGTTAATACCTCAGAATGTACAAACATTTTACCAAAGTTTTTTAAGAAAAATGGTCAAATATTTGTACGTTCCAATGATATTTGGTATTCAGTCATACCATGGTATTTTTAAAATATCGAATCTTGGTATCGAAAATTGAATACCTCAGAGTGGTCGAAACATCCACAGTGCTTCACCACAGCACTCACAATACTACCAACTGCTGAGGGCTAGTCATGGTACCAATGTAACAGATTAAGAGAGAAGTATGGGAGCCGGGGCTCCAAGCATCGACCTCTAGCAACCAAAGTGACAAATTTACCAGAGGACTAAGAGATCTGTACCAACCAAGCTGGTTGGTAAATGACCCTAGTACCTCAACCTCTACACTACTATTCGGTTGCATGTTTTGTGTCATTTCTTCTCTGTTTGCATGAAGCAGCCTTTTACTCTCCATCAAAATTCAGCAAAATTGAACTTTGAACAGGCCATAATATTTTCATTTTCCATTTTTTGGCAGCAGTGTTAAGATCCATAAGCATCCACTTTAATATCAAGCCTTTACCAAATCTTACGATCAAAAACAGCCACCACGATTCACAAAATTTGCCATACAAAATTTTATTGGTTTTTTGTCACAAAACACAGCTTATGAACCCTCATTGGAACAAGTAAGCTCTTTGAGCATGTTCCAATGACCGATCATAAGCTATGTTTTTTAAACAAAAGTTTTTAATCACTCAACTTCCCCTAAGTATTGTCTACTATTCAGGTTGATTAATAACAGAAATACCTTGATTCTCATTTGAATCAAACAGGGTAGCCCTATCCAAAAACCACAGTTGTTCATTTGTTTTTTTATCACCTTTCAGGCTACAGAGTTGGTAGTTTATAAACCATGAAGACACAGCCCCTAACATTTAAGTCAGTGCCACTCAGATGTAACCATGGCAACAGTTATTTATTCAAAACAATTAAAATCATTTACCTTCTTTTAAAGTGTAATTCCAATTCCTTTCAGGAAGTTCACAACATATTTCAAGAGTTATAAAATTAAGGTACTGCTTGAACAATTGCGGCCACTCAGTGTGAGAATACAACACTCAAATTCAATGTACTGGTCTTATTTGAGCAGGAAAAATCCACATAATATTCCATGAAAGAACACCATGTTTGTTGTTACATAAAACACAACATAATTCCTAAACCACTTGAATCAAATGGAGAATTTATAAACACTCTCAAATAAAACTGATCACAAGAATTATGTGTGGATTAGCAGGATTTTGTGAACAGCCAAGGATCTGCAGTTAATTTCTTGCCCTGAACAATCCAGGGTTTTGTCAACACTCCAGACTACTAATGATACCATTGATATCTCTCATAAAAACTGACTGGAGAGTTCTGTATACTGTAAATACTGAACTATTTTGCTAAGATATGTCAAGAATACAATTTATTACACACCTGTTCTACGAAATTCCCATCTACAGCAACACTAAACCATGCCGAAAATGAAAATCTGTTCCGCATAATGGAAATCGCTGATGGACTATTTTTATAAAGAAGCAAAATTTCACCGAAATTTTCTACAAATCCTGCACCACAATTTACAATTTGAATCGCTAGCGATAGCTAAAAATTGTCCCCTGAGTTCCAATGTATTCTATGTGCCAGTAGGCACATAGAACACATTGGAACTGAAGGGATGAAATAGTAACACAGGTTCCCCTCGCAAATTTGGTTGGCAATAAAATGTGTTCTTTTTATTGATAGTTGTCAAATGAATTGCTGAGTGTCCTTCTAATAATTGTTTTTATAAAGATGAAGACATGTAATGAACACAGAATGACAAGCGTGTGTGAATGGGTTAATCGATATGGCACTTGTGCCATCGCGGAAGGATAAAACTCGAGGCTTCCAGCCTCTTGTTTGATCCTTCCACACTCATGCCATATCGATTAACCCATTCACATGCACATGTTGTTCTGTGTATATATAATACAGCACTTTTTGAGAAAATTATAAGTAAAACATCCACAGACTGGATTTTTCACCTGAGCAATTTCAGTAAAAGTACAGTGGAGCCCACTTAATTAGATATCTTTTAACGGAATAACCCTGTTAATTGAATATAATTTCCCAACACAAAACCATTTACCATACCTTCAGTACAAATTTGACCTGTTAAGTGAATATTTATTTATTGGTGTTTAAGGTTCCATATTTCTGCACAATGGCTAATCATGACCATGACAGTTTTATGGGTGAAGGAAGCCGGAGTGCCCGGGGAGAACCACCAATGAATGGCAAGCAACTGTCAGCTCCCCAACATACCAACTCCACACAAGCAGGGTTAGCATTGGTTGAAGACAGGTGCACTAGCGGTGTGCAGTACGCCTTTAGTACACAACGCCACCATGCCCCTACGTGGGCAGTGGGGTGAAGTGTCTTGCCCAAGGACATAATGCAGTTGCCACAGGTGGGATTCAAACCGAGGACATTAATTGAATATAGGTTATAGAGTAAACTCCTGTTAAATGAATAAAAAATCGCGACATCGATGCCGTAGCTGCGACGGGTGGTGCAATCTCACAAAATTCTAAGTTCATCAAGGGCCATCCAATACAGGCATTTAATCTATTATATCTTGCTTGACAGAGCTTATGGAGCTCTGTCAAACAGGATGTAATAGCATAAAAGCTAAGTTTATCTCTAGAATACAGGAAAGTGACAAAACCCTGTTAATTGAATACTTGTTATTGGCAAAGAGGCTATTCAATTAACAGGGTTCCACTGTATTTGTGTGCAGGTGAAGCGAGCTTGTGTAACCCAAGAGAACCACCAAGCACTAGTATTAGCAGCTGTCAGACTTTATAACATACTAGTGGGGCACAGGCTGGGATTCAGTCCAGGTTAGATTAGGTGAAGCCACTCTGCATGGCCATCCAGGGGAGGCGAGAAGAGGGCAAAAGAGGGGACTTGCCACCTCTTGAATTTTGAGAACAATAGTTGTTTTGGTATATATTATTCACAAAAAAGGATAACTACTGGATGATTACCAGGGAATCTCTCAGTAGCAATATTGGAAAAGTTTTCTGTCAAGTCCTATATGGGAGACTAGAGAATGTGATTGAAGAGAACAGATTTTTAGAGTGGAGATCCAAAATGGATTCAGGAAAGGAAGGAGAGTAATGGACCACCTTTTCATGCTATTTCAACTGATAGAATCAATGATGCCAATAAGAGAAAGATGTTTATGACCTTTCTTGATGTAAAATGGGTATGATCAGGTATGGAGGGAGGGTATGTGTGAAAGGTATGTTTTCGAAGAACCGTGACAAATCAGTGGGTAAATCAAAGCATTATTATACTTCCACCACTGCCTCTCACATATTTGGTAAGCTGAACATTAGTTCATTACCCCTGTTATTAGAGGTGATTAGATGGCTCAGAGAAATAAAAAAAACACTGCTCTTGTAGTGAAATAATTCTCTTTCACCCTACCATTAACTGGTCAATTTTAGCTTAAAGTTTTTTTCTCCAAAATTACAGGTGAGAAATGTACAATAGTGCTGTTTTTAATAATCAGAAATGTGTAAAAATCGACCAAGTCTTTAACCTTTACCCAACACAGACAGTATTAAAATTTATTATTTTAAATATTATTTTTTCAATTTTTGTCAAAAAATTTCAACAAAACCATATAATGTGACCTACCCTCATTGGAGCAAGCTTGATAAGCTCTTTCCAATGAAGGATTGCATGATATGGCTTTGATGAAATTTTTTGAAAAATAATATTTTTTTTCAACTGCTAATTTAGTAAATTACGTGGGTGGATGCGACCAAATAGTTAGGTGAAGGGTTAAGGGTTAATCCCTTACATGCTGCTGGTGGATATTCCCACTGAGACAAAAAAAACCTCTGGCTATTAAAAGAAGGTGTAATGCCACTGGTATCCCCCGCCAAGAAGTGGTTTACTAAGAAGGGGAATTATAAGTTGAAAAAGGCCCATAACATTAGGAAAAAAAATGAACAAAACCTGTTACTTGTGAATATCCTTTCCCCCATGGTGGTCTATCAGCATACTGAAGATCATTTGAGTCCAACATCCACTGACTGAGATATGAAGGTCCAAAGTTGTTACAGACGGATGAATGGACGGATGGAACCCATTTCTATATCGCCCACAAACTTCGTTTTGGCGGGGGATAATAAGTCAAATTTGAGGATGTTTAACCAAATTTTCCCCTGTAAGTTTTAACCAATGATTTCTTGTACCAAATTTCCATGAATGTTTCATCAAACCTAGTCATGGCTGCTTTACAGCAGCCATGACTAGATTTGATAAAACATGTTTTAAAATTACTCAGTGGGTTGAGTTAAATCACTCCTTATGAAGTTGGACAAATTTATTTATTTATTGGTGTTTTAGGTCACATACTTATGAACAATGGCTAATCATGACCGTGACAGTTTTATGGGTTGAGGAAGCCGGAGTACCCGGAGAGAACCACCAAGCATCGATGAGCAACAGTCAGCTCAACATTCTAACTTTGTTCAAGCTCCGCTCAAGCAGGGTTACAGCAGTTGAAGACATGTGCACCATCGACGTGCAGTACGCGTTAGCACACAGTGTCATCGTGCCACCATGTAGGCAACCGGGATAAAGTGCCTTGCCCAAGGACACAACGCGGGTCATCCCGGATGGGGATCAAACTTGGGACCTCTAGCATATAAGTCCAACAGTCTACCACTGAGCCACTGCACTCCCATGAAGTTGGACAAAAAAGCATAAAAACAAACCAAGCTACACCTGTTATGCACTCCAATTTTGAAATATTCCTGTAATTTGGGAGCATCAGTTATAATTGTAAGCTCTGAAAAACTTAAAGGCATGTACTACTGATGTCCACTGCAGCATAACAACTGATATTGTAAAGCTGCAAATATAATACACAAAGTTAACCCCTCTGCACAATGATGTGGAAATATAATAAATTTAAGGAGAAAATATTCCCATAATGCAACTAGGAATTTAATTTATTCAATCCTGTTTGATTGAGGCCGATCAAACAAGACTGAATTCGTTAAATTCCTAATTGCGTTAACTCTTTCAACACGAGAGGCCATTTTTCCAGTCCAGGAACACGATAAGTCATAATTTCATTAAGTAGGATGCCTACTAAGTGAACGTGTGTGGTAGAACAATTAATATTTTCAATGTGCAGCATTGAAAATATTAATTGTTCTACTCCCAAATAATGGATATGGTCTCTTCTCCAATTTCTGCCATTTAACTGGCATGAAAGAAACCACCAGTGTTGAAAGGGTTAAGTTATGCAAAAAATCCGCTGTTTGAAATCTTGATATTTCAACATCAGTATGCAGAAGGTTAAAGAAGCTACAAAGGATACAAAGAACAAAAAACAAAAGAAAAAAAAAGAAATGAACAAGCAATAAAAACAGAATAGTATACCTGCACAATTTCCAAGTTTACAGTATAAGCAAGCAACCAGCACACAAACACAAAAGGTTGTGTTTACACAAAAGACTTCTTATATGCCTCTCAACACAGGAAGCTACCAGATCAAACACGGTCACACAAAACAGCCATATTACAAAGACGCATGGCTGTTATTCTCGCCACGTATTGCAATTGTGTTTTTATTCTTGTTGATGAAACATACACAAGTGTAAACTGGTTAGGCTTTCAAGAACTACTCTTTTTGCATTCACATTACATTTTAACTCTGTATTGAATGTCCAGTCAATACAGTTAACACAACACATTGAAAACTATGACATGAAATGTATAATTTTGCATTTTTTCTTTCTGTATTACATCACCGGTGAACAACTGTTGAAAAGTGATTCAACACCTGACTGCCTCAAACCATCCAATGCTATATACATAAACAGACATTTGAGTATTGTTATTTTGTCACTTTTTTTCTGCACTGAAAGTCACAATAACACATTAACCCTTTACCTAACATGAAAAGCAGACGACACTTGCAAAAAAAATTCTTGAATAACTAATTTTTTTCATTTTTTGTCTCAAAAACATAGGTTATGACCCCTCGTTGGAACGAGCTCGACGAGCTCGTTCCAACGAGGGGTCATAACCTATGTTTTTGAGACAAAAAATGAAAATATTTTGAAAATTAATTGGCGATTTTTGAGAATAGCGCTGGCCGGTTTTGGCCGTTACGTTGGGTAAAGGGTTAAGTTTCAATTCTTACTATTTTAGAAGGTGACTCATTATTTTCCAGAATAAATATTTTTAAAATGAGCCTCTTGATTGGAACAAACTTGATGAGCTTGTTACAATCAGAGGTCATAAGCTACGCCTTGGAGTAAAAAGTTGTGAAAATAATAAAATTTGAATTGCAGTTTGTGTGAAAAGCATTGGTCATATGTTGGGTAAAAGGTTTAAGCAATATTTTGACCACTCAACTGAGATGACTACTGTTGTTTTTCAAACTGTGTTAGATAAAAAGTCAAGTTTGAAATGTGTGAACAAAGACTGCACTTTCTGTGTTTTGCTGAAGCAATCCTATAATTTAAAAATAGAAGGACAGTTCTAAGGGGAAAACCCCCACAAAAGGTTCCTGGAATATATTTGAAAAGCTAATTGTGTGTGAGCATTTAACAGTTTAACTGGGAGAGTGCTGGAAGTGCATACTTGGTCTTTATTCTGAAGTGAAGATGCCACAACTTAAAGTTCTCATATTCTTTGGATGTGATTCATATTATCTTTGAAGTGAAATATGAAGCCTGTGTGGATTTGCCTTGTCTCAATTTATAATCAATGTCCCATAAAATGTAACAAGTCAAAGACACGTGAGAAAATTTTTATCACCAAAAATAATTCAGCACTGAACCAGTTAAACAAGCAGCATTATATTACTGAAATTACACACACACTTCACTTGAAAATCCTCTCTCACTTTTATTTCTTCATTTCTATGCTACTCATTCATTTGGCCAACAAAACAGTTTGAAGGTAAAATAAAATACCAATGTGAAGCTGTGTCTCCCCTGCCGCACTGGAAGATGCCCATGTTATCTTCCCTCTGGCATAAAATACCCCAGGGTATCTTCCCCTACCCTGGGTATGTCCCCTCCCCCCCCCCCCCCCCACACACACACACACACACACACACACACCTGTGACTAAAAATAATTTTCAAAATAATTTCCACTTTTCACTCTCAGGATGAAATTAAATTGGATTTTTATAAAGTCTTTTAGGGTGGGAGTAAAATAACCAGACTCAAGTACCCTGGTTATCTCTCCCCCCTCCCATCTATGATTGAAACTTTTTTTTTAACAACTTATGGGATTCTATGCCTCAAAAATGGAGAAGATATATTCTCAATAAAATATGTGTATATCAAGGGTGTTCGGCCTTGGTGAGGGGATACCCAGGCCACGGTACCCTCAGTATCTTCCCACTCCTCCCCACATGACTGAATTTCCTTTTTTTTCAATTTCCTGGGTTTTGCAGCTCCAAGATGGAGTAGATATATTTTCTTTGAGATATTTGTATATTGTGGGCATCAAGAATGATCAGTAAGAGGGGGGGGGGTACTCAGGTCAAGGTACTCTAGGTATCTTCCCCCTCCCATGGCTAAATTAAATTGGATTTTAATTGAAATTTCATGTATAAAGTCATTTTTGAATGCCTTATGTGATACTATGATCAACAAGAGGCTCTGCAGGGCCTGAAGTGCTCACCTTGAACAGAACCTGAAATAAACAGAGGCCAAGAATGACTCTACATTAAGCAATCAATCTCCATAGGATCCATTGTCAATCCTTGAGCCCCCAAGAGTGACTAAAATAGTCCAAGCATCATGCCTTTTTTCATAATGTAAAATGTGGAGCTCCCCTATGGAGCCCCTTGATACAACTTATGTGGATTAATCTTAGTTACACACCGCTAGAGGGTACTTTTACACACCGCTAGAGGGTACTTAATAAAAAATTTCTAATTCTTCAACTTCTGTTTTAAATGTTTTCTCAGTTCAAATATCAAATGAAAAACAGAACTTCTGCAAAAATTTGGCGAACGAGCAAGGACAAAAACTGGCAGAGAAGTCAAGTTTTATACAAAGCACTATAAGCAGAAATTTTCAGAACAAGTGAAATGCCAAGGGATGGCCAATCTATAACTCTCAAAGAAATACTTGGACACAGAAGAAATATTTGAACATAGCCGGTTCGCAATCCCATTTATTTTCTCCCAAATGCTATATATAAAATTTGGAAAAATAAAATCTTGAATGGTTTTCTTTGAAATGTGATGACAAGTAATGGTAAGGAAAGTCTAGGACCAACAAGGGCAATATCGCTTGAAGAAACACTTGTGACACAGCTTAGGAAAAATATTTTTGAACGACTTTTAAAAGGTGCTGACAAGAATTTGAGATGAACAAATGGAAGGAACCATTCCTATACACTCCTCCCCCCTCCCAACTATGTGGCATGGGATAAACAGAAGTACAGCACACAACCTCATTTTGTCTAAACAATATTTTAGATAGCTTACTAAAATGTAAGGTTTTTTTTACTGAGAACAAGATTTGAACAGTAATAATACTGGTTTGTATAAATCTAGCTCAATAAAATTCTGTTGTAACATTTTACTGGAGATTTCATTTACGTACTATGCAGTATATTGTACTAAAAATTGATCTAAATGCTTCTCTCATAGCTTGGTTAATATCAAGAACACACACTACATGCAAAACAACTTACACTGACATTTTTTCAATGGAGCCCTGATAGTTGTTTCCTAAACTGATCCCTTTAAAAACTGGAACATGTAATATTTACACAACAGTGTCTTGAGTAAAACTTCAAAAGCATGGAGAAGTAACTTGATCACAAAAGTAATCATGTTCCATTCAGCATGAACATATCTTAACCCACTCTCACTCTGCAAGAACATCAGAATTTTCTCCAATCACTCTGTTTTTCTCTTACAAGTGTAACTATGAATTTAACCAATTATATCTTGTTTGGCAGAGCTCATTGAGCTCTGTCAAACAAGGTATATTTGGTTAAACATCAAACTGTATTATGGGAAATATTTGCTGCTGAAAACTTTGCAATTTTGACATCAAAGTACAGAGGGTTAATAAAAAAATCAACTCAGGCCAATGTGTCTTCATTTAAGGATAAAAGCCTTCTCTATATGGTACATTACACAAAGTATGGCTGTCACAACAAATTACCGAGGATTTTACAGTGTAATGACTACATGAATAATTTTAGTTTAGACATTGGTGGTTTGCCTGTATTGACAGTTTTAGTTCCAAAATGCCATAAAAAATTCCCAGAAATTCACTCATTAACCATTTACCTAACATGTCGGTCATATCTGACAAGTGCTGCTCACAAAAATTTTCTTCACTTTTTGCCTCCAGAACAAACCTTATGAACCCTAATGGGAACAAGCTCCTTCTATTAATGGGTTATAAGCTATGTTGTGAAGGTTGAAAAAAGAAAAATTTTACTCAATGACAAATTTACTTTGCAAGTAGTGGAGTCCACTTAATTGGATATCTCTTAACTGAATATAATTTCCCCAACACAAAACCATTTACCATACCCCCAGTACAAATTTGATCTGGTAATTGAATATAGGTTATAGAGTAAACTTCTGTTAATTGAGTAAAAAATCTTGTAACCTGTCATGAAATTACCCTGACTCTCCCCAGTTTTTCTTTATTTATAGACCCATTTGGCCTCAGTACATCCCGTACAAGCACTTAATCTATTATATCTTGTTTGACAGAACTCATGGAGCTCTGTCAAACAAGATATAAATAGAATAAATGCTAAGTTAATCTCTAGAATACAGGAAATTAATTGAATACTCCTGTTAACTGAATAGTTTCCATTGGCAAAGTGGCTATTCAATTAACAGGATTCCACTGTACTCATTTTATTATTGGTGTTTAAGATAAAATATTTCTGAACAATGGAACGTGACAACAACATGGAGATAAAGTCAAGTTTAGTCAATTGTGTATACCAATGTTGCCCATTTTAGAGGACTTTCATGCTAAGCATTTGTGATAGGGTTCTATTTTACCAATAAAACAGAGTTTGTTTACTACATTAAATAAGTACTACTTCACTTCCCGGGGTTACCCACAGGGCTATTTAGCAAGTGTTCTCTCCTACTTGTGTTACAGTTAGGCGAGGGGTTAAGCTGGGGCTATGCGGTAGAATCAGTTGAGGTATAATAGCCATTCACCAATGGGATCATATCTCTTAGACTTGTAGTAAAAGGGTTACATTGTGTGTAAATGGGTCAACGGTTCAAGCCTTGGCTCCGGCACTTCTCACTTGATCTATTACTTTGGTGCATTTGACCAGTGGTTTGCAATTGTTGGCATCACTGGTGCTGTTGTAAAGCATCGTTTAGGTTTCGACTGCTTGATGTGGAGTCTGGAGTGACATTCACTGGGGTTGAATTGCAAAAAAAACATGCGAGTAGTGTAGAAGTCGAGGAATAAAGGCCATTTATCAACCAGCCTGGTTGGTCTGGATCTTCTAATCTCATGGTAAATCAGATGCTTTGTGTGCTTTATGATTACACCTCATAGTTCCAATAAATTCAGAGCCCAAATATGAACCCAGGAACTTGTTCTGAGCAAATTAGAATCTGACACAACTGAGGATGGTGGATATCAAATATCAGAAGATTCTGATTGGTTGTTCTGGAGATTTTTTTAATTTTAAAAAAAGTTTTCCGGGTGCAGAGTTATGAACCCATGTGGTGCCACCTGTGGGTGTGGCAACTTTATTTGAATAAAGTGAAATTTGACAAATGATAAGCAACATGCATACCAAATTTGCTTCCAATTGGTCCAGTAGTTTTCGAGAAGATGTCAACTATGTAAAGTTCACAATGTTTCGCGACAGTCAAGTGATTAGTTAAGCACCCTCGAATGAGCTAACAAGAGTAATACAAAAATGTACTAATGTCCCCACCAAAATATTATTATTTTTTAAGTCAAGTAAGGGCTACAACAAGCCTGGAAAAAAGCAATCTGTCATTTGCAGAATGAGGTTCCCAGAAGGTGAAATTTTTAATGCTGTCCCATGCAGTGGGCCAATTTATCCCCTGGGTATCTCTTTCTGTTTAGACTTTGGACCTTAATTTAGATTGAGGTTCACAGGGGTAAATTTAGTGATGTTACCGTGCTGTGCAGAGTAGTATCACCAAATTCACCCTAAGGGAACCTCATTTGCAGATGACAGTCTGCTTATTTCCATGCTTGGCTACAACTCTGGCAAGAAAGTGTGGAGAAAACCCATTCAATGGGAAGATCCTTTTGCCCATGCTAGTCTATCAGCATCCCAAAGGACAACCAAATTAGATAATCCACATTTGAGTTACAAGGTAAAACATTCATGCACATAGACAGATGGAGCTCTCTGCAGGTTTTCCTGCACCTTTTCAGACCTGTACTTCCATGATTTTCCAAGACAAATTTCAATCATTTTCCATGACTTTTCATGACAAAAATTAATGAAATTCCAGGACCCCCAATTAAAAGGTAGTTTATTCACGCCGAGCCTTGACAAAATGATTATTTGTACTATTCAAAAAAAGTAGGGGATATTTAATAAAAGTGAGATATATGAAGAAATATGTACAAATTCCAGCTGTGTAGGCGATTTCGGTTAGTCTGACCACTGACTCGCACATCCGTCACTCGGTGCAGATGCTGTCCAATTTCTGAGGAACTTTGATGGCGGTTATGTAATGATGTGGTTCAGATGAAACGATCCTGGTTAGCAGTTGTCGCCCTTGGATGACCTGACAGATGTCTGTCATCAACATTGCCAGTCTTATGGTAGCGTGACAACAACCTGCTAATCACCAATTGAGTAACGTTGAGAATTTGAGCCACTGCAGTCTGTCTATTGCCAGCTTCCAACATGCCAATGGCACATAAACGTTTGTCACATGTCAGTCTTCGCAACCTCAAAAGTTATGTTTCGACCAGAAACTAATGATGAACGAGTTTATACCAAGAAAAGAATGATCAGGCCTCTGAAAAAGCCCGTCCAGTACAAATGAACATTTCAAAACGTACCCCCACAGACATTAACGTGGCGCTCGTGCAAAAAACCTGCACAAAGTTTTTGTGGGCTGGTGACATTCAAGATCCACACTATACTTGGTAACAAATTGATGTGTCTAATCACTCAAATATCAACATCAGTTTGGATATCCCCTACTTCTTTTGAATAGTATATATATAGTGATGAGAAATCAGGCATTCTTAAAAAAAACACATATACAAGTACATGTATCAGCAGCAGGGCTCTCAAGGAGCAAATTGGTGGTGAGTGATATGTCACTCACCTACAGTTGAGATTAGGTGAGTGATGGCGAGTAATTGAAACTGCAATTAGTCTTTTAGAGGACAATTTTAGGGATTTTAGAGGTTGGTGATCATCAATCACCACTTTGGATGTTTTGACGACTAATAAAGAGTGCGAGTGATCACTCGCCATTCCTTGAGAGCCCTGAGCAGTAAGTACAGTTAAAATTAGTCAATCATGCATCACTAAATTTACACTTTCTTGACATGTTTTCTGTGTTTTCACAATCAGGTAAACTTAAAATCGCTCAGTCATGTTTACTGTGACACATGCGAGAATGACATGTGCAAATAAAATCATCAACCCCACATATAATAACTTTTCATGTCAGAACTTGATGAATAATAAAGTATACTTTAATTAGTGAGCCGATTATCGGTACAGGTTATCGGTATTGGCCGATAAGTGGCATATCGGTACGGTATCGGCGAAAAGTAGCAATTGTGCTGACATTGACAGCCGATATGTGCATACCATTTTCAAATCAAGTTTTCAGGTCAGTCGCAAGTAATCTCAACTGAATAGCACTATTTACTCGTTTGGGTGCATGGTTTTAAGCAGTAACATACCAGTTACCACCGGGGTTACCCGAATGTTAAGACTACTGTCAGAAACGGACACGAAAACCTGAAACACTTGTCCACATACACATGGGACATTCAGTCGCGGGGAAAGTCGATCACAACTGGAGTAATCGATTACATGACAACAAGCTGAAGACAATCTGATCAAGACCTTTTGGTCCACCTTCAGGACTATTCGGACTAAAATAGAGACAAGTCAGACTTACAATGAAAGCAAGCTGGATTACTCGCCCGACTTGCCTTCCTTTAGGTCCGAGTTGTCCTGATTCCGAGTAAATTGTATGTTTGCACTGAAAGTAAAAGTAACTGCCGAATGTGGAAAAAAAGATTCAGCGGCTCCAGAAAATAGAAACGAAACTAGAATTGGATGATTTACTCGTTTTCTACCATTTCTTCAAATTTATAAGTATGCCTCGTGTAAGCAAATGGAATTATTTTACGATCAAGATTGATGATAACACAAAACCCCAATGCACGATTTGTCAGGCTTCGGTATCTCTGGGTGGCACATCTGCCAAGTCTTTCACAAATATTAACTTGAAGAGCCACCTTAGGCATAACCAAGCTGTCATTTACAAGCAGTTTGAAGAGGCCCAGTCTGTTGCAGATTCAGAAAAACATAAAACAAATCTCGAAAAACTACAAGCTTGAACATCAACAACCGCAGCAGCAATGTGGGTACACCAAATGCAATTGACAAAAATTTAAATTTTATTGTAAATTTCCTTTCTTATTATACCTACCACAATTGTTTACTACAGGCTTGCACTACAGTGGAAGACCCTAACTCGGAAAATATACTCTCTATTTTGATCTTTCCCAAGCGATTTGGGAAAGAAAAGTGGTGCAAAAGCACCCCAAAAAAATAAGCCAAAACTGGGTCGAGTGCCTCCGGTGCACATCCAGTAGGGGAAGCTCTTCTCTTAGTACAAATCCATGGCTTTCCCCATCCAGTGCACAGGCAGTAACTAATGAATCATTATTATGAATCCGCCAAGATTGGAGTTATGTGATCAGCGGGGAGGAAGGATTCTTACCCGAATAAGACGACGGGAGGGCCTCCATGTAAACAATTGTGGCAGGTATAATAAAAAGGAAATTTACTATAAAATTTAAATTTCTTATCAACCTACCTTACAATTGTTTACTACAGGCTGAATAGACAATAGGAAGGAGGGAATCACATAACCAACTCCCGCATAACCCAACTGCACTGGAACCATGGACAGAGGAAGAGGTCCCTAGACCGATCAAAGCATAGATAGCATCACAATCATTAGTAAAAAAGACAATGAGAGATGAGGCATATGGTTCTGTGCGATGCACAGACAGAAAGGGCAGTAACAGCACAGAGCTGGAACTGACCTTGTAAGAAGCCTAATGGCTAGGGTAGACAACAGCCTGAGCAGAAGAAAGAGGGCCCATAGTGAAAAGGTCCTTTAACTGCTCCTGCAACTGATGCAGATAGGTGGAGAAGTAGCATTTCTCCAGAAGGCTGCCTGCATAACATCCGGCAACATGACAGAGTTAGGTTAAGCCCAAGAGGTAGACAATGCACGCACCTCATGGGCAGAAATACGATTGGTAATACAATCGTCAGTCGCTAAACAAGAGCAAGCCACGTGAATAGCAAGACAAATCCATCAAGAAATGGATTGAGAAGCGATCTTCTGTCGACCAGGAAAAAGAGACAGAAAAAATTGTTTCCTGCCTTTCCTGATGAACTGCGTCCGATTGAGATAAATGCAAATTGCACGAACCGGACAGAGCAAAGGCCGGTTACCCTCAGCAGAGGGAAAAGCCCTGATACAGATAGTAGGTGGAGTAGTTTCTGGTATCTGATTCTTGGCCAAAAAGGAGCAATCAGTGGTAAATGTAACACTGTTGGGAGAGCTCCTGAAAAAGGCCGGGTCAACCGAGAGGGCGTGAAGCTCATCAGCCCATCTGCCTGAGGCAAAAGCCATCTGAGAAGCCGTCTAGTATGTGAGAAAATGCATATCCACCTGGGATAAAGGTTTGAACGGCGGTGCCCCCCCCCCCCCCCCCCCCCAAGCAAAGCAGCACCCAAGAAAGATACAATCTTGGGGTAAGCTACAAAGTCCTAGGCCTTTTCAAGGAAAAGTGCCGAACAAGCATGGAGAGTCGCCACAGACCTCTGAGGGACAGAAGGTCCAGGCTGCACAAAAGGCGTTGGTCCAGCAAAACTGGCCATGGGACCAGAGTGCGTGGACGGAAATGCCACAGAGTTCATGGTGGCCCCATTGCCCTCAAGGAAGAATCCTGGGCATAACAGAGGTGAGAGCAGTAGAAGAAAAAGGTGAACTCAACAGATGTAGAAAGTGGAAGACCACCCCCCAACTACGAGAGTAAAGTGGCTGAAAATAAAGGACCGGTGGGAACACAACTGAACAAAGACACCCGACAGGGACCAAAAAACAGAAATTCTGCCCTCAACAGAGAGAAATCCTGTCCATACAGCCCGTCATTGACACCTAACTCCAATAATAATAATAATATCCAAAAGGATAACATAAATTTATCAACTGAAAAATTTTATGTCCGAACCGCACGGTACACAGAAATCACGCGCGAAGACGGAGAATATATAAAAACACAGTCCAGATATTATATAATCCTCAGATCCATAATTCCAGTCACAGGTAAACATTATTAACGAGTTGAATTATCACTGTTTCTTAAAGCAAATATGGACGTCTCGCCACATGGGCGGACAAAAAAAGAATGATTCATTAGTTACTGCCTGCGGACTGGATGCCGGAAGCCGTGGATTTGTACTAAGAGAAGAGCGTCCCCTACTGGGTGTGCACTGGTGGTGCTCGACCCAGTTTTGGCTTATTTTTTTCTTGGTGCTTTTGCACCACTTTTCTTTCCCAAATCACTTGGGAAAGATCAAAATAGAGAGTATATTTTCTGAGTTAGGGTCTTCCACTGTAGTGCAAGCCTGTAGTAAACAATTATAAGGTAGGATGATAAGAAACATTTTTTTTTAAAATCTCTCTGGCCTGACTCAGATGCCCGATCAGTGAATGTAACTCAGAAGCTGGCAGAAATTATTGCCCTAGACTTACAGCCTTTCTCTATTGTAGATGATACTGGATTTCAGTGATTTTGTTCAGCCCTTGAACCCTGTTACGAATTGCCATCTTGGTCTCACATTAGCCAGACTTTAATACCACACATATATGGACTTAGTAAAAACAAATTGAAAAATCAATTGCAAAACATGTCTTGCATTGCATTTACAACTGACATATGGTCATCACAGCATGCCTGTAATTCTTTTATGAGTCTAACAGGACGCTGGATAACGGACAAGTTTGAAAGATGGCAGTGTGTTTTGAATGCTTCCTTGTTCGTTGGTCGACATACAGGTGAAGCTATTTGTGCAGAGGTGGAACGAATGATGGCCTCGTGGAATATTAATCGCCAGAAAGTTTTGACAATATTACGTGATAATGCAGCCAATGCTGTGTCAGGGTTAGAACGCACTACATTAAATCACCAAGCCTGTTTCATTCACCCTCTGCAACTGGTGATCCACGATGGTATCAATACACAACATGCTGTTAATGACATGCTTGCCATTGGTCGGAAAGTTGCCAGCCACTTTAATCACTCACCCCTTTTGCACCATAGGTTACAAGAATTGCAGAAGAAGCATGGTGTGAAACTGCACTATATCATACAGGATGTATCAATGCGCTGGAACAGCACGTTCTACATGTTGGAGAGGTTGGTGGAACAAAAACTCGCTTTAGTGGAATACGCAAGCCTGTTTGACATTTCAGCAATGACAGCAAATCAATGAACATTGGCAGAAACTCTTGTAACATCACTGAGGGGATTCGAGGACCTAACCAGAAATGCTTCTGAAGCTGAAGCCAGCCTGTCAATTCTAATTCCTTCTGTTTCTTTGCTCGAGCGCTCCCTGGCAAAACACAGTGACGATCATGGCATACAAACTTCGACAACTTCAGATTTGTTGACATGGAGGAGAACAAACTGTTGGTAATTGCAACATTTCTCGACCCCGGATATAAGAGCGTGTTTTATCAGAAAGAGGGTATACAGAAAACCGCCATCAAGGGACTGGAAGAAGAGAGCTCCATTTTTTTAGTTTTAGCCAAAGCTGACAGTGGCCACCAAATCGTGTCACCAGAACTGAGTCAGACAATAGCTGAAGCCCAGTCATCAGATACACAAGTGTCTTCCTGTTCAAAACTAGAGGTACTGTGAGCAAACTCACAAAGTGATACCCCCCCTCCCCCCATGCCTGAAATGTATAAGTTAGATTATCTCCCCTTGGAAATGTCAGAACGGAATTATATTGCTTCATGCACATCTTCATATGGAGTTCTTCCATTGTGTAAAGTTTCATGAAAATTCTTCAAACGGTTTAAGAGGAGTTGCGCTTACAAGGATGGACAGACGGTATAAGTTAGATTATCTCCCCTTGGAAATGTCCAAACGGAATTATATTGCTTCATGCACATCTTCGTATGGAGTTCTTCCATTGTGTAAAGTTTCATGAAAATTCTTCAAACGGCTTAGGAGGAGTTGCACTTACAAGGATGGACAGACGGTATAAGTTAAATTATCTCCCCTTGGAAATGTCCGAACGGAATTATATTGCTTCACGCACATCTTCGTATGGAGTTCTTCTATTGTGTAAAGTTTCATGAAAATTCTTCATACGGTTTAGGAGGAGTTGCACTTACAAGGATGGACAGATGGTATAAGTTAGATTATCTCCCCTTGGAAATGTCAGAACGGAATTATATTGCTTCATGCACATCTTCATATGGAGTTCTTCCATTGTGTAAAGTTTCATGAAAATTCTTCAAACGGTTTAGGAGGAGTTGCGCTTACAAGGATGGACAGACGGATGGACAGGGTGATTCCTATATACCCCCCCAAACTTTGTTTGCAGGGGTATAAAAACTTAAAGTCGATCCTTTTGCTGATGAATACACCCAGTTACTAAGCAAAAAAGGGGCTACCTCTTGTAAACAGACAAGTAGCATGCCCTCCAGCATCCAGTGTTCCAAGTGAAAGCCTGTGGGGGGGAGGGGCTGGGGGGGGGGGGGTTGTATGATGACAAGCGCAACAGGCTTGCCCCGGAAAAAGCGGAGATGCTCTTAGTTATAAGGGGGAATCTTCCAGTGCTGAAGTTTCAGTACTGAGTGACAATTTGATGTAAGGTGTTCTAAGACAGTAGACTGATGGGAAGATTATTTTTGCTGCATTTTGTACACATTACTTCATCCTCAATTTGGCCTTAAGTCATGTATTTGAAAACAGCAGGGTAACCTGTTGTTTTCAATTGCATGTCTTGGGCCAGGTTGGGTGCTTCTATCAAATTAACTCAGACAATTTTGTGGTAGTTTGATTGGTTGAAACTGAATCAGGTCCCACTATACCTTACTTTATGATTTGAATACTGATGATCATCAGTGAAACTGTATTGCTCATTTCATTTTTTGAATAACTATTCTGTATTGACAGTTGATTTGTTTGTCAACCAATAGGACAACCATAATTTATAACAAATGTATAGTACGAGAGACGGGACTGCTTTAATAAAGGACATCGACAGCCAAAATACATTACAGGGATTTGACGTTTTGATAGATAGTAATACCACTATCATAGTACAAGTAGTACTCAACTTCTTTTAAATCAGTGGCCAGAGACTCAATAAATAAATTATTTGGAATCTGAATCAACCAGTTTAGTTTCTGTCACTAAAACTCACTATGACCAGCGAATGCCATCCTCACATATGATTTGCAGCCCTAAAATGTATGGTATTCACGCTTTGTCTTCTCATCTTCATGCAGCCTAACTTAACTCCTTCTCAAAGTTCTAACCCCTCGGCCCCAAACTCACACCACTCATTCCCAACCTCAGCTTGCACAACTTCTCTTTTTAACAGGCTAGGTTGTAGGCTTTAACAGAACACAGAGATGGCATTGAACCTCTACACAACATAATGGAAAATGACACCGGAAAGGACAATAATCTTAAAGTCCAAACCACATACTACGACTCCTCATTTGGAACGAGCTGAACAGGGGTTCTGGTATTTAGGAGGACCCACACAGAATTGTAAATGACCATCATTTTCATGGGCTCGGGATGACATGTTTTACTTCAGTCTTCACTAAATCCGCGACTCCTCATTTTATTTCTAGCTTCCCGATATCTGCACCTGGAACTGAAATCGTACGTGTTTGTACTTTTTAGGTTTTATCAATTCGTTGTTTCTTGCAGTTCAATTTAATTTTAAAAGGGAAATATTCCCAGTGGATTGAAGAGATGCTGAAATGTTTTGTTATTGCCCATCGTCGTGTAACTCGGGGTTTATCGCTGAACATTAAAATCATCTGTAGCGTTCAATCATATTTAAAATGCAGATAGTTTTATTTAAATTTATAATTCTCGCACATTCTGTTCATAGCTCATTTCTCAATGAGAGTAATGAGGAACAAATCATAACTATAACAGAGAGAAGTTTACAATTTTTTGAGGGAACACAAAAATGTTTATTTAAACTTGTTTTGTTACAATTAACTGGTAGAGTGCTGGAAGCCCATATTTGGGCTTTACTCTGAAGTGTCAGTACCAGCACTTAAAGGCTTCATATTTTGTGGATGTTGTTCATTCCACCTTTGAAGTGAAATTATTTAGACTGTCAGTATTTGCAAGATTTTGCTTTGTTACAATTTATGGGAGAGTGCCTTTGATGACCAAAAATAATTCAGCACTCTACCAGTTAACAGGTACAGTGGAGCCCACTTAATTGGATATCTCTTAACTGAATAACCCTGTTAATTGAATATATTTTCCTAACACAAAGCCATTTACCATACCCCCAGAACAAATTTAACCTGTTAATTGAATGTAGGTTATAGAGTAAACTCCTGTCAACTGATTAAAAAATCTTGTAACCTGTTGAGAAATTACACTGACTCTCCCCAGTTTGTCTTTGTTTCTAGACCAATTTGGCCTCAGTACATCCAATAAAGGCATTTAATCTATTGTATCTTGCTTGACAGACCTCATGGAGTTCTGTCAAACAAGACATAATAGAATAAATGCTAAGTTTATCTCTAGAATATAGGAAACAGACACATTCCCTGTTATTGGAATACTCCTGTTAACTGAATAATTTCCATCGGCAAAGTGGCTATTTAAATAACAGGGTTCCACTGGACTCTTCAACAAATTGCAACAAAACAATTATTTATCAACAAAACTTACAGAATTCAGGCTCACCTTGCTCGTAGCAATGTATGTTCCAATTAGAGTAAAATCCACGCCCTCTGATTGGATGAGAGCTGGCGTAGTTTATTTTATGTTTACTGCTCCAGTAGCAAATGTTACTGTCTGACGTCACCACGCGAAACAATTGAAATGACGTCACCTGTTTCTTAACTGCTTCATGAATGGAGTGACTAGCAATCCACTTCATTTTTCTGGATTTTGCACATGTGCAATAGATGGTGTTCCGATCGAAGTGTTGTTTAAATTACAAACCGATTTATGATTTGAATTGAGATGGAATGAGTTTATCTGGTTTATTGATCATTTATCCAGTGCCATCATGGGTACATGAAAGGTTTATTTACTGGAAACTTTACAGGTATTTACTAAACCTGTGATCGTTAAAAGTTGCCTTGAACAAGGCAACTTTTAATGATCACAAGTTTAGTAAATAAGCCTCTCGTGTTTCACGATGTAGTTTTTGTGCTATGGGTAGTGTCTTATTGGAACATATACGTTATTGTGATGAACTGAAGGTAACATGGTCTGAGGTTTGTGGCTTGGAGCTTAAGTTCAACCGAGACGATGTTACCATCAATTCATCACAATAATTTATAATGTATGATGAAACAAATACTCATGTTACAATTTACCTTTGAAAAATAATTTAACACTCCACCACTTATACAACTGAGATCACACATGGTTGACCAATTAAAACAGGGAAGACTTCTTGTTCTTTCAAAAAGGAAAATACTCCAAAAATAAATTTTTGTTATTCAGTAAAATGTGCACAGGATGCCAAAATACATGTCAAAAGTTAAATCTTAATCAGAATGCATTCTGACTATTGATCTTGTTTAAGTTTGTTTTCAGGGTGGCTGCTAAACCCTTTTTATTTAGACAAGACTCTGCTGTATATGATAAAAAGTTTTTTGGAGCTTACATGCCATCTTAAACTTGGTAATTACATTGACTTTAACACTTAGAAATGAAATGTAAACAATCATCACACTATAATGTATCATGTTACACCTGTTAACCTTTAACCTACTGATTTGACTGAACCTTACATTGCCATTCTCAATAAAAATGTCAAAGACACTGCAGATCAACTTGTCAAAGAAGGCAGTGAACTGAATAGAAAGATCCAGTACTGCAAAGTCATTGTCTCAAGTTTCTACAGAAAAGACATCACACCAAAGCTACATATGAAATCTGAAAAAAATCATGTGAGGGGTGGGGCCTGTTGGGTATACTAATGGAATTGTTGACAATTTACATGTCTATGTCAAATCCAAGATGGCCAGTGGTGGCCATCTTTTTCAATGGAATGCAGAAAAATTTGATAACTCCCATCTAGACATCATACCAAAGTTACATATAAAATTTGAAAAAGATTGGGTGAGAGGGGTGGCCTGTATGCTAATGGAATTGTTGACAATTTATATGCTAAATCCAAAGTGGCCACTGCCAGCCATATTTTTCAACAAAATTCAGAAAAATTTGATAGCTCCCAGCTAGACATCACACCAAAGCTACATATGGAATTTTAAAAAAGATGGGGTGAGGGATGAGGCCTGTATGGTGTGCTAATGGGATTATTGACAATTTATATGCCAAATCGAAGATTTTCAACATCTAGACATCACACCAAAACTACATATGAAATTTGAAAAAGATTGGATGAGAGATGCAGTTTGCAGAGTGTGGTAATGGAATTGTTGGCAGTTCATATGCCAAATGCAAGATGGCTGCTGACAGCCATATTTGATAATGAAATTCAGAAATATTCGATAGCTCCCATCTAGACATCACACTAAAGCTACATATGAAATTTGAAAAAGATCAGGTGAGAGATGCAGCCTGTAGGGTGTGCTAATGGAAATGTTGACATTTTATATGCCAAATCTAAGATAACCACTGGTGGCCACGTTTTTAAACAAAATTTGATAGCTCCCATCTGGACATTGCCCCAAAGCCTCATATCAAATTATAGACTGATCGGATGAGAGCTGCAGCCTGTAGGGTGTACTAAAGGAATTGCTAGACAGTTTATATCCAAACAAGAAAAATTCAATAGCTCCCACCCAGACATTACACCAAAGCTACATATGAAATTTGAAAAAGATTGGGTTAGAGATGCGGCCTGTAGGGTGTACTAATGGAATTGTTGACAATTTATATGCCAAATCTAAGATAGTTCTCATATAGACATTTCCCCAAAGCCACATATGAAATTTGGAACTGATCGGGTGATAGCTGAGGCCTGTAGGGTGTGCTAAAGGATGTACAGTCATACAGATGTACGGACGGATAATGGATCACAACCCATCCCAATAGCTCATACTTGACATGGTCAAGTTGAGCTAAAAATGGTGCATAACTATAAATGGACACAAAAGTATTTGGTATTTGTTTATTAAATGGTAGAGAGTTAAATTTTTCTTGGTTGCCAAAATTTCTTCACACATCTTTGCCTAAATGTTACAATTTATGGTAGAGTGCCTACTGTAACCTACTGTAATAAGGCAAATCCATACAGATGAAATAAATTGACTTAAATGATAAAAAAAAAAAAACCCAAACCCAACTACAGCCACAAAATATGGAACCTTTAAGTTGTGGTACCCACACTTGAGAATGGAATCCGAAAACGGGCATCCAGAAGGCAACCAGTTAGTAACACCCCCCCCCCCCCCCAAAAAAAAAAAAAAATAAAACAACTCACCCTCCCTCAGTGATTGAAAAATTAATTGCTCGAGAATCAAATATATTTTTATAATTGGCCTAACTAGTAGAATTTCAAGCCTTGACTTAGTGTACTGGTCACATCTGCTCAGTAAATTATACTCATAAATTGGCATTCAAATTTAATTTAATTTTTTCAAAAATATCTTCCAAAACATGTCAGATGACAAAACAGGTTGAGTGCTGGAAGCCCATATTTGAGCTTGTTGAAGTGAAGATCATAACCTATGTTTTGGAAGCAAAGAATTATTATTTTTTTCAGTTATTTAGGAAAACAGTATTTTAGGTAATATGCACTTGTCATGTAATACACAACATATCCTTTTTAAACTTTAATTTCATTTATTTATTCAAAATTGTAGGATTTCACGTCATAGCAAATGTTATTCATCATATATATATTCAGGCGTATAAAATTCACAAAGATATTATCCTAAATTTAGTTACACTGGAATGCACATGTAAAGAATAACATGAAACCTCCTCAAAATCTACTATCAAACTCCATTATGGCAACACTTCCATCTTTGATTCTTTAACTATTCACCCAATACACATCATATCAAAATTTGTTATTTTAATTTTTTTTTTTCAAATTTAAAAAAAAATATCAACAAAACCATATCATGTGACTCCCTCATTGGAACGATCCCAACAAGCTCATTCAAATGATACAGTGGAATCCTGTGAGCTCTGTTAAACAAGATCTAACAGATTAAATGCCTGTATTGGATGTACTGAGGCAAAACAGGTCTATACACAATGGAAAACTGGGGAGAGTCAGGGTAATTTCCCGACAGGTTACAAGACTTTTCATTCAATTAACAGGAATTTACTCTATAACCTATATTCAATTAACAGGTCAAATTTGTACTGAAGGTATGGTAAATAGTTTTGTGTTGGGAAATTATATTCAATTAACACAGTTATTCAGTTAAGAGATATCCAATTAAGTGGGCTCCACTGTATTGGTTTTGTGGAAATATTTTGAAAAATTTTGTTTTCTCACCTGCAGCATTGGTACATTGCACAGATGGATGCGGCCAATTAATTAGGTAGATGGGTACCAGAAGAACATGACCACTATTCAATCACCCAATGAATCTTTCTTTTGCAGATCAGTGCATAACATTAACTATTAAATATTATGGAGAGTTATTTTTTCAGTCCATTATCATGTAAAAAGATTGAAATTATAAAGTGTAGCCACAGATCAGAAATTGACAGAATTACTGTTTGCCATTTAGAAGTACCATGGAATTGTCCCAAAAGACCCCAGTAGGTAGATCATAGTTTTACCAGGGTATTTTAGGACTATAAACTGGTTTACCATGGCACAGTTTTTAAAAAGGCAGTTCATTTCTGAAAAAGACCAATATGTTTGGCAGATTGAGTGACCAAATGATCAATTTGGTATATTGATTGACCAAACGATCAATCTTTCAATACATAACTCATTAATTTAACTACAGTTTCAACAACATGGGAAAAAGTACAGGCTCTTCTCTTGTAACTAGGTTGCTGGAGTTCTTGTAGGGACCAATTGAGGAGTTCCAAAATTTTAAAAAGACATTTTTATAAGAAAAGACTTTAATTTGTGAATCCATTAGCCAGTAATAATTATTCAATTAACAGAAGTATTCAATTAACAGGGATGTGGTCACTGTCCTGTATTCTGGAGATACTTTACTGTCCTGTATTCTGGAGATAAACTGAGCATTTATTCTATTAAATCTTATTTGACACAGCTCATGTCGAACAAAATTTAATCGATCAAATACCACATTAGATTTATTTATTTATTTATATTTATTTATTTATTTGTGTTTTAAAGTCACATACTTCTGCACAAAGGCTAATCGTGACCGTGACAGTTTTACAGGTGGAGGAAGCCGGGGTACCCAGAGAAAAACACAGAGCATCGACGAGCAACTGTCAGCTCCCCAACATTCTAACTCTGTCCAACCTCTGCTCAAGCAGGGTTACAGCAGTTGAAGGCATGTGCACCATCGACGTGCATCACACCTTAGTACACGGCGTCATCATGACCCCATGTAGGCAACTGGGATAAAGTGCCTTGGCCAAGGATACAATGCAGATCGTCTGGGACACGGATCGAACCCGGGACCTCTAGCATAGAAGTCCAACAGTCTATCACTGAGTCACCACGCTCTCTGCCACATTGGATGCACTGGTCTTAAACAGGAATTTGGTGATTGTCTGGGTAATTTCTCAACATATTACAAGATTTTTATTCAATTGACAGGAGTTTTCTCTTTATCCTATATGCGATTAACAGGTCATATTTGTTCTGGAGATATGGTAAATGGTTTTGTGTTTTAAAGTTACATTCAATTAACAGGGTTATTCAGTTAAGACAAATTTCAAAGAAGTTAAAAAATTTATAGTAATTTATATATTTTTTATACTTACCAATGACCCAGACATAGCTGGTGCTAACTCTTAAAAATCTAGGGCCAAACACAAATTTTGCCCCCCAATCCCCAAAATTTGCATCTAAAACCAAAGAAAACATGTCCTGAATGGCCCTCCATACTTCACCTCCACTGCGCATGTGCAGTGTCAAGGACGTCCTGAAATTGGCACCATTAATCATTCTTACAATCAGTGCCTGGTAAGCGCTATGTCCTCAGCGGGGAGGTATGAGTTCCCAACTCCTGGGAGGGCCATCCCCGTCTGGGTCATTGGTAAGTATAAAAAATATATAAATTACTATAAATTTTTTAACATTTTTATACTGTACCAATGACCCAGACATAACTGAATAGTAAAAAGGCTGGAGGGCCCAGGACATAGAGGAAAATCCAATAAGCTCAACTATATAAAATAGAGTCATCCCTTCGAGGAGAAAAGGAGTATTAGGCTTTACATGTATCTTTCTTATTTATGATAAAATTAGAAAGACACAATACCTTCTATAATTGAGCATCATAACATCCATATTCTCTATTAATATCCAGTATAATTCTTATACTAATTATTTTTAAAGTAAGCCAATAAACAAAGTTAGTCCAGAGAATTGAGACTCTTTATACTCTTTTAAAAGTGTCCGAGGATAGTATAATAACGCCCGTTTGGCACGTGACATATTCAAATGCTATACTTTAAAACTATGACATGAATGAATTTTTAAAACATAACTTTTCACTTTAAAACCATCCCAGTAACAGCTCAGAATTACTGACTCTGGAGGAGGTATCCCCTTGTTTTCATAATAAAACAGGTGACCCAAGGGAACACCCTCCCCCCCCCCCCCCCCCCTTTCCCTTGCCCTGGGTCAAATAGCCCAGAGCGAAGAGGGCAGCAGGACGGAGTCACTGCCGGAACATAAAGCCTACATAGCTATAGTTGCAATTGTTAAGTGATCAACATTCTGAGCAGCCGATAATGGACCTAAACAATGCAGGCCTCCAGAAATGGACTCGATATTTCTGAGATAAAAATTCGTGAATGTGAATGGCTGAGACCAATATGCAGCCTTCTTAAATCTATAATAGCAACACTATTTACGTAAGCCCAAGATGTAGAAGAGCTCTTACTTCATGAGCCGAAATCTTAAGCACAGACTGCTGAGTTAAGGATAGATTATCCTAAGCAGTACCGATAGTTAATTGAATGCATTTAGCAATAGAATGGACCATAATGACCTTTCTATTAGGCATCAGAGCCAGAAGAAGCTTTACGTCCTTACTGATAAACTGAGATCTGTTAATAAATACATAAAGGTCTAGCCGGACAGAGTAAAGGCCTATGCCCGTTCGAAGACGGAAGGACCTTAAAACCAATAGGTTCCGGATATTATTAGGAGCCTGATTCTTAACCAAAAATCCAACATTAGTAGTAAAGGTAATAGAGTTTCCGATACTACGAAAGTGAGAATCGTCCACCGATAGTGCATGAAGCTCACTGACTCTTCAGTAGAAGAGAAGACTAAGAGAATTGCTGTCTTAAAAGGCCAGAATTGAAACTACTGTCTCAAGAGGTTCAAATGGTTGCTTTAGTTTAATAAGAACCCAAGCTAAATTCCGTATAGGAATTAATCTAAGGATTCTAGGTCTATTTATCAAAAAGTTTCAAACTAACTTAGATAAAGAGACATTAGGCTCAATTGTAAACTATCATGGTGTGCATAGGTATCAGATAACATAGACCTATAACCTTTAATAGTAACTGGCTGCAATTGATCTCGTCAAACAAGTATACTAGAAAGTTTGCAATGTCTGGTATGGAGGGATCAAAAATATCAACATAAAGATCCCTACACCAAAGATGGAAGACCCTCCACTTTAGCCGCATAGTATAGCGAAGAGGAGGCCCTCCTACAGTTAGAAATCGCGTCCACTGCTCGTCCTGTACAATGCTTGCCATGCAAGAAGTCCGCACAACGGAATACGTGAAGGTTGAGACCTTGCGGGTTGTGATGAAGTTGACACGATTTCCCCAGCGAAAAAAGATCCTCTCGTGGAGGAAGTTTTCGTGGTAAGTCCCACAGCAGACACCTAAGTAAATTTATCCACGGTCTCTGTGGAGACAGAGATGCTACCAACAGAATTGTATTGTGAATGTATAATCCTAGCAATACTTGCTGAATCAACAGCGCTGGAGGATACGCATATCCTATCATCCTGTCCTACTAGATCGATAGAGCGTTAACTACATATGCTCGGGGATCCGGACACGGTGACACATACGTCTGCAATTGATTGGTGAGTTGTGTCGCAAATAAATTTATCACTGGGCGCTCCCATTGGTAGCAAATTTGATTGAATACCTGTTTGTTGAGAGTCCATTCTGACGGCAACAATCGACCCTTACGTGAAAGGGAGTCTGCTAATACAATCCGACGACCCAGAATATGACGGACCGAAACAAAACTTGGTGTTCTATAACAAACAGAAGGATTCTTTCCGTTAAATTCAATAACGGAACCGAATGAGTGCCTCCCTGGTTCCAGATATATGCAACTACTGTCGTATTAACGGACAGGATTTGGACATGCGTTTCTGAATAATGTTCATCCAATGACGTAGTGCAAGCCAAAATAATATAATTTCTTGGAAGTTAAGTGCTTGCCTAAAAACTGCGGAACCCAAAGACCCTGGCACTTTGAATCCGTTGGGATCAATATTGTGCCCCAACCTGTTTGACTGGCATCCGTCATAATCGAAAAACTCGGATCCGGCAACTACAGTGGAACTCTCTGAGTCAACCACCGAATGTTTGCCCAAGTGTGAATCTCTTGTTACACTTGATTGACAAGAGAACGTGTATATCGAGAAATTCATAGATTGCTGAAAGGTTGCCGTCGAAGAGAAGCTTCTCCGAGACCGAAGCGACTCTGAGAGAGTTCTTCACCTTACTATCCACGCGCGTGGATGTAGCTAGGGCTGCGTCATGTCTAACCAACTCCAGGTTGCCACTGAAGGGCGGAGTTATACGTGGAAAACTACTGCCCTTGAAAGAAATCTCATTAAGAATCATATCCTGGAATTCTTTCTCTTGAAGACGTAATGATAACGCCTCAGTAAGGTGGTCTACATATGATAAAGCATCTAAGTTAAGTCTATTAGACATCATTGTCGTTTCCAACGTCGTGGTTGGAATTGACATAGACGTCGAAAAAGACAATACCCAGTCTTCAGCCTCGTCGTCTAGACGCAGAGGAACTCTCAGTA
The DNA here is from genome assembly GCA_031216915.1 of Pictodentalium vernedei. Taxonomy (NCBI): domain Eukaryota; kingdom Metazoa; phylum Mollusca; class Scaphopoda; order Dentaliida; family Dentaliidae; genus Pictodentalium; species Pictodentalium vernedei. The sequence goes on along the minus strand of CM062290.1, from coordinate 137,717,974 downwards.
TGCCCTGTCCTGCCATTTCCTAGAATTGATGAAAGGCAGATTAGAGCATTTGCGGACAAGAAACTAGACAAGTGTGTTTTGGTAGCAAGCTTATATATATATAGCGTTGTTCAATAATTCGAAAGTTCTAGTGACATTATTGGACTTTGTCGGCAACTCAGGGACGATGTCCCTGAACCGATCAAAAACTCTGTGTCCAATGACGCTATTAGTCTCTTATCCAGCATCGCAGCATTCTAGTCTGACGGAACAATCTCTGGAAGATAATGCCGGAAGAAATGTATGGCATCTTCTGTTGTTCCGAAAGGGAAAGCTCGAAATCGTCCGAATCCCTTTTGCCATCCTGTCATACCCTATGAAGTGTTCGGTCGTCTGTACCTGATGCATCAGCGGAGCGAACCAACCCAGCGTCGTCGGATTATTCCTCATCCGACAGAGATTCTGTCGTTTGCTGGGATGCTGCGTAAGCTGTGCTATTTTGGATAGCACGTCCGTCACTGAGGCCTGTGGAGAAGCGGTCTTACGATGCTTTGCCGCTGGAAGCTCCGTGTTCGTTACCCTGTGTATACTTCTATTATGCGAGTGACCGGAGTGTACAGGCCTCGTGTCCCTTGGCTACCGGATGGCGTGACCTGTTCGCTGTGGAATCACTGAATGATGAAGCTGGCAGGATACTCGAGGTCACGTAGCCAAGTTGCGGTCGTGTGCGCTGCCGTGAGGATGAGGAAGCATTATCGACAGTCTCTCGGACTGTCTATATAACGGAGCGTCCCGAGCGGCGGACATATGCTCCGAATGCAAAACGTCTGTACCACAACATCCAGTCCCAGATGTTGTTGTACGAGAGAGGGACCTCTCTCGCTCGCAGCCGGGACGGACCTGGACGAGCTAGGAACCGGACTAACAGGCTTCCTCCGATCTCTCCTCTAATCCGTCGTCACTGGGTGTGTACTATTGTCTATTATAGTGCTCGCATCACCCAAATCTCCTTCCTGGACCGCAACGGACGAACCCGGCTGCTGAACCATTCAATGAATGGACGCTACACCGGGTGAGCTAGCGAATGTGAACGCCGTCGATCCTACTAGGAACCTCTTAGGCGATTGATGTATTCCATGAGCACTTACTGCCGCTAGCTCATCATTCAACTATGACGACAGAGGCACACTTTTGAAAGACATCTCAGTAACTTTGCGAACAAGAAACCAGACTTGCGTGTTAATACCAAGCATATATATATAAATAGCGTCGTTCAATAATTCGAAAGTTCCTGTGACATTATTGGACTGTGTCAGAACTGAGGGACGATGTCCCTGAACCAATCCAAAACTTTTTGTGTCCACCGACGCTATCAGTCTCTTATCTGGCATCGCAGCATTGTGGTCCGACGAAACAACCTCTAGAAGATAAAGCCGGATGACATATACAGCAGCTTATGTTGTTCCAAAAGGGAAAGCTCGAAATCCTCCGAATCCCTTTCGCTATCCTGTCGGACCATATGAAGTTTTCGGACGTCCGTACCTGATGTTTCAGCGGAGCGTCCCGACCCAGCGTCGTCGGATATTACATGATGCGACAGAGATACTGTCGTTGCTGGGATGCTGCGATAAGTTGTGCTATTCGGGATAGCACGTCCGTCACTGAGGCCTGTGCAGTAGCGGTCTTACGATGCTTTGCCGCTGGAAGCTCCGTGTACATTGACTCCTGCATACTTTTCTTATGCGAACGTCCGGAGTCTACAGGCCTCGTGTCCCTGGCTACCGGATGGCGTGACCTGGTCGCCGTGTATTCTCTGATTGGCGAAGATGACTGGATATCGGAGGTCACGTAGCCAAGGTGCGGTCGTGTGCACTGCCATGAGAATGAGGGAGCCTTATTGACAGTCTCTCCGGACTGTCTATATAACGGAGCGTCCCGAGCGGATGCTCCGAATGCGAAACATTTTGTACCACAACATCTGGGGCCAGATGTTGTTGTACGAGAGAGGGGCCTCTCTCGCTCGCAGACCGGATGGGCCTGGACGAGCTATGAACCGGACTAATAGGCTTCCTCCATTCTCTCCTCTAATCCGCCGTCACTGGGTGTGCACTTGGTTGTTTTATAGTGCTCGCATCACCCAAATCTCCTTTCTAGACCGCAATGGACGAACCCGGCTGCCGAACCATTCGATGAATGGACGCTACACCGGCGAGCTAGCGGACGTCAAAGGCCGTCGATCCTACTAGGGATCTCTTAGGCGATTGACGTATTTCCATGAGCACTTTTCCGCTAGCTCTTCATTAATTGTGACGACGGAGGCACACTTTTGGAAGACATCACAGATACATCACCCTGTTCTTGATCGTCTGAAATAGAGATTGATAAACTAGAGTGACCCTGCGGGGAAAGGACCGGCATGGCCATTTCCCCGCTAACATACCGTGACACACGCTTTCCATGTTGTCATCGAAAATAACACATACTGAACAGGAGTTAGTGCGAGTACACTGACTATGTTTATGCAATGATTATGAAAGTCAGAGGAAGATTTCCTCTTAATCCAATTGAACAATATCCTTTCATTGTGAAAAGAAAACAAAGTCCTAGTACTCGCACCAACCCCTGCAAATCAAAATACATAATAACATGATGCATTAACATAGAAAAAGTAATTGAAATCCAAATATTTTTTTTTTTAAATATTTTTTCAGAAAAGCCCAAGTTTCTGAAAAGTAACACTGAGCCCCAATGGATCCCAAGCCTAAGTGTGGACAAAAATTTTAAAAATATTTAAAAACATTTAATGCAACACTTACGAATAATAATAATGTATCTAGATATGATTAAACTAACACCAAGATATTATTTTCAAGAAATCCCCCTCACACAGAGGCTGTTGTCAATGTAAACAAGAAGTGTAAAAACACCAGAAACATGACTCCAGGCACTGATAACCCTGGCCCGAAATCAGTTACCAATAATACACTATCTGATGCAAAACAGAGACTTCCAGGGAAGAAACTACAGAGCATCAGATGGTAGATGCAGAACACTACGCCTAAACACCCAAGGGTGAAGACGTAAACATGGGGAAAAGAACAGAATTCATTCTGTTATCCAGCTAAAACTCCCAAGAAATTTTAGTAATAATATTACAGAAAATATGCCAAAAGCATGGGAGAATAGCAAGGGGGGACTTAAAGGAAAGGGAGAGAGGAAAACACTGAACAAGCAGTGTAACTTTATAGCAAGAATGACCACAACAGGCCGTTGCCTCGAAAATAGGTAACTTAACACAATTTCATTAAAAAATTTTAAGTTACAGCCCTGATTATTTTCTGTCATTCATTTTTCCTCTCCTCCTTCTATATCCTCCTTAGAACCACCATTTCTGTAATATTTATGTGTCTGGCATCATTTAAACTGAGATTTACAAGCACAAAGATCAGTCAGATGTTAACTGATGAAGGGCCAAACAAAGAATGATTAATGGCGCCAATTTCGGGACGTCCTTGACACTGTGCATGCGCAGTGGAGGTGAAGTATGGAGGGCCATTCAGGACATGATTTCTTTGGTTTTAGATGCAAATTTTGGGGATTGGGGAGCAAAATTTGTGTTTGGCCCTAGATTTTTAAGAGTTAGCACCAGCTATGTCTGGGTCATTGGTACAGTATAAAAATATTGAAAAAGGAAACATGGAAAATAAAATGGAAATAAGCATTTAAGTGTGATGTTTGGAGTAATTACCCAAATGTATTTTTTGCCCAGGTATTATTTTTTTGAGCTGTGTTAACCCACATCTACAGTAACGTTTGTCATTATTACTAGTAAATCGGGTACACTCGAGTAAAAAAGTGTGTGGGGGATGATTTAGATGCTGAGTGATACGAATCGTCTCGTATTTCTGAAGCAGAACACTGTACAGATTTGGCTGGAAGTAACTCGAAATTAGGAAACTTCTTTTTATTTTGGCCGCTACATCGATAAGTATTATGAAATATCTGTAATTACCGATGTTGCAACAATACTGTTTATCAACTGGAAAAGTGGTATATTATCAATGTTTGGCAATATGCTTTATTCGAAATTCAGTTCGAAAAATGTTCTAAGTTTTGGAAATTGATTTATGAGAAAATGGTCTCTGCATGATTAATGTCGTCCTTGTGTTTGGGTTTCATTTGAAATTCAGTTTGAAGTCAAATGACTGAAATATCGTATGTAAAATGTCAGTTATATTATATAGGTCAATACATGTGCATGTTTGGGTAATTTAATCAATGGGTTTGGGTCGAAATTATTGATTTTACTGAAGCTCCACCCATGATTGATCATGTGACACAAACAATTGTCAAAGTACCTCCCTATAAAAAAACCGCACCATTCGGACTGTCCGATTGACTGGGTTGTTTCTGGCGCATTTTAAGAGTCTTCTGTAGTTGTATAGAGCTGTGTAGAAGTATTCTAACAGTCTGTTATAGCTGTATAGAGCTGTGTAAAAGTGTTCTAAGAGTCTGTTGTAGCTGTATAGAGTTGTGTGAAAACATTCTAAGAGGAAGGGTAAATGTATATATATAGTTAATTCAATGTAGAATTAAGTGATAGTGGTTATTGTTACTGTGCTTTGATTTGTGCATTTCATTTGACTCTTCAAAGTTATTTAATTTTAGAGCATTGAATGAAATTGAATTAAAGTTTAATAATATACAGAAGTATATTTACTTAGGTAAATTAAACAAGAGCTGGACTTTCGTCCGGTGCATACCCCCACATGGTGTACTGCCAAGTGTGGGCATACCTATGACCAACAAATATTATTTATGAATATTCTCGTTTGGACTGACGGACGGAGACACAAATGGTCGGAAGCAATCCAGTATGCCCCCCCCCCCCCCTTCCATTTTCTTCAAAAGTTTTGAACAATTTCCAACAATTTCTAAGTCAAAAGGTATGGTAAATTGTTTGGTGTTTGGAAGTTTTATGCAATGAGGCAGACGCCTTTGTCATAGGCAAACTGCATGCCATATTTCAATGAAATCTGATAACCCATACCTGAGATACAGGCTGAACAGACAAATAATGTCTATTTCCTAAAAAGGGGGATAACTCTAAAAAGAAAAATGTGAGAAATATCGTTGAATCCTTTTTTTCAAAGCCTATACCATAAGCAGTGTTCATGGCAAATTTCATTGCAATAGAACATTCGGTACCCGAGATACAGGCTGAACAGACAAAATTTGGCTTGGACGGACACAATTTCTAAGTGAACAAAGAATAAAAAAAAAAAATAACTAGTGTGGACATACCTATGACCAACAAATATCAAAATGAGTGTCGATACGGTGTATTTGTTCATTACGCCCCTCTCCATAATGCCACTAAGGATGGAGAGGGACGTGATGAACAAATACACCGTATCGACATAATCACACTAGGTAAATATGGCGTCATTAATAAGAGCTTATCGCCTCACATAACTAACACCAAACCATACCGGTAGGAAGAGAATAACCTCCTCTAACATACAGTATCATGCCCAATAGGACAATGAACTCAGCCTAGCTGAAGCAGCTAAAGGTCTTCCTATACGTGAAGACAATAAAAGGCTGATAACTGTGGCGTTAGTCGCTCGATAAGAAGATTTACAACGCTTGCCATAGCTAAAAGTCTTCATCTCCATGAAGACAGATATATTGGTGTAAGTTGTGACCTTGACGGCTCACTGAACGTAGACTTACAACTATCGTCGCGCAAGGTAGGGAATGAAGAGCCGCTATTTAACAGCCCTAAATTCCCAAAGAGACAGCATTCCCAAGAGAAAATAAATTCAGTTATGTCACTGCATAATTACTGGAACAATCTCGCTTATTATTCTAGCTAGGCTACTATGGTGTAAACAATAAGACTCAAGACTATGACACCTATGGAAACAAACCGAAAAGCACTGTACCTTATCGGTTTTATTCCCAAAAGACAAAGGTCAGAGCCTGGCTAACATAGCTAGAAGTCTTCCTCTTTGTGAAGACAGATATCTTGGTGTAACTAGCGACTTGAAAGCTCACGAAATGGAGACTTACAACCATCGTCGTGCAAGGTAAAGAATGACAAGCCGCTATTCTAACAGCTGTAATTCCCAAAGAGACAGTAATCTAAAGGTAGCTATGCAGTTATGTATCTTCGTCTACCTGAAGACATATTTGTGTCACTTGCAGCATTGAAAGCTCACAAAGTGGCAACTTACAACAATAGCCACAAGAAAAGACCGCTGTAACAGTACATAAGGCGACTATGACGTCCCCAATGACATCAAATGTCTTGATACCAAGGAATAGAACACCGAGAGGGAAAAGACGTACTTATTCCCTCTAACGGCTCTATTCCAAACAGGACAGCTGTCTCAGCCTATCTATGCACTATTCGTCCGACTTCATGTTCTGGATCAGACCTGCACCCCTTTTTGGAGTCACTATACTGACGACCTCCGGAGTAAGTATAAGAGGGTTTATTGTACCCTTCTGAGAATTCCCTTAACTGACTAAGTGGAACGGCCTCGCTTACCGCGGTATGCTGAAGAGTGTTGAGATGCAGACTTCAGTAGCAGTGTATTGGAAGCTTTCTTGTAGCCTGTTCATAGACTAACGAAGGCTCATCGTCAAATAGAGTATATCCAGAGACCAGAGCAACTCGGAGAGACCTTTTCACCTTGTCATCTATAAGTGATGACGACGCAAATGTAGCATCACATCTGATCAACTTCCAATTTGCCTATGTCAGGGCGGAGTTATACGTGGCATACATGACTGTCCTGGAAAGAACTGTAAGCAAGGAACAAATGTCCTTGAATTCCTTCCCATTAAGACGTTGCACCATAGCTCTGGTGAGGTGATCTGCATAGGACATCATGTCCAGATTTGCTCTATTGGATGAAATAGCAAATTCCATCACATCCGAGCGTATTCTGAATGATGCAGGTGGGGACATATTTTCATCCCCGGTCTGCTCATTTAAATGCAGAGGAGCTCTCTGAACATCTTTTCCAACCGTTTTAAATGAACGTAGTCCAAGGAACGGTATATTTATTGAAGATGTCGATAAGAAACCGGGTGAATATGGTGTAACATGGCCGAAGGACTCCAACACCCGTCGAGAAGGTTTTGGGAAGGAAAGAAATCCTCTTTCCTCCACACGAAAATTGCTTTAGAGATGACAGTGGATTCTCTATAATACTCGCAACTTGTGGATCAAGATCAGGTGGAACAAAGTCAGTATAGTATTGATAAATAAAATTTATCGCTACCATATGCTGTTCCGAAAGGAAAGGGTACTCCTCTTCCTTGCCCCTTTCACCATCCGATTGATTCAGCTGTGACATTTGGTCATTTGCATTTGCATGTACAGATGACTGGACCAACCCAGCACCGTCCGACAGCTTACCACTGGAGTCTGCACTTGCTGGGATGCTGCAATCAGGGTTTATTGTACCCTTGTGAGAATTCCCTTAACTGACTAAGTGGAACGGCCTCGCTTACCGCGGTATGCTGAAGAGTGTTGAGATGCAGACTTCAGTAGCAGTGTATTGGAAGCTTTCTTGTAGCCTGTTCATAGACTAACGAAGGCTCATCGTCAAATAGAGTATATCCAGAGACCAGAGCAACTCGGAGAGACCTTTTCACCTTGTCATCTATAAGTGATGACGACGCAAATGTAGCATCACGTCTGATCAACTTCCAATTTGCCTATGTCAGGGCGGAGTTATACGTGGCATACATGACTGTCCCGGAAAGAACTCTAAGCAAGGAACAAATGTCCTTGAATTCCTTCCCATTAAGACGTTGCACCATAGCTCTGGTGAGGTGATCTGCATAGGACATCATGTCCAGATTTGCTCTATTGGATGAAATAGCACATTCCATCACATCCGAGCGTATACTGAATGATGCAGGTGGGGACATATTTTCATCCCCGGTCTGCTCATTTAAATGCAGAGGAGCGCTCTGAACATCTTTTCCAACCGTTTTAAATGAACGTAGTCCAAGGAACGGTATATTTATTGAAGATGTCGATAAGAAATCGGGTGAATATGGTGTAACATGGCCGAAGGACTCCAACACCCGTCGAGAAGGTTTTGGGAAGGAAAGAAATCCTCTTTCCTCCACACGAAAATTGCTTTAGAGACGACAGTGGATTCTCTATAATACTCGCAGCTTGTGGATCAAGATCAGGTGGAACAAAGTCAGTATAGTATTGATAAATAAAATTTATCGCCATCATATGCTGTTCCGAAAGGAAAGGGTACTCCTCTTCCTTGCCCCTTTCACCATCCGACTGATTCAGCTGTGACATTTGGTCATTTGCATTTGCATGTACAGATGACTGGACCAACCCAGCACCGTCCGACAGCTTACCACCGGAGTCTGCACTTGCTGGGATGCTGCAATCAGCTGCGCAATCTGAGACAGCAAGTCTGTTACCTAGGCTTGAGGAGTAGCGGTTTTCTGTTTTTTTCGCCACTTGCTACTCCTGGGACTGAGATCCGGAGATAGATCTCTTCTCCAAACGTCCCGATGTACAAAGCCTTGGATCGCCAGCTACCCGGATGGTCCGACTTCATGGGTGATGACCGGCTCCATCTTTGAGCAACTGGCTGGATACCCAAAGGCGGGTAGCTAGCATGCAGTTGTGTGTGCTTTTATAGCATAGCGGGGAAGCCATGACTGAAGCCAACCCCGGCTGCAGTCTAGACAGAGCATCCTGAGTGGCAGGCGGACATATGCTCCGACACGTGCAAGTTTCTCAAAACAACATTTGGCCCCAAATGTTGTTGGGTTAGAGAGGGACCTCTCCCGCTCACGGTCTTATCAGACCTCGGCGAGACTCCGTTAAGAAAACTTGGTTCCGGCTTGTGCAAGTTTCTCATAACAACCTCTGGCCCCAGAATTTGTTGGGTTAGAAAGGGGCCTTTCCCGCTCGTGGCCTGATCAGACCTAGCCAAGCCTCCCAACAAGAAACTTGCTGACTTCCTCCCCATTTCCGTCATCGCTGGGTGAGCTTTTGTTTTTAAGGTGCTCGCTCAACCCAAATCTACACTTCCTTCGACCGCAACAGACTTACCCGGTGTCATGGCTCCCACGGACGGAGTAACCACTTCAACGGTTGAGCTGGCTGCTTGCAAGGGATTAAGAACACTAACTAGAGGCCTTATCCCTTACTTAATATTCATGAGCACCTTTGCAGCTAGCTTTGTTTGCTCAACAGAGCACGACGACGGTACCACACTTTGGTGGGTGTCACAATACCATCACCATGTTCCTGTTCCTCTGAAAAAGAAGCTGAAAAACTTGAATTATCTTGCAGTGAGAGCACTGACATAGGCATCTCACCACCAACAATGTACTGTGACCCGTTACAAACGTCTGTCATCCCAATTCACACCTAAAGGACAAGAATCTGCAGGAGTACATCGACTACAGGCAAGGCAACAAGCTTGTAAATCTGAGGAAGACTTCCTCGCCTTGTATTTACAGCAGTAAGCTTTCATGATTCAATCAAAATAAGTCGATAGTACTCCAACAAACTCCACAATAAATATATGATAAAGATACATAAATAATTGCAATCAAAACCAAAATCGAAAAATTAAATTTAAAAATTTTTTCGAAAATGTTTTGAAAAAGCCTACGTTCCCAAAGGGAACATGAAGAGCCCAAGGGCATCCCGATAGAACCTAAGTGTGGACAAAATCCAAATTTTTAAGCTACACTACTGGAATCATAATCAATGTATCTTACAACAATTCTACAGCAATATAATATCTAAATTTCACATATATTTAAAGATGTTGTCAACGTCAAAGGAAAACAAAACAGAAACAAGACATCAGGCACAGAAAAAAGGCCCAAAATCAGTAACTGATTTTAACTCTTTGAGACTTTAATTTATCCTGATGTTCAAACGTCCCTGAGAATTCAGTTTCTTCAACATTTTTCAAAATGCGACTTCAAGCGTCGGAAAGTACAAATAACAAGATATTTTTCACATTAGTGATTATTAAGTCTTGACAGCAGGATTATATTAATATTTTAAGCTGCGATAACAGTTTGTTCAACGGTTGTCACTATTTGGGAAATAAGAGGAAATGAGGTTAAAACTTTAACCCTTTACCCAACGCAGACGATATCAAAATTTATTATTTTAAATACCATTTTTAAAAGATTTTCAAAAAATTTCAACAAAACCATATCATGTGACCCCCTCGTTGGAACGAGCTCGACGAGCTCGTTCCAACGTGGGGGTCACATGATATGGTTTTGTTGAAATTTTTTTAAAAATAATATTTTTTCAACTGCTGAATTTGCATATTACGCGGGCAGTTGCGGGCGATTCGTTAGGTAAAAGGTTAAAAAATCGAAAAATAATGACAAAACAAATGTCATAAGACGTACAAAAGTATCAAAGGGTTAAAGCAACCATATGTAAAGCAAGATCTTCAAACGAAGGAATAAACGATACATCGGATAGAAGATGCAAGACCAAAATGACCTAACATCCCTAGGGTGAGGACGTAACCCATGAGGATAAACAGAGAAAACATTCTGTAATACACGTTAAACTAAAAAATTTTGATAAAAAACAGCCAAAAAGCATAGGAGTTTAACAAGAGGACTTCCAGGATTGATAGGGAAGGAACACTTAACAAACAGTGGATAAATCATTAGAAAGAATGATGACATCAGGCATATGTCCCGAAATTGGGAAACATGAAATAATTTTTATAATTATTATAAAGTTACAGCCCTGAACATTTCTAACCACCATTGTTCAGTTCCATCATTCATTTCCAGCCTTGGATCCACCAATTTTACCATTGATTTGTGTCTGGCAGCCTCAAAAAGGAGATTTAAAAGCACAGATGTCAGTTCATTGTTGCTGACTTTAGGGCCAAACAAAGAATGATGTTGGCACCAATTTCGGTCTCTTCCTGACCACTGCACATGCACAGAGAGTAAAAGTATGAAGGGCCAGATAGGACTTTTAATTTTCAGTTTTGTATGCAAATTTTGGGGATTGGGGGTTCAAAATTTGTGTTTGACTCTTGATAATATCGAGTTTGCACCAGCTAGTCTGGGCCATTGGTTGTCGTATAAAATATATTCGTGTGTGCCAAATTTTGCTGTTGTGTTGTATATACACATATATACATATGTTTGTTGTGAATAAATTTAATAGTAGTTGAGATTTGTATTTTATTTTCTAAGTCATTGTTGGCTTTTGAGCTCCCCATCAATTTGAAGTGTTTAAAGAGTGTTTTCCTTGAACGTGGGGTGAGTCATCCTGACTGTGACAACGCTGTTTCACTGGGCAACCAGTGATCCATAGGGATATTGCGAATAGGAAGTAGCAGCCTTAGGGGTTCTTTGGTTGCTGGGGTTCTATTAGGTTTCCCAACTCCTATACCCAAGAGCTCCTAAGCGTCACAGCAGAAATATGCATACCTTTGGGATATTGTCACCAGAAAAGCTTTGCATGAAATTTGAAAAGGATTCAATGAACAGTTCTCCTTACCGACTGATGACATGTTTTGAGTCTAGATTATAAGAAATTTGAAGGAATAACAAAGGGCAATAACTCACCAGAAGACTATGTATGAAATTTGAAAAGGATTCAAAGCAGTGTTCTCCTTAAATTGTGATGACAATTTTTTATAGCAGGTTTTAGGCAATATGGAAAAAAAATCAAAGGGCAATAGCTGTGGAAGAAATGACCCAGTGAGGGTGATTTGTGAACCCATTGACTTCACTGAATGACTTTCCTCACAGTGTGATGACAAGGATCAGATATGATGTTCATGACAAACATGACCAACATTTCTAGCTTTGATACTCAGAAAATGCTTCAATTGTTCAGAATATATCAGTCGGGTAGAAAAGTGAATTGGAGGTTTGCTTTCCAACCAACTGAAATTTTTCAGAAGAGTGAATCTAAACATAGGCATTGACCTATTAGTGTGCTAGGCTGGTTCCAGACCAAAACCGCATCAAATCTCTTTCAGAATTAGAATAGTCACCAGAGAGCTAGATATTCCTGCTACATAATAATAAAATGTACAGTGATATCTGATTGCAATTGTGGATATGTATTTGGGCCCAGTCACTTTTTTCATTTACATATTTCTTAAATATGGCCATTCATCTTAACAGGACAGTTTTCAGCAGTAAACAAATTTGTATTTATCAAAAAGCTAGCAAACACCTCAGTTAGCAGATTGTAACAACAATAGTGAAGCATGGAGGAGGAAATGTTATTGTGTGGGATTGTTTCAGTGTAGAGAATGCTGGTTCCAAGGACAGAAATCACAAAAAAAGAACAGTACCATACAATTCTAGAAAGACATGCAGATCCATCACACATGAGAATAATTGGAAAAGATTTTGTTACACAGAAAAGTAATGACCCTGAACATTCATCCAAACTTTGCCAGAGTTACATCACAAAAAATGAAGAGAGAGTGTTGAAAAACAGGACTTGGCCTTCACAATCCACTGACTATCTCCCATCAAACTGATATGAGATGAACTTGATCGAGAAGTCCCAACAGATTAAGACTACCAGTGAGAAAGAATTCTTTCAAAACTTGCAAAAAGCCTGGGATGACTTACAGCAACATATTTTGGAAAACTATTAGACAGACTCCAAAGAATATGTTTAGCCTGTAATCAAATTAAAGCTAAATGGGATTATCTTCATGCAAGTTGTGTATAACCCTTAAGAGCCTAATTCAACTTTAATCCCATTTTTAAAAAAAAAAACAGGTGCCCCAACATGCAGTTTGGGGGTAAGCTTGCAAGTTACATTTGAAGTGCTATGGCAGTTGTTTCTAAGCAAGTCTTGGCTGCCTACACAGGCAGCCAAGACTTGCCAAGAAACAACTGCTGTCACAAAATGTGGATTGTCAAAGAAAAATCAAAATGTATAAAAAAATCTCTAGGCCCTTAACCCTTTACCTCACATGAAAAGCAGATGATTCTTACAAACAAAATTCTGGAGTAACTAATTCTTTTCATTTTTTGTCTCAAAAACATAGGTTATGACCCCTATGAAAACTAGAGCGCACTGTCACAGTACTGAAACTGCGACGCTTCATGCAACGCCAATGATCTTTTAAAACTTGGTGACAAAAAAACTCGTTGGTGACAAGTTCATAAATGTGACTGAAATTATCCAAATGACATGCACTATTGAGAGGGTGTAGACATCATGAAGATACACTTGCATACCAAGTATGGTGTCATTCCATCAAGTATTTTAGGAGTTATGATGTTTTAAAACTTGTTGGTGACAAAAAAACTTGTTGGTAACAAAAAAACTCGTTGGTGACAAGTCCATAAAAGTGACAGAAATTATCAGAATGATGTGCACTATTGCGAGGGTGTAGACATCATGATGATACACTTGCATACCAAGTATGGTGTCATTCCATCAAGAATTTTATGAGTTATGGTGTTTTTTAAACTCGTTGGTGACAGACCGACATTGTCACATATGGAGCTGCTTGTCGCAGGTAAAAAAAAATGAAAATTAATTGGCAATTTTCGGGAATAGCTCTGGCCGGTTTTGGCCATTACGTTGTCTAAAGGATTAAGAGATAAACTTACTTTCTACTCAGAATTCATCTATGTGCTTCATTACAGTGTAAAAGTCAAGAAAAATGTTCATATTTTGATCAGTTATTCAATAAACATCAATATAAGTTTTCAGATAACTTCCTATCTGGACTTCTTTTTAAAAAACACAAATGGCCTAATATGTTTAGTCTGTTGTGTAAGTACACTGTCAACTGAGAAAATCTATGTATTTGAGGAAACGCATGAACAGAATAAATAAAACATACAGTAACTTTTAACTGGTATGTGACGGTACCACAAAAAGTTTGACCAGATTTCTTGAATTTCAAGGACTGATTTAAAAGGAATTACAAAATAACAAATTCCACAACTTTCAAGATTTCTTTTTGACAAAAATAAGGTAATTATAGCTGGAAATGGAAAAAATAGAGGATAACTTCTTTTTTATTAAATTCTAGAAAATACAATAAATATTTTTCATTGACTATCTATACCTGTATATATTTGTCTGCCCATCTTTCTTTCCTTGGCTGCTGTATATATTGGCATGTTTGAAGATATTGTAGATGACATTTGGTACCTGGGTAATAAATACTGTCTTGAAAGTAACATAGGATGTGTTTTAGTTGTCACTGGTCTTGTCAGACTGGAATTTAGCACATTTTCTTTTTTTTGGAGTTGTCATGTATATCCCCATTTATATGGAGATTAACAAGATGTAAGTAAACAAAACAAGAGCAATGCAAAGCATGGCATATGCCCCCGACAGTGTCATAAAAGGGTAGGTAAGTCTCTTGGCAGCATAACCAAATCAAAAGGAAGCTTCCTCTAGACACCAATAATGCATAAAAAAACAACATTGATTTGAGTCAGCATTCATTAGTTATAGGACGGAAACCAAATTCAATATGGCCACCATGGTGAATAAAACTGGCCACTGGTGGCCATCTTGGTTCAGCTGATGGGCCCAAAATCGAAAGGAAGCTTCCTCTAGACATCAACAATGCATAATTAAAAAATAAAAATTATTTGAGTCAGCATTCATTAGTTATTGGACGGAAACCAAATTCAATATGGCTGCCATGGTGGCCATATTGAATTGGCTAGGTGGACCAAAATCGAAAGTAAGCATTGTCTAGTCATCCACAAGTTACCCCTAAAATTATGCTTTGATCAAATAAGCAGTTCTTCAGTTATTTGACGGAAACCAAAAGTTAATGCCGGATGCCGGACGGATGGGCGGACATGGTGAATACATAATGCTTCGAAGATTCACTCGGGGGCATAATAAAAAGTAAAAAATAACTGCTCTGTTGATAAATAAACTTTTTACAAATACAATATTTTTGCTTACCAGAGCTTCTTCTTCAAACTTCTCAAATTCTGCAAAATTAGTTTCCACCTTCAGTAGAGTTTCTCCAGGATCTTTGTTTTTCTCTTCTACAGATTCTATTTTCCTTTCCAAAGCAAACTGGAACTGTTTAAAAAATAATCAGTAGAACAAATTGGACATAAGAAGGTCTCTTGACTAAATTATACTGAAAATTTTTAGTCCCCCTGAACACTAATCTCGCAATGTCAAATTTTAACTCCTTGCATGTCACTGGCGGATGTTCCTGCCCAGGGCAGGAAATCTCTTGCCATTAATATAAATAAAATTTGTGGATATTTACGCAAACTTTCTCCTGTAAATTGTCTAGACTTTTTGACCAATAACTTCTCAAGTCAAATATTCATGAAATTTTCATCAAATCTTGTCATGGCTGCTGTGAAGCAAAGTACTTTAACCCTTTACCTAACGAATCGTCCACATCTGCCTGCATAATTTCCAAATTTAGCAGTTGAAAATTTTTTTTTTAAAACGTTTCAATAAAACCTTATCATTGCAACGAGCTCATTGAGATCATTCCAATGAGGGGCACATGATATGATTTTGTTTAAATTGTTTGAAATTCTTTTTTTTTAAAAACAATAATTAAAAAAATAAATTTTGATATCCTGTGCATTGGGTAAAGGGTTAAAATTACTCAACGGGTTAAGAATTAAAGCAAAATAATGCAAGTAACAATTTAAATATCTTGTTTGACAGAGCAAATTGGGCTCTATCAAACAAGAGATTCAAATGGATAAATTCCTAGCTTCATTATGGGAAAAATTGGTTTCCTGAAATTTGGTATTTCAACATCAGTGTGCAGAAAGTTAAAGAAAAAAAAGTCTGTTAAATTTTGTCATGGCTACTGAACCACAGCCAAGACTCAGTTTGCAACATAGAAAAAAATGAAAAACTAGATGTATCAGTATGACATGTATGCCCCTGCAAGCAAAAAAAGTCTGGAAAACCGATTCTCTGATTTTTCACAGCATAAACTAAGTTCAAGGTCAATAACTCCATGAAAAATCATATGACCAGGACAAAACGCAGAACTCAATTTGTAGTAGAGCTGTGCAGTTAACCAAAAACAGAGACCGAAACAATTACAGAAAACCAGTCGTCCCGGGTTCAAAATTAAATGTTGAAAATCTCTAATCAGATTTTCACCTCTCAGAATAATAAGTGAGACAACATAAAGTTATCTTTATTTTGAAACTTTAGAGTCGCGATATCCCTTTTTCAGAACAGCTGCACTAGTAATTTGTATCACATTCGAGTGCTGCATTCACCAGAATACTGTGAAAATTGGTGACAAAATTGACTTCTCATGCATCGGGTTTTTACTTGAGTTGAAAAAAGTCGTTAACAGTGTTATAGACAATGTTTTACTATGTCACACATATAATTTTACAACAAACTCAAAGCAAGAAATCATTTTCTTGAACTTGAAATTCTTGAGATATTTGACACAAATACATTGCAATTCAGAGTGTATTGCACACATGCTTTGCCATGGTTATGGAGTCCCCCCACTGACAATGACAGTCACAAAAATTAACAACTATTGCGCAGTATTCCCAGTTTATTGAATTCATATGTCAGGAGACTTTTGGATTAATTAATGTTTCCGGCAGCAATTTAACAATAAATCACTCTCCCTTATCCATTTACTGTAGTTCCATCAGATGAGTTGAGAAAATTACAGTTTCAAGCAATTAGACAGGGAGTGCTGAAAATTGTGTGACGTGTGCCCTCCCCACTCTTTAAAAGTGTTGAGATACTGATGAAAGCACAAGCGATGATGTGGGATGGGGGAAACTGTAAGGAATTTTTGAAATCCTTTATTAAATGGAGACTTCTTGAGTCTCCTGGGATAAAACAGTTACGTTATTTTTTTGACGTCAAAATGACGTTTTAGCAGCATGTTGAAAACTTTAAACTTCAGTGAATAACAAGTGACCAAGAGTTATAATAGCTTTTGACTGCACAATTCTTGAAGTGATACTCTAATAAACTTGTTACTTCAAGAATAATGCAGTACAAAATTACAACTGTTGGTCAGATCTCCATTCACGATACAGTCTCCCCCCCCCCCCCCCCCCCCCCCCCCCCACACACACACACACACTTTAACTGTTGACATAGGAATGAGGACCATGGTGCCCCCCTACCCCACACCTTCCAAGTTTTGGGTCCCAGAGTTACTACCCCTGACCCTGCTACTATCAAAGATTGAATTTGACTTGGATATCTTGATAAAGTGTCATGTTCTGTTTTATTTTGAAAATGGGTCAATTTCAAGTTTTTATTATTTACTGCAAAATAATCTTCCAATAAGCAGTGTATGCATTGTTATGTTTGTACAATGAAAACCAAAACCAAAATCATAGCTAAAGTTTTTAAAGAAAAGCTGAACTGTAACCAAAACAAACCTGAATTTTCAAAACCGCACAGCTATAATTTGTAGGCACCCATGACAAAGTCACATGCCAGAAATCCAGGGCTCGATTTAACTGGATTCGCATAGCGATTTTTCAATCAATTTTCAGCTATAGCTAATCAATTTAACATGACAGAAACATATAAATACAAGGAAATGATAATCAAAGTATATCCAAGTCAGTAAACTGCTATTCAATTTTTAAAAATTAAATCGACCCCTGCAGAAATCAACCAATTATCTCAATGTATGGAGAGAAAAAAAAGTCCAGAAAAGTATTGTTTTGGAATGATGGTTGGACATTTTATGGTGGGGTATAAAGAATGAATCTAAGGATAACCATTGGTTGAAACAATGAGAGCTGAATATACAACTGATACTAAATACTACTACAAGGTTTAATAACTCCATGTAATTGTTATCAAAGCCATTGTCTTTGTGAAATAGTAACAGCAAATGAAAGAAGAAAATCCCCATGAGGCGAGGTCCAATGTCACATCATAGAAGAAATTTAACAGATATCACATTTTTTTAAAAACTACTGAAACTAGAAACTTATAGGAGCAGTTAAAAGGCGCTACAGTGACCTAAATTTTTATACTGTACCAATGACTCAGACTTAGCTGGTGCTAACTCTTTAAATTTCAGGGCCAAAGACAAATCCCCCCCCCCCCCCAAATTTGAATCAAAATCAAAAAAAATCCATGTCCTATGTGGTCCTCAAATTGGTGCCAAATCTTCATTCTTTGTTTGGCCCTTCAATCAGTAACATCTCACTGATATCTGTGCTTATAATCTCAGTTAAAATGATTCCAGACACAAAATCATGAAGGAAATGGTGGATCTAAGGATGAAATAAGAGGTTGGGAGGAAGAAACAGTGGAAGGATGTGTTCAGGGCTGTAACTTATAATTTTTATGCAAAATTATTTCTTGTTCCCTAATTTTGGGGCATGGGCCTGATGTTTTCATTCTTGCTATGAAATATCCATTGTTTGTTCAGTGTTTCTTCTCTCCCTTTCCTTGATACCCCCCTAGCTAATCTCCCATGCTTTTGGCATAATTTTTCAAATTTTTTTACTGAAATTTCTTGGGAGTTTTTAGCATAGTAACAGAATATTTATTCTGTTTTCCACATGGTTACGTCCTCACCCTAGGGGTGTTTAGGCATTTTGGTCATGCATCTACCATCCGATGTATTGCAGTTTCTTCTGTGGAAGTTTCTGTTTTACATCGGATAGATTTCGGGCCATATTTTCAGTGCCTGGAGTCTTGTTTCCGGTTTTTATTCACTTTTGTTTACGTTAACAATGGTTTCTTCTGACAGTGATTCCTTGACCTTCTATAAGGTTTTGTTCATAGCCAGATACATTAATATTGTCCATAAGTGTAACATTAATTTTTAGATATGTTTTAAAATTTTTGTCCACACTTAGGCTTTTTTGGGATCCATTTGGGCTCATCGTTCCCTTTGGGAACTTTTTTCGAAAATATTTTTCTTTTGAATTATTTTTCGAAATTTTTGTAATGTATTATATTATTATTATGTATCTTTGTATTTCAAAGGTTAGTGCGAGTACGACGGCTGTTTAATATTTTTACAAAATATGAAAGAATATTGTTCAAATTGTAAATCGAGGAAGTCCTCCTCTGATTCTCATGTTCATTGCATTTGCTGTAGTCAATGTACTTGCACTAATTCTTGCTCAGTGTGTGCCAATTGGGATGACAAACATTGGAGACGTGTGTCACGGTATATTGTTAGTGGTGAGAGGTCCATGCTGGTCCTCTCGCCACAGGGTCACTCTAGTTTTTCAGTCTCTTTTTCAGAAGAACAAGAACAGGGTGATGTTTCCGTGATGTCTTCAGGAAGTGTGCTTCCGTCATCGCAATCAAATGAAGAGCTAGCGGCAAAAGTGCTCAACGAAATACGACAAGTGCCTGGATCTTTAGTAGGATTGATGACCTTGTCACCAGCTAGCTCGTCCGGTGAAGCTATCACTCGAAAAGTGTGTGATGTGACGCCGGGTTCGTCCATTTCGGTCCAGGAGAGGAGAAGGGGTGTTGCAAGCACTATAAACTTGGATTGCGCACACCTGGCGATGACGGATTGGAGGATGGAACGGAGGAAGCCAGACAGTCTGGTAGCTAGCTCATCCAGGTCTACACGGACCACGAGCGAGAGAGGTCCCTCTCTCTTACAGCAACATCTGGGCCCAGATGTTGTTGTACATAATGTTCGTCAGTCGGAGCATACGTCCATTCCTCCTGCTCGGGACGTTCCGTTGCATACAGTCCGGCCCGGCTAGTCTACTGACTTCCTCTTCCACACATCAGCACACACGACCGCACCTTCGCTATGTGACCACAGATATCCAGCCTGCTTCGCCGACCAGGGACTCCACGTCGACCAGGTCACTCCATCTGGCAGCCAAGGACACGAGGCCTTACCAGTCGGGACGTTCGCATAAAAGAATTATGCAAGAGTTACCGTCCCAGGAGCTTCCAGAGGCTAAACTACGTAAGACCGCAGCACCACAGGCCTCCGTGACGGACTTGCTATCACAGATAGCACAACTCATCGCAGCATCCCAGCAACCTTCAGAAACTCAGGAACTGTCTGAGGAAGCTGGGTCGGTACGTCCCCCCTGCAGTGTCAGAAAGGGACGACCGAGATTCACATTTGGTGCAGTCTGATGGTGAAAAGGAATCAGCAGAGCTGGACTTTTCCCTTTCCGAACAACATAAGGTGGCCGTAGATTTCATTCAGAAGTTGTTCCTCCAGACCAGAGAGCTGCGATACCAGATAAGAGACTAATAACGTCACTGGACACAGACTTTTTCGGCTGGGATACAGACGTCGCATCTGAGTTTCCGGCCCAATCCAGAAATGTCTCACGGACATCTGAACTTCTGAATGACGCTATATTCAGGCTAGCCTCTAAGACTGGCAGATCCAGTTTCTTATCGTCTCATGCTCTACATCTGCCGTTCATCAACAGTAGAAATAGATTTGAAATGGCAGGACAGGGCGTGCCAAGAGTTCCTCTGCATTTAGATGACCAGGCAGAAGACTTGGAGTTGTCATTGCCAGCATCTATGTTGATTCTCTCCAGTATATTGGAGACGACAATCTCGTCTAACAAAGCCAGTTTAGATGCCTTATCGTATGCAGATCACCTTACCAGAGCGTGATCACAATGTCTCGATGGAAAAGAATTCCAGGATGTTCAAACTTCCTTGAGAGTTCTTTCGAAGGCCATAGCATATTCCATGTATAACTCCGCCCTTTCAGAGGCAAATTTGGAGTTAGTCAGACGTGATGCTGCCCTGGCTTTATCCACAAGAGTGGATTCTAAGGTGAAAAACTCTCTTCGAGTCGCTCCGGTTTCAGGAGAGCTTCTCTTTGATGGTAAGCTTTCGCTAATCTATGATCAGATTACTAAGAAAGCTTCGAACTCTCTGCTCTTTAAGTCTGTTTCGAAAAAAAACAGACTCAGCAGAGAGGAGTAAGTCAGGGACTTCTGGGGCGAGTACGTCCAAGGAAAGTTCCTATAGAGGATCTAAGAAAGCCTCGTCTTACTCCAGAGACCGTCAGAGTAGCGACTCAGGTAGGGTCCGCAATGCTGGCTGAGACAACCGGTCAGATGCCCCTAGGTCGACTGGTCGAGGTGCGGGTCGGGGAGGACGTAGTTTCTCCTCCCGCAAGCCTTGCAGGTCCAGGAGGTGATGGTCAAAACCTCTATTGCGCTCCAGAGGGCGGAAGGCTGTCGAGATTCTTAACCAATTGGTTGTCAATTACGGACAACCCATGGGTTCAGGGGGTTATTTCGGAAGGTCTAAAACCGTCCTTCAAGAAAAAACCTCCATTAACACGAAGTCCATGTTGGACTCAGCTTCCGTCAAACCTTCAGAAGAGAGATTCGCTTCTATCATAAGTCCAATCTCTTCTGGAGAAGAATGCAACAGAGTCTCAGGGCTTCTACAGTCACATGTTTCTGGTTCCAAAACCAGATGGCTCGTTCCATCCAGTTATTGATTTAAGCTGGATAAAGAAGCTGATCGTTGCTCCAAAATTTTATATGGAGACCATTCGATCGGTAAGAGCGAGCATTCGAGTGAACGATTACGCTGCGAGCATAGATCTCAAGGATGCGTACTTTCATGTCATGGTACATCCGGCATTCAGAAAGTACCTTTGCGTCACTGTCCTAGGAGTCGTTTATCAGTTCCGAGCAATGTGCTTCGGTCTGAATCTAGCGCCCTGGGCCTCCACTCAAATAATGAACTCGGTAATGACTCATTCATAATGTCGGCCTACTTGGATGGCATTCTTCAGAGGTACGGCAACAGATTAATGCTTCAGAATGATGTTCATAGTCTGCTTCAACTGCTCCACTGTCTCGGTTTCATAGTAAACGAAAAGAAGTCGGATCTAATTCCGTCCAAGTCATTCATCCACTTGGGAATGAGCTTCGAGATGTACAACAATCTGGTTCACCTACCATTACCCAGAAAGAAATTAGTCAGTTGTTACACTCGCTTTTGTCTTCACTCAGATGTAGTAACAGCGAGAGAATTCATGCGACTGATAGGTTTGTGCGGAGCCGCTGCAGATCTTATTCTAATGGGGCACCTACACACTCGTCCACTCCAGATATAGTTTACTCAGAATTGGAGTGTGAAGATTCATTCGCTCGAAACGAACATCGTCTTGTCAAAACAAGTAAAACAAGAGATTGAGACTTGGGCAGATATTCAGTGGTTAACTCAGGGAGTGCCACTGCAACTGCCGGATCCGATTTTTACGATTATGACAGATGCGAGTCAAACAAGTTGGGGTGCAACTTTGAGCCCAACAGATTCGAGGAGTCAGGGTCTTTGAGATCCGCAGTTCCTAAACAAGCACATAAACATCAAAGAGATGATGTCAATTTGGCTTGTGCTACGTTATTGGTTGAACATAATTCAGAATTCACATGTTCAAATTCAGTCCGACAATTCGACAGTAGTAGCGTGTATTCGGAACCAGGGAGGCACTCATTCCATTTTGTTGTTCAACTTAACAGAGAGAATCCTTCTGTTTGTCCTAGAGTATCAGGTTCTTCTGTCGGTCCGTCATATTCCGGGTCGTCTGAACTTTCTAGCGGACACCCTTTCTCAGAAAGGTCGTATATTGCTGTCAGAATGGACTCTCAACAAACGAATATTCAATCAGATCTGCTACCAATGGGATCGTCCTATGATAGACTTGTTTGCGACGCATCTCAACAATCAGTTGCAGATGTATGTGTTGCCATGCCCAGATCCTCGAGCGCTCACAGTAGACGCTCTCTCGATCTCTTGGGATGGAATGATAGGATACGCGTGTCCTCCGCCTCTGTTGATTCAACAGATATTGCTAAAAATCAAGCAGTCTCACTGCAAGATTCTGTTGGTAGCATCTCTGTCACCCCAGAGACCATGGATAAATCTACTCAGGTGTCTGTTGTGGGACATTCCTCAGAAGCTTCCTCCATGGGAGGACCTTCTTTTGCAGAGGAAATCGCGCACACTGCATCACAACCTGCAAGGTCTCAACCTACATGTATTTCCATTGTGCGGTCCTTCTTGCACGGCAAGCATTTTCCAGGACGAGCAGTGGATGCAATTTCTAACTGTAGGAGGACCTCCTCTTCACTAAATTATGCTGCTAAGTGGAAGGGTTTCTCTCGTTGGTGTGGGGATCATTCTGTTGATATTTATGATTCCTCCATTCCAGACATTGCTAATTGTTTGGTCTACTTGTTTGACGAGATCAAACTGCAGCCAATAACTATTAATGGTTATAGGTCTATGCTATCGGATACTCATGCTCATCATGATAGCTTACAAATTGGATCTAATGTCTCTTTATCAAAGTTAGTTAAAAACTTTTCGATAAATAGACCTAGAACCCTTAGGTTAATTCCTAAGTGGAATTTAGCTTGGGTTCTTCTGAACCTAAAAGAAGCACCATTTGAACCCCTTGACACGGTAGACTTCAAATACTTATCTTATAAGACAGCTTTTCTCTTAGCCTTACTCTTCTGCTAGAAGAGTTAGTGAGCTTCATGCACTATCTATTGATGATTCTCACTATCGTAGTGTTGGTAATACTATTACTTTGAGTACTAATGTTGGATTTTTGGCTAAGAATCAGGCTCCTAATAAGTACCCTGAACCTATTTAAGGCTTTTCTGTCCACAGACAGCCATAGGCCTTTGCTATGTCCAATTAGAGCTATGCGTATTTACAAACGTAGATCTGAGTTTATCAGAAAGGGATGAAAATGTTTCTTTCTCTCTCTGCTGCCTAATAGAAGGGACATTACGGTCCATTCTATTTCAAGGTGGATTCAATTGACTATTCGTACTGCTTATGAAAAATTATCTTCTACTCAGCAGTCTGTGCTTAAGATTTCGGCGCATGAAGTGAGGGCGCTGTCTACATCTTGAGCTTATGCTAATAGGATTGCTATTACCGATTTGATGAAGGCTGCATACTGGTCTCAGCCTTCTACATTCACAAATTTTTACCTTATAAATATTGAGTCTATTTCTGGTGACCTGCGTTGTTTAGGTCCGTTATCTGTTGCTCAGAATGTCGTCCACTAAACAGTTGCAATTATAGTTATGCAGGCTTTCTGTTCCAGCAGTGACTCTGTCATGCTGCCCTCTTCGTTCTGGGGTGATTAACCCAGAACAAGGGGAAGGGGGGAGGGGGATGGTGTTCCCTTATATCACCTGCTTTATAGTGAAAAGCAAGGGAATACCTCCTCTGGAGTCAGTAATTCTGAGTCGATGCTGGGATGGTTTTAAAGTGTAAAGCTAATGTTTATCTCATTTATGTAATATTTTAAAAGTGTAGCTCGGTGTGAAGCATTTGTATATGTCACGTGTCATACGAGCATTAATATACAATCCTCGGACACTTTTAAATGAGTATAAAGAGTCTCATTCTCTGGACTATCTTTATTTATTGGCTTTCCTTTAATAAATTAGTATAATGGGTTATACTGGATGTTAATAAAGATCATTGATGTTATTGTGCTCAATTACGGAATGGTATTGTGTCTTCCTTTTTTTGTATAAACAAGAAAGATACATGTAAATCCTTTTTCTCCTTGAGGGGATAATTCTGTTTACATGTAATTGAGCCTACTGGATTTTCCTTTATGTCCTAGGCCCTCCAGTCTTTTTTCTATTCAGTTAAGTCTGGGTCATTGGTACAGTATAACAAGAGGCCCCAGGGGGGCTGAGGGCACTCACCTGACATGGTAGCCTAAATATCAACCCAGAGAATTCATTTCAACAAGTTGCGTCTGCTGCTCCTAAGAAAAGCTTATACCAAATATCCAAAGATTCTGACCAGTGGATCTAAAAAAAAAGATTTTTAATGAATATTCCTCATATTGAACTAAGTTATAATTCGGGCTCCCCCAGGGAGCCCATATATGAACCCAGGGACTTGGCTTTAACAAACTTGAATCTAACCTCCCTAAGGATGCTGCACACCAAATATCAAAACATTCCGACTGTTGGATCTGAAGAAGAAGATTTTTTAAGATTTTTTTTGAACTAAGTTACAATTTGAGCTCCCACAATGAGCCCAAATATGGACCTAGGGACATGGCTTGAACAAACTTGAATCTTACCCCCCCCTCCCCCTCCCCAAGGATGCTGCATAAAAAACATCAAAAGCATTCATCTGCTGGATCTGAAGAAGATTCTTAAAGAAAATTCCTCATTTTGAACAAACTTGAATCTCAGTCCCCTAAGGTTGCTGCATGCCAAATATCAAAACATTCCGACTGCTGAATCTGAAGAAGAAGATTTAACAAACTTGAATCTCTCCACCCCCCCCCCCCCCCCACCCCCACCCACCCCCAAGGATGCTACACACCACATATCAAAACCTTTCGACTGCTGGATCTGAAGAAGAAGATTTTTTAAGAAAATTCCTCATTTCAGACTAAGTTACAATTCAAGCTCCCACAGTGAGTCCAAATATGGACCTAGAGACATGGCTTGAACAAACTTGAATCTCACCCTCCTAAGGATGCTGCATACCAAATATCAAAACATTCCGACTGCTGGATCTGAAGAAGAAGATTTTTAAAGAAAATTCCTCACTTTTGAACCAAGTTATCATTCGGGCTCCCACAGTGAGCCCAAATATGGACCTAGGGACATGGCTTGAACAAACTTGAATCTCACCCCCCTGAGGATGCTGCATACCAAATATCAAAACATTCCGACTGCTGGATCTGAAGAAAAATTTTAAAGAAAATTCCTCATTTTGAACTAAGTTATAATTTGGGCGCCCACAGTGAGCCCAAATATGAACCCAGGGACTTGGCTTGAACAAAATTGAATCTCACCCCCAAAGCATGGTGCATACCCAATATCAAGAGATTCTGCCTGATGGATCTTGAGAAGAAGATTTTCAAAAGAAATTTGCCTGAAATGCACTAAGTTCAAATTTGGGCTCCTATACTGGTGAGCCCAAATATAAACCCAGGGGGCCGATTTGAACAAACTTGAATCAGATCCACACCACAATGTTGCATACCAAATATCTAAAGATTCTGCCTGCTGGATCTGGAGAAGAAGATTTTTTAAGAAATTTGCCTGAAATGCACTAAGTTCGAATTCGGGCTTCTATAGTGAGCCCAAATATGAATCCAGGGGGCTGATTTGAACAAACTGGAATCAGATCCACACCACAATGTTGCATACCAAATATCTAAAGATTCTGCCTGCTGGATCTGGAGAAGAAGATTTTTTAAGAAATTTGCCTGAAATGCACTAAGTTCAAATTCGCGCTTCTATAGTGAGCCCAAATATGAATCTAGGGAGCCGATTTGAACAAACTTGAATCAGATCCACCCCACAATGTTGCATACCAAATATCAAAAGATTCTGCCTGCTGGATCTGGAGAAGATTTTTTAAGAAATTTGCCTGGAATGCACGAAGTTCGAAATCAGACTCCTATACTGAGCCCAAATATGAACCCAGGGGGCCAAGATGAACAAACTTGAATCAGATCCACCCTACAATGTTGCATACCAAATATCAAAAGATTCTGCCTGCTGGATCTGGAGAAGAAGATTTTTTTAATGTTTTTCCCATTGCCTACAGTGTTAAAAAGTGTTGACACGCACTTTTTCAAAGTCCTGAAACTGTACCCTATGATAAAACCGATGGCATTTTTTTTGGGCCAATCTATTCTGTTGGTCCTAAGGAAGCTTCACACCATATAAAAATCTCGGTGCCATGCAGTTTTGGAGATATGGGCGTTTTAATTTTTTTCTATTTTTAGCTCCTGCGGTTCCCAGGGGCTGCAGGAAAAAAATTTTTTGCATTAATCAAGTACTTATAACCCAATAATACCTCACATTAAATTTGGTTCAAATCGGACTCTGGATTCAGAAAATAGAAATTTTGGGCGGGGCAAAAATTCTTGCCCCTCTCAGAACAAAGGTAAATATTGCTCGTCAAACTTCTCTTGAACAAACTTGAGTCTACACCTCAAATGGAAACTGCATACCAAACATCAAGTCTCTGCTATGGCTGGATCATGAGAAGATTTTTAAAAACTTTGTGCTTTTTGGCCCCCACCCCACTCCACAATATGAGCAGAAATCCAATTTGAAGAAAAACCCAAATGCCCCTATATAACCACTACTTACATGAAATTGAATTAAAATGTGGCCAGTGGTTTAGGAGAAAGAGGCTCAAACATCACCTTCACGCTGGACGACGGACGACAGGCAACAGATGGACGAAGAGTGATAAGAAAAGCTCACCCTGACTTTCAGTCAGGCAAGCTAAAAATGTAAAAAATTTATAGTAATTTATATTTTTTTTATACTTACCAATGACCCAGACAGGGATGGCCCTCCCATGAGTTGGGAACTCATACCTCCCCGCTGATTACACAACACTTACCTGGCACTGGTTGTAAGAATGAAGATTTGGCGCCAATTCCGGTACTTCCTTGACACTGCGCATGCGCAGTGGACAAAAGTATGGAGGACCACATTGGACATGGATTTTTTGGATTTTGATGCAAATTTTGGGGATTGGAGGGGCAAAATTTGTGTTTGGCCCTGAAATTTAAAGAGTTAGCACCAGGTAAGTCTGGGTCATTGGTAAGTATAAAAAATATATAAATTACTATAAATTTTTTAACTTTTAGTACAACACACACACCATCCCAAGCTGCAGCAGAAATGACAAACCAATAAACATTGTTGGTATTATGCTCCAGCAAAGATTTTTTTTATGTGTATAGTCAAATTTGAAGTCGTCAAATTGGTCTGATCCTGATCTGCAATCCCAAGAACACAGCTACCCAAGAAGTATACACATACGAACATGATATCCTTGTAGCAAATAGTACTGGAAATTTTCAGCAGACAAGCAATTGTCGAAGATTTTCTAACATATGTAGCAATTTGTGAAGTATGTTTTACCGGCACTATTTTTTCAGGAGACACATCCTCATCCAAAGTTATGAAATAGACACAGATTTCCTCACATGGCTTGTAAATCATAAAACAAGATTAACAATTACCTAATTAAGGAAGGTGTCCCACAACCATCCCAAAATGGAATACAACACACAAAGTTTGGTACACTTACACCAAATGGTACTGAAGATGTGATCCAGATGTGATAATTTAAACATCCTCACCTTTTGTCATTGGCGATGATTTCATCAAGTTCGAAATCAATCAGTTTCATGAAACAATTTTAAACTAATAGAAACCAAATGAAAGTGTCAATGACAATGTGGCTCAACTTGACAAACTTGAACTTGGTAAGTTATAAGAGAAATGGCAAAACTGAAGATCATTGGTTTTAATGTTATTTAATGAAACTTCAACATAACAGTATTGGCTGTGCACAACATTAGAGCAATCCATGCATTTTTAAATGTAAACTGTAAGGCTGACTAAAAGAAGAATGTTGATACACAAATGCAGTAAGTTTAAAGGTCACTGTAAACCGCAACTTTTTTCACAAAAATGAATGCTAATTGATAGCTCTCATCTAGAGGTCTCGCCTAATGAGCACACCAAGTTCAAAAACAATCCTATGATAAATGTGCCCTGCAGGCCATGTGAAAGAAGAATGTTGTTGCACAAATGCAATAAATTCAAAGTTTGTTGCTAACAGCAACAGTTTTTGTTGGAAATGAAAAGAAAGTCGATAGCTCCAATCTTGGCCACCCTGAATAAGCATACCAAGTTTCAAAACAACCTGATAATGAATGTGCCCTCCGAGGCATGCCAAAGTAAGATGTTAATGCACATATGCACTAAGTTTGAAGGTCACTGCTAGTGGCAATGTTTTTTTCTGGAAATTCATAAATATGCCCTGTGGAGAATGCAAAAGGGATAAGCTGCTGCACAAATTCACTAAGTTCAAAGGCTGGCGCTAACGACAATAATTTGTTATGGAAATGAAAGAAAATCCCTAGCTCCCATCTAGAGGTCATTCCAAACATGCATACACATTTCAAAGTGATCCAATCATGAAGTGCTCTGTAGGGCCTGCCAGAGGAATATATGGATGCCCAACTAAATTTAGTTCAAAGGTTGTTGCCAAGTTAATATTTTTTGACGGAAATGGAAGAGAGTGATAGCTCCCATCTAGAGGTCATCCTAAACAAGCATACCAACTTTCAAAGCAATCCAATCATAAATGTGTCCTGTAGGGTGTGCCAAGGGGAAATATTGATGCTTAACTAAAACAAGTTTTTTTGACGGAAAGGGAAGAAAATTGATAGCTCCCATCTCGAAGTCACCGAGATCAAGCATACTAAGTTTCAAAGTGATCCAAGCATAAATGTGCCCTGCAGGGTGAGCCAAAGGGAAATATCGATGTCTAACTAAACTAAGTTCAAAGGTATTTGCAAATGGCAACATTTTTCAACAGAAATGGAATAAAATCGATAGTTCACATCTAGAGGTCACCCCAAATAAGCATACAAAGTTTCAAAGTGATCCAATCATAAATGTGCCCTGTGGGGTGTGCCAAAGGGAAATATTGATGCATAACTGCAGTAAGTTCATCGAAGGACGTTGCCAAGAGCAACTATTTTTGACTGAAATGGAAGAAAATCAATAGCTACCATCTTGAGGTCACTCCAAACAAGCATACTAGGTTTCAAAGCAATCTGATTGTAAATGTGGCTGTAGGATTTGGCAAAGGGAAATGTAAGATCAAAGGTCATTGCCAGCAACAACATTTTTTGACGGAAATGGAAGAAAATCAATAGCTACCATCCAGAGGTCACCCCAAAAAACCACACCAAGTTTCCAAGCGATCTGATTATAAATGTGCCTGGCAGTGTGTGCCAAAGAGAAATATTGATACATAACTGCACTATGTTCATCAAAGGTCATTGCCAAAAGCAACTATTTTTTATGGAAATGGAAGAAATTGATAGCTCCTATCTAGAGGTCACCCCAAAGAAGCATAGCAAGTTTCAAAGCGATCTGATCATAAATGTGCCCTGTACGACATGCCAAAGAAATATATTGATGCCTGATTAAATAAACTAAATTGAAAGGTTGTTGCCATCTAGAGGTCACCCCAAACAAGCATACCAAATGTCAAAGCAATCTGATCATGAAAGTGCCCTATAGGGTGCGCCAAAGGGAAATATTGATGCCTGATAAACTGAGTTCAAAGGTCGTTGCAAGTGGCAAAATCTTTTGACAGAAATGGATGAAAATTGATAGCTCCCATCTAGAAGTCACCCCAAACAAGTACACCAAGTATCAAAGTGATCTGTTTTATAAATGTGCCCTGCAGGATGTGCCAAAGGGAAATATTGATGCAAAACTGCACTAAGTTCATCGAAGGTCATTGTCAGCGGCAACATTTTTTGACAGAAAAGGAAGAAAATCAATAGCTTCCATCTAGAGGTCATCCCCAAACAAGGATACCAAGTTTCAAAGCGAACTGATCATAAATGCGACCTGTGTGGTGTGCCAAAGGAAATTGTGGAAGCACGTATGGACAGATGTATGTATACCGATGGACAAGAAGTGACTGCAATAACTCAGCTTGAATTTGTCAAGTTGAGCTAAAAATTAGCATTATGTCCATTACCCCAGCTGGTAATGGAGGATGAGGAAGGTACAGTGGAGACTGAGGTGGAAAAGGAAACTGCTTTCTCCCCACTTTTCACGCCGCTCGCCATGGACCATGGAGGGCCACTACTAATCAGCATCAAAATGTTAAAGTTATGAGAGATAATGGCTACCACTGAGACTGTCAGGCTACTAAACACAGAGATCAGACAAGAAAGGGAAGAAATCAGAGAAACCATGACAGACCAGCCTCAGGAAGACACACCTCTACAATGCTCCACAACCAAAACCACAAAGGCCAGAAAAAAGTGAAGAAAGAAGAAACCACACCTACGATAGGTCTCTGCCACCTCTTGCCATCTTTGGGCTTTATTATGAAGCAGCACTGGTACCACAACTTAAAGGCCGCATGTTCTGTGGATGTGCTTCAAATTATTTTTAAAGTGGAATTATTTAGTGTGTTTGGATGTTGTTAGTTACATCTTATGGAAGTGTGCCTATAGACACTCGCCCATAACTTGTAACAAGGCTGAATTTGTTCAAGGACATGAACAAATTTTGATGATCAAAAATAATTTAGCACTCTACCAGTTAACGGTTCTTGATACAGCTTTCTGAGGAAGGATGGGAACACAAGGTTTGCACCCCAAATTTAGTTTGAAATTAAAGACTTTTTCCAGGACTTTCAAGGGCTTGAATCCCAAATTGCCAGGACCAACATTTGTATCTGAAAAACTGAATACATGTACTATAGACATGTAATTTTACATAATACTGGTCTTTTTTTTTCATTTGAAAGGTAAGTGATGTGGGTGAACATAGTAATTGGGGTCATTTTGATCAACAAGTGGGGATGTTTTGATAAATGCCTGAGGATGTATATTTATTGACCAAAAATAGGAATGTTTGGGCCACCCACTGAAGGGGCAGTTTTGTTGCGAGTTCGTTTTTATAAGTGCCAAGGATATTCAGTGCCCATATAATTTCCAAGCAATTACCGTACTGACCCGTGTCCAAGCCCATACTCAGGTGTAAGTTCCCCCCCACCCTCCATATTTTCAGATTTCAGAATCAAGGAGCTCTTCCCGTGTCAATGCCCATTCCCAAAGTTTCAAGTTGGCTGAAACGTCAATTTCAGGTGAGTGAAATAAAAATAGATGACTTTTTGCAACATTCTACTTACCAAATCAGGATTGGATATTGGAGTTTATATTTTTTGTGTGGCTTTTTTTTAGCTTATATTTGATAAACTTTGTAAATAAAAAATATATGCTAATGTTCACTTTGCTCATTTATTCTCCTGTTTACTGAATGAGGCCTTAAATCCATTTTATTTAGCACAGACAGAGAGGTGATCCAGTTTTAAAATCAACTATTGATGCAAGGGAAATAACTGCATAGGAGATTCCCCACAGACTGAAAATAAAGATATTTATAGACTGGGATAACCCCTATTGAACAGTGCTTCAGTTTCCAAGTACATGTGTTGTCTTGTGCATAATCTATTTTCTTTAGTGTGAAAAAATATTAGCAGCAATGATTGGTGGGTTCATAAGTTGCATACACTGACAGAGATTATTACTGAAGATTTAGAAAAATTCACCAGGTATTTTTTTCTCAAAATTTCAATATTTTCAGTGTAATATTGATTATTTGAACCCATTGTGCACCTCACATGATCTCCACTTTACCTACAGTTTACATCATATCACACAGATAGTTGGGGAAACCCAGCAAGTAAACAATGGAATATAATCAAAATTTTATTATTTTTTATTGAATTCAAACTATTTGAAAGTAGGATTTCTATTTTTTATATTTTTATCAACTTTTTCATTATAAATTTTAATGCAAAATAACAATCAAAGCAAGTGATACCTGGAAATAATATGGCTTGACAGCAAGGTCTGCAGTTGTCAAAACATCAATTTGTTCAGCATTTTAAACTGATCACTTATTAAAACAGTTGACAAATATGTGCAAGATAATTGGGTGGATATTTTTTTATTTAAGAGTGTA
This sequence comes from Pictodentalium vernedei, assembly GCA_031216915.1. Taxonomy (NCBI): domain Eukaryota; kingdom Metazoa; phylum Mollusca; class Scaphopoda; order Dentaliida; family Dentaliidae; genus Pictodentalium; species Pictodentalium vernedei. The sequence continues at coordinate 137,685,415 of CM062290.1, read as the reverse complement.
CTCTCTCTTTCTTATCATACCCAAAGGCTAATTAATCATTTCCAGTTCCGATGCACACCAACTTGACTTGAAGGCTTGATTACTCGTTCTGAAGCCCCCCCCCCCCCCCCATCCTCTTGCCCCCCCCCCCCCCCCACACACTTTTTTATTTTTCTACTGCACGCACCCCTGGGCTTCGAAACAGATCAGTACAGTAGTTGTTTGAGGTTGAAAGTTTGGCATCTCTGATGAAGTGAAAACAATGCAGAAACACAGTCACTGGTATCAGACTCGGCTTGAATGTTTGTTACATTGCCAGTGGTGAAAGTGTATTGAACTTGCTGATCGAGTGAAAAAAATTGCTGATCCGATGTCTGTTGACCATTTTGATACTCATAATTTCCTTGCCAAACTTGAAACTTACGATTACAGATTCCCCCATACATATATTTCCAATATTGTCTGACTTGGCAAAATGAAAAAATTTAAGTAATTTATATATTTTTTATACTTACCAATGGCCCAGACTTAGCTGGTGCTAACTCAAAATTATCTAGGGCCAAACACAAATTTTGCCACCCAATCCCCCAAATTTGCATGCAAAACCGAAAATTAAAAGTTCTATTTGGCCCTCCATACATTTACTCTCTGCACATGCGCAGATGCCAGGGAGTCACCGAAACTGGCGCCAACATCATTTGGCGCCAACATCATTCTTTGTAAAAAAGATTATAATATAATAATTCAGCGGGGATGTATGAGTGCCCAGTACTACCCACTCATGGGAGGGCCATTCCCGTCTGGGCCATTGGTGAGTATAAAAAATATATAAATTACTTTAAATTTTTTCATATTTTTATACTGTATACCAATGGCCCAGACTTAGCTGAATCGTAAAAAGGTGGAGGGCCTAGAACTTCCGAAATAGTTGAACAACATGGATCAACTCCCTCAATATATGATGAAGGAATTTAGAATATTTAGAATTTACATGTATGCCTCTCTATACCAAAATAGAGGAGACATATCCTAATATGGATCCCAATTATGTAAATCCTACATCTGAGCAAGAAAGCATGCTAATTAGGATGTAACAAGTTTCTAATTTTTAAGGCTAGTCTGGACTTAGCCCCAAAAATTAGGATGGCATATTTGAGAATGAGATAAAATTGCCCATAAACCTACGCCATACAATAACACTACAGCTGAATGCCGAATATAGTTACAGATAAAACAGCTTCCTTCAAAGTTACATACCCAATAAGCCAGAGAAGTGGAGAAAATGACCCCCCCCTTTTTTTAACATATCTTCAAAAGAAAGAAGAGAGAGCTCTGGAATCAATAAAAGTGGTACCGAGAAACAATATAAATAAATATCGATCAGGCACTCAGTCATTAATTCATGAATAATAAATTGTGCTTAATGCCACTTCACAGGTCAAGGCTATAGCAACGATTTTGGTAAATAATATTGTCTGCTACAAAATAAGCACTACAGACGGTGTATACTGGTACGACGAAAACAGTGATATAAAATATAACATACACATATTAAAACGAGATACATTGAACAATCTCTGCAGAGAAAAAACACTTCACAGATCATTCACAGGCAGCCTCTGTACAATGGAATCCAGTAAGAACATTCTCCAATGTGTACTATCTGATATCTACAACCAGAAACACGTGAGAATATGTGATTTGAGAACCGACAAAATAGAGACCAGGATCTAAAAATGGAGGTAGGTATGATTAACAGGCTCCAACACGAACCGGCCCCGAAATATATAATAATTTCAAGGTCCACCAAAGCGATAGCCTAATAAAATATTGCTTGAGTGCATTAAAATCCAGCATGTAATCATCTAAAAACTCCTAACTGGTTATGCAGCCACCGATGAACTCAAATAGCAGCAATTATGATGATTTTAATAAGTGCTTGTATATCAGAAATCAGAAAATAAACACCAGAAACTAATGCAACAAAAGCTGCGTATATGCCTATGAGGGCACCATACAACACGACCCCCTAAATGCATAGTATGTATGAATTAATATGTATAAATATACAAGACAGAATGTGAGTGTGGGGGAGGGGGTGGGGGGAATTCAAAGTCATGTCGAAACCTCCTTACCCACATTATTTAATTATTGCTGGTCCAGACAGCAAAAATATAGGAACCCCAAAGGCTCCCTCATGTCTAATAGACTCCCTTATGCCACTATGGGCAGAGAATGACATGAAGAACAAAATCTCCCCTGAAGAAGAAGGTTATTTTGATGACAAGATATGTTATTAGTAGGAATCACACTGAGATTATTAAATCTTAACGTAATCTATTGAATCAAATGAATTGAAGGATATTCGTATCCTACCACTCATTCCCCTGAATATGGCTGAGCGCCAACTGTATGTGCTCAAATATCCAACACTGGTGACACAAATGATGGAAACTATTGTTCCTGTGCGTTGCAAACTTAACTATCCTGGAGCGATCCCACATGCATGCTCACTAATATATAATTCAATGACTCAGGGTTGTAACCCAATTTATGTACTGAAGTCTGGCATAATTGAGAAAACCGAATCTGGCAGCTGTTAAACCACTGAATATCTGCCCAAACTTGACCTTATGTTCACTAGATCCGCTAAAACAATACAGGTCTTGAGCAAAGAACGTCTTCCCAATCCAGTTAAGAATAACTGGAGGAGACATGTGCGTAGTCATACATCGAAATACCATTCGTAGCTGCTCCGCACAATCCCATCCAACACATAAAATCTTTAGCTGTTAATGTGTCTGAAAGAAGACAAAAGCGAGCCTAACAACTGGTTAATTCGCTCTGAGAAAAAACAAACGAACCAGCTTGTTAAAAATGAATTGTAGGATACGTGTATCCTATCATTCATCCCAAGAGACATTATCTAGTTCATTCTTCAAGTGATCTTAAGAACTATAATTGCTGCACAGTCGAACATTCGAATGCTCGCTTTTTCCACTGAATGATTATCCTAAATAACCTTTTAGAGCCATGATAAACATGTTATCTAGTTCAGTTAATTATCAGATGGACCGAGCTCTTGAAGAGCCTCGAGCCACCAGCTGAGGGGTGTCTGATCAGTAAACTCAAATAGGCACCTGACCCCCCTATTCAAGAGGCTGTAAAGACAATCCCTAAAGTAAATATAGGAAGGATACCTATACCTTCGCTATGAGTCCTTATAGACGATCTGAGTCTAGGACAACCTTTCCTACCCTTTTCTGCCGTTGTTGGTTGATTAGACCCCAACTTAAAGAGCCGAGTAGTGATGCTTTCTTGTAAATTAATCCTACATTAAAGAAAGCTTACCGTCAAAGACTTATTGTCTGGAAAACTAAAGTGACTTGGAGCAAGTTTTCCAGCCTGTCAAATATTAAAGATGATGATGCAAGGCTTCGTCACATCAGAATAACTCCCACTTAACAACTGTTAAGACAAAGATATATCTGATAAATAGACCTGGAAAGAATTTTTAAAGAGGTACAAACGTCCACAAAATTCCTTTCCATATAGACATTGCGACACATTACTTAAAAGTGAAGTACATAAGACAGTGAGTTTAAATTCGCTCTGAATAAGAAATTATCTTCTCAATTGTGTTTGAGCGAACAGCGAAATGATGAAGGTAAGGCACAACTAAGACCTTAGCCTGTTCATTCAACACAGCAAAACTCTCAACACATCTTCCCCGGTCATTTTTTAAATGAATGTGTTAAAAAAATGGTTAAAAATACAGAAGATCATGATAAGAAACCATATTACTTCTTCCACAGGAAGATGAATATGGCGTCGTCTAAATAATTAAAGACCTGTGACACCTGTGTAGACTTAACCGGAAAAGTGGTATCCTCCTCTTTGTCCAGATGAAGTCAGCGTCTAACAATGCTAGCGGTTTCCCACAATTACTCGCACCATTGTGATTCACTGGAACAAGTTCAAGGAAACGATAATGGATAGTATCCATATCATCCATGAGTTCTTCCGAAAGGGAAGGTTAATCTTCCTCCGTATCCCTTTCATCTTCCATGAAATCAGTTTTAGAATCACAGTCAATGGCATCTGAACAGGCAGATGACTGGACCGACCAAGCACCATCCAAGAGCTCAAGTTTTGAGACTGACGTTGAGTGCGTCTGCATTTGCAGAAATATAGCAATGAGCTGCGCAATCTGTGACAGCAAGTCCATTACGGAGGCCTGAGGAACAGCGGTCATGTAATGCTTATCTGCCAGCTGCTCCTGAGACACTGTGTCCGAGATGGCTCTTAACTGCGGACGTCCCGATGAATGAGGTTTCGTCTCATTGGCTACTATATGGTGCGACTTCCTTAACAAAGAGTGGGCCTATTGACGATGCAGACTAGATATCCGAAGTCACATAGCCAAGTTGCGGTCGTGAGTGCTTAGTAGACGCTGAAGAAGCCAAAATGTAGCTGACCCCGGCTGATAATTAACCGGAGCATCCCGGACAAAAGGCATGTACGAAAGCTCCGAATGACACAAGTTCCTACCAGCATCTGACCCCAGATATTGTTAAAAGAGAGAGGGGTCTCCCTCTTGCTTGCGGTCCAGGGAGACCTAGCCGAGCGTACCTCAGAACTTGCCGGCTTCCTCCTTCCATCGTCGCAGGGTGAGCATGATTGGATTTTATAGTGCTTGCTACACCCTTGTTTCTCTCATCAACTGCCACAGACATACCCGGCATCAAACTACCCATGTTCTGAGTAACGATCTGCCGGGTCAGCTAGCTGGAGACAAGGTCGTAAACCCTATATTCTAAGGTCTAGGCCCTTGTCTTATATCATTGAGCACTTTTACCGCTAGCTCTGATTTACTATGTAAATGCGACACACCCGGTGTCACGGTCCTCATATTCAAAAGTAACTGTTTTACTGGCTATAAGGAACAGAAACCACACATCGCGGTTTATAGCCCTGTGCAATATAAAGCTGTTATGCAGAGGAAGCTGTAAGACTAGACAACCCCGGCTACCTATTAGACGGGACATCCCAGTCAGGAGGCATGGATGTAAACTCCGACTGACGCAAGTTCCTACCAACAACATCTGGCCCCAGATGATGCTGTGAAAGAGACCTCTCTCTTGCTTGCGGTCCTGGCTGACCTGGACGAGCGTACCTCAGAACTTGCCAGCTTCCTCCTTCCATCGTCGCTGGGTGAGCATGATTTTATATTATAGTTATAAATTCTGGATTTTGATCCCACCTGGACTCCAAATTTTCAGTGTAAAAAAAAAAATTTTTTTGGTCTTAAAATTGACCGAAACACCCCTAAATTTTCAGTGTAAAAAAAAAAAAATTGTCTTAAAATTGACCGAAACGCATAAAAAACAAAAAAAAAATTCCGGATTTTGGTCCAAAATTTCCCAAGTCCCACCCGGCCCTCCAAATTTTCAGTGTAAAAAAAAATTTTTTGTCTTAAAATTGACCGAAACACATAAAAAAACAAACAAAAATTTCAGGATTTTGGTCCAAAATTTTCAAGGTCCCACCCAACCCCCAAATTTTGAGTGTAAAAAAAAATTAATTTTTTTTGTCTTAAAATTGACTGAAACGCATAAAAAACCAAAAAAAAAAAATTTCCAGATTTTGGTCCAAAATTTTCCGAGTCCCACCCGGCCCCCAAATTTTCAGTGTAAAAAAATTGTTTTTGTCTTAAAATTGACTGAAACACATAAAAAACAAATAAAAATTTCAGGATTTTGGTCCAAAATTTTCGAGGTCCCACCCCAGCCTCCAAATTTTCAGTGTACAAAAAAAAAAAAAAATTTTGTCTTAAAATTTACCAAAACGCATAAAAAACAAAAAAAAAAATTCCTGATTTTGGTCCAAAATTTTCGAAGTCCCACCCAGCCCCCAAATTTTCAATGTAGGAAATTTTTTTTTGTCTTAAAATTGACCGAAATGTAATAAAAAACAAAACAAAAATTTCCAGATCTTGGTCCAAATTTTTCGAAGTCCCACCCAGCCACCAAATTTTCAGTGTAAAAAAAAAAATTTTTTTTTTTCTCTTAAAATTGACTGAAACGCATAAAAAACAACAAAAAATTTTTTACGGATTTTGGTCCAAAATTTCAAAGTCCAGAACAGGACCCCAAATTTTCAGCCTAAATAGGAACCCAGGGACTTGGCTGAACAAACTTGAATCTCACCCCCCAAAGGATGCTGCATACCAAATATCAAAAGATTCTTATTGGTAGATCTGAAGAAGAAGATTTTAAAAAAATATTCCTCATACTGCACTAATTTAAACAATTGGGCTCCCAAGGAGAGCCCAAATGGACCCAGAAATTGATTTCAATAACCATGTGAAACAATCTTCCAAAGATGTTATATGTCAAATTTAAAAGCTTTTGGAGCAGTGATTTGGGAGAAAAGTAGTCTTATATGTTTTCCCCATTACCAACAGTGTTAAAAAATGCTGACTCAGCACTTTTTCAAAGTCCCAGAAAAGTACCCCATGATAAAACCGATAGCAATTTTTTTTTGATCATTCCATTCTGTTGGTTCTAAGGAAGCTTCATACCAAATAAGAATTCTCACTGCCGTGTAGTTTTGGAGATATAGGTGTTTTTAGTTTTTTCTATTTTTAGCTCCTGCGGTTCCCATGGGGTGACGGGAAGAAAATATTTTTGCATAAATTAAGTACTTATGACCCAATAAGCCCTCATATCAAATTTGCCTCTCGGTTTGGAAAATAGAAATTTTGGGAAGGTCAAATATTCTTGCCCCTTCCATAACGAAGGCAAATATAGCCCCACAAACTTCTCTTGTACAAATCTGAGTCTACACCTCAAAAGGAAGCTGCACACCAAATATCAAGTCCCTACTACTGCTGGTTCATCAGAAGAAGATTTTTAAAGATTTCAGCACACTTTTTGGGTGTGGCCCTACCAAGGGGCGAGGCAACTTGATTTGAACAAAATCAAATTGCGATGTCACAACAAACTATTATCTCAAATATCAATTAAATAGGTTCAGCAGTTTGGGAGGAGAAGACGCAAACACCATGTTCCCGATGACGGACGATGGGCAGTGAGTTATCACTATAGCTCTCCTGACTGAAAGTCAGGTGAGCTAATAAAAAAACTATAATCGTATATCAGCAACTGGTGAATATTTATAAATGTTACAAAGCTCATTCAAACTAAATACCTTAAGCATATGAATGCTACATAGGTTATTATCACCATGTGGGTTTCCAAAATGATGTATTGATGTCGAGATCTTGTTTCTGGGCCTATATGTGACTCAGAGATGAGGTCAAGACTTCAATATACCATCTTGGAAACCCACATGGTGGTAATAACTGATTTTTCTTACAATATTCCTCCCTTTCTTAACTTGTTCATATAATGTACAGATTGGGTATAGTTTTTAATAGCATCTGTTTTGACAATCATTCGGCATCAATGAATTGATTTTTGTGAATGGAGATAATGGAGATCATGACGTCATGGTATTGCATTCCAGTGATGTGCATGATGCAATCCCCATTCATTGTTCCACTTGTACTATAACTGCTAAAGTTCATAGTAGTCCCTCAGCTCTGTGTTTCTTTGTTTTATTTTTCATGTTTAAAGCATGATAGATCCACATAAAACATTATAATAGCCAAAAATGATCCAGTCTAATTTATTTCGTTGAGGTGGTGACTGATTTGTTATTTAATTACTGTTATTAAAAACAATGGCCTCAACATGTGTAATAGCTCAATGCCAAATGAGTGCAGGTAAAAAACATTCTCTTTCTGAATCAAATGATTACACATGCATCTGCTATCCTCAATACAGATCTGTTTTTTGTCTAGATGTTTTCACTTGTATTGGGGAAAATACGTTCTTGTTGAAAGATAAAAGATTATATTTCAAAGCAAGTACATCTAGAGATATTCATTAGGTTTGAGCTGTATTTTATTTTTAAGCAATTTAAACACCTTCCTGGAAAAATGAAATATTGAATTCAATTTTCTATACTCACTGTTTTGAACTCATCTTCAAATTTGCGAAGCTGAAGGCATTGTTTTAATTTTTGCTCATGTTTTGTCCAAAAGCTATCAAATTTTGTTCCCGTCTCCTCCAATTGCACAATTAATCTGAAACAAGAGTAAAACCTCTTTACATTTGTAAAGTGAAGAATTCCTAACATTTGGCACAAAAAGCCCTTTATAATTTACTGGTATGTCAATATTGATTACAAAAGTTCAGAATAATGTTCAGGAAAGCCCACTTCATAGGATATTTCTTAATTGCATTACCCTGTTAGTTGCATATAACTTCCGACACCAAACCATTAATCATTACATTTAGTACAAATTTGAACTGTGAAAAGCATATAGGTTTTAAGATAAACTTTTAACTGAAAGACAATTCATGTAATTTGTCCAACAAATACTCTTGACAACCACTAAATTAATAAGAGAGCTTCCTAAAGATCAGAGTTAGGTTCAGGTATTACTTTAGCAAATAAAAACCAGAGGTTCAAGTGAGCCTAAAATGCACACATGGATCAAGTTGTCTAGAAGGAAATAAAGTGGGTTAGAGGAAGGTGGGGCAAAATCCCTTGTCTGCAAAGAGAGAAGTGGATCTCATTGTTCATGGAAAAAAAACAAGATCATCTCCAGATCAACTCACAATGTATGCCAAAAACAAGTTTTGTGAAAATCTTATTATATTTTGTCAAGCTATTGTGTTCCAAAAGTCATTATCAGGCAAACACTTAGTTTCCAACAGAAAAGGGACATACCTCCTATTAAATCCAAGGAAATTTGGTAAATATCAAACCTGACCTAAATCTTCTCACAAAGAATGCCTGTAGCATAAAAAAGGGCAACTCCTACAAAAACCCACAAAACTTTGTGGATATCAAATTGGATCGAGATCTTCTCTAAATGAATGCCTATAGTAGGTTTCGTGAAAAACTGATTACATCTGTTTAAGCTGTCGCGTTCATGAAATCATTATCACACAAATACCAAACTTCTAACAAAAATGACAAATTTTAAGTAATTTGTATATTTTTTATACTTATCAATGGCCCAGACTAGCTGGTGCTAACTCTGGTGTTAATCCAGGGCCAAACACAAATTTTGCCCCCAATTTGCATATAAAACTGAAAAAATTAAGTACTAGATGGTCCTCCATACTTTTGAGATCTGCGCATGCACAGTATCCTGGAAGGTACCAAAATTGGCGTCAACCATTATTCTTTCTACAATGGACACAACGAAGGTCTACAGTTATCCGAGGATGGTAAAGCCCTAATGACAATAGGCTCCGGCCGTTTATCTGGAATCTGATTCTCAGCCAGAAACCCCACTTCCATAGTGAGGGTAATAGTATTACCCACACTATGGTAATGAGAATCATCGACAGATAATGCATGAAGTTCACTGACTCTTCTTGCAGATGCAAAGGCTAAGAGAAACGCCATTTTATAGGTCAAAAATTTGAACTCTACAACGTCTAATGGCTCAAAAGGAGCTCTGTGAAGCTTCAACAGAACGCAAGCTAAATTCTACTTAGGAATTAATCTGAGGGTTCTAGGTCTTTTAATAGAGAAATTTCTAACTAACTTGGATAAAGAAGTATCTGATCCAATAGCCAAGTTATCATGATAAGCATAAGTGACTGATAACATAGACCTATAGCCCTTAATAGTGACAGGCTGCAGTCTGAGTTCGTCAAACAAGTAGACCAAGAAACTGGCAATCTGGGGAATGGACGGATCATATACATCTATAGACTGATCTGTACACTAATGGAAGAAAACCCTCCACTTCGCTGCAAAATTCAACAAAGAGGAGGCCCTCCTACAGTTAGAAATTGGGTCCACTGCTCGTCCTGTAAAATGTTTTTCGTGGAAGAAGGACCGCACAACGAAAATACGTGAAGGTTGAGACCTTCCGGGTTGTGAAGCAGTGCACGGGGCTTTCCCTGATATAAAAGATCCTCTCGTGGAGGAAGCTTCCAGGGAATGTCCCATAACAGACACCTGAGAAGACTGATCCAAGGTTTCTGTGACAACAGAGGTGCTACTAGCAAGATTTTTCAGGGAGACTGTTTGATCTTTAACACAATCTGCTGAATCAACGGAGCTGGAGGATATGCATATCCTATCATCCCGCCCCATGAGATCGACAGAGCGTCTACTGTGTACGCTCGATGATCTGGGCATGGCGACATGAACATCGGTAACTGATTGTTTAAGTGCATCGCAAAAAGATCTATCATGGGATCCCACTGGTAGCAAATCTGCCTGAATATTCACTTGTTGAGAGTCCACTCCAATGGCAACAGGTGCCCTTTCTGAGAGAGCGAGACTGCTAATACGTTCAGACGACCCGGTATATGGCGGACTGAGAGATGAACATGATGATCCAAAGCGAATAGGAGAACCTTCTCCGTTAATTCGCATAACGGAATTGAGTGAGTGCTGTCTTAGTTCTTGGGGTAAGCAACTACTGTTGAGTTGTCCGACAGAATTTGAACATGGACATTTGCTATTTGACGAATCCAATGTTGTAGTGCTAGCCTGATTGACATCATCTCCTTAATGTTTATGTGTTTTTCTAGGAACCAAGAGTCCTAAAGACCCTGGCACTTCAAGTCTGCAGGGACTTAGGGGCGTGCCCCAGCCCATCTGACTCGCATCCGTCATAATTGTGAAAGCCAGGAACTCCTTGAGTTAACCACTGAACATCAGCCCAAATTTGAACCTTTTGTTTTACCAGGTCTATTAAAACAATACTGGTTTCAAGCAAATGCATCTTCACATTCCAGTTCTGAGCAAAGAATATCTGGAGGGGATGCGTGTGCAGGCGACCCATCAGAATAAGATCTGCAGCCGCCCTGCACAGCCCCATTAGTGGCATAAACTCCCTCGCTGTTAATGCATCTGAGTTTAGACAAAAGCGAGCATGACAACTGAGTAATTTTCGAACTGGGTAACAGCAGACAAACCAGATTGTTGTGAGTCTCGAAGCTCATTCCTAAGTGAATGAACAACTTGGACGGAGCTGGATCCGACTTTTTCTCGTTTACTATGAAACCCGAGATGTCGGAACAATTGTAGCAGACTCTGAACATCGTTCTGAAGAATATTTCTGTAACGGTATCTCTGAAGAATGTCGTCCAAGTAAGCCGACGTTACTGCAGTCGAATGAGCTCAGAAGTATAACATTACCGAGTTCATTATTCGAGTGAAAGCCCAAGGAGCCAGGTTCAGACCGAAGCACGTTGCTCTGAACTGATAAATCTTTCCTTGCAGGGCAAACCGAACCGGAAGTACTTTCTGAATGCCGGATGTACCAGGACACGAAAGTAAGCATCCTTTAGATCTATGCTTGCCATATAGTCGTCCACTCGAATGCTCACTCTTACCAACCAAATGGTTTCCATATAGAACTTTGGAGCCACGATTAACTTGTTCATCCAGCTCAAGTCTATTACTGGATGGAACGAGCCATCTGGCTTCGGTACGAGGACCAGGTGACTGTAAAAACCTTGAGAATTTTGATTCTCAACGACCTCTATTGCTTCTTTTAATAAAAGAGCTTGTACCTCCGCTAGGAGAGACACTTTTTTGAAAGGATCCACCAGAAGATTTGTCCAACATGGACATCTTGTAACTGGGGGTTTTGCTTGGAATGACAGCCATAGGCTTTCTGAAACTACACTTCTCACTTCTCTCCTTTCCCGAGTCGCTAAACTGATGACCTCCAGAGTAATTATAAGAGGGTTTCTTGTACCCTCACAAGGAGTTTCCTTTAGATGATTTAGATTTTGAACGTCCTCGCTTACTCCGGTCTGCTGAAGCGTGTTGTTAAGACGCCGATTTCAAAAGCAGAGCTCTGGAAGCTGTCTTGGTAACTTGTTCATAGAGTAACGAAAGCTTGTCATCAAACAGAGTATGTCCGGAGACCGGAGCAATTCAGAGAGAGCTTTTCTCCTTGTTATCTATAAGTGATGATGACGCAAGGGCAGCATCACGTCTGATTATCTCCAAATTTGCCACTGTCAGGGCAGAGTTGTACAAGGAATACATGACTGCCCTGGAAAGAACTCTAAGCAAGGAACAAATATCCTCAAATTCCTTCCCATTAAGACGTTGCACCATAGCTGTGGTAAGGTGATCAGTGCTGGACATCACATCCAGATTCACTCTATATGATGAAATAGCACAATCCATCATGTCCGAGCATATGTTGAATGAAGCAGGTAGGGATATATCTAAATCCCCAGCCTGCTCATCTAAATGCAGAGGAGCTCTCTGGACATCTTCTCCAACCATTTTAAATAAACGTGGTCCAAGGAACCGTATATTTATGGAGGATGTCGATAAAAAACGCTTTTCCTTTTAGTATTAGAGAGGTCACATACAGTGTCGTCTACATGGCCGAAGGCCTGCAACACCTGTCTAGACTGTAGCGGGAAGGAAAGAACTTCCTCTTTCCTCTGCACGAAGTCTGCGTCTAAAGACGACAGTGGTTTCTCCCTAGTTGTCGCAGCTTGCTGATCAGGTGGAACAAATTAACGTTAGTATTGATGGATAAATTCCATCGCTACCATATGTTGTTCCGAAAGGGAAGGATAATCCTCTTCCTTGTCCCTTTCACCATCCAACTGAATCAGCTGTGAAGTTCGGTCCATCGCATCTGCAGATGACTGGACCGACCCAGCACCATCCGACAGCTCACAACTGCAGTCTGCGGGAGGTTGCTCTTGTACTTGCTGGGATGCTGCGAACAGCTTAGCAATCTGCGACAGCAAGTCCGTTACCGAGGCTTGAGGAGCAGCGGTTTTCTGTTTTTTTTAGCCGCTTGCTGCTTGTGGGATGCAGTTCCAGAGATGGAACTCTTCCCCGAATGTTCCGATAATCGAAGTCTTGGTTCTCTAGCTACCGGATGGTCCATCTTCATGGGCGAAAACTGGCTCTGTCTTCGCGCAGCTGGCTGGATATCCAAAGTCGGGTAGCTAGAATGTGATCATGTGTGCTTTTGAATCATAGCAGAGGAAGCCGTGACTGTAGCCGAGGCTGGCAGCAGTCCAGATGGAGCGGCAGGTGTGGACGTATGCTCCGGACGGTGCGAGTTTCTCAAAACAACATTTAGCCCCAAATGTTGTTGGGTTAGAGAGGCACCTGAAAAGAAACTTGCTGACTTTCTCCCTATTTCCGTCGTCACTGGGAGAGCTTTTCATTTTCAGGTGCTTGCTCTATTCAAATCTACACTTCCTTCGACCGCAACAGACTTATCTGGTGTCAAGGCTCCCACGGACGGAGTGACCGCTTCACCGATCGAGCTAGCTGCTTGCAAGGGATTAAGAACACTGATTAGAGGCCTTATCCCTTGCTTAATATTCATGAGCGCCTTTGCAGCTAGCTCTGTTTGCTCATCAGAGAGCGACAACGGTAGCAAACTTTCGGTGGATGTCACAGTACCATCACCACGTTCTTGTTCCTCTGAAAAACTTGAATTATCTTGTGGGTAGAGTTCCAGCATAGGAATCTCACCACCAATGACGTACAGTGACACCTGTCTCCAACGTTTGTCATCCCAATCAACACATGTAGGAGAAGAATCCACAGGAGTGCATCGACTACAGGCAAGGTAACAAGCATGTAAATCCGAGGAAGACTCGCCATGCATTTAGAGCAGTAAGCTTTCATGATTCAATCAAAATACAAAGTCGAGAACACTCCTACAAACTCCACAATAAAATATATAATAAAGATACATGAATAATTGCAATCAAAATCAAATTCGAAAAATTAAATCCAAAAATTTTTCGAAATTTTTTTGAAAAGGCCAAAGTTCCCAAAGGGTACATGATGAGCCCAAGGGCATCCCGATATAGCCTAAGTGTGGACAAAATCCAGTTTTTTTTAGCTACACTATCGGAATCATAATACATGTATCCTACAATAATCCTATGGTAACATAATACTAAATACTACATATACTGAAGAAGTTGTCAATGTAAACAACGTCAAGGAAAAAAACGGAAACAAGACATCAGGCACAGAAAAAGCCAGTAACTGATTTTAATGCTACCAGATGTAAAGCTAGATCTTCATACGAAGAAAAAGCAATACATCAGATAGAAGATGAAAGACCAAAATGACCCAACACCCCTAGGGTGAGGACGTAACCATGGGGATAAACAGAATAAACATTCTGTAATACATGATAAACTCCCAAGAAATTTAATAAAAAATTTCAATAAAAGTAGCCAAAAAGCTTAGGAGTTTAACAGGAGAGCTTCAAGGAGGGATAGGGAAGGAACACTTAACAAATGGTGGGTAAATCATTAGCAAGAATGATGTCAGGCGTATGTCCTGAAATTGGGAAACATGAAATCATTTTTATAATTATTATAAAGTTACAACCCTGAATGTTTCCAACCATTGTTGTTTCCTTCCATCATCCATTTATAGCCTTGGATCCACCAATTTTACCATTGATTTGTGTCTGGCTTCCTCAAAAAAGGATTTAAAAGCCCAGATGTCAGTTCATTGTTACTGACTTTTGGGCCAAACAAAAGACTGATGGTTGGCACCAGTTTCAGTACCTTCCTGGATACTGCGCATGCGCAAATCTCAAAAGTATGAAGGACCATCTAGGACTTGATTTTTTCGGTTTTGCATGCATATTTTGGGGATTAGGAGGAAAAATTTGTGTTTGGCCCTGGATCGATTTGAGTTAACACCAGTTAGTCTGGACCATTGGTTGTCATATAAAAATATGGGCATAACCCCCAAGAAACAAGAAGCCTTCATCTCTCACATGATAAAATTGTTTGAAGAAGAATTTAAGGTCACATTCAGCATCTATATGTTAATATGGTTAATCTTATTTTACGAGGAGAGTGGAGGTTGGGGGGGGGGGAGGGGGGAGTAGAGTCTGTTAACTGAATAGTTTTTTATTGTGTTTTGGGGTTTTTTTTAGCATAAAATCACTGAAACCCTTTCAACTCATTACGAATCAAAAAGAAAAAAAAAACAGCTGACCTGGTGGATCTGAAGAAGATTTTTTAAAAAATTTCCCCATATTGCACAAAGTTATAGAGAGCCAAAATAGGAACTCAGGGGCTTGATTTTGAACTGACCCCACTATGGATACTACAAACCAAATATTAAAAGATTCTGACAGGAATATCTGAAAAAGTTTTTTAGAGAATATTCCTCATATTGCACTAAGTTAAAATTTGGGCTCCCGCTAGGAGCTCAAATACGACCACAGGGACTAGATTTGATTAAAACTGAATCTGAACCTCATAAGGATACTGCATATCAAAGTATTCTGACTGACAGATCTGAAGAAGTTTTTCAAAGAATATTCTTCATATTCCACTAAGTTAAAGTTCCGAGTTCCCATAGGGAGCTCAAATATGATACCAGGGACTAGATTTGAACAAACATGAATGTCATTCCCTCCTAAGGATGCTCTACAGCAAGCATCAAAGGATTCTGACTGGTGGATCTGAAGAAGAAGAATTTAAAAACTATTTTTCTCTGTAATACAAAGTTAAAACTTGGGCTCCCTTCGGGATCGCAAATATCATTCCAAGAACTTATTTTGAATAAACTTGAAGCTGACACCCCCCCCCCCCCCTCCCCCCCCCCCCTCCCCCCCCTCCTCTAAAGATGCAGCATACCAAATATCAAGAAATTTTGATTGGTAGATCAGAAGAAAAAGATTTTTAAATAAACTTCCTTATATTGCACCAAGTTAAAATTCAGGTTCCCATAGTGATACCAAATATGGACACAGGGACTTGATTTGGACAGCATTCAATCTGAAATTCCTAAGGAAGCTGCATATCATATATCAAAAGTTTCTGACTAGAAGATCTGAAGATGAATTTTTAAATCATATTCCTCACATTACCCTATGTTAAAGTTTGAGTTCCCACAGAGCGCCCAGGGACATGATTTGAACAAACTTGAATCTGATCTTACTAAGGAAGCTCTATACCAATCATCAAAACATTCTGACTGATGGATCTGAAGAAGATGATTTAAAAAAAAAAACAATCTGTCAAATTGGACTGAGTTGAAATTTAGTTTCCCATAGGGAGCTCAAATATTAACCCAAGAACTTGATTTGAAGAAACTTGAATCTCACTCCACTTAGGATGTTATATACACATTATCAAAAGATTCTGTCTGATGGATCTAACGAAAAAGATTTTAAATAATATTCCTCATATTACACGAATTTAAAATTTGGGCACCACAGGGACTTGATTTGAAGAAACTTCAAGCTGACCTCACCCTAAAGATGCAGTACACTAAATAATATCAAGCAATTTTGACTGGTAGATCGGAGGAAAATTTTTAAATACATTTCCTCATACTGCATCAAATTAAAATTTGGGTTTACATAGGCAGCCCAAATATGAACCCAAGGACTTGCATCGAACAAACCTGAATCCGACCGCTCTAAGGATGTTGCATACCAAATATCAAAAGATTCTGATTGGTTGGTCTGAAAAAAAGCCACATTTGTGGTGTTCTAACAGAATTGTGCCCCTTCTGGTGGTTCCTGTGGGCATGGCTATTTTATTTGAATAAAAGTGAATTGACACATGATACGGAACATGCATATCAAATTTGGTTCAATTTGGCCCAGTGGTTTATGAGAAGTCGATAATGTTAAGTTCATTCCAGATGGATCGATGGACAATGGACAGAAAGTGATCATTTAAGCTCACCTTGAGCTTCGCTTAGTTAAGCTAAAAAGTGCACAATTCTCACAAAAGCTAAGGAAATTTAGGGAATATTGAACTTAACCAAGATTCTCTCACAATGTATGCCTATAGCAAATTTCATGAACACCTGTTGACAATTGTTCAAGTTATTACATTCACTAGTCACTATCAAACAAATATCAAATTTCAAACAAGAAGAGGCATAACTCGTACAAAAGTCACCAAAATTTGGTTAGTATCGAACTTGCCCAAGATCTTCTCAAAATGTATGCCTATAGCATGTTTTGTGAAAATCTGATTTTATTTGTTCAAGTTATCACATTCACAAAGTCATTATCAGACAAGCACCAAATTTCCAACAAAAAGGGCCATAATTCCTACAAAAGTCCACATAATTTGGTAAATATCTAACGTGACCAAGATTTTCTCCAAATGTCTGCCTATAGCAAGTTTGATGAAAATCCAGTTACATTTGTTCAAAATATCACACCCACGAAGTCATTATTATACAAACACCAAATTTCCAACAAAAAGTAATACCACTCCTACAAAAGCTGAGGAAACTGGGTAAATATCGAACCTGAGATCTTCTCACAAGTTTCTTGAAAATCCAGATAAATTTGTTCCTTTTCTATATCCCTGCCAATCTTTGTTTGGGTGGGGGATAATAAGGATAAAGTGTAAAGGGATAAAAAAACAAGAGGCCCCACGTGGCCTTAATCGCTCACCTGACAAAGTGACTCTAAGAAGTATTTTAGGTCACCTTCACCATGTCATGCCTCATCAACATTAACTGGTTGAGTGATAGATTTTGTTTGAAGTTCAACATTTGTTACCTAAAATTAGTTTTATTTAAAATCATTGGTGTGTGGTCAATCTCCAATGATTTTTAATAAAGCAAATTTATCTCTGCAGACAAACTGGTTTAGCATGAAGCACAAACAAGGAATGTGAAGAGATAGCCTTGGACATCTCTCCCCAACTGTGGATATCTTCCATGTGCTACATGTATATATTTGCATGCAAGAAAACAAAAATTTTCACAAATTTTATTTTTTTTTAT
Organism: Pictodentalium vernedei; assembly: GCA_031216915.1. Taxonomy (NCBI): domain Eukaryota; kingdom Metazoa; phylum Mollusca; class Scaphopoda; order Dentaliida; family Dentaliidae; genus Pictodentalium; species Pictodentalium vernedei. The sequence goes on along the minus strand of CM062290.1, from coordinate 137,667,604 downwards.
CATCATTGGAACAAGCTCAAACAGCTTATTCCAATAGGGGTATGGGAAGATCAGGTATATTTTTGAGACAGAAATGTGAATATATAAATAATGGTGTTGTTTTGTGAATGATGCTGGAGAATTTTGCGTAAAGATATGGTAAATGGTTTGTTCTAGATACAGAATGATGCAAAAGTATTTAAATTTGATTAGGCAAGTTGTTCCTATAATGCATTTAAAAATTGAAGTAACTGTTTTTTTGCTGACGAACTTTTAGATGTGTGTGTCTGTGTTTGTGTGTGTGTGTGTGTGTGTGTGTGTGTGTTTGTGTGTGTGTGTTTGTGGGGGGGGGGGGGGGGTAAGAGTGTTCTTGCAAACAAAATTCCTGAATAAATGGAAAATTTTATTTTTTGTGTGAAAGACATAGTGCGTGAATGTTGATTGGAACAAGCTTAGAGAGCTCATTTTAATGTGAAGTCATAAAGCTGTGTTTTACGTACGAAATTCTGGAATAACTAAAAAAATTGCTTTTTTGACTCAAAAAGCATGGTGTGCGACCTCTCATTGGAATGAGCTCAAAAAGCTCATTCCAATGGGGTATTTACAAGCGATAAGTACATGTATGTTTAAGAGACAAAAATTAAAATTTGAATAGCGATTTTTGCGAAGAATGCTGACAAGTTTTGGCAGTTATGCTGGTAAACAGGTAAGATATGCAAAGTGGTTGTTTTGTAGAGGCGACATTTAATTAAGGGGAATTAACCCTTGATTACTGAGGTAACTTCTAAAAGTACTGAAATTTCATGAAGCAATGTGAATAACAGACAACAGTTGCCTAAAAATTTCATGAATAACTAAAATTTTTATTCCTTTGTCTCGAAAACATGGCATATGACCTTTGTTGGAATGAGCTGAATGCGTGTGTTCCAATGAGGGATTTGTGTGAATAATGCATTAGTACTGCTAGATTTGGGTAAACGGTTCACCCTGGATACCACCCCTTCTATAGTAGATCTTTTCTGCAAATTTTGTCTAAGATTCTATCAACTTTACAAATAAATACGTTCATGAATCACAATCAGATCCACCCTACAATGTTGCATACCAAATATCAAAAGATTCTGCCTGCTGGATCTGGAGAAGAAGATTTTTTAAGAAATATGCCTGAAACGCACTAAGTTAAAATTTGGGCTCCTATACGGAGCCCAAATATAAACCCAGGGGGCCGATTTGAACAAACTTGAATCAGATCCACCCCACAATGTTGCTTACCAAATATGAAAAGATTCTGAAGCTGGATCTGGAGAAGAAGATTTTTTAAGAAATTTGCCTGAAATGCACTAAGTTCGAATTCGAGCTTCTATAGTGAGCCCAAATATGAAACTAGGAAGCCGATTTGAACAAACTTGAATCAGATCCACCCCACAATGTTGCATACCAAATATCAAAAGATTCTGCCTGCTGGATCTGGAGAAGAAGATTTTTTAATAAATTTGCCCGAAATGCACTAAGTGCGAATTCGGGCTTCTATATTAAGCCCAAATATGAATCCAGGGGGCCGATTTGAACAAACTTGAATCAGATCCACCCCGCAATGTTGCATACCAAATATCAAAAGATTCTGCCTGCTGGATCTGGAGAAGAAGATTTTTGAAGAAATTTGCCTGAAATGCACTAAGTGCGAATTCGGGCTTCTATATTAAGCCCAAATATGAATCCAGGGGGCCGATTTGAACAAACTTGAATCAGATCCACCCCGCAATGTTGCATACCAAATATCAAAAGATTCTGCCTGCTGGATCTGGAGAAGAAGATTTTTGAAGAAATTTGCCCGAAATGCACTAAGTTTGAATTCGAGCTTCTATAGTGAGCCCAAATATGAATCCAGGGGGCTGATTTGAACAAACTTGAATCAGATCCACCCCGCAATGTTGCATACCAAATATCAAAAGATTCTGCTTGCTGGATCTGGAGAAGATGATTTTTTAAGAAATTTGCCTGAAATGCACTAAGTTCGAATTCGAGCTTCTATAGTGAGCCCAAATATGAATCTAGGAAGCCGATTTGAACAAACTTGAATCAGATCCACCCCACAATGTTGCATACCAAATATCAAAAGATTCTGCCTGCTGGATCTGGAGAAGAAGATTTTTTAATAAATTTGCTTGAAATGCACTAAGTTCAAATTTGGGCTCCTATACTGAGCCCAAATATAAACCCAGGGGGCCGATTTGAACAAACTTGAATCAGATCCACCCCACAATGTTGCTTACCAAATATGAAAAGATTCTGCCTGCTGGATCTGGAGAAGAAGATTTTTTAAGAAATTTGCATGAAATGCACTAAGTTCAAATTCGAGCTTCTATAGTGAGCCCAAATATGAATCTAGGAAGCCGATTTGAACAAACTTGAATCAGATCCACCCCACAATGTTGCATACCAAATATCAAAAGATTCTGCCTTCTGGATCTGGAGAAGAAGATTTTTTAAGAAATTTGCCTAAATGCACTAAGTTCGAAATTGGGCTCCTATACTGAGCCCAAATATGAACCCAGGGGGCCGATTTGAACAAACTTGAATCAGATCCACCCTACAATGTTGCATACCAAATATCAAAAGATTCTGCCTGCTGGATCTGGAGAAGAAGATTTTTTAAGAAATTTGCCTGAAATGCACTAAGTTCGAAATCGGGCTCCTATACTGAGCCCAAATATTAACCCAGGGGACGATTTGAACAATCTTGAATCAGATCCACCCCACAATGTTGCTTACCAAATATGAAAAGATTCTGCCTGCTGGATCTGGAGAAGAAGATTTTTTAAGAAATTTGCCTGAAATGCACTAAGTTCGAATTCGGGCTTCTATAGTAAGCCCAAATATGTATCCAGGGGGCCGATTTGAACAAACTTGAATCAGATCTACCCCGCAACATTGCATACCAAATATCAAAAGATTCTGCCTGCTGGATCTGGAGAAGAAGATTTTTGAAGAAATTTGCCTGAAATGCACTAAATTCGAATTCAAACTCCTATAGTGAGCCCAAATATGAATCTAGGGAGCCGATTTGAACAAACTTGAATCAGATCTCCCCTACAATGTTGCATACCAAATATCAAAAGATTCTGCCTGCTGGATCTGGAGAAGAAGATTTTCAAAGAAATTTGCCTGAAATGCAGTAAGTTCAAATTTGGGCTCCTATACTGAACCCAAATATAAACCCAGGGGGCCGATTTGAACAAACTTGAATCAGATCCACCCCACAATGTTGCATACCAAATATCAAAAGATTCTGCCTGCTGGATCTGGAGAAGAAGATTTTTTAAGAAATTTGCCTGAAATGCACTAAGTTCGAAATCGGGCTCCTATACTGAGCCCAAATATGAACCCAGGGGGCCGATTTGAACAAACTTGAATCAGATCCACCCTACAATGTTGCATACCAAATATCAAAAGATTCTGCCTGCTGGATCTGGAGAAGAAGATTTTTTAATGTTTTTCCCATTGCCTACAGTGTTAAAAAGTGCTGACTCAGCACTTTTTCAAAGTCCCGAAACTGTACCCTATGATAAAACCGATGGCAATTTTTTTTTACCAATCCTTTCTGTTGGTCCTAAGGAAGCTGCACACCAAATAAAAATTCTCAGTGCCGTGCAGTTTTGGAGATATGGGCGTTTTAAATTTTTTCTATTTTTAGCTCCTGCGGTTCCCACGGGGCTGCGGGAAAATTTTTTTTTGCATAAATCAAGTACTCATGACCCAATAAGCCCTCACATAAAATTTGGTTCAAATCAGCCTCTCGGTTTGGAAAGTTAAAAAATTTATAGTAATTTATATATTTTTTATACTTACCAATGACCCAGACTTAGCTGGTGCTAACTCCACAAAAACCAGGGCCAAACACAAATTTTGCCCCCCAATCCCCAAAATTTGCATCCAAAACAAAAAGAAATCATGTCCTAAAGGACCTCCATAGTACGACTCTACTGCGCATGCGCAGTGACGCAGTCGTCCCGAAATTGGCGCCAAATATCATTCTTACTGGCAGTGCCTGGTCAGCGCTATGTACTCAGCGGGGAGGCAAGAGTTCCCAACTCAGGGAGGGCCATCCCCGTCTGGGTCATTGGTAAGTATAAAAAATATATAAATTACTATAAATTTTTTAACATTTTTATACTGTACCAATGACCCAGACTTAGCTGAATAGTAAACAGGCTGGAGGGCCTAGGACATAGAGGAAAATCCAATAAGCTCAATTATAAAATAAAGAGGTAACCCCTTAAGGAGAAAAGGGGTATTAGGCTTTACATGTATCTTTCTTATTTAATATTTAAATTAGAAAGATACACTACCCTTAATAATTGAGCACAATAACATTCATGTTCTCTATTAACATCCAGTATAACCTTTATACTAATTATTTTTAAAACAAGCCAATAAATAAAGTAGTCCAGAGAATTGAGACTCTTTATAATCATTTAAAAGTGTCCGAGTATTGTATATTAAAGCCCGTTTGACACTTGACATATACAAATGCTTCACACCGAGCTACACTTTAAAAATAAGACATGAATGAAATTAAACATTAATATTACACTTTAAAACCATCCCGGAAGTGACTCAGAAATACTGTCTTGGAGGAGGCATTCCCTTGCTTTTCACTATAAAGCAGGTGACCTAAGGGAACACCCGCCCCCCCCCCCCCCCCCCTTCCCCTTGCCCTGGGTCAAATAGCCCAGAGCGAAGAGGGCAGCCGGACGGAGTCACTGCCGGAACAGAAAGCCTGCATAACTATAGTTGCAACTGTTTAGTGGACGACATTCTGAGCAACAGATAACGGACCTAAACAATGCAGGTCTCCAGAAATGGACTCAATATTTCTGAGATAAAAATTAGTAAATGTGGATGGCTGAGACCAATAAGCAGCCTTCATTAAATCTGTAATAGCAACACTATTAGCATAAGCCCAGGAAGTAGAAAGAGCTCTTACTTCATGAGCAGAAATCTTAAGCACAGACTGCTGAGAAGAAGATAAATCTTCATACGCAGTACGGATAGTTAACTGAATCCATCTAGCAATAGAATGGACTGAAATGTCCTTTCTATTAGGCATCAAAGACAGAAAGAAACGTTTCCGTCCCTTTCTGATGAACTGAGATCTCTGTTTATAGATACGTAGTGCTCTAACAGGACAGAGTAAAGGCCTACGCCCGTCTGAAGACGGAAGAGCCTTAATAACAATAGGTTCCGGATATTTATTAGGAGCCTGATTCTTAGCTAAAAAACCGACGTTAGTAGTGAAGGTGATAGTGTTCCCAACACTACGATAATGAGAATCATCCACCGATAGTGCATGAAGCTCACTGACTCTTCTGGCAGAAGAGAAAGCTAAGAGAAAAGCTGTCTTATAAGATAAGAATTTGAAATCTACTGTCCCAAGAGGTTCAAATGGCTTTTCCTTCAATTTAAGGAGAACCCAAGCTAAATTCCACTTAGGAATTAATCTAAGAGTTCTGGGTCTATTTATCGAAAAGTTTCTAACCAATTTCGATAAAGAGACATTAGATCCAATTTGTAAACTATCATGATGTGCATAGGTATCAGATAACATAGATCTATAACCCTTTATAGTAACCGGTTGCAGTTTGATTTCGTCAAACAAGTATACTAGAAAGTTAGCAATGTCTGGTATAGAGGGATCAAATATATCAACAGAATGATCCCTACACCAACGACGGAAAACCTTCCACTTAGCCGCATAGTTTAGCGAAGAGGAGGTCCTCCTACAGTTAGAAATCGCGTCCACTGCTCGTCCTGTAAAGTGCTTGCCATGCAAGAAGGACCGCACAACGGAAAAACGTGAAGGTTGAGACCTTGCTGGTTGTGATGCAGTTGGCGCGATTTCCCCTGCCAAAGAAGATCCTCTCGTGGAGGGAGCTTCCGCGGTAGGTCCCACAACAGACACCTGAGTAGATTTATCCACGGTCTCTGTGGCGACAGAGATGCTACCAACAGAATCTTGCATTGAGATTGTTTTATCTTTAGCAATACTTGTTGAATTAACGGCGCTGGAGGATACGCATATCCTATCATTCCGTCCCAAGGGATCGATAGAGCGTCTACAGCAAATGCTCTTGGATCCGGACACGGGGACACATACGTCTGCAACTGATTGTTGAGATGTGTCGCAAATAAGTCTATCATTGGCCGTTCCCATTGGTAGCAAATCTGATTGAATACTTGTTTGTTGAGAGTCCACTCCGACGGCAACAAGCGACCCTTTCGAGAAAGGGAGTCTGCTAGCACATTCAGACGACCCGGTATGTGACGGACCGAAAGAAGAACGTGATGTTCCAACGCAAACAGAAGGATTCTTTCCGTTAGATTGAACAACGGAACTGAATGAGTGCCTCCCTGATTCCGTATATACGCCACTACTGTCGTATTGTCGGATAGGATTTGGACATGAGCATCGTGAATAATGTCCATCCAGTGACGTAACGCAAGCCAAATTGACATCATTTCCTTGATGTTTATGTGCTTGCACAGGAATTGCGGATCCCAAAGACCCTGGCATCTCGAATCCGTTGGGATTAATGATGCACCCCAACCTGTTTGACTGGCATCCGTCATAATGGTAAAACTCGGATCCGGCAACTGCAGCGGAACTCCTTGAGTTAACCACTGAATGTTTGCCCAAGTCTGAATCTCTTGTTTCACTTGATCTGACAAGAGAACGTCTACATCGAGCGAATTAATTTTCACACTCCAATTCTGAGTCAAGAAAATTTGAAGAGGCCGTGTGCGTAGCCGTCCCATCGGAATGAGATCCGCAGCGGCTCCGCACAGACCTATCAGTCTCATAAATTCTCTCGCTGTGACTTTGTCTGTATTTAGACAATAGCGAGCGTAACAACTGACTAATTTCGCTCTGGTTAACGGCAGACGAACGAGATTGTTGTGCGTCTCGAAGCTCATTCCCAGATGAGTGAATGACTTGGACGGCACCAGATCCGACTTCTCCTCGTTTACTATGAAACCGAGACGTCGGAGCAATAGAAGAAGATTCTGAACATCGTTCTGAAGCGTTAACTCGTTGCCGTACCTCTGAAGAATGTCGTCCAGGTAGGCCGACGTTACCGCAGACGAATGAGCTCGGAAGTAGATCATTACCGAGTTCATTACCCGAGTGAAAGCCCAGGGTGCTAGATTCAATCCGAAGCACATGGCCCGGAACTGATACACCACTCCTAGGACTGCGAAGCGTAGATACTTTCGGAATGTCGGATGTACCATGACGTGAAAGTACGCATCTTTGAGATCTATGCTCGTTGCATAATCGTTCACCCGAATACTCGCTCTGACCGATCGAATCGTCTCCATATAAAACTTCGGAGCGATGATCAGCTTGTTTATCCAGCTCAAATCTATGACTGGACGGAACGAGCCGTCTGGTTTCGGAACCAGAAACAGATGGCTGTAGAATCCCAGCGATTCCTGGTTTTCTACGACCTCTACCGCGTTCTTCATTAAAAGAGACTGCACCTCTGATAGCAGAGCGTCTCTTTTCTGAGGGTTTGACGGAAGATGAGTCCACTTTGGACTTCGAGTTAATGGAGGCTTTCGTTTGAAGGATATCTTTAGACCTTCCGAAGTCACTCCTCTCACCCACGGGTCGTCCGTAATCGACGCCCACTCTTGAGAAAAACTCGACAACCTTCCGCCAACCGGAACGCGATAGAGGTTTGAGCCATCACCTCCTGGATCTGCGAGGCCTGCGGTAGGAGAAACCACGTCTTCCACGACCCGCACCTCGCCTCGTCGACCTCGGGGCGTCCGACCGATTGTCCCGGCCTGAAGGACGTCCCGAACGAGAGTCGCTATCCTGACGGTCTCTCGAATAAGAGCTAGAGGACGCACCGGAACCTCTATAGGAACCTCTCTTGGGCGGATAAGACCCAGAAGTGCCCGCCTTATTCGTGTCTGCTGAATCCGACCTTTTAGGAGCGGATCTAAACAACAGAGAATCACTAGCTTTCTTTTTAATATTATCATAAATAGCGGAAAGCTTGCCGTCAAAGAGAAGATCTCCTGAGACCGAAGCGACTCTAAGAGAGTTCTTCACCTTAGAATCCACTAGTGTGGATGTAGACAGGGCTGCGTCACGTCTAACCAACTCCAGATTTGCCACTGAAAGGGCGGAGTTACACGTGGAATAAGCTACTGCCCTTGAAAGAAGTCTTAAGGAGGATTGTATATCCTGAAACTCTTCCCCTTGAAGACGCAGTGATAACGCCTTCGTAAGGTGATCTGCGTAAGATAAGGCATCTAAATTGGCTCTGTTAGACGCAATAGCTGTTTCCAACACTGCGGTTGGAATAGAAGCTGACGACGGTAATGATAGCTCTAAGTCTTCCGCCTCGTCGTCCATACGCAGAGGAACTCTCGGTATACCCTGACCTGCCGTGTCGAATTTATTCCTTGCATTAATGAAAGGCAGGTTGAGAGTATTTGCGGACAAGAAGCCTGCTTTCCCTGTCCTGGAAGCAAGTTTAAAAATAGCGTCGTTCAATAATTCAAATGTTCTTGCAACATTATTGGACTGCGACGGAAACTCGGGAGCGATGTCCCTGAACCGCTCGAAAAAATCAGAGTCCAATGACGCTATAATTCTCCTGTCCGGAAGCGCAGCAGTCTGGCCCGACGGAACAACTTGAGGAAGAAAGTGCCGGATGAAGTCTACGGCAGCTTTGTGTTGTTCCGAAAGGGATAGCTCCAATTCATCCGTATCCCTTTCACCATCCGGTCGGACCTCCCGATGTTCCCGGTCGTCCGCCCCCGATGCTTCGGCGGAGCGTACCGACCCAGCGCCGTCGGATAATTCTCGATCCGACACTGTCTCTGTCGGCTGCTGGGATGCTGCGATAAGCTGTGCTATCTGCACTAGAATGTCCGACGTCGAGACCTGCGGAGGAGCGGTCTTTCGCTGCTTTGCCGAGGGCAGCTCCGCATCAGATGGCTCCCGCATACTTTTCCTATGCGAACGTCCGGAGTCCATCGGTCTCGAATCCCTGGCTGCCGGATGGTGTGACCTGGTCGCCAAATAATCCTTCATCGGCGAAGCTGGCAAGATATCGGAGGTCACGCAGCCAAGGTGCGGTCGTGTGCGCCGGCGAGAAGAGGAAGCCTTAACAGTCTCTGCGGACTGCTTATACAACGGAGCGTCCCGAGCGACGGACGTATGCTCCGCTAAAGACACATTTTGTACCACAACATCTGGTCCCAGATGTTGTTGTACGAGAGAGGGGCCTCTCTCGCTCGCGGCCCGGCTGGACCTGGACGAGCTAGGAACCGGACTAAAAGGCTTCCTCCGTTCTCGTTCACTATCCGCCGTCACTGGGTGTGCATCTATTATTTTTATAGTGCTCGCATCACCCAAAATTTCCTCTTGGACCGCATCGGACGAACCCGGCTGCCGAACCATTCGGTGAATGGACGCTACACCGGGCGAGCTAGCGGACGACATTTGTCTAATCTCCATGAGCACTTTTGCTGCTAGCTCTGTATTTAATTGTGACGACGGACGCACACTTGAAGAAGATAACATGGAAACATCACCCTGTTCTGGTTCCTCTGAAATAGAAACTGAGAGAGTAGAGTGACCTTGTGGAGAAAGAGCCGGCATCGCTCTTTCTCCAGAAACAACATATCGTGACACACGTTTCCAATGTTTCTCATCCCAATGTTCACATACAGGACAGGGATTAATGCGAGAACACTGACTACAATTTATGCAATAATCATGAAAGTCAGAGGAAGATTTCTTCCTATTACAATTTGAACAAGTTCCCTTCATTGTGAAAGAACAACAATAAGTCCTAGTTACTCGCAAAAACCCCTGACACAAAGATACATAATAACATGATCCATTAATAAATGAAAAAACAATTGCAAAACAAAATAATTTTGAAAAAATATTTTTTTTTCAAAGAAGCCCAAGTTGCTGAAAAGTAACGTTGAGCCCCGATGGATCCGATGGCAAAGTGTGGTCAAAAATTTTAAAATTATATAAAATAATTAATGAGACACTTTCGGATAATATAAATGTATCTTATAATGAGATAAACTACCTCAAAGGCAAACAGCCCCCCTCAAAAAAGGCTGTTGCCAATGAAAACAAACAGTGTAAACACAGAAGAAAACATGACTCCAGGCACTGAAAAAACTGGCCCGGAATCAGTCCTCAATTACACTCTATCTGATGCAAAACAGAGACTCCCAGGGGAGAATCTGCAGAACATCAGATGGAAGATGCAGAACACAAACGTTATACACCCATGGGTGAAAACGTAACTATGGGGAAAATAACAGAAAACATTCTGTAACCAAGCAACTCTCCCAGGGAATTTTTAGAAATGAAACTTCTCAAAAATATGCCAAAAGCATGGGAGAATTGCAAGGGGGGACTTTAGAAGGTTAGGGGAGAGGAAACACTGAATAAGCAGTGCAACAATTAGCAAGAATGACAACAAGAGGCGTTTGCCTCGAAAATAGGCAACTTAACATAATTTTAACAAAAAATTTTAAGTACAGCCCTGATTATTTTTTGCCACTTCTTTTTTCCTCTCCTCCTTCTATCCTCCTTAGAATCACATTTTCTCCAAGAATTACGTGTCTGGCATCCTTTAAACTGAGATTTACAAGCACAAAGATCAGTGAGATGTTGACTGATGAAGGGCCAAACAGAGAAAGAATGATATTTGGCGCCAATTTCGGGACGACTGCGTCACTGCGCATGCGCAGTAGAGTCGTACTATGGAGGTCCTTTAGGACATGATTTCTTTTTGTTTTGGATGCAAATTTTGGGGATTGGGGGGCAAAATTTGTGTTTGGCCCTGGTTTTTGTGGAGTTAGCACCAGCTAAGTCTGGGTCATTGGTACAGTATAAAAATATAGAAATTTTGGGCGGGGCAAAAAATTTTGCCCCTCTCATAACAACGTCAAGTATAGCCCCACAAACTTCTCTTGAACAAATCTGAGTCTACACCTCAAAAGGAAGCTGCACACCAAATATCAAGTCTCTGCTACTGCTGGTTCATGAGAAGAAGATTTACAAAGATTTTGGTGCCCCTTGGGGGTGTGGCACCACCCAGGAGGAGGGGCAACTTCATTTGAACAAATCTGAATTGGCATTAGGTAATAAACATTTAGCCAACATTTGAATAAAATTGGGCTAGTGGTTTAGGAGGAGAAGTCGATAATGTAAAGTTAACGCCGGACGGACGACGACGGACGACGGACGACGGACGCTGGACGACGGACGACGGACGACGGACAGAAAGTGATTAGTTAAGCTCCCCTTGAGCTTCGCTCAGGTGAGCTAAAAAGTCAAAGGCAAAAAAGGAAGCGTCAGCTTGTGTGTTGATTGCAATGACTATCATCAAAAATGCTCTGAAAAAGGATGTAATTTGGTAAAAATTTTATGTCAATTAAAGTTATGGTGCTGAGACAACACACAAGTCAGAAATTCTACGTAGAATCCATACACCAAATTTGGTAAAATTTGGATAACGTTTGTTCATGTTATCTTGATGACAGTACAGGCAAGTCGGAAATTCAATCTGAGGGGCATGATTCCTGAAAAAAATTTGTGCAGGACTTGTTTTCAAACTCTTCAAAGACATTCTCAAGTAGACCCCCCTAGACCAAATTTGATAAAAATCAGATAATGTTTATTCAAATTGGAGTGCAGACAGAGCCCTGAGTTGGAAGTTCAAAGAAGAAAATAATCCAAGAGGCACAACTTCTGAAAAAACATACAGCACTGTTTTTTTTTAATTCTTTCATTTCATTCTTGAGTAGAACACAGACCAAATTTCGTAAAAATTGGAGAACGTTTGTTCAAGTCAACATGCCAACATCATGAGGGGTGAAGGAGAAATTCTGGGTTTTATCAAACTTGACGGAGTCATATCACTATTAGCTAACTGCGAACAATCACACAGGGATGTTTTAAATGTCGAGATAAAAGCAACACCTGACAATTTTACATAGCTCTAACTTGTTCATCTACATCTGAATACTCTACTTCCATTTTAAGCATAAAACTATGAACAATTTATTTTGTGAAAGTCATTTTCTATAACATAAAGTAGTTCAGCAGTCATACTTGCTATTTCCTATCAAAGTAAATCAATTTTCAGATTTTTCTTGAGAAAAATTTATCTTGACAAAACCAAATGAGAAAAGCAAGAACTAATTAATCACCATACAAAAATGTTTATTGTAAGAAATGCTTACCTTTCAATAACAATAACATGACACTGAGAAACTAAAGGTGTGACTGGATTATCTCCCTTGATACACGCTAACAGTGAAAGTCCATTTGGACCTGCACTGTTCACATCTTCAAGCAGAGCTGCTCTTTCCAGAGTGTGTTCCTTTATCATGGATTCTGTTCCACTTATATCATTTGGCAACTCAAGTTCTTTAAACTTTGTAACCATATTATGCAGTGCAACAGCAATTTGCTCAGTATTAGAAGCATACTTTTCTACAGCCTGAAATATAAATAAAATTAATCCATATCATTTTTTTTAGAATTAGATACATTTTTTGGCAGCTAAAATTATACAGGATTGGTAATTCTAATCATCACTATCTGTCATTTATTTGCAGTTTGAAAATACAATACCTTCACTGTTGAGTATGAAATGATTGTTTTTTATACTACCTGAAACAAATGTCTGCATCATTTAAATTTCCTTGACTTCTTCAGTATTTATGAGATAAAGCCACATAAAGTAGATCTTCTGTTTCTCAGGCCATTTGCTGTAAAATTGTATGCGGGCGGGCATTTTTTTAATTCTATTTTTTATTTTTGTAATTATTTCTTTGCTATCAAAAGTTTATGTTCTTGGTTTGTTTTATGTTTTAGGCCTCATATTCTACAGAATAGGATGGGTTGTGGTAGAGATGGGCAGTTAACCGAAAATTCGATTCAGTTTCGGTTTTGTTGTCAAAACCGAAACAATTACATAAAACCCGGCGTTGCAGTTTTGAACTTCAGTGTTGAAAAACTCTAATCAGGTCTTCACTTCACAGAATAAAGAGATAAACAACCTAAAAGTTAACCTTGTTTTCAAATTTCAGAGTCGTGATACCCCTTTTTCAGAACAGCTGCACAAATTGGTATTACGTTCAAACGTGGCATTTAGCATGAAAATAGGTGACAAAATTACTTCTTACACATTGTGTTTTAAACGATCATCTGTTTATCAAATGCGAGTTCCTCTTCAGAACTGGAACTTGTTCCACATTTATAATGACAAATATTATATTTATTTCTATACGTAATTTTGAAAGCTTGAACTCCAAAGCCAGCGTCAAAATCACAGTTGAAGTTGGATGGAAATTTAGAGTTACAATAACTATATGAGTGACATTTAATCAATAAAATTTTTGTGGTCGGCATAATTTTTTAGGGTTACTGTAAACACAGGTGTGTGTGGGGGTGGGGGGGGGGGGGCTAATTGTGCAACAAACTCAAGGCAAAAATCATTTTTCTCAAACTTGAAACTCTTGAGATAATTTATGCAACTACATTGTGCTCAAGAAATCAGAGTACTGGCATATTACACAGGTGCATTGACCTGGAAAGGGAGTCACTTCGACACTGACTGGTGCCAAATACATCTTCTTATATGCAAATGTAATGTATTGTCATGTTTGTACAGTGAAAGCTAAAACCGAAAACCGGACTCTTTGTCTGAAACCGAAACCATAACCGTAACTGACATGAAATTTGAATACCACCCATCTCTAGGTTGTGGTGAATTTCGTCCCTTGGGTGCAAGAAGGCTCTGCAATGCTAAAGCATTGCAAAGCCTTGTTTCACTCAAGGGGCAAACTTATCAATTTTATTAACTTGGGTAAAATATCAGACATAAACCATTTGTTTATTTTTTTTCATTTTTGCATTGGTTATAAAAAGAGGGCATGCAGCAGCCAAAAGGACCATGTGGGATGGCCTAAGAAACAAATTTTAAATTTTTTAAGACCTAAATGACATGATGTATTCTGCAAAATTTTCTTATAAAATTTTTATCTTTTTTATATCTAATACACCAAAAAATGTGCTATCCTCGATTCTTTAGATAACTGTTAGAAAATATACTACATTTTGAGGTCCATCATAGGCTCTGGAGAGACTGAAACTGTCATTTGATTTGTAAGATGGGAGAACACAAACAATGCTAGAGTGAGGCATATGCACATGGTCTTAAATTGAACTGCACTGCCACGTTAAGAGAACCTGGATATTTTGTTGAGACTTCAAGGACTGGAACACGAAGATACTCATTCTTGTGATATAAACTAGCAGCAAAGCCTTTCTGGTGAATAAAACTCTGTCTGGACCTGAATACCTCAAATACAAATCTGGGTTTTTTATGGAAAGTTCATTAGATTCAGGTCTATGACTGGCCCAAGTTGTCTATTTTCCTGTGGCACAAGAAAGGAGGCTGTAAAGTCCTGGTGACTGAAGGTGGTATTACTTCAATTGATCCCTTCTGTAATAAAGTGTGGGGGTTTTCCATCAAAACGTTTATACAAACAGGATCTTGGGGAATAGATGTAAACATTGGCATATGTGTTGAAGGTAGCTGCTGAGTGAACATTAGCGAATGGCTTCTCAAAACAGCTGAAACAATTGATAGGTCTTTCATAATCAGCTTCCAATAATCGAGTGAAATGAAATCAGTCTCCTCCTTGGAACAAGTCAAGATGGTAAAAGTAATTTTCCACTTCATCAAACCTTATTGGAGAACAAACCACCTCCACATCACAAGTTCTTGCTGGTGGAGGAGCTAGGCTGCTTCAAGCCTTTGTGAGGGACAAGCACCTGGAGTCCACTGTCTAGGAGCCTTGTTCTGGGACTGATCTGCATAAAGTCACCGAGATTTGAGTGTGGTCAGCTTCTAGGAGGATCAATTTGATGCATCAGCAGTTGATCTTGCAGATGGCAGATCACTCCTTGTCGAATAGACTCAAAATCTTGTTGGTCAAAAGGGTTAGAGACAGAGAAGTTGACCTGAGGTGACTTCACTGTTGTTCTGGTATATAGAATAATTGAATATTAACCCTCTTCATCAGTTCTTTTATTTGTTCAACTAGAAATTTAAATCCATAAGGAGCACGATAAAACATGAAGAGGAGTAGCAATGTCACGAAACAACATCTCCCTGCCAAATGAGAGGCCTGGGGTAATAAATGATCAGAGAAGAATATCATTTTGATCTTCTCTCTGGATAAGAATAGCATTCTCTGTAACACTGTCTTGATGTATGGTGTGTTTATCTTGGTACTGAGTGCTTAATGTAGCAGACTCCTTATACAGAGGCAAGGAGGTCTATGACACTTTTTTTCCTTTGTCTGATAATTTGAACTTTGGTAAACTTTGGAGTGATGTACAAATCTGCCCTCGTATAATAGGTGTTTTCGAACATTTTAGCCTTCAGTTTTTCATCAAGAATGTCAAAGGAATCAGAGACTGTCCAGATTGAAAAGTAGACATTGTGTGATATGTCCACTTGAGAATGTTTTTCCACTAAACACACATGCCTGTCAGACATAGGAATGGCTTGTGGTGGATACATAGCTAACAATGAGTGGTGTTGATCTTCCGAGTATGGCTATGAGACAACCTTCCTTTTGAATAACACATGAACATCAACCTTGTCCTTGTCTGTCAAATTTGTGGTTTTATTTAAAATTATTTAGACTATCATGAGCATTAGAAAGACAGGGGTCCAGCTATTTGGCAACCTATCTTTCCATACCCCGATCATGACATGCATTGGAATAATTTAATATCACGGAATTAGTGACTCAGTCAGGTCTTTCCACCTGTTCCTTGAGAGCCATGGATGAGAGAAATGATAAGTCGTATACCAAATGACTGAACCACTGACATGTAGCATGCATGAGTGAAGTCTCTCTTCTGTTCACCCATCTCTTAACGAACTTGTTGTGAAGTTGTGATTGCATAGTGATTTTATTTGTCAGGCCCCCTTGACATGTTGCGGCTTCTGGATGCACTGCATACAGATTATTGTAACCTGAGTATGTGGATGGTAATGGTCATAACTTCTGGAGTACACAACAAAACTTATGAATAGCATGTCACATCCAGCCTTTCATTAATCGAGTATCAGAGTCCAATTCAGCAGAGTTACAGGACAGTCTTAAGTGATTACTAAATGTATTCTCACCACAAGTTGTTTGTGCTTGAACAACAGATGTTAACATGGCATTATGACTTGAAACAAAATTTAAAATGCTTCTCTGAAGGCTTGAACATGGATCTTAGTTTTTTTTCTATCCAACTGAGGCTACCAGTCCCAACAGTCTTTTCCCTTGCAGAGACCTTGATTAATGGAATAATTTGGCAATCACTTCAAAATGAAGCAAATTTTACAAACAAAAATATTGTAGAATAATTATTAGCAGTGATTGTGATAGAACACAATTTGGATGCTCTGGCAAATCATTGTCTAAATTGCTTATGTTTTTTATTATACCATAATGAGTGGATCCTTTTAATATTCCAATACCCTCTATTATTTCACTCTTATAAGGTAAACATGTCATATTAAGTGTATTTTCAGGAATTACCAGCAGATTCTTAATTTGTCTCTAGAAGCAACACCATTCACTCATCGCCAAAACTGCATCTGGTCAAGACTGAGAATCTGATACAAATCTTCAAACATGCAATTAATGGTGATAATTTATACATTTTGAAAACAAAAATGCAATTTTTTACAAAATAACTTCACATAATTCTTGTCTGTATTTTAACACTACTTTTAACATAAGAAAAACCATATAACAAATGTGAGCATTTTTGTACAATCAAGGGACATAACTATGAACATATATGTACTCAACACCCCAAACTTAACTCAATCTTTAGTTTATCATCATCATCAACAAATACTATGCAATTCAAAAACATCAACCAAGCTTTTTGTTAATTATACACATAAGACCCCATTAACTGTCAGCTTTTCCAGTTTTATCTTCCAGTGTATTTCCTTTGATGACCCAATCAGTTGCTTCCAATAAGAGTTCATGAGCAATGTAGTAGGGTTGCACAAGCTATTAGTTACTTTAGGAAGATAATAGGTGTGATATTCTCAAACTGTGCAGGGTAAAGGGTCAACAAAAACATGGCCATTTTATCATATTAGCTGGTAGAATGTAAGATTAATTTTGGATTTTGGTTGCTAGAATTGGTTTATATGGGTTTGCATTGCTACAATTTATTGGAAGGGACCTGTAGAAAATCTATATGAACAAAAAGTATTAACTTCCAAGATAATATGAAGCACATCTAAGGAACATGAAGCCTTTTAGTTGAAGCACCAGCTCTTTTCAGAAGAGCCCAAATATTGGTTTCCAGCATTCAACCAGATAAAGCATCCTTATGAAAGGAGCAAAGTCATAAGATATACACAGGATCTCCAAGGTCTAAAAAAGTTAAAAATCTGTTTTTCAGGCCCTCCTGCATGGTCCTTTTGGTTGCTCTCTTTTTTAATTTATAACCAGTGCAAACTTGAAAAAATAAAAATTAAATGGTCTATACTGATATTTTACCCAAGTTAATAAAATTGATAGATGTGTCCCTTCAGTGCAACAAGGCTTTGCAATGCTTTAGCATTGCAAACCCCTCTAGCACTCAAGGGATGAAATAAATCACCACACATGCTATTCTGCAGAGACCTAAAACATAAAACAAACCAAGAACATGAACTTTTGATGGCAAAGAAATAATTACAAAAACAAATAAAATAAAAAAATGCCCACTTGCATGCAATTTTACAAAAATGGCCTGTGAAACAGAAGATCTACTTTGTGGGGCCTTATGAACACAGTTCACTAAATAGGAGAGTGGTGGCTCATTGGTTAAAGCACTCAACTTCAGGTCAAGAGGTTGTAGGTTCAATCCTGACCCAACTCATCTGCACTGCGTCTTTCAGCAAGACATCCAATTTCAATTGCCCAAATGGAAGCACAGTGGCAGAGAGTGTCAAGACGTACTGTACGTCGATGGCACAATGGCAATAGTACACATGCAATAGCAAAATTCAATGATTTTCAAGGTCTGCCTTCACTTATCCTAACTACGACCCTTCTGCCATTACCCCAACCTCCCACTTCCATTAAAGGGAAGTGGGAGGAGGAGGTAATGACCGAAGAGTCCTAATTAAAACTATGCTTTCGTGAACTCTGGCATATAAAAATATTTAGTTATGAATGCATGCTTCGTTAGCATTTTTATTTTATGACTATTCTTCAACCAATTTTTATTTTATGAATATTCTTCAACCAATTTTTATTTTATGAATATTCTTCAACCAATTTTTATTTTATGAATATTCTTCAACCAATTTTTATTTTATGAATATTCTTCAACCAATTTTTTTTTTTATGAATATTCTTCAACCAATTTTTATTTTATGAATATTCTTCAACCAATGCTAACCCTGAATGTATGGGTTTAGTAAGTTGGAGAGTTACTTGCCTCTGCTTGGAGGTCCTCTCTGGGAACTCCAGCTTCTGACACCTACATTACTCTCTGACATGATATGACCGTGGCTGTTGGAAGTGTCCTTAAATCTCATTAAATAAATAGATAGTTCACTAAATTTAGTTAACAAAGGTAATACATTTTTTAAGGAATCTCAGTAACTTAAAGATCATTTCATCACATTAAACACACTTTTGACAAGACATCATGAATTCAATTGAAATATTTTGGAAAAAAGAGACCTCCCATACTGAAACTGTCATTGTGATTGATCATGTAATTTATTTACTATTTATTATTTATTTGGTTCAATGACACTTTCGACAGCCAGGGTCACGTCGTGTTGGGACAGTTTTACAGGTAGAGGACATGCCAGAAAATAAGCAGACTGACATCTGCAAAATGAGGTCCCCAGAGGGTGAATTTAGTGAGGCTACCCTGCATAGCAGGGTAGCCTCACTAAATTTACCCTCTGTGAACCACAATCTGAATCAGGGTCTCAGAGTAAACAGAAAGAGGTACCCAAAGGATAAATTGACCCACTGTATGGGATAGCATCATCAAATTCACTCTCTGGGCACCTCATTCTGCAAATGTCAGACTGCTTATTTTTAGGCCTGGTAGAGGAGTACCCAGAGAGAACCACTGAACAATGGCAAGCAACTGCCAGGCTCCCCAACGTACTAACTCCACACAAGCAGGGTAAGCACAAGTGCACCATCAACATGCAGTATGCTATAGTACACAGCGCAAACCGTGCCCCCACATGGGCAATCAGGATGAAGTGCCTTGCCCAAGGACACAACACATAACCCTTGGCGGGAATCGAACCATGGACCTTTCGGTCTGAAGTCCAAGCCATAACTACTGAGACACCACACTCCTGACTGATCATGTAAGACATTGTTTATTCACAAATACAATAAAACACTGTGAGGGATAATTATGTGATAAATACCATTCTATTCTCCGTCCACTCATTTGCATCAAATTCAATAAGGCCACCCAGGTCTGTAGTCAGCTGATCGAGTTCTATGTAATCATAGAATTCTTCTGCTTTATTGCATAATACAACCTGTAATGAAAAGGAAATTAAGTTGACATTACATTTTCAAATGGATGAACGGGACTCATTTCACAACTCAAATTATAATTCAAAATCATTTTTTGTCCAATTAACAGTTAACTGCTTTGATCCGCACAACGTTTCTTGGATTTCCACAACAGCATTACCTGTAACTGTAGTAGCAGGATAAAGATTTTTAGTCAAGTCTTGGCTGCCTGAAAATGCAACAAAGACTTAACTTGTAAAGCAATGCTCCAGTAGTTTGATCATTACCTCAAAGCCTTCCATATAGTAATTACATGATAGTTCACTGTTCTGAGACTAGAAAGTCATAGTCAGAAATGTTTGTCAGAGTCAGATTCAACCCACATCATCCCAAATCATTTTTGGAGTTATCTCTATTAACCCTTTGAACCCTGGTGTTATCTTCCAGGTCAGTTCAATGACTGCAATTGGAAGAGTCCATATTTATTATTTGGAGGTAGACCAATTCATATTTTCAATGTGATGCCTCAAGGCTGCACATTGAAAATATTGATTGGTCTACCGCACACATTCACTTTGCACCTATTCTACTCAATGAAATTATGATGTATTGTGGTCCTGGCCTGTAAAATGTGGGCTCGCAGGTTCAAAGGGTTAAGAAATTAATTGCTGCTGTCTGAATCATTGTTATAAAAGGTAGTGAAAGGCCTTTCCCACAAACTTCTTCAAAAACATTTCAGCAAAAAGCAAATATATACACAGATGATGTTCTAATTATGGATAATTATGGATAATGGTAATAAAACTGTTGAAACTTCTAATGGCTTTGATACTTATCTTGATTTTATATTTACATTGGGCTCTGTAAAAGAAAATATAACTGGTTAAGTTCCAAGATGCATCCTGGAAAAAAATCGCTGTTGAAAACTTAGGTGTTTTGACATCACTGTGCAGGGTATTGGATACAATAAATAAAAACACATGGCTGGAGTTCTGTACCTTAGCTGATTTTATTGAAAATGAAAGGTAAAGAGACATAACTGAAGAAAATGGACAGAATGCAAAACTGTACAAAGATGTTTGTATTCACACATTATCAGATTTTATATTCCGTATGTAGAATAATTAAACTTAAAAACAGATGCTGAATCTTTTTAAATATTTCTGTTTTTAAAAAACTAAAACATGTTATGAATCAAGTGACAACTAACCATGTATGTTTGTATTCATCCACTACCTGATATCTCTACAGACAGAACACGATGTGTGTTTGAATCTGTGGGTGTTTTACATAACGAGTTGGAATGGCGTAGTCATATTTCACGAGAGCCGTAGTCTCTCACAAAATATGACTATGCCATTTTAACAAGTTATGTGAACCCCCCCCCCCCCCCCCCCCCCCCCCCGATTCAAACACACATTGCATTCTGTGTTTATTACACATCCATACATTAAAATTCATTTAAATAAACATATTTTAATTCTGATGTTTAAACCCAAAGGTGAAGAGTCTGTTTGTTTTGTTTGAAGCTGCACTGATCAAATGGATTGATAAAAAATCAAAACAACCTTTTGGGAACCAATCTAAATTACATTCGTTATCTTTTCTATTGGACATGTTTGTTGAAATTTGTATCGTTTCTCTTTGGCTGGTGTCCATTCATGCCTAACCATTTGGTGGCTATTACTGCTCGTAAAAATTTAAGTACAAATTTGGGCTGATTTGCAAAACAGCTGGGAGAAACTTTTTTAAAAGAAAAAGTTTGAAGCAAGTCAAGATGTCCAAAGATTTACCGAAATAAAGTTTACCAATTTAGATATAACGGGCTCCACAGACGAGATGGCCATGGGACTGGGTTAATGTTGTGGTTGGAAATGATAGGTTTTTTTAAATATTATCTCATTTTTTGGTTAACTAATTTTATTTTTTGTGAACCGACTTTATTTTGCTTTGGACGTTTTCATTTTCTCACTACATGACACGACAATCGATAATTGTATAACGAAATTTGGAAACTTTTTGAAGCATAACTAATGACTCGATGGGAAAGGAACTAGTATAAACAGTGCTGGGAAAAAAGTTCTGGTTTGTACATCACCAGTTGAATACAGAAATATTTATGTCATAGCAGTGATTCCATTAAATACAAGAGTTTAAGGTTTAACCCTTTACCCAACAAATCGCCCGCACCTGCCCCCATAATATGCAAATTCAGAAGTTGAAAAAATATTATTTTTAAAAAAATTTCAACAAAACCATATCGTGTGACCCCTCGTTGGAACGAGCTCGTTGAGCTCGCTCCAACGAGGGGTCACATGATATGGTTTTGCTGAAATTTTTTGAAAAAATTTAAAAAATGATATTTAAAATAATAAATTTTGATATCGTCTGCTTTGGGTAAAGGGTTAATGGATGTGTAATAAATGGTAATATAGAATAATAAATAGTTAAAACAATAGCTACAAAAGCTTCCAAAATATTTCTGTTTTTCAAAATTTATTCATATGATAATAAACCAAGTCATAACTAACCTTAAATTCCAGTTGTTCTTTGACAAATTTAGATTTGAAATCGGAGAATGCCCTCTGGAAGAACCCATGTGGCTGCAGTAAGAATACCACTTGTACATGATACGGAAAGAAGCACTGAAAAAAAAAAGGTTTTATTAAAAAATTAGTCACTACCCATAACACCAACTACCCATAACAAATGTCAAACAGTTATGGGATAGTATTAACAAATTAAGGCAATATGTTAAACTCTGTGGCAAGATTCACAAAGACAAATTGTCAACTGGGTGAGACAGAATACAAGAGGTGATTTATATATTTTGAACCACAACTATAAACCATCACCTGGTATGAAAGTTCACAAAATTGCTCAGGGTTTGTTTACACCCTGCGAAAGAGACATTCTAGGAGCTCTGTTTTGAAGTATTTTCATCATCTCTAATCTTTGTGCATACACCAGTTAACTATTCTTAATTCACAGCTACCTAATATTTCTTTTGTTCTCTGTCATGAAAACAAGCCCTATAAAATCACACCAAGTACGGTTTTGATGAGAACAGCTCAGTAAAACAGTACCAATATCTGGATATTGGGACGGTTTTGAAACAGTCCCAATAACTAGATATTTGTACGATTGTCACGGTACTCTAATCATAACCTTTCAAAAGTAAAGAGGCTGTAAAGGAGGTGTGAAAAACTTTCTAACACATGAACTATCGACAAGCTTTTCTCGACAGAGCTACTGAATTGAGTGTGCATCGTGTCCAAATTATAATGTACTTTTTAATTTTTTGTTGCTTTTAATAACCAACAGCCCTGGTAACCTAAAAAGGACTCCTGTGGAAACCTCGGAAGTGAAGCAGTGCTTGTTTGCTGTGGTAAACAAGTTCAGTTTTACTGGTAAAATAGGACCTGGTCACCAGTGCCCAGGGTAGAAGTCCCCTAAAATGGGCAGCATGGGTGTAAACGATTGGCTAAACTTGACTTTACACCTTTTTTGCGGTCACAATTAGCCATAGCTGCAGAAAAGTGACCTTAAACACCAGTAAATAAATAAATAACCTAAAAAAATGCCCTTTTTCAAATATTAAGACGGCAATCAGGCACCACCACCCGCCACCCCCGAGGGAAAGCGAACCTCTTCTTCAGATGAAAAAAAAGAATTATTCTTCCAAATGCTTTAAAAATGAACGATTATTAAATTTATCTGTCGCACTTTTGATGAGGGATTGAATAAGTGTTCCACCCTTGAGCTGAGACATTATATTAGCGAGAGAAAAAATTACGTCATGATGTGAGTTCACTTCGAAGCCACAGATCTGTTCACAATATCTGAACTCCTGATGCGTGTCATAACTTTAATAGACTTTCTAGCAAGCAAACAATGGGTTATGCCCATTTTGTTTTTCAGGGGTAGAGCAAGCAAAAAGTGTTTTAAAATGTGGTTTTACTCGTGTCAAACTTTCTAAAATATAATTTTTTTGACTTTTGTTAACATTGAGGGGCTGTGGATTAAATCACATATATCACTATTTTGTGTACTGTATGGGTAAATAATTGTACAGTTGTGCAGGTATCCTCCAATATTTGGACTCGGCTTCGCCTCGTCCAAAATATCTCCGGACACCTGCACAACTGTACAATTATTTACCCATATAGTACACAAAATAGTGATATATCTATTACTTAATACATATAGGTAATTACCACCAAATGGGTTTCCAAGATGGTGTACTGAAGTGGTGACCTCGTCTCTGGGTCATATATTGACAAGTCTGTTAGTACGTACCTAACAACACCTAAAGTACAATAGCTCACAAGAAGAAACAAACGCTGGAGGACAAAACATGTGTGAAGTGCCCGTACTCCATAACAGCTGTATTAATTAATATTCATGAACAAACAAACTAAAAAGGCTGCTGTGACGAATTGTAGTGCAAGTTTTCGAAGAAAAAGTCATGGCACTTGTTTTCTCTCATGTGTGAGCAGTTCATATATTGTACTTTCAAATCAAATTAATAAAATAATACTGTGCATGTTTGCAAAAAATGCTTTTTTAAAGATACTGGTTTCGGCTCAACAAAGATTAGCGTGTACTGTAATTTTATTCAATTGTAAATCGCAAAAAAATATACCTGCATTGTCAACTGTTTACAAGCTGCCCTGTACATCACCCCGGATTTTCCACAAAAAATTGATAATCTATCCTACAGACTAAACCTTAATTTGGGATCAATTTTTTCAGGAAAAAAGTGGGACTTCTACACTGGCTGGAAAAATATGACCTTAAAAATATACAGCGGTCATAATATAGCTGCAATGCATACAAACAGTGTTTATGTTTATTTATCACTACAGAGATACAGCAGAGGTATGTCACCATTTATGCACCCTAAAACTGATAATTCTTTGGAGGGTACAATGAATACTACTTCTGAAGAAAACATTTTATCTTACAGAGAAATATAGAATACGAAAGAGGAGGACAGGATATTTCAAACACCCAGTTGGCAAATGTAATCCATATATAAATGAAAGTGTCAATGAAACTGTAGCTCAACTTGACAAACTTGAACTTGGTAAGTTATAAGTGAAATGGCAAAATTGAAGATCATTGGTTTCAATGTTATTTGGAGAAACTTCAATATAACAGCATTATGTGTGCACAATGTCAGAGCAATCCATGCATTTTTAAATGTAAACTGTAAGACTGGCTAAAGGATGAATGTTGATACACAAATGCAGTAAGTTTAAAGGTCATTGTAAATGGCAACTTTGGTCAACAGAAATGAATGCTAATCGATAGCTCTTATCTAGAGGTCTTGCCCAATGAGCACACCAAGTTCAAAAACAATCCAATGATAAATGTGCCCTGTAGTCCATTTCAAAGAAGAATGCTGATGCACAAATGCAATAAATTCAAAGGTTGCTGCTAACAGCAACAGTTTTGGATGGAAATGAAAGGAAAATCGATAGCTCCTATCTTTGTCACCCTGAATAAGCATACCAAGTTTCAAAACAACCCGATAATGAATGTGCCCTCTGAGGTGTGCCAAAGGAAGATGTTAATGCACAAATGCACGAAGTTTGAAGGTCACTGCTAGTAGCAATGTTTTTTTTCTGGAAATTCATAAAAATTCCCTGGAGAGAGTGAAAAAGGGATAAGTTGCTGCACAAATGCACTAAGTTCAAAGGCTGGCACTAACAACAATAATTTTTTATGGAAATGAAAGAAAATCACTAGCTCCCATCTAGAGGTCACCTCGAACATGCATACTAAGTTTCAAAGCGATCCAATAATAAATGTGCCCTGTAGGCCATGCAAGAGGAATATATTGATGCCTGACGAAATTAAGTTCGAAGGTTTTTGCCAAGTTAATGCCAACAACAAAGTTTTTTGATGGATATGGAAGAAATCGATAGCTCCCATCTAGAGGTCACCCTAAACAAGTTTCAAAGCAATCCGATCATAAATGTGCCCAGTAGGATGTGCCAAAAGAATATATTGATGCCTGGCTAAACCAAGTTCAAAGGTCATTGCCAGCGGCAACATTTTTTGACAGAAATGGAAGAAAATCGATTGTTCCCTCTAGAGGTCACCCCCCAAACAAGCATACCAGGTTTCAAAGCAATCCGATCATAAATGTGCCCTCCAGGGTGTGCCAAAGGGAAATACTGATGCATAACTGCACTAAGTTCATTGAAGGTCATTGCCAACAGCAACTATTTTTGACGGAAATGGAAAAAAAATTGACAGCTCCCATCTTGAGGTCACTCCAAACAAACAGCATATTAATGCATAACTGCATTAAGTTCATGGGAGGTCATTGCCAACAGCAACTATTTTTGAGGGAAATTAAGAAAATCCATAGCTCTCATCTAGAGGTCACCTCAGACAAGCATGCCAAGTTTCAAAGTGATCCAATTATAAAAGTGCCCTGTAGGGCATGCCAAAGGAATATACTGATGCGTGACTAAACTAAGTTCAAAAGTCATTGCCAGCGGCAACATTTTTAAATGGAAATGGAAGAAAATCAATATCAGAGAATCAACAGCTCCCATCTAGAGGTCACCCCAAACAAATACACCAGGTTTCAAAGCAATCTGATCATAAATGTGCTCTGTAGGGTGTGCCAAAGGGAAATATTGCAGCATAACTGCACTAAGTTCATCGAAGGTCGTTGCCAAAAGCAACTATTTTTGATGGAAATGGAAGAAAATTGATAGTTCCCATCTAGGGGTCACCCCCAAACAAGCATACCAAGTTTCAAAGTGATCCGATCATAAAATGTGCCTGGTAGGGTGTGGCAAAGGAATATACTGATGCTTGACTAAACTAAGTTCAAGTTGAGCTAAAAACTTGATTATTTTCCAAAAAAGATGAAGGTAAACAGAATAGAATGAAAATTGGATGAATGTTCACTTACATCTTGTTATCCCTCTGAACACTCAAGTCAAAACACCAAAATTTAAAGAAGCATTTTTTTTCGAAAATTGCAAGTAGGAATTCAACCAATGCAATTTTCTTTGGCAGAGCTAAAAAATTTGAATTGGTTAAATTTCAAGTTGCCACATGGGAAAGATTTGCAGGCTAAGTTTTTTTATTGTGTTTATTTGGGTTTAATGACATCATTGTATTGTCTGTGTCCTCCTTGCAGAAGAAAACAAACTGTGTGTTTTCTTGCATTATAGTCCAGCATTGTGGAGTCAGTTCCTGATTGTTTGTGTGGATACAGTGGCTCCAGTAATTGCATTATGGGGCGGGGAGTGGTGGGGGGCACTTTGCAGAGTTGTAGCATTGAAAGTGCAGTACATGCCTGCTGGCGTAACAATGTAAACGTCTTAATGAGCTGCTGTAGCCCTTAATGACCAGCACCGTTTTCTTTCAACTCTGCCAGGAGGTCGGAACTGATTCTAGGCCCTAGAGCTCGACCAAAATGCCACACCAGCGTGTCTCTTTAATATGTCCAATGTCACATACCTATCTATATCTCTTGAGTGTCTTTGGAGACTCAAATGACAAGTGAGAGGCATAAAAGAAACTAATTTTCCCACTTTCCACGGGTGGGCAATATTTCCACACAATAATATTAGATTCCAAACACTAATGATGGGAATAATCATCAAAAATTTAATTATTGAAGCACTGGTTAGAATCCAGTGCTTCATTAATTAAAACTGTGTTGATGATGCTTTTTATTACCTGGTAAACATATACATGGACATCACTGCCCATGCGTGGATTTCAACCAGTTCACGGTGACTGTACTGTGGACTGTCAGCGTAATGTTTAAAAACTTAATGATAAAGTTAGGAAGACTTTAACCCTTTACCCAACGCAGATGATATCAAAATTTATTATTTTAAATATCATTCTTTAGAATTTTTCAAACAATTTCAACAAAACCATATCTTTTGACCCCTCATTGGAACCAACTCGATGAGTTCATTCCAAAGAGGGGTCACATGATATGGTTTTGTTGAAATTTTTTGAAAAATAGTATTTTTTCAGCTGCTGAATTTGCATATAAAGCAGGCGGAAGTGGCCGATTCGTTGGGTAAAGGGTTAACAGAAATCTCAAAAAGAGACTAATATTTGACATCCTCAGAAAGGGGGATGGTCCTCTTTTACAGCCTAAGATTCACCTAGGATGACTGCACACATTCAACAACAAATTAAAGGGTCAGGGAAGAGTTTAATTCTATTATAGTGAGTGATTAGAATCAAACATTTACCTTTTATGTACAAGTATGTCAAAGAGTCAAGTTGATCCTTAGCAAACTGTGAGTAGTAATAATATGCAATACTGGATCAACTAAAGTAGAGTGCACTATATTAATCTTGTAACTAAGAAAAATTACAAATTCATAAATGAAAGAGTCAATGACACTGTAGCTCAACTTGTCAAGACATGTACATGTATAGTATGTGACACAGCAATGACAAACATCTAGGTAATGACCTGATAACAAAGGTACATATAAAGTATTGCAACGGTCTGTACATAAATACTGACCGTAGCCTGTAACAAATGTATAGGTAAAGTATTGTAAAGGTGGGTGACAGTCAGATGCTGAACTAGAAAAAATCTTTGAGTCCCAGAGTGGGTCTGACTGAACCCCAAAATATTTGTTCTCATAGCACACTGATAACAAAGGCACCCCAAAACACACTCTTTCCTGTCCCAAGGCGAAAACAAAGGTACCCAAGAAGTTTCATGAAGATCAGTTCATAAATACGAGCTGTATAGAAGTTGTGACAAAAAACTGATTGGACCTAATTTAGGTACAAAAGGGCCACTGGCAGCCATCTTGAATTTTGGACCGCACTCAGAAACACTTGTTCTCGTCCCAAGGTGATAACAAAGGTACCCAAGAAAGAAGTTTCGTGAAGATCGGTTGATAAATACAGCCTCTAGCCCGAGCCGTATTGACATGTGCACTTACAGTGTATAAGTAGCACTAAATAAATCAAATTTCATCTAATTTGCATAATTTCTGCACGAGAAAAAAACCCGTACTGTATGTGATGTATTCCATTTTACTAAACATTCATACAAAAATTTATTCAAATCAGAACTTTCATACAGAAGTTCTGTACAAAGACTGATTGCACTAATTTTGGTACAAAATGGCTGCTGGTGGCCATCTTGAATTTCGGACCACACCCCAAAACACTCGTTCTCATCCCACGGTGATAACAAAGGTACCCAAGAAGTTTCGTAAAGATTGGTTCATAAATATGGCCTCTAGCCTGAGCCGTATAGAAGTTGTGTACAAAAAACTGATTAGACCTAATTTCGGTACAAAATGGCCAATGGCAGCCATCTTGAATTTTGGACCGCACTCAGAAACACTCGTTCTCGTCCCATGGTGAATACAGAGGTACCCACGAAGTTTTGTGAAGATCGGTTGATAAATACAGCCTCTAGCCCGAGCCGTATTGACATGTGTACTTACTGTGTGTAAGCAGCACTGAAAAAATCAAAGTTCATCTAATTTGCATAATTTCTGCACGAGAAAAAAACCCGTATTATATGTGATGTATCCCATGGTACTAAACATTCACACAAAAAAATTTTCAAATCAGTGCTTTCATATGGAAGTTCTGTGCAAAAATCTGATTGCACCTAATTTTGTACAAAATGGCTCCCATCGGCCATCTTGAATTTCGGACCGCACCCAAAAACACTCGTTCTCGTCCCACGGTGATACCAAAAGTACCCAAGAAGTTTCGTAAAGATCGGTCAATAAATACGGCCTCTAGCCCGAGCCGTATTGGCATTTGGACTTACTGCCGAAAATAACACTAAATACATCAAAGTTAGTCTAATTTGCATAATTTACGTACGAAAAAAAACCCTGTATTATATGTGATGTATCCCATGGTACTAAACATTCATACAAAAAATTATTCCAATCAGCGCTTTCATATGGAAGTTCTGCGCAAAAATCTGATTTCACCTAAGTCTGTACAAAATGGCCGCCAGCGGCCAACTTGAATTTCGGATCGAACCCCAAAACACTCGTTCTCGTCCCACGGTCATAATAAAGGTACCCAAGAAGTTTCGTAAAGATCGGTTCATAAATACGGCATCTAGCCCGAGCCGTACTGAATTGTTGACGGACAGATGGACAGATGGACGACGCTTCACCAAAGTTGAGCCAAAAATGTGTCAAGGGGTGTGCATGATTTACTTACAGAAATCCTCAGCAGCAAAGATTTCACAGAGTTCCAGTCACTATTTCTTCTATCCAAAATTAAAACAAACCCCTGTTCACTCTCTGTTATTCTGAAATATAAGTACAATGTAAAGTTGTTTCACCTAAATGTTGTAGGATTCGTATTATCTCTTCTACTAACAAAATTGAAGAAATCTTTTATGCTTTATGTATACCCTCAACACAATATGATTTGTCACTACTTAATGGTTTTCTTTAAAGTCTCTGGTTATCTTTGCCTATCAAAGTGCCTTGAACAAGATTACAGGGTTCATACACGCATAAGAGAAAACAAAATTCCAGGACTTTCAAAACTTTTCAAGCACTTTTCAGGAGTTTGCCTTAAATTATTTTAACCCTTTACACATCGACAGCAAAATATGAAAATTCAAACAGCAAATCTCTTTCATAAAGCAACTTAGGAATTTAACCAATACAATCTTGATTGACAGAGCTCAATCTGTAATTCAAGATATAATTGGTTAAATTCCAAGATGCATTGTGGGGAGAAATTTGTAGGTAGAAAGGGTTTTAGTTTAATATCAGTGGGCAGAAATTACTTTTGATGTGAACATGTAGACATTTCTTACTACATGTAATCCAGGCCAGCAATAACTGTACTTGATAGGGATCTTGAAAAGCTGTCTCAGAAAGCTTCCATAGAATCAGTGTTGGACACTGGTATTATTTCACTGGAGATGAAAATGTATGTTAACTGTCAAGGGCCCAATTGGCAATTGCGAATTTAATCACATTTTTCTACAACCCCCCCTCCTCCCCCCCCCCCCCCCCCCCCCCAAAAAAAAAAAAATGCAGTCTTTGGGTTAAATTCTATGTTACCTTCAAAGTGACTTGGGAGTTGTTTTCAGGCAAGTCTTGCCTAGAACAACTGCAAAGTCCACAGGATGCAGACAGTCCAAATGTAGCAAATGAAAGAATCAATGACACTGTAGCTTAACTTGACTGCGTGTAGTGTTTGATGAAAATTAAAATTTTTTAGTAAATTTTGTTTCTTAACATACCTACCACAATTGTTTACAATTCCCTGTAACATAAGTGCAAGCCCTACTTCGGAACTAACTCAAGCTTTTAGAAACTTTTCCAAACGAGTTGGAAAAGTACTAGAGTGCAAAAGCACGAAAAAGATCGAAAAAAGGGTCGAGCAAGACCAGCGCTCGAAATTACAGGTACTCTCTCTCTGCACACCTCTTGCGTTTACCAAGCGCATGTGCAACAACCGTGACGTCAATTCCGTATTTCCGCCAACGAGAAGTTTGTGATTTAGCGGGGAGGCATCGATATCAAAGATATCCCCAAGGAGGGTGGGCCTCCGGTAAACAATTGTGGTAGGTATGTTAAGAAACAAAATTTACTAAAAAATTTTAATTTCTTTTCAACCTACTCACAATTGTTTACAATTGGCTGAATAAACACTAGGAGGAGGTGAATCACATAACCAATACCAACAAGAGTAGCAGAAAGAAAAGCAAAGAGGGCAGAGAACAATAGCGAAACCTGTAATGAAGGTAGATAGAAGGCACCTGAAAAGAACAAGGCTGAGCAAAGCACAACCTCGATAAAAACAATTTTAACGAGTGTGCACAACATCCTGAGTAGCAACGAGAGGGCCTAAAGAATAAAGGTCCTCAGATTGCTGCTGAAGGTGGCAGAGATAAAAGGAGGAGAAGGTAGTAGCACTCCTCCAGTAAGCCGCATTCATAACATCCCGGAGCGAAACAGAATTGGAGAACGCCCAGGATGTAGAAATGGCACGAACCTCATGAGCATTAAACCGGTTTGAAACAAGATCCGACGCAGACAAGCGGGAATAAGACAGCTTGATTGCAAGACAGATCCACCTGGAAATAGAATGGGAAGAGATAGACTGCCTCTTAGGAATGACAGACAGAAAAAATCCCCTACTGACCCCTCCTAATGAACTGAGTGCGAGTAATGTAAGTCTTGATCGCACAGACAGGACAAAGAAGAGGCCTCCGGCCATCGACAGCAGGGAGAGCCCGAATGCAGATGGGAGGAGGTACCGAATCAGGAAGTTGATTCTTAGCCAGAAAAGAGCAATCAGTAGTGAAGGTGACACTGTTAGCCTCATTTCGGAAGAAGGCAGAATCAACAGATAGCGCATGAAGCTCACTGACTCGTCGATCAGAAGCAAACGCTAGAAGAAAAGCCGTCTTATAGGTGAGAAAATGCATATCGGTCTCAGATAAAGGCTCGAATGGTACCCCCTCCAAACAGTGCAACACCCATGCCAAGTTCCACTTGGGTGTGAGATGCAAAACCCGAGGCCTCTTCAAAGAAAAGTGCCGAATGAGGTTGGAGAGAAAAAGATTACGACCGATGCACCGCTTTCCCACATAAGAGAAAGTATCAGACAGCATAGACCGATAGCCCTTAATCATAATAGGCTGGAGGCCCTTGAAGTCAAAAAGATATACCAGAAAATCCGCAATTTGAGCGATTGATGGATCACGGTAATTCACATTGTGATCTGCACACCAGCGGCAGAAAACCTTCCACTTGGCAGCATAAGTCATGCCATTGGAATGTCGCCGCGATGCAGAAATGCACTCCACTGATCGTCTCGAAAAACATCTACGTCGGAGACTGGACCTGATAAAAGACAGGCGTGAAGGGACAGGCTCGCCAGGTTGTTGTGATACTTCCTGGGATGACCCTGGGAAAGAAGATCGTGATGGAGAGGTAGACGAATCGGTCGATCGGCCAATAGAGGCCACAGCAGATTGATCCACACCCTCTGTGGAGACAGGGGTGCGATCAGAATGATCCTGCAACTGCAAGCACGAATCTTCACTAATACATGAGGAATAATCGGTGCAGGAGGAAAGGCATAGCCAATCCAACCTGTCCAGTCCAGAGACAGAGCATCTACTGCAAATGCCAGAGGATCTGGACAAGGGGAGACAAAGGACTCTACCTGATGATTCCAGCGAGTAGCGAAAAGGTCAACCTGAGGACGGCCCCACTGCTCGCAAATCGCCTGAAACACCGACCGATGTAGCATCCATTCGGTTGGAAGGACACTGTCGCGTCGGGACAGGGAGTCTGCTAGGACGTTGAGACGCCCGGGAATGTGTCGAATGGACACCCGAGCGTTCACATCCCGTGCCAACAGAAGAAGATCCCGAGACAGCCGATACATGGGAATCGAATGTGTGCCTCCTTGATTCCGTATGTAGGCCACTACTGTCGAATTGTCCGAAAGAAGTAGGACAATATGGTCCGACAGGTGAGGGATCCAAAGACAAAAACTCAACAGAAGAGCAAGGAGCTCCTTCTGGTTGATTTGAAGACCCACCTGCTCGCTGTCCCACTCGCCGTGAGTAGACAGACCGAGAGGATCCAACGTCGCACCGCAGCCCCGATCGCTGGCATCTGCAGCAAGGATGCGATCAGCCAAAGGAAGATCCAACGGAACACCCTGTGTCAGCCAGGGAATATCGGCCCAAGGGTGAAGGTGACAAAGCAGAGACCGAGGAATAGTGAGTTCCAGGTCCAGCGGATCTACATTCGGACGCAATGATCCAACAGGAAGTGTTGGAGAGGTCGGACAAACAAGCCACCGAGCGGAATGAGATCTGTCACCGAACCGCAAAGGCCCAGCATCCGAAGGAAAGACCTGGCCGAGACAGAGGAAGATTGAAGCAGGTTCCGAGTCAAGGCAGAAAGAATCGTCGCCCGAGCCTGGGGGACTGACTCTACATTGTGAAGAGTGTCGAAATCCATCCCCAAATGATGGAATCGCTGAGAAGGAAGGAGATCCGACTTCTCGCGATTGACTCTGAAACCCAGCGACGCTAGCAGGCAAAGAAACTGCCGGACATCGAACTCCAGAACAGCAGCATCGTGGTGCCGTTGGAGGATGTCGTCTAGGTAGGCTGACGAAGTCACAGCCGACTGAGTGCGGTGGAAAGCAAGCACATGTGACATCAGTCGGGTGAAGGCCCAAGGAGCCAGGTTCAAACCGAACGGGAGAGCTCTGAATTGATAAACTCGATCGCGAAACGAGAACCGAAGGTATTTCCGTGACGCCAGATGAATGGGTACATGGAAGTAGGCATCCCTCAGGTCGATACTGGCAGCAAAATCGCCCTGATGAACTGAACGTCGAACCGACCGAAAAGTCTCCATACTGAAACGAGGATCTATTATGTACTCGTTCAGGATACTCAGATCGATGACAGGACGATATTGGCCGTTTTTCTTCGGCACCAAGAAAAGTCTCGAGTAAAACCCTGGTGAAAGGGTGTTCCTGACCACCTCGATCGCCCCTTTGGAGAGGAGATTGTCGAACTCCTGCACCAGAAGGTCCCGACTCAGAGAATCGGAAGGGACCTGAGTCAGGAGGGGCACCGGAGATAAACTGGGGTGCCGATGGAAGGACAGTTGCAGACCGGAATGAATGACGTCGAGGACCAAAGGATCCGACGTTATTTCTGTCCAACGGTCGTAAAACAGCGACAGCCTTCCCCCGACTGGAGGCGAATCGAGGTGAGAACCTTCACTTGCAGCCTCGACGAGGCCCCCGAGAGGAGAAACCACCTGAGACTTTCCTGCCTGAGGCTGCCAGCGAGCCTGGCCACATCGGCACTTCTTATGTGCAGAAAGAGTAGACGGAGCTGAAGGCGTAGCCGACCTCGCCAACGAGGCAGACACAGCAGCACGCTTGGCGGGCCTGGAACGACCACCACCCGCAGCAGCAGGTTGGTCAAGCTGTTGCAGCAAAAGCTGGTCCTTCGAATGACGAAGAACTTCGCCACGAACAGCTTCCACGGAACCATGGAACAACTGAGGTCCCACCAAAGAGGCAGACCTCAGAACAGCACGCTGCTCAGAAGGAAGGGATGAAGAAGAATCCAACACCGCATCCCGACGTGCCAGCTCCAAATTAGCCGTGTTACAGGCGTGAGCTTGTGTCAAGTTCATAAGAGCCTGTGACAAAATACGAAAAGGTGCCTGAGCATCATCAAACTCCCCTGGTGGAAAATATTCAGCCAGGGCAGCGGCGACATTGTCCGCGAGAGATAACATACCCAGCATCTCTCGGGACAGGCCCACCATAGATTCAACTACCGACATCGGGAGAACTGCCGACTTAGGCTTAGTTAACCCGAGGGAAGAAGAATCCTCATCCACAGTAGTCATCCCTTGGAAGACTGGTGGACGGATGGAATCATAAACACGAAACCGCGATGGAGGCAGAAAGGCATCAGCTCTAGAAAAGAAGGAACCCTTGAGGGCCTTAGAACGCATTTTGGTGTCTAAGCCCTGGAAGGACTCAACAACCTGAGCCAATTGCAGAGGATGCAAAGCCCTGGAGCTAGAAGGCTCAACAGGGTTACGGCGCTCCACAGTGGACCCCGGCCGGACGGTCACAGAAGGCTGGTCGGAAGGTTGAACGTCCTGCAATAAGCCAAGATCGAAATCCAAAGCCTGCCCCAAGACTGACGAGGGGGGGGGGGGGGGGCCTATCACCTTCAAGATACTCGTCATCCTCCGTAGCAGAGGAGACATAGCCCAACTCGGGTTGACCAGCAGAAACCTCCTGTGAATACTGTGCAGTATCCAAGGGGCCAGGCGAGACATCTCGGCGACCGACCAAAGGAGGTTGTGCCTCAGGAGGCACAGGGAGGCCAACTTGAGGGTTGCCAGAAAGCAACCGGGTGAGCGCCAAAACGGCCAAAATGGCCTGACGCAGGTCACCCTGAGAATCCGTCGCAGCAGCATCGCCTGACGGAGTGTCCCCCCAATGGACCCTTCTGGTAGAAGAACACTAATCCTCAGAAGAGACCGACGTCGAACGTCGATCGGCAGACAAAATAGGGATATGGTGAGAAGACACCGGAGGATAGCCCCGATTGTGACGCCCAGGGGCCATCACTGACCTCTGCAAAACAGAAGGTCCTGCCTGCAAATCCTCTAAAGAGACCGACGGCGCACGTTGATCGGTAGCTGGACCTAGGACACGGTGAGAAGACACCGGAGGATTGTCCCAAGAATGACATGAACCTGTCATTGGCCTCTGCGCGGCAGACGGCCCCCAACTGCCCATCCTCTGAGACCGACGGCAAGCATCGATCGACACCCAGACTCGGAACACAGTGAGGAATCACCGGAGGAAGGTTCCGAGAGTGACAGCTAACAGGGGCTGTCACTGACCGCTGCCGAACAGCAGGCTCTGGATGCCAACGTCCCAACACCATCCTGCTAGGCGGCACACTAGCAGGGGAAGGAGGAACAATGAACGATTCACTCGAAGGGCGAGGAATCGCTGCCGAAGCGACTGACTGGCTCAACCGACTAGGAGCAAACCTAGCCAGATGAGACGGAGCAGACAGCAAACCCGCACAGCCTCGCCGCAAGGCTAGGGGAGGCTGAGAGCACACAGACACACCAGCAGATACAGCCTCGGTCCCCTGAGACTGTAGACCATCCCCAGAGGAGATGGAAGAGCCACCATCAGACAGAATAGGATCTGGAGTAACAACTTCCTCAGCAACAGTCAACGGTGTAGGAGGCAGATTGGAGAGGGTCACCGAGCTGACCTCGGAGAAGCTCTCTACGAAAACAGATGCCTCAAGAGTGACATCAGAAGACAAAGAGACCATGGTCTCCCCGTCAGGTATCACTGAACTAGCACCGTCAACAGTTGCAGAGGAACTCGCCACAGAAGACAGATCAGAATCCTGTGTGACAGAGTCACCACGTGCACCAGCAGAAATGTCTGCTACGGCACGGCTACCCTTACCCCGAGAACGAGGGGTTCTAGCTCCGGACAGAACCACCTTGTTAACAGAAGCCCAGAATTTAGAGGACCAAACCCCACAAATACCACATGATTGGGCCTGAGGGCAATTGTTGCAAGTGTCACATGTGGAATGAGAGTCGTCCACATGCTTCACTTGCAAGCAAGAGGTACAAGGAATAATTTTTGGCATTATATTAATGAAAATAATGTAATCAAGCTTCCCGCCGACGGAAAACAGCACAAAGGTCGTGTTCACACGTGGGGGAAAAACAAGATGAAGTGTGAAGAAACAAGCAATAATGATAAAAATTAACATGAATCAATAATAATTTTGATAGCTTGACAAAAGGATACAATCCACTTGCACACTAATAATGTAGAAAGTTAAAAAATTTATAGTAATTTATATATTTTTTATACTTACCAATGACCCAGACATAGCTGGTGCTAACTCTTAAAATATAGGGCCAAACACAAATTTTGCCCCCCAATCCCCAAAATTTGCATCTAAAACTAAAGAAAACATGTCCTGAAAGGCCCTCCACACTTCGCCCCTACTGCGCATGCGCAGTGTCAAGGACGTTCCGAAATTGGCGCCATTAATCATTCTAATAACCAGTGCCTGGTAAGCGCTATGTACTCAGCGGGGAGGCAAGAGTTCCCAACTCCTGGGAGGGCCATCCCCGTCTGGGTCATTGGTAAGTATAAAAAATATATAAATTACTATAAATTTTTTAACATTTTTATACTGTACCAATGACCCAGACATAGCTGAATAGTAAAAAGGCTGGAGGGCCAAGGACACAGAGCAAAATGGAATACGCTCAATAAAATAAAATAGAGTCATCCCCTGTAGGGAAAAAGAAGTAATAGGCCTTACATGTATCTTTCTTATTTATGATAAATTAGAAAGATACAACACCTTCCAAAATTGAGCTTCATACATCCATGTACTCTATTAATATCCAATATAATCCTTATAGTAATAATTTTTAAAGTAAGCCAATAAATAAAGTAAGTCTAGAGAATAGAGACTCTTATACTCCTAAAAGTGTCTGAGGATTGCATAATCATGTCCGTTGACATATGCAATATTCAAAAGCTATACTTTAAAAACTAAGACTTGAATGAATTTTAAAAACCTAAACTTCTCACTAAACAACCATCCCAATAACAGCTCAGAATTACTAACTCCGGAGGAGGTATCCCCTTGTTTTCATAGTAAAACAGGTGACCCAAGGGAACACCCTCCCCCCCCCCCCCCCTTTTTCTTGCCCTGGGTCAAATAGCCCAGAGCGAAGAGGGCAGCCGAACGGAGACACTGCCGAAACAGACAGCCTACCTAGCTATAGTAGCAACTGTTAAGTGAATGACATTCTGAGCAGTAGATAATAGACCTAACAATAGAGGCCTCCAGAAATGGACTCGATATTTCTGAGATAAAATTCATGAATGTGGATGGCTGAGCGCAATGAGCGGCCTTCAAAAATCTATAATAGCGACACTATTAATGTAAGCCCAAGAAGTAGAAGAACTCTTACTTCATGAGCCGAAATCTTAAGCACAACTGCTAAGTCAATGATATACCATAAGCAGTACCGATAGTTAATAGAATCCATTAACAATAAAATGGAGCGTAACGTCCTCCTACTAGACATCAAAGACAGAAGAAGCTTACGCCCTTTGTAATAAACAGATATCTGTTTATAAATACATAAACTGTACCCGGAAAGAGTAAAGGCCTTTGCCCATACGAAGACGGAAGGACCTTAAAATAATAGGTTCCGGATAATAGGAGCCTAACTCTTATGCAACAATCCAACCTAAATAGTAACGGAAGTATTGATTCCGAAACTATGAAAGTGAAAATCATCCATCGATAGTGCATGAAACTCACTGACTCTACAGTAAAAGAGAAACCAACAGAATTACTGTCTAAAAGGTCAGAATTTGAAAACTACTGTTTCCAGAGGCTCAAATGATTACTTAGCTAAATAAGAACCGAAGTTAAAATCCGTATAGGAATTTAATCTAAAGATTCTAAGTCTATTTATCAAAAAGTTACTAACTGACTTAGATAAAGAGACAAAAGACTCAATTGTAAACTATCGTAGAGTGCATAGGTATGAGGTAACATAAACCTATAACCTAAATAATAACAGGCTGCAGTAGATCTTGTGAAACAAGTATACTAAAAAATAGCAATGAGAAGTATGGAGGGATCAACAATATGAACATAATGATCCCTACACCACGACGGAAGAGCCTCCACTTTAGCCGCATAGAATAGCGAAGAAGAGGATCTCCTATAGTAAGAAATCGCGTCCAAAGCTCGTCCAGTACAGTGCTTACAATGCAATACGGACCACACAACAGAATACATGAAGGTTGCGACCTTGCTGGTTGTGATAAAGATGACACGATTTACCCAGTGAAAAAGATCCTCACATAGAGGAAGATTTCACGTTAAGACCCACAATAGACAAGAGAGTAAATTACTCATGATCTCTGTGAAGATAGAGATGCTATCAACAGAAATGTATTGTGGTTGTTTATCTTAGCAATACCTGCTAAAACAACAGCGCCGGAGGATACGCGTATCCTATCATTCCGTCCTATAGACCAATAGAGCGTTAACAATATTAGCTCAGAGATCTGGACAAGCCAACACATACGTCTGCAATTGATTAGCAAGCTGTGTCATAAATAAATCATCATTGGGCGCTCCCATAGATAGCAAATCTGATTGAATACTTGTTGTTGAGAGTCCATTCTGACAGCAACAAGCGACCCGTAAGAGAACGGGAGTCCGATAAAACAATCAGACGACCCGGAATATGACGGACCAAAACTGAACTTGGTGTACTATAACCAACAGACGGATTCTTTCCATTAAATTGAATAACGGAAACGAAAGAGTGCCTCCCTGGTTCCGGAGATACGCCACTACTGTCGAATTAAAGGACAGGAATTTGGGCATGCGTTTCTGAATAATGTTCATGCAATGACATAAAGCAAGCCTAAAAAACATTATTCCGCGGAAGAAAACTGATTGCTAAAAGACTGCGGAACCCAAAGACCCTGGCACTTCGAATCCGTAGGGATCAGTATTATATCCCAATCTGTTTGACTGGCAACCGTCATAACAGCCACACTCGGGTCCGGCAACTGCGGCGGCACTCTCTGAGTCAACCACCGAATGTTTGCCCCAGTCTGAATCTCTTGTAACACTAGATAGACAAGAGAACGTGTAAATCGAGCAATTCGTGGATTGCCGAAAAGTTGCCGTCGAAGAGAAGCTCCTCCGAGAATGAAGCGACTCTGAGAGAGTTCTTCACCTTACTATCCACGCGCGCGTGGATGTAGCTAGGGCTGCGTCACGTCTAACTAACTCCAATCAGCCACTGAAGGGCGGAGTTATACGTGAACAAACTACTGCCCTCAAAAGAAATTACATTGAGAATAAAATCCCGTAAATCTTTTCTTGAAGACGTAATGATAACGCCTCAGTAAGGCGGATTACGTATAATAAAGCGTCTAAGTTAAGTCTACTATACATAATGTCGTTCCCAACATTGAAATTGGAAAAGACATAAACGGCGAAAAAGAATATATGCAGTTTTTAATCACACCGTCTAGACGCATATGAACTCTCGGTATGCCCTGCTCTGCCAAAATAAACTATTTGTATAAATGATAAAATGGCAGAAATGAGCAACGTGGACAAGAAACTAAACTATCATGCTTAGTAGCAGGCTTGTATATATATATATATAGCGTCGAAAAATAAAACACATGTTGTAATGACAATATTGGACTGCGTCGGTAAGTCAGGGACAATGTCCCTGAACCGATCGAAAAATCCGAGTCCAATGACGCTATAAGTCTCTTATCCAAGATCGCAGCAATGAAGTCCGAAATAATAATCACTGGAAGATAATGCCAGAAGATATGAAAGGCATCTTCCGATACTACTAAAGGGAAAACTCGAAATCTTTCGAATCCCTTCCGCCATCCTGTCGGACCCTATAAAGCGTTCGGTCGTCCGTACCTGATGCAACCGCGGACCACACCGACCCAGCGTCGTCGGATAATTCCTGATTCGACCGAGAAACTGTCAAATGCTGGGATGCTGCGAAACAACTGTGCTAACTCGGATAGCACGTCCGTCACTGAGGCCTGAGGAGAAGCGGTCTTACGATGCATTGCCGCTGGAAGCTCCGTGATCGTTACCCCGTGCATACTATCAATATGCGAGCGAACGGAGTGTATAGGCCTTGTGTCCCTTGGCTACCGGATGGCGCGACCTATTCGCCGTGGAATCACTGAATGCCGAAACTGATCGGATACTCGAGGTCACGTAGCCAATGTGCGGTCGTGTGCCCTGCTGTGAGGATGAGGAAGCATTAAAGACAGTCTCTCGGACTGTCAATATAACGGAGCGTCCCGACCAACGGACACATGCTCCGAATGTAAAATATCTGAACCACAACATGCGGTCCCCTATGTTGTTGGGAGAGAGAGGGACCTCGCTCGCTCACAGCCCGGACGGACCTGGACAAGCCAGGAACCGGACTAACAGGCTTCCTCCGATCTGTCCTCAATCTGCCGTCACTGGGTGAGTACTAAGTAATTAAAGTGCTCGCATCACCCAAATCTCCTTCCTAGACCGCAACGGACGAACCCGGCAGCCAAACCATTCGATGAATGTACGCTACACCGGGTGAGCTAGCGAATGTCACTCCGTAGGCGATAGACATATTCCATGAGCACTTATTGCCGCTAACTCTTCATTAACTATGACGACAGAGGCACACTTTTGAAAGACATCTCCATAACTCTTCGAACAAGAAACCAGAAATGCTTGGTTAGCAAGCATAAAATAATAATATATATAGCATCGTTCAATAATTCAAAAGTTTGTGTGACATTATTGGACTATGTCGGAACTGAGGGACGATGTCCCTGAACCGAACCAAAAATTTCTAAGTCCACCGACGCTATCAGTTTCTTATCCGGCATCGCAGCATTCTGGTCCGACGAAAGAAGCTGTAGAAAACCAAGTCAGATGACATACACAACAGCATATGTTGTTCCGAAAGGGCAAGCTCGAAATCCTCCGAATCCCTTTTGGAATCCCGTCGGACCGGATGAAACTTTCGGATGTCCGTACCCGCTTCCGCGGAGCGTCCCGACCCAGCATCGTCGGATAAAATATATGCGACAGATTCAGTTGATGCTGGGATGCTGCGATAAACTGTGCTATTAAGGAAAGCACGTCCGTTCCCGAGGCCTGTGCAGTAGCGGTCTTACGATGCATTGTCGCCGGAAGCTCCGTGTACGTTGACTCCCGCACACTTCCTATGCGAACGTCCGGAGTCTGCAGGCCTCGTGTCCCTGGCTACCGGATGGTGTGACCTGGTCGCCGAAGAATCCTTGATCGGCGAAGCTGGTAATATATCGGTGGTCACGCAGCCAAGGTGCGGTCGTGTGCGCTGACGAGAAGAGGAAGCCTTAGCAGTCTCAGCGGACTGCCTATACAACGGAGCGTCCCGAGCGACGGACGTATGCTCCGCTTGCGACACATTTTGTACCACAACATCTGGGGCCAGATGTTGTTGAACGAGAGAGGGGCCTCTCTCGCTTGCCGTCCGGATGGACCGGAACGAGCTATGAACTGGACTAAAAGGCTTCCTGCGTTCTCCCTCCGATCCGCCGTCACTGGGTGTGCATTAGGTTAATTTATAGTGCTCGCATCACCCCAAAATTCCTTCTAGACCGCAACGGACGAACCCGGCTGCCGAAACATTCGGTGAATGGATGCTACACCGGGCGAGCTAGCGGACGTCAAAGGCCGTCAAACCTACTAGGGTCCTCTTAGGCAACTGGCGTATTTACATGAGCACTTTTTCGCTAGCCCTTCATTAATTGTGACGACGGAGGCACACTGTTGGAAGACATCACAGATACATCACCCTAATCTTGATCGTCTGAAATAGAAATTGATAAAGTAGAGTGACCCTGCGGGGAAAGGACCGGAGTGTCCAAATCCCTAACAACATACCGTGACATACGCTTCCCATATTGTCATCGAAATCATACGATACAGAACAGGAGTTAATGCGAGTACACTGACCACATATAGAATGATAATAAAGTCAGAGGAAGACTTCCTCTTAAAACAATTGATCAATATCCTTTCAATGTGAAAAGAAAACAAGTCCTGGTACTCGCACTAACCCCTGGCAATCAAAATACATAATAATAATATGATCCATTAATATAGAAAAAATAATTGAAATCAAAATATTTTGAAAAAATATTTTTTCAGAACAGCCCAAGTTTCTGAAAAGTAACGTTGAGCCCCAATGGATCCCAAGCCTAAGTGTGGACAAAAATTTTAAAAATATTTTAAACAATTTATTCAACACTTACGAACAATAATAATGTATCTAGTTATGATTAAAATAACATCAAGATATTATTTTTTAGAAATCCCCCCCTCACACA
The DNA here is from genome assembly GCA_031216915.1 of Pictodentalium vernedei. Taxonomy (NCBI): domain Eukaryota; kingdom Metazoa; phylum Mollusca; class Scaphopoda; order Dentaliida; family Dentaliidae; genus Pictodentalium; species Pictodentalium vernedei. The sequence continues at coordinate 137,624,455 of CM062290.1, read as the reverse complement.
GAGGGCTGTTGTAAATGTAAACAATGAGTGTAAAAACACTAAAATAAGACTCCAGGCACCCAGGCCCGAAATCAGTTACCAAAAATACACTATCTGATGCAAAACAGAGACTTCCAGGGAAGAAACTGCAGAACATCAGATGGTAGATGCAGAACACAACGCCTAACCACCCGTAGGTGAAGACGTAAACATGGGGAAAGAACAGAATTCATTCTGTTATTCAGCTAAAACTCCCAAGAAAATTTAGTAATAATAATTACAAAAACTATGCCAAAAGCATGGGAGAATAGCAAGGGGGAACTTAAAGGACAGGGAGAGAGGAAAACACTTAAAAAACAGTGTAACTAAATAATCAGAATGACAACAAAATGGCTGCTGCCTTGAAAATAGGTAACTTAACATAATTTCATTAAAAAATTTTAAGTTACAGCCCTGATAATATTCTGTCACACATTCTTTTCCTCTCCTCCTTCTCTATCCTCCTTAGAATCACCATTTCACTAATATTTATGTGTCTGGCATCATTTAAACTGAGATTTATAAGCACAAAGATCAGTCAGATGTTAACTGATGAAGGGCCAAACTTAGAATGATTAATGGCGCCAATTTCGGAACGTCCTTGACACTGCGCATGCGCAGTAGGGGCGAAGTGTGGAGGGCCTTTCAGGACATGTTTTCTTTAGTTTTAGATGCAAATTTTGGGGATTGGGGGGCAAAATTTGTGTTTGGCCCTATATTTTAAGAGTTAGCACCAGCTATGTCTGGGTCATTGGTACAGTATAAAAATACACATTTAATAAGTTGTTCACGAAGAAAAAACAGCAAAGTAGCACGAGTCACAAAAATTTCCGACCATGTACAAATGGCGGAAATAAAAGGAATTGACATGACGGTTGTTGCACATGCGCTTGGTAAACGCAAGAGGTGTACAGAGAGAGTATGTGTAATTTCGAGCGCTTGTCTCGCTCGACCCTTTTTTCAATCTTTTTCGTGCTTTTGCACTCTAGTACTTTTCCAACTCGTTTGGAAAAGTTTCTAAAAGCTTGAGTTAGTTCCGAAGTAGGGCTTGCACTTACGTTACAGCCAATTGTAAACAATTGTGAGTAGGTTGAAAAGAAATGATAATGTTCAATGTTAATGAAAGGATTATGAATTAAGACAAGAATTGTGATAATTGAGAATATGTTAATTTTCTGTTTCCTGTATGCTATGTTTTCAATAAGAATAATTTGAGTGTAGACTGTACTAAAGAATTTGGGTTGATGTGGCCCTCACAGTTAACTTATGTCAATCAAAGTTACCAAGTTACAGTAAAATCATTCCAAAACATGTCATCCTACCAAGTTACAATGAGATCCCTTCATAAATATAACTTGTAGACTTTGCTAAAGGAATCTAGGCCACATGATGGTTCGGTGGTCACAATTGACCGATTATGACCAAAACAGGAGAGTCTCATCAAGATATCATATCCTAGTTATCCTACCAAGTTACAATGAAATCCTTCATAAAAGCAACCTGTAAGTAGTTCTAAAGGAATCTAGGTCAAGTGACCAGGTGGCGGTGACGACTGATGATCATGACCAAAATATGACAGTCTCATCTAGACATCATACCAAGTTATCTTTCCAAGTTACAATGAAATTGCTTCATAAATAAAAACTGTAGACTGTGCTAAACTAATCTAGGTCACATGCCTGTGCAGCTCTCACAGCTGACTGATCAAGGACAAAATAGGACATTCTCATCTAGATATTATACTGAGTCATCCTACAAATTTGCAATGAAATCCGTTTATAAATTTAAACTGTAGTCTGTGCTAAAGGAATCTAGGTAATGTGGCTGTCACGGTTGACTAAACCAACCAAAAAAGGACGTTCTCAACTAGACATTACAGAGTCTTCCTACAAAGTTACAATAAAAACCCTTCATAAATACGACCTGTAGACTGTGCTAAAGGTTGTTGGGCTTTGACCGATAGTGACCAAAAGGGGACGTTCCAATCTAGACATCATACGAAGTTATCTTTTCAAGTTACAATGAAATTGCTTCATAAATATGAACTGTAGACTGTGCTAAACTAATCTAGGTCACATGCCTGTGCAGCTCTCACAGCTGACTGATCAAGGACAAAATATGACATTCTCATCTAGATATTATACTGAGTCATCCTACAAATTTGCAATGAAATCCCTTTATAAATGTAAACTGTAGTCTGTGCTAAAGGAATCTAGGTAATGTGCCTGTCACGGTTGACTGAACCAACCAAAAAAGGATGTTCTCATCTAGTCATTACTGAGTCTTCCTACAAAGTTACAATAAAACCCTTCATAAATACGCCCTGTAGACTGTGCTAAAGGTTGTTGGGCTTTGACCGATAGTGACCAAACGGGGACGTTCCCATCTAGGCATTATATAGAGTTATCCTATCAAGTCACAAAGAAATCCCTTCATAAATATGACCTGTAGAATGTGCTAAAGGTTTTCAGGTTTCGGACTCTTGTAGCTATCATGGTTGACTAATCATGACCGAAAGAGGATGTTCTCATCTAGACATTAAACGGAGTCATCCTACCAAGTTACAATGAAATCCCTTCGTAAATATGACCTGTAGACTGTGCTAAAGGTTTTGGGGTTTCAGGCTCTCGCAGCCATCACAGTTGACCGATCATGACCAAAAGGGGGACGCTCTCATCTAGTCTTAATCGGTGCACACCATGACAATAGACTTTGTCAGCATTCCTTATGTTCAGTCACGTTTGGGTGAACATATGTCACTTTTGCATCTAAAACAGTAAACACATGTGGAGCGAAATAGGGAGCCAGCATGGTGGTAACCATCAGTCACTTCATATTTCACTCATTTCTTACGTATAACTCAACTATGCAAAATCCCATGTCACATGTATTGATAATATTTTATTTATATCAAAGCATTTCAAATGTTGAACTTCCGTAATGGTAGTTCAGTTTTGCTTTGCAAAGCAATGAAAATATGCACTCGATGCACACTGTACATAGTCACACTTCAATGTGTTCATGACTTAAAGTTTCTTTTTTAACTTAGATTTACAACGTTACCAATATTATTAAAACTGAGGTTACTATAAAAGTCAGTTTTAACACAAATGATCAAGTGTGATGAAAAGCCTGTATTGCATGTCCTGAGACAAAATAAGCCCTGTGGAAAGAGAATTTAGTGATTTTCACAGCAATTTCTTGACACATCACAAGATTTTTTTGTTCTATTAACTGGAGTTTACTCTATAATTTAAATGCAATAAACAGGCCAAATTTGTACTGAAGGTATGGTAGATGGTCCTGTGTTACAATAATTCTTGATGGATGGAAAGACAGGCAGAAGGAAGGATGGATGGATGCAATCCATTCCTGTATCCTCATCCCAATATGTTGCAGGGGATAATAATTGTTCCACATTTTGAATCCCTTTCTCCTAATTCCGCTTTCCACAGTTTGATTCATAACCTCTGATCTAAGAGGGCTGATGTGATCATTTCAATGAGGGAAAAATAAGTAATTTTAGGAACAGATAATAGATCGTTCTGAAAATTAGGTGAAGAAGAAGTGTTAAAAATAATCTGTGAATTACAGTATATTTAGAAAAATATTTATTTTGACTACAACTGTATCACTTTACTTGCTTGATCACCAGTTTTAATACTTATTAGTTAGTTTCATTGTTTCCTTGTCAGCTTGATTACTTCCCTATCAAGATAACATGTTAATTTTTCTCCAGGGCACCTATAAATCTTTGAATTTAAAGGTCAATTCATTTTCTGATAATCATATTGAACAAAACAAAATGTAAAGATCTTTCATTATTGGTAGGCCCCCAGGCTTTGGAAAAATCCTTGATATGATTTGTGAGGGGTAGAATCCAATGTGTATTCATCCTTAACCAAGGAAATAACTCCACATAACTGGTTGAGGGCTAGAAACCACCATCATAATTCTTATAAAAAGTACTGAAAGCCACTTTAGTGGCTTTAAACTGTATGCATTTGCTTGCTGTTTGCCCACAGCAGACAAAAAGATGTTCATATAACACTGTTTTGTTGCAATGTATTGGAGAGTACTAATAGGCACTCTCCAATACATTGTACCAAAACAATTATTTATGAATAAAATCTGGCCAAACTAGTACTCCCTTTGCTGGTACCATGGTACTGTGGGGGAAAAACTTATCTTACAAACAACCTTTGAAAAATAATTTAGCACTCTTCTAGTTCAAGCATGTAAAGAGTTTTTAATGAAGCGGTCATAAACTATGTTAAGAAAAAGAAAGAAATACTTCATTTTTGTCCCCAAAAAATAATGGATGTATTGTCTTCATGTCATGGTAGAAAAAGGGTTAAATATGAACTAGACTTCTGGGATACTGTCATATTTGTATCCATGATCAGTATAGAGGCACTATTGTCAAGCAAAAGATTCCGAGAGAAGAACCAATATCTATACATATTATTTTAATCTATCTAACCAAGCCAAGTAATAATACTTTCTTTGGTTCCTGTCACTGGGACATATAACAACAATTTTGTGTCTGTCATCCCCAAATTGGTGCCTTTCAGAGTTTCATACCAACAGAGTGGTATAATATTACTATAACAAACACTATATATTGTGTAGGTGTAGCTGTATTCTTCGTCTGACAAAACAGTAGAACCTGCCTTGAGAGACCACCCCTTTTCACCAGGCAAAAGTGGTCTCTCAAAACAGGTGGTCTCTCATGACCAAGTGAGAAAATAAGCAGACTGTCATCTGCAAAAAGAGGTCCCTAGAGGGTAAATTTAGTGATGCTACCCTGTACAGCTGGGTAGCATCACTAAATTTACCCTCTGTGAATTTCAATCTGAATCAGGGTCTCAAAACTAAACAGGAGGTACCCAGAGGATAAGTTGGCCCCCTGATTGGCTAGCATCATCAAATTCACCCTCTGGGGACCTCATTCTGCAAATGTCAGACTGCTTATTTTCAGGCTTGCTCATGACAGGTCCATTACAGAGTAAAACAACAAACGGTCACAGCAGTCTTTCTCAAGTCAGATGGTCTCTCACAACAGTGATCTCTCAAAATAGGTTTTACTGTACATCCTGCAGAAAGTACATGCAGGTTTTGATTTAACTGGTAGAGTGCTGGAAGCCCATATTTGGGCTTTATTCTGAAGTGCAGGTACCACAACTTGAAGGCTCCATATTCTGTGGATGTGCATCATATTATTTCTGAAGTAAAATTATTTAGTCTCTCTGGGTTTGTCTTGTTACAATATATGGGAGAGTGCCCAAAGGCACTCTCCCATAAATTGTTACAAGACAAAGACAGCTGAACAAATTTAGATGACCAAAAATAATTTAGCACTATACCAGTTAAGCAAAGTTCATATTTATCTTATTCGTCTTATTACTCTCTCTTCCTAAATTTCAAGGGTGAATTCTATAGCGTATTAAGTTTACTATATCACAGACAAATGGTAAATGTAGATCTGGCAATTTAAGAAGGCAACCAAGGGAAGAAGTGCAGAGAGTAAACAAAAGTGGGCCAAGAACTGAGTCCTAGGGAACACTGCACTTTGACATCTTGCTTTCAAATATTTCTGACTAGCTCATTTCAATATGTGTTTGTTGACTGCAATTCTCGAAATAAGATGCTAACTATGATAGAATATTTCCACATATTCCATGCAGTGGCAGTGTCTGCATGAGAATATCATGATCTACAGTACGAAATGCTACTGACAAACCAAAGAGAATGAGTAGCACAGCCTTTCTCTCATTTGACAGCACAAATGTGCATTCACAAAGATAAGGCTGCCTCTGTAGAAGGCCTGGCATTCCTAAAAATGAAGGAGGACTAAAAATCGCTCCCCTTGCATGGCCTACGGGAGCGAATAGCTCTCCTCAACCTTACAAAAGCTGAAAGTGGCAAAATGAAGTTTTACTATTCAGGAATTCTGCCAAGTGGGCTTTGTACATTTTATTTTGTGCTGCTAACAAGGTAGTCTCATTGATGTGGCCCGGAGATGTGGGAAGAGCAGTGTGGCTGACTAACAGAGATCACTAACATAGCAGAGATCTGCAAAAGGTGTGGGTTTTAGGAATATGTTGTTAAGGTAATCATTATTTTCTAAGGCCAGGAGGGCTAGTTTTTGCCCTCCTTAATGTTTTTAAGGAGAGCCTTAGGTGAGCGAAAAAATCGCTCTCCTGAAAATGCCAGAACTGTTGTAGTGCCGTTGACTTTATATAAGCCTGGAAGGCATCTAACTGCAGGTTAGAGATGTGCAGTGTACTAAAATGAAAGTGTCAATGACACTGCAGCTTAACCTGACTGTGTGCAGTATTTGATGAAAAGGACAATGTTCAATGTTTATGAAAAGATTATGAAGTAAGACAAGAATTGTGATAATTGATAATATGTTAATTTCTGTACCCTACATGCTATGTTTTCAACAAGAATAATTTGAGGTGTAGACTGTACTAAAGAATTGAGGCCTGGGTTGATGTGGCCCTCACAATTAATGTATGTCAACCAAAGTTACCAAGTTACAGTAAAATCATTCCAAAACGAGTCAGCCTAACAAGTTACAATGAGATCTCTTCATAAATATGACTCATAGGCTTTGCTAAAGAATCTAGATCAAGTGCCACTCCAGCAGTCATGGTTGATCGATCACGACCAAAATAAGACAGCCTCATCTAAATATCATACCGAGTTATCATAACAAGTAACAATGAAATCCCTTCATAAAAACAACATGTAAACAGTGCTAAAGGTATCTAGGTCACGTGCCCAAAACATGACGGTAATGGTTAACCGATCGTGACCAAAAGTCTCATGTAGACATCATACTGAGTTATCCTACCAAGTTACAATGAAATCGCTTCATAAATATGAACAGTATACTGTGCTAAAAAAGTCTAAGTCATGTGGCTGTTGCCAGTTCATGGCTGACCGATCATGACCAAAATATGACGTTCTCATCTAGACATAACACAGTCATCCTACCAATTTACAATAAAATCCCTTCATACATGCAACCTATAGAGCGTGCTAAGGGAATCTAGGTAACATGCCCCTATGGCAGCTTACTAATTTACAATGACATCCCTTCATAAATATGACCTGTAGACTGTCCTTAATGTTTTTGGGTTTTGGGCCTGTGCCGCCATGATGGTTAACAGATTCCGACCAAAATCGGATGTTCTCATCTAGACATAACCTAGAACCAGCATATGAAATTTTGTGATGATCGGACAGGAACTGCGGGTGTAGGCTGTGCTAAAGAAAATGTTAACAGGCTCACAGACTAACAGACTCACAGACTTCCACACAAGTTAAGCTAAAAACTGAATCTATACCGATATACAAATGAAAGTGTCAATGACACTGTAGCTCAACTTGTCAAAACAAAGACATGTACATGTATAGTATGTGACACAGCAATGACAAACATCTAGGTAATGACCTGATAACAAAGGTACATATAAAGTATTGTAACGGTCTGTACATAAATACTGACCGTTGCCTGTAACAAATGTATAGGTAAAGTATTGTAAAGGTGGGTGACAATCAGATGCTGAACTAGAAAAAATCTTTGAGTCCCAGAGTGGGTCTGACTGAACCCCAAAATATTTGTTCTCATAGCACAGTGATAACAAAGGCACCCCAAAACACACTCGTTCCTGTCCCAAGGTGAAAACAAAAGTACTCAAGAAGTTTTGTGAAGATCAGTTCATAAATACGAGCTGTATAGAACTTGTGACAAAAAACTGATTGGACCTAATTTCGGTACAAAATGGCCACTGGCAGCCATCTTGAATTTTGGACCGCAACCAGAAACACTCATTCTCGTCCCAAGGTGATAACAAAGGTACCCGGGGAGTTTTGTGAAGATCGGTTCATAAATACAGCCTCTACCCTGAGCCGTATTGACATGTGTGCTTACATTGTGTAAGTAGCACTGAATAAATTTATTTATTTATTTGTGTTTAAGGTCACATATTTATGCACAATGGCTAATCATGACCGACTGAATAAATCAAAGTTCATCTAATTTGCATAATTTCTGCATGAAAAAAAAACCCTTACAATATGTGATGTATTCCATGTTACTAAACATTCATACAAAAATGTATTCAAATCAGAACTTTCATACAGAAGTTCTGTACAAAAGACTGATTGCACTAATTTTGGTACAAAATGGCTGCTGGTGGCCATCTTGAATTTTGGACCACACCCAAAAACACTCGCTCTCATCCCACAGTGATAACAAAGGTACCCAAGACATTTCGTGAAGATCAGTTCATAAATACAGACTCTAGCCCGAGCCGTATTGACATGTGTACTTACTGTAAGTCGCACTGAAAAAATCAAAGTTCATCTAATTTACATAATTTCTGCACAAAAAAAAAACAACGTATTGTATGTGATGTATCCCATGGTACTAAACATTCAAACAAAAAATTATTCAAATCAGAACTTTCATATGGAAGTTCTGTGCAAAAATCTGATTGCACCTAATTTTGTACAAAATGGCTGCTGGTGGCCATCTTGAATTTCGGACCGGACCCCAAAACACTCGTTCTCGTCCCACGGTGATACCAAAGGTACCCAAGAAGTTTCGTAAAGATCGGTTCATAAATACAGCCTCTAGCCCGAGCCGTATTGGCATTTGCACTTACAGTGCTAAAAGTAACACCAAAAGACATCAAAATTAGTCTAATTTGCACAATGTATGCACGAGAAAAAAAACCCGTATTATATGTGATGTATCCCATGGTATTAAACATTCATATAAAAAATTATTCAAATCAGAGCTTTCATATGGAAGTTCTGTACAAAAAACAGATTTCTGCATTGTCGGTACAAAATGGCGGCTGGCAGCCATCTTGAATTTTGGACTGCACCCAAAAACACTCGTTCTCGTCCCACGGTCATAGTAAAAGTACCCAAGAAGTTTCGTAAAGATCGGTTCATAAATACGACTTCTAGTACGAGCCGTATCCAATTGTTGACGTACGGACAGACAGACAGACGGACGACGGGCCATAACAAAAGCTCAAATTTGGCTTCGCCAAAGTTGAGCTAAAAACCGAACTGAAACAATCATTGAATATCAAAACCTTCTGTATTTTCAAATTTTCCAACATTCGCTGTTTATAAGGCCTTGTTGAGGCTTGACAACAGATGAAGTGTTCATTTTCATGAAAGAAGTGAAAGATTTTCTTTTCAGTTTATTAACCCTTAAGGGCATGGACATTTGTCCTGAATTTCTTACTAGACTACAATCTGCACACTTTTATTTGCTTAACAGTGATTTCTAGTCAAGTCTTGGCTGCATGTCTATTGTCAGCCGGACATCCTAATGATGGCATGATATCGCATAAGCTTGAAATAGGCCTTTGAAGGCTAACATAAAGTCTACACTTACAAAACGTCAAACATTGCATTAAAAAAGTCCAAAATCTCTGAAAAATGTCCGGCCAAGGGTTAATGTCATCTTATATTGATGCATTTAACACATATATGAAATATAAAAGCCACGGCATACCAATGGAAGACTCCCCTCATATACAGCAAAACAAGTCAGAAATTTTCCAAGTCCACACTTACAAAAAATTCTTACATTGCATTAAAAATGTCCAAAATCTCTGAAAAATGTCTGGCCAAGGGTTCAACCTACAATGCAAGTTTATATAAGCAAAATTCATTGACCAATGGGAGTGCGAGGAGGGGGGGGGGGGGATTCTGTATGAAGAGGCAAATGATATAAATGACAAATCTTCCTAATATATCATTTTATTGTCTGTCACTGGTCTAAGTTAATAACTAAGACATTTCAGACACATTTCATATGATATTGACCCATTGCTCATATATTATACGGCAATAATAGGTAAAAATCACAAAATTTTTGTAATTCCAGGATGGCCGCCTGTTTCACATGACCCATGTGGTGTCGGCAAAAGGGCTATACAGAGGCCATAGCTATATGTAACTATCTGGGAAGGTTCAACTCTCTGCTTCAAGTAGTTGGAAAGATATTCAACATTACCCATGTATACCCTAAATACAGGAATATTACCACAAAATGCATGGCCCTGGGGAGTCTGTTCTGGTGGCAAATGGCAGCAAAAGAGTTAACTACCACACATCCAAAACAAGCATTTAATCTATGATATCTCTGTGAGCTCTGTAAAACACAATATAACTGAATAAATGATAAGTTTATCACTATAATACAGGAAAATGGCCAAATTCCTATTAATTAAATACTCATGTTAATTGATTATTTTTACTGGCAAAGTGGCTATTCAATAAACAGGGTTCTGATGTATCATCCATCTGTGAAAAGGTAGATAACATCACTGAACTGGAGAGAATTTACTGAGAAACCACAAAGTAATTTAGAGAAGGGCACTGATGTCCTAAATTAATTTATGATGTATTGCAGCATTTTTTTTTTCAGTTAACCCCTTTTTTATCACATCATGGTGATATCTAAAAGGGCTATATCCCCTAAATCGCTTTTCAAATTCAATTCATTTTTCAATTTTTGCTTCCAAAACATCGCTACTGACACTTAAATGGACCAAACTCATCAAGCTTGTCCAATGCGGCCTTATAAGCTTCGTTCTAGTGGCTAAAAATGAAATTTGGGGTTATTTAAGAAATGTTTTTGCAAGTTTCATTTGGTAACCATGTTAGATAATGAGTTGACAATTATATTTACTCTAACCTTTATTTATTTATTTATTGGTGTAGATGTCACTTTCAGCATCTATGGCTATATCATGACTGCAACAAATATAAAGTCAAGTTTAGTTAATTGTTTATACCTATGATGCACACTTTAGAGGACTCATGCCAAAGGCTCTGGAAGAATGTGGAAGCCAATATTTGGGCTTTATTCTGAATTGCAGATACTACAACTTAAAGGCTCATATTTAGTGGATGTGCTTTGTATTATCTTTGAAGTGATATTATTTAGTCAGTAAGGGTTTGCATTGTTAGAATTTATTGGAGCTTGCCCATTGCACTTTCCCATAAATTCTAACAAGGCAAAGACATGTGTAAAAGATTTGATGGCAAAAAATAATTTTGCACTCTACCAGTTAACAGGTCCTATTATATCAGTAAAACAGATGTTGTTTACACTGTAATCAAGCACTGCTCCACTTCCCAGGGTTCCAATAGGGAACTTAATCTAAAATACAAATGCAATTGAAAGGTTACATGTGCACTAAGAGTATACAAATAGTTTAGTGGTCAACAATTAACCCTTTACCCAACAAATCGCCCGCATCCGCCCGCATAATATGCAAATTCAACAGGTGAAAAAATATTATTTTTCGAAAAATTTCAACAAAACCATATCATGTGACCCCTCTTTGGAACAAGCTCATCGAGCTTGTTCCAAAGAGGGGTCACATGATATGGTTTTGTTGAAATTTTTTGAAAAAATTTCAAAAATGATATTTACAATAATAAATTTTGAAATCATCTGTGTTTGGTAAAGGGTCAAAGGTAAATAATAGCACTGAACATCAAATCAAAAGGTCAAAGGTTTGATCCTGACCCTCATCTTCCGGGCAAGACACTTAACCCTTTACCTAATGCACAGGATATCAAAATTTATTATTTTAATTATTGTTTTTTCAACGTAACCATATCATGTGACCCCTCACTGGAATAAGCTCGTTCCAATGAGGGGTCACATGATATGGTTCTGTTGAAAATATATTTTTTTTTTTTTTCAACTTATAAATTTGAAAATTACACAGGTGGAGAGTGGCCGATTCATTAGTTAAAGGGCTATTCCCAACTGTCCAAGAGAGATCATGGTGGCTTAGTGTTCTAAGACATACTTCAAGTGAGTGGTCATATGCCTTCAACCGATGCTAATCCTGCTTGTGTGAGGTTAATAAGTCAGGGAGGCCACAAGTTACTTACCACCTCTTAGTGGTTAACAGGGTTATTTGTAGTGAGACTAACTGTATTTTGGCTGATGTTACTGATGCTTATGTCATTTAATCTTATCAAGTGACTCAGTCATTATGACCTAGATACGATACCAAAGCATATGGCTGAGTGAGTTGAGAGAAGATCTCAACGGTTCAAGTGCCAAGACCAGAAAAATTAATAGAACAGCTGTAATTATAGCTTAAAATCTACTTTTATATTAAAATACGTACGGTGGAATGTGGCTTAAATATGCAATAACTTTCCTATATTCCTCATCTGCAACATCTAACTTTTGCTGATGTTCTGGGAATGTCAGTATGGGAGCTCCATTTTTAGCCTTTCCTCCTTTATAAATAAAACAAACAAAATATAGGAAATAATAATGTAAGGTAGCAAACGTAGGAACAAAACAATTATAAGTTAACTTTAACCCTTCACCCAACATAATGGCCAAAACTGGCCTGAAGATTTGCAATGAACATGTCAATGACACTGTAGGTCAACTTGTGTAAGACATGTACATGTATTGTGACACAGCAATGACACACATCTAGGTAATGACCTGATAACAAAGGTACATATAAAGTATTGTAACGGTCTGTACATAAATACTGACTGTAGCCTGTAACAAATGTACAGGGAAAGTATTGTAGAGGTGGACGACCGATAGATGCTAAACTAGAAAAGAAATCTTCATGGGGTTAATATTACAATGGGGATACTTGTATGGCGCACCATAAGCCAAATGTTAGCAATTGTTTTAGCCTGTTTGATTCAAACCCTTCTAAGGTTGATTCATACTAATTAATAAATATTTGTCCAGTCCTTCTTAAAATATAGGTATTTGAATTATCTTTAACTCATAGGGTTCCCACGGGTGAGGAGGTTTAATTTTTCTCATTGTAAATAGAAAATCAGGTTGTGCTAATAATGTTTACCCTCCCCAAACAAATATTAACACAGGAACTTGGCTTCAACACATTTGAATATACACATCCTATGGATGCTGAATTCAAGAAACATTATTTTGTCTGGTGCTTTTGGAGACTAAACCCCAAAATATTATAGCATAGTGATAACAAAGGCACCCAATAAATTTATAGCAAACATTACTGACATAAAAAATCTTTACAGGTTCTGTACAAAAAATGTAATACACAGAATTCCCGTAAATATGACTGCCAACAGGCATTTTGAATCTTTGGCTGAGCCCCAAAGCACTCATTACCATCCCATGATGATAACAAAAGTAGTCCTAGAAGTTCTGTACAAAAAACTAATTGCACCTAATTTCAGTATAAAATGGGCATCGGCAGCCATCTTGAATTTTGGACTGCACCCCAAAACACTCGTTCCTGTCCCAAGGTGATAACAATGGTACCCAAGAAGTTTCGTAAAGATCAGTTCATAAATACGGCCTCTAGCCCGAGCTGTATAGAAGATGTGTACAAAAAACTGATTGGACCTAATTTTGGTACAAAATGGCCACTGGCAGCCATCTTGAATTTTGGACGTCCCAAGGTGATAACAAAGGTACCCAAGAAGTTTTGTGAAGATTGGTTCATAAATATAGCCCCTAGCCTGAGCTGTATTGACATGTGTACTTACTGTGTGTAAGTAGCACTGAATAAATCAAAGTTCATCTAATTTGCCGAATTTATGCATGAGAAAAAAACCTGTATTATTTGTGATGTATTCCATGTTACTAAACATTCTGACAAAAATTTATTGAAATCAGAACTTTCATACAGAAGTTCTGTACAAAAAACTGATTGCACTAACTTAGGTACAAAATGGCTGCTGGTGGACATCTTGAATTTTGTACCGCACCCCAAAACACTCGTTCTTGTCCCACGGTGGTAACAAAGGTACCCAAGAAGTTTCTTAAAGATTGGTTCATAAATAAGGCCTCTAGCCCGAGCCGTAATGAATTGTTGATGGATGGACAGACGGACAGATGGGCCATGGCATAACCTCAACTTTGACTTCGTCAAAGTTGAACCAAAAAATCACCATTCAATTTTCATTATTTTAATTTTTTTGACTTCAAAACATAACTATGGCCACTCACTGGAACGAGCTCATTGATCTGGTTCCAATGAGGTGTCATGAGCTATGTTTTGGATACAAAAAATGAGAAAAATTAGTTATTCAAGAATTTTGTTTGCAAGTGTCATTTGCTTTCATGTTAGATAAATGGTTAAGAAATTTCACATTCTCCCTGTTTGATCACTATGAATTCTCACAGCTTTAGCTATTTTCAAGAAAGAATGGCTGGTGTTATCAATAATGGAACAAGAGGGCAATGCAAAGCATATGCCAATGCCCCTGACCCGCAAAAAAAAATTCTTAGTCAAAAGAGTAAAAAAGGCCATAACTCTGGAAAAATTGTGGAAGAAACTCATGCTATACAGGTATCGTTCCCCCATGATGCTCTATCACAACACCAAATATCATTCAAATCGGAGTAGCAGTGGCTGAGATACAAGGGAAAATGTTGGTATGGACGGATGAACAGACGGACAGAGGTCTCCACTATTCCAATATTAAATCAAGAAATCATTTTTGTACTACTGATAACAGATAAAGAAGTAAACTTCATACTAAACAACACTTCAAGGAAGAGTTGCATGTCAGTCACACAGGAGTTTAATTTGAACAAAACTTTCAACAGATTTTGATCCGACACTCCTTGAGTATTTTCAAAACAAAAAGGATAATCATCATTTTAAACATTTTTATGGTATACATTTTTCAAGAATCCAAAATGTCTCACGGAATTAACCTTTCCCCAAGAATGCTTGATATCAAATACATGTTCCATGTATGACAGGGAAAAAATGAGAGGCCACATGGGGTCAGCAGCATTCACCTGACAAAGACCTATTGATTCTTCATAAAGTGATTTCAGTAATTTTTAACAATAATTCGTCACTTAAGCCCCACAAACTAGATCTTCTGTTTCTCAGTCCATTTTATGTAAAAACTGCATGTGGGCGGGGGTTTTTCATTTTATTTTTTATTTTTGTAATTATTTCTTTGCCATCAAAAGTTCATGTTCTTGGTTTGTTTTATGTTTTAGGCCTCATAATCTACAGAATAGCATAGGTGGTGGTGTATTTCATCCTTTGAGTGCAAGAAGGCTTTGCAATGCTAAAGCACTGCAAAAGCCTTGTTGCACTCAAGGGACAAATTTATCAATTTTATTAACTTGGGTAAAATATCAGACATAAACCATTTAATTTTTAATTTAAGTTTGCATTGGTTATAAAAAGAAAGCATGCGGCAGCCAAAACGACAATGCGGGAGGGCCTGAGACTTATTATGGCAATGGCCTGAGAGAAAAAGTTAGGCCAAACATCTCAGAGTTCCCACATGGAAGTTGAATAATTACAAATACTTCACAGAAATAGAAAATTACTAATACACAGTAATCAAGTTGAAAGGGGTAAAATGAGTGATGGCCTGATTAGTAAGAACTTGATTTGATCAAACTTGAATCAGACCTCACTAAGGATTCCATATAACAAATATAAAGAGATTCTGAATGGCAGATCTGAATACGATTTTTAATGAATTTTCCTCATATTGCACTAAGATGCTGTATACCAGATATACCTGATTCTGACTGGTGGATCTGAAAAAGAATTTTAAAGAATTTTTATCACATTGCACAAAGTTAAACTTTGCCTTGCCTCCAAAGTACTCCTGGAAAGAATCTGGAACTTAAATTTCAGAAGCATCCCAGATAAGTACATGTATGGGGTACCAACAACAGTGGGTCTGACATCCTTACAAAAAACACCACAGAAAACTAGAGGCTCAAGTGAGCCTAAATGCTCAACTGACTCAAGTTGTTAAAAGAGATATTTTATTTATTTATTGGTGTTTAAGGTCATATACTTATGCACAATGGCTAATCATGACCTTGACAGTTTTACGAGTGGAGGAAGCCGGAGTACCCGGAGAGAACCACCGAGCAACGACGAGTAGCTTCCAGCTCCCCAACATCGTAACTCCGCACAGCAGCATAGGCAGGGTTAGATTGGTTGAAGACATGCATACCATCTACGTGCAGTACGCCTTAGTACACGGCGTCATCATGTCCCCATGTGGACAAATGGGGTTAAGTGTCTTGCCCAAGGACACAATGCGGGAAACCGAATTGATCGCTCAGATGGTCACCCATCCGATGATTAACCTGGCTTGACGTTGCTTAACTTCGGTGATCTGACGAGAACCGGTTACTGCAATGTCACCACACCTCCTGTTAAAAGAGATGACGTGTATGTAAGTGATGGACAGCAAAAGCAATTTTTTGATTTGTCATGACACAACTAAAGGCAATTTTTTGGGCCATTAGTTTCTGGTCCAAGGAAAGCTGCTCAGGCCAAAACGAAGTTCAGTTCTGTGAAGTCTCAAAAAAGTGTCCTAACAATTTTTTGTTTGTTTTTAACTTCTGTGGTTCTCTCTACCGCATCCCCCAAATTTTTTCAGGCATAAATCAAGTACTTATTATGACCCAGTTATACTACATGACAAACATTATCTATTATATCAAACAAGATATAATAGATTAAATTCTTACATTTATTTATTGGGGTTTAACAACACTTTTGACAGCAAGGGCCACCTCAAGTTGTACAGTTTTACGGGTGGTGGAAGCAGGAGCACCCAGGGAGGAAACCACCGAGCAACGGGTAGCAACTGTCAGTCTCCCCAATGTACTAACACGCATGCACAGTTGGCATTGGTTGAAGACAAGTTCACCATCAACATGCAGTACGCCTTAGTACACAGCGCCTCCGAGCCTCTTGAAATATTACAAGAATTTTTATGCAATTAAAAGGACTTTACTATTGAGTGCCAAATAAATGTGATATCATGTTTATTATTTTTTGTTCTAAAATACATGAGATCACGTTTATTGTGCACCATGATGTTTAAAAATTTCCAACTAGGGTTGAGAAAAAAATCTGAGGGTCACTTTACTGAAATATCATTAAAAAGTGTATTGATTTTCTCATGAAATTACGATCTTAAACAAATCTTTATCCCAAAGGTGGATTATGCCAACTATGATAAAAAAATTATTCTAATCAACCAATGTAATTCATGTTCTCTCATCTAAGTTTTTGAATCATTGGCCTGCTGCCACTGAACGATTCAACAACCATAAACATGAATAGCAGGGATGGTTACCAGTGTTTCAAAACAGATATAATTGTAGGCAATACGCAGCTTAGAAGTAGAAATTTACTTTCTTGATGTCTTTGAAAAAACAAAATGTAACTGCTCAAACATTCTGAGTGATTACATTTTGTCTTTAAAGGATATCAAGAAATTAAACTTCTGTTTCCAAACTGCATTTTGCCCATATTTACCTTTATTTCTGAGTCAAAACTGTGTTCATTCAGTGAGGTTGATTATGTTGTTCATTGTGTCCATATCTTGGCACATACTTTGGAGGTCAACACGACTGAATCGATGATGTGTGTAGACTTCGATGAAAGTGACAAGAACATAGAACAAACTACTGGTTATTTTAGTTTAAAGTATTCCCCTCTGCTACTTCAATAAAATGTTCCCTACTCATTTCTACACAGTGGAATTAAGCAGTTTATATATAGAAAACTGAGGATGGAGGTCATCATGTTTAGTGAATACCATCATGTTTATTAATTTCAATTCAATTTGCAAGACATCACGTTTATTTGGGCCATCACGTTTATTTGGCACAGGAGAGTACTCCATAATGTATATGCAGTTAACAGGTCAAGTTTGAAGGTATGGTAAATTTATTTATTTACTGGTGTTTAAGGTTACATATTTCTGGATAATGGCTAATTGTGACCAAGGTATGGTAAATGGTTTGGTGATTGGAAATTATATGCAATTAACAGGGTTATACAATTGAGAGATGTTCGGTTAAGTTGGCTCCACTGTATTTTCTTCATGAAATCTCTGTCTATCAAGGTAAAAAGTGTCACGACCAGAACACAATAAGACAGAACACAACGAGTGGAGTTCAGAGTACTGGAATCAACAACGCGAGTTGGGAGTTTTTCTTGTATTTCACAAGTGCCAAAGGCACACGTGAAATACCCCAAAAACTCCCAACATTTGTCTTTTGATTTATGTTTTGCTGCCAGGAGTCATCATTTACCAACATGGGCAAAATTTTCACTTTTATGTCGATGATACGCAACAAATGAGAGACAGGCTATTGACTCCTTGGAAAACTGTGTATCTGATATCAAATCCTGGATCACAACGAACTATTTAAAACTAAATGCTGAAAAAACTGAAGTAATTTACATCAGACTTTCAAAACCAACTCTCAAAATTGTCAAATATTAATCCAAATTTTAATGGTCATGTGATCTCCCTCTCGGCAGTCATGCAGAACCTGGGACATTTCATGGATGGGAATCTAGCTGTTGACAATCATGTCACACAGGTATCCCGTAGCTCATACCACCATCTACGTAATTATCAGCAGGGTTCGCTCTGTTGTGGATGGTGGGGACTGCAAAACTATTAGTCCAAGAGCCTGTCACAAGCAGATTAGATTATTGTTACTCTCTGCTATTTGGCTATAAACAGTCCCAATATTAAGAAGTTGCAGCTTATTCAAAATTGTACAGCAACAATTTTTACCAGACAACTGATATCATGCCATATTACACCCGTCCTCTCTTGTCGACACTGGCTGCCAGTTGAAGAATCGATAGAGTATAAGATGCTCCTTCTTTACACTCAAATCCCTGAATGGTCTAGCTCCTGATTATCTGAGCAGTCTGGTACAAAGTTGTGTACCAACTCGATTCCTCCGTTCAACAACTTCAAACTCCCTGTTATACAAACCAGGTGGCCTCGCAATGGTAGGTGATCGTGCATTCTTTCCCACATAAATCTCCCAAGTTTGAGGGTTAAGTAGCACTTCACTGATTGAGTAGTGCACGCTGGTCTCGTTTTGAAGAGTTTCAGAAAGATCGACTGAGTCGATACGCACGGGCTGCGTCTGGTACTACATAAAAGTCTCACAGACAATAATTGAATCATATTTGCTGTTGAGACGCACGCTGCTAAGATGGGCAAAACACAATCTGATAACTCACGCCACAAAACCGATCAAGTGCCCAGCACTTCTAAAGTTGCACCTTCCACTTCTGGGGAAAAATCGGACAAAATTATTCATGATCACGGAGTGGATATCGATTTTATGAATCCATCTAATATTCTTCTTCCTTTAAAACAATCAGCTGACGATGATGCCCTCAGTATATTTTTGTCAGAAACGGAAGAGAATTCCCTCAGTGGCTATGATTTTGATCTCGATTCAGGAAACTATATTGGGCCTAAATACTCGACTCAGTCGAAAACAACATCCAAAGATGTTCAAGTTAAAAACAATGATGATGCAACATCTACCAGTCAATTTCACCAATCATCCAAGGGAGGCAACAAAAAGAGCTCTTCAGCGTCTAAAACCAGGAAACCTTCCTCAACTTCCGTAAACAAAAAATGTAACGCCAATGAAGTTCTCGACTCAGTCGTCACAAAATCTCTAGAACAAGAGAAACTTACCACAGGTAAAAGAGTGAAATCGCACGACACAGTCGTACCACCTAAACACGACCCTTCTGCTTTTTCGCATAATATATCACCAAAACGGCGAAAGCTAAATATACCAGGCCATACTGTTAAAGCGGTACCTATTCTGAATACAGTGGAATCGGAAGATATTCTTTCACAAATCCTATCCAAGGTATCTGATTTAAATGCCAGAATTGACAATGTTGAAAAAACACGAACTAAGCCTTCTCATTCTATAACTAGGCAAATGTTTGCGAATGATGATTATATTGATCAGGATCAAAACGGACCTGATGTTGATCAAATTTCTATACATGATAATGTCATGGCAGAAGTTGATAATCTTTTTGATTACTCCGAGGAAACTAATTTTGATCTTCCTGATATTACCATGGATTCCACTGCACTCAAAATGGGGCCTGATATTAATGATACAATGGCTCAGTATATTACCAAAAACTGTACAACACAGAATGACAAAAGTAAAATAGACAAGGTTCTGGACCATTCTGTTATACCACAGAATTGTACTTTCATTCAACCCCCACGGGTCAATCCGGAAATCTGGTCCCAAATTCGTAATTCGCAAATCAGGGCAAGGGACTGTAATGTCCAAAAAATCCAGAAAATGTTGGCTGGATCTCTGGCAGCCAACTTACATCTTACTGAAGAGCTCAGGCAAAGTAATCCTGACTTGTCAGCCATTAAAAAATTTTCTGTTGAAAATTTGTTGCTTACTGCCTCCTCTCAATTTGAATTGTCAATCATGCGACGAAATTTCCTGAGACCCATTTTGAAAAACTCCTATAAAGGGGTTTTTTCTGCGGACAACAAAATTACATCTTTGTTGTTTGGCGACGACATTTTTAAAAAAATAAAGGAAATCAATGAAATTCAGAAAACAGCCAATGCCAGGTCCTTCAAGGATTCTTTTTTAGGGGCAGGAAGGGGAAGACCTCAATTCGGCCGGCCGTACAATCGGGGGTTCAGTTGTCAAAACCAACGACCGCAATGGCAACACACCAGACCCTATCAACGGGGAAAATTTTGGCAAGACAGGAAGCCATACGCTCCAAACAACAACGTGACCAAAGATCTTTCGTCACAGAAGTAGAGGTAAGTTCTAATCTTAACAGAAATCCTACTTGTAAAATGGCAGGAAATTTAAAGAAATTTCTTTCCAATTGGGCACAATTAACAGACGATAAATGGGTTCTCAGCAACATATGTGGACAACGTCTTGAATTTATCAATGAGCCGATCCAACACCACATACCGAAACCTATTATGTTTAATGATTCTGAAAAGTCCATCATGGATGATCTCATAACTGATATGCTAAATAAGGGTTCCATTGAAAAATCTACTACTGTCAGTACTCAGTTCATTTCTAACATTTTTCTTCGGCGAAAGAAAAATGGGAAATATTGACCTGTTATCAATTTGAAACAGCTAAATGCTTTTATTGAATACCACCATTTTCAACAAGAAACTATTGATGTAGTACTACAAGCCATCCAACCATTTCAATTTTTTACATCAATCGATCTGAAGGATGCTTATTTCAGTCTTCCTATCCATACAAACGATCGGAAATTTCTAAAGTTTTTTTTGGAACAATCAACTGTACGAATTTACCTGTCTCCCATTTGGCCTTTCCAACGGCCCGAGAATTTTCACGAAAATTCTGAAACCAATTTTTTCTTGTCTACGAAAGAAAGGTATCCAATGTTTTTATTACATTGACGATTCACTCATTTCTAATGCCTCTGAAAGTATTTGTCAGCACCAAACACAGGCAATCACTAACCTTTTTGAATCGTTAGGATTTCAAATTAATGTAGAGAAATCGGTTTTGGACCCATGTCAGAGAATTCAATATCTTGGGTTTATAACTGATTCGGTTCAATTTAAGATTTTCCTTCCAGAAGATAAAGTTAGCAATATTATCCACCAGTCTAAGGTGCTTTTAAATTCTACTTCTCCGACCATTCGAGAGGTGGCACAGCTGGTAGGCATGTACACCTCTTCCTTGAGAGCTATACACTTAGGTCATTTCTATTACCGTCATCTTGATTGGGATAAGTCACAAGCATTACATGTCAGCAATTACAATTTTGATGCATCCATCAGGTTATCAGATCAGGCAAAAACTGAAATTTCTTGGTGGATTAATAACATTGAAATTATGAATGGCAAGGCTATTCGCCCACCTACAATATCTAAATTCTTACAAACTGATGCCTCATAATTGGGATGGGGAGCGAAATGTGAACTCAACAATACAAATGGACGATGGGCTGCTAACCTCACGGATTCCTCTCATATTAATTATCTAGAGCTCAAGGCTGTACAGATGGGATTGCATAGTCTGTGTTCTGGATTCAGTGATATGCACATTTGTGTCCTCTCTGATAATTCTACTACTGTAGCATATATTAATAACATGGGGGGAAAAATTCCAGGCCTTTTTCACTTGACAAAGGACATTTTCAGCTGGTGTTTTGAGCACACCATTTTCTTGTCAGCCTCTCATATACCAGGCTCACAGAATTTTGATGCAGATAATTTATCGCGTCAATTTAATGACACCACTGAATGGGCCTTAGATGGGGATATTTTTGACAGAATATGTCATCAAACTTTTACACCAGACATCGATCTTTTTGCTTCACATCTGAACTACAAACTTCTTCCATTTGTTTCATGGAAACCTGACCCTATGTCCATTCATACTGATGCTTTTACTCTTGACTGGGGACAATACTTACCATATTTATTTCCTCCTTTCAGGTTGATTCTGGAGACTCTCATAAAACTTCAAGAAAACCAGGTACGCAAAGCTCTCATTTTAGTACCTCTTTGGTCAACACAACCATGGTTCCCCATTTTGATGGAAGCTTTAATAGACATACCAATAGCTCTGCCAAAGAAGGCAAACAGGCTTACACTTCCTCATTCAGGCAAAATACACCCGCTCCACGATCAATTGCATCTCATCGCATGCGTAGTATCTGGGCTTCGGTCCGAGCAAAAGGGGTTTCAGTCGGCTCTTCAGAGCTCGTTCTACAATCTTGGAGAAAATCTACCAGGAAACAGTATGATCTCGCCTGGAACAAATGGGTGGCTTGGTGTTCATCACAATACATTGATCCCTGTACACCCCTTGAGATAAATGTGGCTAATTATTTGAATTTCCTATTCCAAAGTGGTAAGTCTTACAGTGTTGTCAACACACACCGCTCCATGATCAATCAAACGATTCTTCTTACTTGCGGGATCTCTTTTTCAAACTCCCATTTGATTAACCGGTTGATGAAGGGTGTTTTTAACACCCGTCCTCCACTTCCACGGTATGTTACAACTTGGCCTGTGTCATCATTACTGACTTATTTACGTGACCTTTATCCTCACCACAGTTTGCCATTGCATTTACTGACGAAAAAGTTAGCTTGTCTCATTGCTCTTACTACAGCTCATAGAGCTCAAACTTTCATTGCCTTAGATGTCCGTTTCATGAAGTTCAAACAGAATTCCGTTAAGTTCTTCATTCAGAAACTTTTGAAGACGTCAAGACCTGGGAAAACTAATACTACATTAAGTTTATATGAATTTCATGACAACAAATTGTGTGTTATATGCACCCTAAAAGAATATTTAATGCAGACACGCCTTAGGCGGAAATCTTTTCAGCTTTTCAACTCTTTCAAAACCTTTAAAGCTATTACATCTACCACATGGGAGCGCGGTGGCTCAGTAGGTAGAGGTGCAGGCTGCAAGCCGAGAGGTCCTCGGTTCGAATCCCACCTGCGGCAACCACGTTGTGTCCTTGGGCAAGACACTTCATCTCAATTGCCCGCGTGGGGGCACGATGACGCCGTGTACTAAGGCGTACTGCACGTCGATGGTACGCATGTCTTCAACCAATCTAACCCTGCCTGTGCTGCAGTGAGGAGTTACGATGTTGGGGAGCTGGCAGCTGCTCGTCGTTGCTCGGTGGTTCTCTCCGGGTACTCCGGCTTCCTCCACCCGTAAAACTGTCACGGTCATGATTAGCCATTGTGCATAAATAGGTGACCTTAAACATCAATAAATAAATAAATAACATCTACCACATTAGCTAGATGGATTTCTGATAGCATGTCCAGTGCTGGAATTGATACTTCTATCTTCAAACCACATTCCACTAGATCTGCCTCAACTTCTGCAGTCTTTAATGCCGGGTGTACTTTGGACAGCATTCTGAAGACTGCCAATTGGACTTCTTCTCAAACGTTTTTTCAATTCTATTTCAGGCAGAATGATTCGCATGGAGCAGAGTTTTCACGAACTGTTTTAGAACATTAACCGTCTTTTGTTATCCTATGTGGATTGTTATCTGACAAACAGTGACTGTGTATTGGTTGGGCTGTCTTGATTGCAAAATATTATGGAAAGAATATAAATTTTCTTTGTTTTTTCTAGCAACCATTGCTTATATATGCTCCTCAAATTTCTCTTCAAACCGTGCTACTTAACCCTCAAACTTGGGAGATTTATGTGGGAAAGAATCCCCCTCTCATCCTAGCTCTGCGCTGGATGAGAGGGATTCTTTTAACATAAAGATAACAAGTTTGAGGGGTAACAACCCAGCCCTCTGGGTACAGTTCCCACCCTCGTGGGCAATTTGAGGACCATTCACATCTCTTTAAAATATGATTCAATTATTGTCTGTGAGACTTTTATGTAGTACCAGACGCAGCCCGTGCGTATCGACTCAGTCGATCTTTCTGAAACTCTTCAAAACGAGACCAGCGTGCACTACTCAATCAGTGAAGTGCTACTTAACCCTCAAACTTGTTATCTTTATGTTAAAAGAATCCCTCTCATCCAGCGCAGAGCTAGGATGAGAGGGGGATTTTCCATGGCGAGTGCCTTTCTTTGGAACAGGCTGTCCGACCACCTTAAGGCACCACAGATGCTGCAAAGCTTAAAAAAAGGCATTAAAACCTCACCTCTTCACCTGAGTTTTTGATGTGCGTAGTAGTGTATTCTCCTCGTCTTCCATAAAACACATTTGATAAAAACTAACAGAGCATTGTGAAGCCTGAGAGTGCATAATTTTTGTGGATTCATGGCTCTAAACTGTATTTATATTATTTGATTCCCATCTCCTATACTCTACCAGGTTGAGTTCTATATTTATATCACTGTTAAACTTGAATTTAGTGGATGAAGCCGATATTTCTGAAACAAAATATCACCTTCAGCAGTCTGATAACTTTCCTGCTGGACACTGTTTTGTTCAAAGCATTTCATTCACATCCAATCAGATGGCACTCCCATAAATTGTAACAATACAAATGGATGGAGATGAAGTAATTTTACTTCCAAGATAATATGAAAGACATCCACAGAATATGAAGCCTTTAATTTTAGGTACCTGCAGTTCAGAAAAAAGTCCAAATATGGGCTTCTAGCACTCTACCAGTTAAGCAGCCTTTCTTGTGTCTTGATAGATCTTTAAAGACATTTGCTGAGAGAGGCTATATATATTTCAATTCCATGCAATATATCAATACTTCTTAATGATGAAAAAGTAGTTTCCCAATAATTTTCACATAGCTGTGCAAGGTGTTAGCCATCTCCAACACACGCAAACGATCAGTTGGTTAGAGTCGTTTTTGAAATTTTGCACACTGTAAGGTGATGTTCTTATGCATAATCCGATTCCACATGTACAGTACGCATCAAGTATATCCCATCCCAATCACCCATCCCCGGAACGAGTGGTAGACGCAAAAGTGATTCGGTGAAATCCGGTGGCGAAAATCAGACACAGTGTTACTGTCAATAAGAGATTAAAACCATGATTTGTCGAGGAGCAGTTATGACATTCAGTAGCTGCATTAATCGACTGAAGACACATTGTTCTGACACAGTGTTCAACTGTTTATTATTATTTATTACGTTTTTAAATGAGTTTACCCCATAAGACACCAAAGATTAACAAACATACATTGTCTCATGTTAATAAAGCATCTATAACTCGTAATAGTATGTTATTATAATGAAAAACGCCCTGTTTCTTTTTTTATTTTGTTTCAGTGATAAAATTGACAGCGGAAGCACTGCCCACCGATGCTCGTGTAAACAAAAAACAGATTTGCACGGACAGTATGTACGGATGCTGCTCAGTAAACTCGTGTAAGAATCATGGCGACACTTAATAATCTGACGATCATGGTTTAAATAAAATATACCCAATGTAGCTTGGTGTACCAAATGTTCACCACTAGTGACTCCGTACATTTTGTTGAAACCAATCCAACCCGCAGTAGAGAACTTCAATGAAGGTTGTATATAAAGATTTTCCCTTGGAATATGTAGATTTGTTTGTTACAAGTGTAGTTTTTACCACTGCATGGTGGTGAGTCTTGCACAGTGGGAATACAATACATGATGCCAAAAAGCTAAGCTTGGAACTAGCACATCTTTATATTGAAACAAAAATCGTCTAGATCTTGAAAGTCACTCTCTCTCACACATCAGTTGAGTTAAAAGTGAACCCAAATCAACTCGGTTGGATGAATAAATGTACAGTATGAACCAAATTCACTCATCACAGTGGATTTGTGTCAATTTTATAACCCAGCTGATGTGAAAGTGTAAATCTGGGTGAAAACATAGGCCCTACATGTACCTCTCAAGCGTATAGTGAGCATTTCTATTGATTTGGAGGGGGGGGGGGGGGGGGGGGTTCTAGAGGGATGTATGTATATAAAATTTTTTTGTCAGTTTAGAGATTTGTTAGTTCCAAGCGTAGTTTTTTAGCATTGTATGGTGGTCTGTGTCTTGTGCAGTGGGAATACAATACATGATGCCAAAAAGCTAAGTTTGGAACTAGCGCATCTTTTTTTTATATCGGGGGGAAAAAATCGTCAAACTCTCTCTCTCTCTCTCATCAGTTGGGTTAAAAACCAACACAAAGTATGAATATGAACTAACATGAAAAGCAGACAACACTTGCATACAAAATTATTGAATAACTAATAATATTTTTCATTTTTTGCCTCAAAAACACAGCTTATGACCCCTCATTAGAACAAGCTCAATGAGCTCGTTCCAATGAGGGGTCATAAGCTATGTTTTTGAGGCAAAAATGAAAATTGAATGGCAGTTTTTTGTGAATAGCGCTGGCCGGTTTTGGCCGTTACGTTGGGTAAAGAGTTAAAGTGTACATGTATATCTTTTATAACTGTCTTAATTTCTCACAGGCTGTCTCAAACATTCGTTGATTTTCTGAACTGTAATGTTTCGCCAGCTTTTTATTGGTTTCAACTCGGGGTGAAAATATAAAACGTACTCCTCAAGATAGGACTTCCTCTGGGGGTCTACCTCCTTTTTGTTTTTGGTTCCACCTCCATAATATGAATATCGTCGTCTCAAATTCTCAAATGTAAATAACTCTGGGAACAGTTTTTCAAAAACATTTTTAGCGAAGTTGCCTGGCCCGTGGGAATTTGCAAGAATCATTCTGAGAGTGTCTGTTGAGATGTAATGAGGATGGGGTATCAACCTGAATGGATCGTCATTTTCATTAACATTGGTTTCGCAATTCACCTGGCTTGTACACGATGCTGGAGCAGAGGCTGCATTTGTGGTGCTCATAAGCTTTCTAATTTCGCCAAATAGGACCCTCTGTGATACCTCGATGTCCACCATTTTCTTATGCAAGTTGTGCCAACTTCTTATTTTGTCGTTTTTCCATCTCCTGCATCACCTCAAGCACTTTGTTCAGTTCAGAACTTTCTGTGGCACCAGTGTGATTTCTTGGTGATGCAACTCGGTGGTGCACTTAGTTGGAAGTATGGCTGCTGGGTGTGCTAGAGTTCATAAATAAAATTGGCTCCAACATTGTATAGGATCGTGATGGAGAGCTTAAAAAGTAATCGTCATTTTGCCAGTCAGGTTGTGGGGGAAAGTGATGATACCCCTGGCGTGTAATTTCTGGTTGTTGTTGTGGTTGCTTTTCCATGTGAATGAGTGAATCATGCAGTTCGGGTTGTTGGTGCTCTACGTGTGGCTGTTGCGGCAGTTCTATTGGTCACTGATGTAATCTCAACAGAGCACATGGTCATGTTCCATTTTAATTTTAACATTCTCCACTTGTGGCATAATGTAAACTGTAAAATCTCAAACAAACTGAATTGGAAAACAATCAATCGGTTCAATAAAAAAATAAACGCATTGAGCACAAAACAAGGGTGAGTTGGAAAATAATTCTTGTTGTGTTTATCGGGTCAGAGTCAACTCACCCTGGGTTGATGCGCAATGCAAATATTTCTGTCTCTAACAGTTACTGTCAAAACCGGTAGGCTAATAATGCATGGATGCGAGTTACAACCAGCCCCTAAAATTAGGACAACCAGTCAATCAATTGATCACTTAATCGAACTACAGATTGTCCAACTGACCACCCACCAGAGATCTCTTGTCCATTCAAAGTCAGCTGTTCTAATTAATGATTATTATTCACTTAGTGTCACACTACTGTCATCCAAACAATTCAATTCAAATGTGCCGTCACTGATAAAAATTTGCCGTCGCAGAATTTTTGGCGGCGGCAATGTTGTGCCGTCGCAATATTTTCCTAATTTGGAGGACTGTCTTAGTAAGTTGTCTGAGCGACATTTTTGCTTCTGCGACGAATGATTTGGATGATGACCGAACAGTGAATTAATGAATGATTTCGACATGGGATGACCCTCTTTAAATATCATGAGTGGAAAACTGTTTTCATTGCAATGTTTTTCCCTCCATTGTGTTAAAACAACATTCGGCAACAGAAAATAAAAGTCAAAGAGCAGCAGACTTTGTCGGCAAACTGTAGTAAATATGTTTTTTTCACCTTGAATAAGCTTCAGCTTGGGTTATGCTTTTTCACACACGTGGGTGATAGCTATGTTTAAATAATGTTTGGTACCGTTAAATAATAATAAAAAATAATAGGGCTATTGTTCTGGATGTGAGTCTGTGGATGTCTTTTCTATCCCATCACCCCGTAATCTGTTCCCCCCTGAAGTCATCTGTAGAAGAACCCCCCCCCCCCCCCTTCCTCCCGTGCAGACAAGATTAAAATCCCGTAACTGATAGAACTAGAGTATAATGTACAGCTCGTGAAGATTGGATTGTCCCTAAAACACTCACGAAGTGGAACCTTGAGCCGAGAGAACCATCAGCTAAAACTGTTTGTTGTTTTGCATCATCACAAGAATCGACGGTTGACTGGGTGGAAATGCCACTCCATGGGTGTTTAGCATTAATCCACTCTCCGTGTACTTTTCAATTTATTGCAGTCTTTTAGAATAAAAAACATTTGAAAAAATGCTGGGTCGAGTTACGTGGTCTAAAAACGCAGGAACGGTTTTCATATTCTCCTCTAGGTAAACACGAGGCACGCATTCCGCCATTGTTTAATTCAACAATGGAAACTTTGGGGAGACGAGTATTGACAATTACGCTTTTTGTATTTCAATAAAATCCTTTGAGCATATGTTAGTTGTTTACTATCTCATAAGTTGGCAAACCCATTACAGCTCTTAAATCTTACGTCGAGACTTGATAAGCTCGATTTCAAATTGTCAATTCACACCAAAAAACCATAGAAATCCAGGTATCACCAGTACTTTGGTTGTACATAAAAGGATGTTGGATTCTTGAAATTTCAAGCCCTAGAAATGCTAGGCTCTCTCTTCGTAATAAAAGTACCAGGCCAAGTGAACAAATTGAGATTAAGCATAAAAGCAGCATTGTGCCCCCCAAATGGACTACAGCCCTACCCCCCAACATTTTCTTGGAGTGAGTCCTGTCACAGAGCAAACAGGTCTGTGACAGGTGTTTGTTTTGGCATATTGCCAGCTGTAAACACAAATGAATACTGTTCAATACAACAGCTTCACTTGACTGTAATATTGAGCCTTCAGCTGGTCAGGTTTTCTGTTCAACATATTCTTTATTTTACCTGAAGCAGATTTGTCTTATTGCAAGGAATTTATGCGGAGTATGGTTAATTTGTTGAAAATTGGGGTTTTTTTTATGTGGAATGATCATTTCAACCTGTGGCGATAACAATGTGATTCAAATTGGTGAGTTTAATGGTACATATTATCGTTACAAAAGCTCCATTCTTGGCTTCGTGAGAATGGAGCTTTGTCAAGATAATATATACACCAACATGTTCGTAACCCTGGTCTATGATTTATTTTACATGTAGTTCAATAACATTAACCCTTTACCCAACGCAGATGATTTCCAAATTTTATTATTTTAACTATCATTTTTAAATTTTTTTCAAAAGATTTCAACAAAACCATATCATGTGACCCCTCTTTGGAACGAGCTCAATGAGCTCGTTCCAAAGAGGGGTCACATGATATGGTTTTGTAGAATATTTTAGAAGAATAATATTTTTTCAGCTGCTGAATTTGCATATTACGCGGGCGGATGTGGGCAATTCGTTGGGTAAAGGGTTAAACTCTGACTTCACCAAACTTTATATTTGTGTTTTTATAGATGTTTGGAGTCATTGTATGCATATTCACCCAATATCATAAACCTCCCGAGTTCAGTTAATTTGCGAAATTTGCTGTTTAATCTTAGTGAACTATAAAATACATAGAATAACAGTGCCTCAGTTGAGAAATATTTCACTCATCATCCAATATTGAATTATAGTATGACACTACATGTAATTTGTTGCTTGTAGAAAAATCACGGTAGCTGCAACAGAGATTATCATGATGACGTAACTATAGTGAACTATAAAATACATAGGATAACAGTGCCTCACTTAAGAAATATTTCACTCGTCATCCGATATTGAATTACAGAAAGACACTACATGTAATTTGTGGCTTGTAGAAAAATCACGGTAGCTGCAACAGAGATTATCATCATGACGTAACTAATCCTTTTCACAAAAAAGACGGTTGCATGCGGTGATTGTTCACTGGGAACTGTTCCCGTGTTCCACCGGATCGGCCGGTGTTTTTTTCAAAATACGTCACGCGTCAGGTGATTGAGATGGGATACACTTGATGTGTACTGTAGTGTACCTACATGGAGAACATTTCCAAATGTCTTTATTGTATAGCGTAACATTGAATACACACAGCAATCATGGTATAATCCTCATAATTGTCAAATAATTAAGAAATATACAGAACCGCACATACGTTTGAATGGGTTAAGAATTATCACATGAGATTGCTTTGGCCCAGGATATCACAAGAGCCAAAGGCTCATGTGATATCCTGAGCCAAAGCAATCGAATGTGATCTCCCATGTAACAACCAGTCAACACAAAAATTGAACTAAAAGCACTTTTTAACTGTATAATTGCCGCGTTTCCTTCATTGCCAACAATACATCACTGTTAATTAGTGGGGTACCAACCCTATTTTGCTTTTTAATTTTTACGGCATTCAATTAGTTGAAAGCAATTGACATCGATCAGTGTCACGGTCAAGATAATCGAACTTCAAACTAAACTGTGGGGAATAACACAACAAAGAGTTTTTAAATAGCTAATAAGTTTAGCACACTTCATCATTATATGACCAATTGTGAAGGAACAAGCAGTCAAGGAACAAGCAGTCAGAATGTTATTTTTATTTTGTAAATTTTTTATTCGAATCTGATTGTTCGAATATCCTGGGTAAACAAATCTAAATGAGGAACTTGGAATTTCCAAACGATCTTGACTCCGGCGCATTCGACCAATGATTGACGTGATTTATTTAAACGGGTTCCTTCTCTGTTTACTTTGGAAATGAAATCAAACGTGTTTTGCATCACCACATTTGCGAGACAAATTTTTATTTATATCGTACAGGCAGAACAGTGGAAATCCTGTGTTTAACATTAACAGGTGTGTGATAAAAACAATTCTTATGCCATCACAGTACTGTAATGATCATGGTAGTCATAACTAAACCTACCTGTCAGTATCACATATCTAGCCTGTAAAAGATGAGCAACATCTAATAAATTGACTTTGTTGAGATAATCACTTAATGGTTCACCCATACCATCTCCTGCAAATATATAAAATTATGTTTTTATTTAAATTTCAATCAATAATATACTTGTATGTAAATGTCATAAAATATTGATTGTGTTGTTCAGTCTTTCAGGGTATTTGTTTTGTATTTTCTTTCAAGCAGAATCATATACATTTAAGAGAAAAGTATTTGATCTATTGTAAGTGCAGTAGTATTTTCCGAGAAAAATTTGAAAAGAAAATTGAGGAAAAAAATGAATAATAATCCTTTTACCTAATATGAAGACCAAATTCACCAATGTAATTTTTGTTTCTTTGTTTAATGGGGTTTAACTCCTTGCATGCTGCTGGTGGATATTCCTGCCAAGCAGCATGCAAGGAGTTAAACCCCATTAAACAAAGAAACAAAAATTCTTTGTTTAATGGGTATCCCTTACCTCTGAAATAAGTATAATTTGTGCATATTTAATCAAATAAATGTTCCCCCTGTAAATGTCACATTTGCTCCCTTATTGTCTCATCCACCAGGTAAGTCAATAAGGGTAAAAATGTGACACTGAGAACATAACACAAAATAAATTAATTTTATTAATTTGTTATCCTAATTTATGTTTTTTTCTGACTCAATAAGCTTCGCAACTCATCTCCTAGAACCCCTAAAAATGATCTAAGTAAAGTTAGGCTGAACCCAATGGAGGTACTTACAGACAGGGCCTTTTTGTGGTGAGTGAGGAGGTCGTACAAACTATTGCAGGTTTTTTCCAAGTTATGGAGCCTGAAGTGTTGTTTACTATACAAGCCAGAAAATAAGCAGACTGTCATCTGCAAAATGAGGTCCCCAGAGGGTGAATTTAGTGATGCTACCCTGCATCACTAAATTTACCCTCTGTGAACCTCAATCTGAATCAGGGTCTCAAAACTAAACAGAAAGAGGTACGTACCTAGAGGATAAATTGGCCAACTGTATGGGATAGCATCATCAAATTCACCCTCTGGGAATCTCATTCTGCAAATGTCAGACCGCTTATTTTCAGGCCTGTTACTATATGTTCTAAACATAGAGTAAAACTAAACTGAAACAAAGCTTTTTTCTGAAACCAAACCAAAACCAAAACCGAATCTTTTGGACTAACACTGGCAAACATATAAGAATCACTGTACTTTTCTCTTATGGTTACCTTAATTTATACAACCCAGTAGCTTATGGCCCTAATTGGAATGAGCTCATCAAGACTATTCCAATAAAGAGTCATATTGTTATACATATATTTCAGAAGCAAAGAAAAGAATTTTGAGTTATTCAGGAGAGATACTGTTAATATAAACATTTGGATGGTATTATGGTTTATAAATGGTCCGAGGGGAATGAATAACAGCTTACGGGTTTATTACCAGTCCGAGACAAAGTCAAGGGCCATTAATAAGCCAGAAGGCTCTTAATCATTCTGTGCACTTAATCATTCCATGCAGGCTGTTAATAAACTGGAATGCCCGACAAATCATGTTATTACTTTTAATAACACAACCAGAAGCACACAGTGGACAAGTAATGAATTTTGTTTTCATTAACGGCCTGCTACCTGTTTTTGGCTACACAATGTCATGAATTACAGTTTTACTGCCCTACTGAACTCTGTTAATATTTGAAAGAACCTTCAAAAGTGATAATAATACCAATAATAGAACATATGTTGTCTGTTTGTAATGTTTGGTAAATGATTATTAACCTTCAAAGACTCAAATGGAAGGCAAGCGGTTTGCTGGCAGGATTTGTACAGAGGGGCAGGGAGTATTTGAGGTTTGTTTGACACCTGTTTTGACCAAGCTTTACTGTTAATTGGACCAGATATTCTGTGTATACACAAAGCAGATGTCATCGTGCATTGATACGTGATTAGCACATCCTAATTTCTCTCACTCCTTTGTCTTAATTTTTCTGGACATTCTGTTAGTGATTGGTGCGGATGATTAATAAGTAATTAGTACATTGATAATACCGTCGCATGTGTAGCTCAGCTTCATTCTTCGGAATACCTGTTAATTACAAGTTTCACAATTTCACATTCATTTCTGTTTCACCGTTCGGATTCATTCATTCTTTATTTTCAGTAAGTTTGCCTGTTTTTCTTACGTTATACTGACTCGTGCGCTGCAAAATGACTTAACAGAATTACTACACCACTGATGGTTGCCCTTAAAAACATTGTCAAGATAAATGCTGCTAAGAGGTAGAGTTCTCTGTAGAGCCCTACAAAGCTTTGAGATTCGATTCGATTTAAAATCTCAAGTTGATATTTGATTCATTTCGAAATGAGCTGCCCGATTCGTTTCCCTTAGAATCTTTACACAGAAATATAGCTTGGTATTAGCCATTGTCATCGTCTCACAAAACGTATAGTTAAGATGGAATTTGTATGTAAATAATGCTGAAATTAAAGACAGGGTGTAATTTCATCTATTTTAACATAAATAGCATCTGACCCATGCCACCTTCCATGCTAATTCCAGCTCACTGGTCTCTACCAATGTTGAAAACAAAGTTTCCAAACAATGTTGATGATGAGCAGTTGCTAGCAGTTAGTTCTGTGCAATGTTCAGTGCAGGTAAGTCTCACACCCTTTCCTGGCAGTGCTCAATTTAATTGGATTCGCATAGCAGTTTTCAAATCAATTTTCAACTATAGCTTATCAATTTCAAATGAAAAATCATGTAAATAATAGGAAATTCTAAATTGAAAATTATCCATTGCAGAAAACTGCTATTCATTTTTTCAAACTTAAATCGATCCCTGGTTCCAGGGTAATATTCCAACTACATCAAAGCATGCCTTCCAGGAAGGCATGCATGCCTTGATGATGTAGCTGGAATAGTTTATCACCTGGGACTTGAGCCATCATAATCCGAACAATCAGGTTTACGGAGATCCCCCTCACCCCCCCCCCCCCCCCTTCCCCTTCACCCCTCCTCTTATCGGTCATGTTCAAGATGCCTAGAATTCAATAAAGGTTTGATTTGATTTTGAATAATAAACACGATTCGATTTGAGATTTGATTTGAACTGAAAATATGCAATTCGCAGGGCCCTAGTTCTCTGGGAAGAACACACTTGGGGACAACTTTTTAACAGCAATATAAAATAGTAGTTTGTGAATGTATGGGGAATGAAGGGTTAACAAAGAACAACTCCAATATTTTAGGATTTCCAATGATTTGCATGATGATTTTGCTGCTGTGTGATAGACTGTAGGGTACATTTATCATCAAAAGCAAAGAAAACAAGAGCTCCCATTGCCATTCAAGAAGAGATTTTAACAATGAAACAGTTGGAAACTAGAGGTACTGTGAGCAAGCTCTCAAAGTGATACCCCCGAATGTATAAGTTAGATTATCTCCCCTTGGAAATGTCAGAACGGAATTATATTGCTTCAGGCACATCTTCATATGGAGTTCTTCCATTGTGTAAAGTTTCATGAAAATTCTTCAAACGGTTTAGGAGGAGTTGCGCTTATAAGGATGGACAGATGGACAGACGGACGGACAGGGTGATTCTTATATACCCCCCCAAACTTTGTTTGCGGGGGGTATAAAAAGTAGTGTGTGTTTGAATTTAGACAGACAATTACATACAGGGGATTCTGTACACAAGTTTCTTTGTTTGTTTATTGAGGTTTTAACCCTAAAGGGCTTAATTCTGACTTGAATTACTTTTTCTATAACAAACCAGATGCCCCAACATGCAATCTTTGGATATATGTTCAATTTACATTCAAAGTGCTATGGCAGTTGTTTCTAGGTAAGTCTTGGCTGCCTGTGTAGGCAGCCAAGACTTGCCTAGAAACAACTGCAAAGTCACAACACTTGCAACAGTCAGGGTCACATCATGTTGGACAGTTTTGCACGAGGAAGAAGCCAGGGTGGTAAAAACCATGAGCACCGATGAGCAAACGTCAGACTATGTACTAACTCTGCACAACCAGAGTTAGCAGCAGTGGTGGGCATTGGAACTATTGACATGCAGTACACCTTAGTACACAGTGCCACCATGCCCCCAAAGTGTATCAATCTTTTGATTTAAAGTTCAATGCTCTAACCACTGAGTCGCCATGCTACCTGTACACAGGTATCCAAACGGTAAATATTGAACATCTTTATAAACTCTAATTTGCTTTTCAAATATAAGCTTCAGGATCCAACAGGGGTATCTGCATTATCATTCATGGAATGAGCTACATGTATCAGTATCATTGTGAAGATGACTGGGGGGTGGGGGAAGAGGGATGTAAACTTAAATTAGCCTGATTTGTCCAAGACTTATTTGAAATTTATTTGCGGACACCAAACCTTCATTTTAAAAAAATCCAGGTGTTATACATCGTGTGCCCAAGATGATGCCAAGGCACACGGTTTCTTTGGTGGCACACCGAATTGGAAAAATGCCTCTTAGGGCACAAAAAGGAAAAAGGAGATGCAATTACGGAATAATGATATAAAGCACTGAGATAAAGTGCAAATAAGTTTAATGATACAAACACTACAATATTTATTTATTTATTTATTGGTGTTTAAGGTCACATACTTATGCACATTGGCTAATCATGGGTGGAGTAAGCTGGAGTACCCAGAGAGAACCACCGAGCAATGATGAGCAGCTGCCAGCTCCCCAACATCGTAACTCCGCACTGCAGCACAGGCAGGGTTAGATTGGTTGAAGACATGTGCACCATCGACGTGCAGTACGCCTTAGTACACGGCGTCATCGTGCCCCCATGTGGACAATCAGGGTTAAGTGCCTTGCCCAAGGACACAATGCGGGAGTCCAAATCGATCGCTCAGACGGTCACCCATCTGAGTACCAACCGGGCTTGACGTTGCTTAACTTCGGTGATCTGACGAGAACCGGTTTCCGAACACTACAATTTCTTACCACTAAATTTCTAACTTTTAAGCATAATATAGTGGAATATTTAGCGAGGTACAAGTAAATGCGGTTCAAAATCCTGACAACACAAGTAAAAAGCAAAGCACTGTCTGGACTCTGAAGTTTTCATTTGGGTCATTTTGAGGATCTAGAAACTGTCGCTTGATGAAAATTGCCAGGAATATAGCACACAGTGTTTATTCCAGCCAATCGGGTCATCTAAAAACTATGGTTTATTGGGAATTCCTCATTGACATAATTAACTTTGTGTCAGTCACTGTCACGTGATGCTAACACTTCAAAGTATGGACATTCTTACAGAAATTTAGTGTCAATAAATTCCACGTCGATATTAAATTTATCAGATTTAATGAAAGTGTCAATGACACTGCAGCTCAACTTGACAAACTTGAACTTGGTAAGTTATAAATGAAATGGCAAAATTGAAGATCAATGGTACCAATGTTATTTGATGAAATTTCAACACAACAGCATTGTGTGTGCATGCATTTTTAAATGTAAACTGTAAGACTGGCTAAAGGAAGAATGTTGATACACAAATGCAGTATGTTCAGAGGTTATTGTAAATGGCAACTTTTTTCACAGAAATGAATGCTAATCAACAGCTCTTATCTAGAGTTCTTGCCTAATGAGAACACCAAGTTCAAAAATAATCTTATGATAAATGTGGCCTGTAGGCCATGTCAAAGAATTTTGATGCACAAATGCAATAAATTCAAAGATTGTTGCTAACCGCAACAGTTTTTGATGGAAATGAAAAGAAAATCAATAGCTCCTATCTTTGTCACCCTGCATAAGCATACAAAGTTTCAAAACAACCTGATAATGAAGGTGCCCTCTGAGACATGCCAAAGGAAGATGTTAATGCACAAATGCACTATGTAGAAGGTTATTGCTTTGTGGCAATGTTTTTTTTTTTTTGTTTTTTTTTTATGGAAATTCATAAATATACCCTGCAGGGAGTGCAAAAGGGATAAGTTGATGCACAAATCAGTAAGTTCAAAGGCTGGTGATAACGACAATAATTTTTTATGAAAATGAAAAAAAAGCAATAGCTCACATCTAGAGGTCACCCCAAAGACACATACCAAGTTTCAAAGTGATCCGATCATAAATGTGCCCTGAAGGGTGTGTGAAAGGGAAATATTGAGGTCTGACTAAACTAATTTCAGAGGTCAGCGGCAACATTTTTTGACAGAAATGGAAGAAAATCGACAGCTCCCATATAAATGACACCCCACACAAGCACACCAAGTTTGCAAGCGATCCAATCTTAAATGTGCCCTGCAGGGTGTGTCAAATGGAAATATTGATGCTTAAATGCACTAAGTTTTTACTGAGTTCACTGAAGGTCATTGCCAGTGGCAACATTTTTTGACAGAAATTGAAGAAAATCAATAGCTCCCATCTAGAGGTAACCCCAAACAAGCATACAAAGTTTCAAACCGATCTGATCATAAATGTGCCCTGTTGGGAATGCCAAAGGAATATATTGATGCCTAACTAAACTAAGTTCAAAGATCGTTGCCAGCGGCAACATTTTTTGATGGACGGAATTGGAAGAAAATTGATAGCTCCCATCTAGAGGTCACCCCAAACAAGCATGCCAGGATTCAAAGCAATCCGACCATAAATGTGCCCTGTAGGGTGTGCCAAAGGGAAATATTGAGGTCTGACTAAACTAAGTTCTAAGAACGTTGGCCGCGGCAAGATTTTTCGACAGAAATGGAAGAAAATCGATAGCTCCCATCTAGAGGTCTCCCCAAACAAGCATGCCAGATTTCAAAGCAATCTGAACATAAATGTGCCCTGTAGGGTGTGCCAAACAGAAATATTGAGGTCTTCTGACTAAACTAAGTTCTAAGAACGTTGGCCGAGGCAACATTTTTTGACGGAAATGGAAAAAAATCGTTAGCTCCCATCTAGAGGACTCCCCAAACAAGCATGCCAGGATTCAAAGAATTCCGAACATAAATGTGCCCTGTAGGGTGTGCCAAAGGGAAATATTGAGGTCTGACTAAACTAAGTTCTAAGAACGTTGGCTGCAGCAAGACTTTTCAATGGAAATGGAAGAAAATCGATAGCTCCCATCTAGAGTTCTCCCCAAACAAGCATACCAGGTTTCAACGCAATCCGATCATAAATGTGCCCTGTAGGGTGTGCCAAAGGGAAATATTGAGGTCTGACTAAACTAAGTTCTAAGAACGTTGGTCGTGGCAACATTTTTTGATGGAAATGGAAGAAAATCGATACAATCTGAACATAAATGTGCCCTGTAGGGTGTGCCAAACGGAAATATTGAGGTCTTCTGACTAAACTAAGTTTTAAGAACGCTGGCTGTGGCAACAATTTTTGACGGAAATGGAATAAAATTGATAGCTCCCATCTAGAGGTCACCCCAAACAAGCATGCCAGGTTTCAAAGCAATCTGAACATAAATGTGCCCTGTAGGGTGTGCCAAACGGAAATATTGAGGTCTTCTGACTAAACTAAGTTCTAAGAACGTTGGCCGCAGCAACATTTTTTGCCAGAACTGGAAGAAAATCGATAGCTCCCATCTAGAGGTCACCCCAAACAAGTATGCCAGGTTTCAAAGCAACCTCAACATAAATGTGCCCTGTAGGGTGTGCCAAACAGAAATTTTGAGGTCTTCTGACTAAACTAAGTTCTAAAAATGTTGGCCGCCGCAACATTTTTTGCCGGAAATGGAAAAAAATCGATAGCTCCCATCTAGAGGTCACCCCAAACAAGCATGCCAGGTTTCAAAGCAATTTGAACATAAATGTGCCCTGTAGGGTGTGCCAAACGGAAATATTGAGGTCTTCTGACTAAACTAAGTTTTAAGAACGCTGGCTGTGGCAACATTTTTTGACGGAAATGGAAGAAAATTGATAGCTCCCATCTAGAGGTCACCCCAAACAAGCATGCCAGGTTTCAAAGCAATCTGAACATAAATGTGCCCTGTAGGGTGTGCCAAATGGAAATATTGAGGTCTTCTGACTGAACTAAGTTCTAAGAACGTTGGCCGCAGCAACATTTTTTGCCAGAAATGGAAGAAAATCGATAGCTCCCATCTAGAGGTCACTCCAAACAAGCATGCCAGGTTTCAAAGCAATCTCAACATAAATGTGCCCTGTAGGGTGTGCCAAACAGAAATTTTGAGGTCTTCTGACTAAACTAAGTTCTAAGAACGTTGGCCGCCGCAACATTTTTTGCCGGAAATGGAAGAAAATCGATAGCACCCATCTAGAGGTCACCCCAAACAAGCATGCCAGGTTTCAAAGCAATTTGAACATAAATGTGCCCTGTAGGGTGTGCCAAACGGAAATATTGAGGTCTCGTGACTAAACTAAGTTCTAAGAATGTTGGTCGCAGCAACATTTTTTGATAGAAATGGAAAAAATTGATAGCTCCCATCTAGAGGTCTCCCCAAACAAGCATGCCAGGTTTCAAAGCAATCCGGACATAAATGTGCCCTGTTGGGTGTGCCAAAGGGAAATATTGAGGTCTGACTAAACTAAGTTCTAAGAACATTGGCCACATCAACATTTTTCGATGGAAATTAGAAAATCGATAGCTCCCATCTAGAGGTCACGCAAAAACAAGCATACCAAGTTTCAAAGCGATCTGATCATAAATGCGACCTGTGAGGTGTGCCAAAGGAAATTGTGGACGTACATACTAACGTAGGTACTAACGTACGTACGTACGCCGACAGACGAGAAGTGATGGCAATAGCTCAGCTTGACTTTGTCAAGTTCAGCTAAAAATTAAAATGGCAAAAATTAAGATGGATTATCAACAATTTGTTCACAATGGATTGATCTAGAGCAGAGTTTAGGTATGACAACGTCCATTTCATGAAATAATATGTGAGGGTAAAGTAAACATTACTACCCATTTTCGTGATATAAACAATGAATACGAAGGACAACAGGTACCGAGAAATGTTACGTGTCCCTCACAGACCAATATTATCATTCAATGGCATGATGTATATGGCTAAAAAAAATTTGTTAACTATGAAAAATAATAGTAGACTATAGCACCTTACGATGGTTATTCGATTAATTGATTAGTCGAGGCAGCCCTAGTGTTTACAGACTCAGTTTCTGAAACTCTGATATCGTTGACGTAAACTGAAAAAGTAACTGCTTTTTTTTTTCTATGAGCGTGATTGATCGTTCACCGCAAATTGTAATTGTGCGAGCGATGGCGCATGAGAGCGAACACATGCCATTAAAATGAAGGTCTGGGACACAGTTTTTGAAGTTTTCAAGTAATAGTCATGATGACACATCTTACCTCATTAATCCTCTACCTAACATGAAAAGGCAGACGTCACTTTGCAAACAAAATTCTTGAATTGCCACATTTTTTCATTTTTTTGTTTCAAAAACATAGCTTACGACCCCTCATTCGAACAAGCCCAATGAGGGGTCATAAGCTATGTTTGTGAGACAAAAAGTGGATAATATTAGATTCGAAACGGTAATTATAGGAATAATCATCAAAAATTAAATAAATAAAGCACCAGGTTTTATTAATTAAAATTTTGCTGGTGCTGATTTTTAATACCTGGTAAACTCATGCGAGGACATCACTGCAAGAGCAAATCAATATCTAAAACTTCAATCCAGACAAGAACAACCAGACATGAAAATTAGTGGAGGTGTCACACACCTAACCTGCCCCCAACCTTTTGCTACAACCCTGACCAGCTGACACATCAACCATCATTTTTTTCTTGGTTCTTCATGTTTACATATGTACTGTTGCTAGTTATTGTGTTTAAGATACTTTTCAGCATCTGTGACCATATCTTTACCATGAAGTTTATACTGAGCTACCAAATAATACAATTTTGGAACATTGCCATCATCAGTTTGAAGACTGAATACCAAAATAACCCAAATAGAATGCTAGCGACTCGCTGGCAGGATTTGTACAGAGGGGCAGGGAGTATTTGAGGTTTGCTTGACACCTGTTTTGATCAAGCTGTACTGTTAATTGGACCGGATATTCTTTTGTGTATACATACACAAAGCAGGTGTCATCGCGCATTGATCTGTGATTAGTACGTCCTAATTTCTCTCACTCCTTTGTCTTGATTTTTCCGGACATTCTATTAGTCATTGGTGCGGATGATTAATGAGTAATTAGTACATTGATAATACCGTCGCACGTGTAGCTCAGCTTCATTCTTCGGAATACCTGCTATTTACGAGTCTCAGTTTCACAATTTATGTTCATTTGTTTCACCGTTCGGATTCATTCATTATTTTCAGTAAGTTTACCTTTTATTTTTTCTTACGTTACATTCCTCGTGCCTTCTTCATATTTTTCACGATGGTTCGTATTTTGCTTGTGGGCCATTCTTTTGTTTCCAGAGCTGGCGCTCATTTGTATGGCGGTCCCGGAACTCGGCACTTTCCTCCCCATTTCAATTTTGCCAAGGCTCTCCATCTGGAGTTTCATCATGGCCGCCCGGTTGAGGTTCAGTTTTTTGGAGTGAGTGGCGCGTCAATAGGTGATTTGTCAGCTCGCATTGGTCCCACACTGGAGTCGTTCCGCCCAGATCTCGTCCTCTTGCAAATTGGAGCAAATGACCTATGTTCGAGTCCTCCAGAAGTTGTTGCGGCTGCCATGGATTCTTTCGCTCTGCGTCTACGCCAGCGGTATGGAGTTCCACGGGTGTATATTAATCTCCTTTTCCACCGGACCCGTCTTTCGAGGAAATATGTCAAGTTGCCCGGTTTAACTGTTGCCTCATTTAATACGGCCGTGGATTTGGTAAACACCATGCTCACACACTTCATTGCAGTAAATCCTGGTTGTTTTCTTTACGGCCAGATACGACTTGAGAGGGCTGTGCAACATTTCTTGTGTGACGGTGTGCATTTCGACGCAGTCGGCACCCGCAAGTATCTGCGGGGGATTCGTGGGGCCATACTGCATTACCTGAATCGTTTTCACTAAGCGTTTTCGGATCTGGTCATGCTGCTGATTTTTCGTCGTTGGTTCCTGTGTTGTTGTGCCCTGTCTCAGTACCGTCCATTGTTTGGGATCGTTATGCATCTCTTTCCGTACAGGTATGGCTCAATTCCAGTAAATATAAAAAAAAAAAAAAAAAAAAAAAAAAAAAAAAAAAAAACACAAATACACAAAAAACCAAAAAAAAAAAAAAAAAAAAAAAAAAAAAAAAAAAAAAAAACATTCATCTGCTTCTTTGTTGTCCTTCTAGTGCCATGGTGACTTGTGTCCCATGGATCCCCCCCCCCCCCCCTCCTCTGTTTTATTAGTTCGTCGGCCTTTTAGTGGTTTTTCTAGAGTGTGATGCTTCGCCGGTGCAACGCTTAATTTTTTGGTCCCTCTGCTCTGTTCTCGTTAATGGCGCCTCGTCGGCGGGCTAGGCATTCTCATCGTGGTATTTCTGGCTGTGGAGTATGGTTCCTTGGTTCTCCCGGTTACGCTGACCTCGTGTTCCTTTTGTATATTCCTCGTCCTATCACGGTTTGTATCATATTATATATCTTCTGCCTACTCTTGCATCGCTCCTCTGTGAGAGCTTTTCGATGTCATATTATTCAACGTTGTAAAAAATTTCATTCTCTCGCCGTAGCCATTCTTGTGGTGCAGGGTGCGGTGCCCTGTGTGAGTCTTTGCCACTGGTATTAGCGGCGCAGCTTTGTGTTTTCATTTTTGGTGCTGGAACTCACCGTAACCAACTGT
Organism: Pictodentalium vernedei; assembly: GCA_031216915.1. Lineage (NCBI taxonomy): Eukaryota > Metazoa > Mollusca > Scaphopoda > Dentaliida > Dentaliidae > Pictodentalium > Pictodentalium vernedei. The sequence goes on along the minus strand of CM062290.1, from coordinate 137,581,160 downwards.
GGTGCAGAGTAATGTACTCTGAGTGAGGCTTTACTGTTCAGTCGACAGTGCAGCACAAGTTATTAATCGTGTTTGTTGCTCACCGTCACCGGGATAGGTGCAGAGTGCCTTAGTGCTCTGTGTGAGTTGCCAGTGCGTGGAGAATGGATTGTGGCGGGGTCGCTGGGGAGTGGAGTTATCACCCAGAGTATCGCTGTAAAGTTATCCCCGAGAGTATAGCTTTCTTTTCTGTACAAGTGGACCCGAACACAAGTCATGATTGGTTTTTTGCTTGTGTTTGTTATGCTTGCAACAATTTGCAATTATTGATTGGGTCGAACCTCCGCTCTTCCGGTGATTTAGTGATGGTACTTTCTCCACGTACTGTGTTTATTCTGAATTTGAGATTTTATTTTAAGTGCTGGAACTCACCGTAGCCACCTGTGGTGCAGAGTATTCTTACTCTGAGTGAGACTTTTACTGTTACTACGACAGTGCAGCATATGTTATTAGTATTGTTTGTGCTCACCGTCACCGACATACTTCGGTGCAGAGTGCCTTCGTGCTCTGTGTGAGTTTAGTTTCATCTTTTAATTGCCTGGCATTCAGTTTCATACACTTGTGCATCACATATTGCGCTCGGCAAAACGCCCAGCGAGGACTGTCCTCCTGTTGTGCCACTATCGGTACTTCATGTCACTAATTTTGCACCATTCAAATAATGCGACTCGGCAAAACACCGAGCGAGGACTGCCCTCCTGTTGTGCCGCTATCAGTACTTCATGTCACTAATTTTACACAATTACTCGGCTTGTTTCTCCTTTTTCAGACATGCCACGTGGGAAAAGAAGTATTTTACTAGATCAGCTGTCGTCAGTATTCACACCAGCTAGGAAGAAGAGGTCTTCGTCGAGAAACCCTGTATCTACTGCTGCGTCTGTCATTCCACCACCTGTGCAGCCAACTTTGGTATCTGTTGCGGAACAGCCACATAGTGATCATGATCATGCACTTTCGTCCACTGTACCAGCGGCTGGTTCTTCATCGGTGGTACCACCACCTGCTGCAGTTTCCAGGACTAACTCTGCTCCTGCACGTCGGCGCAGGGTGTTACGGGCTACACATAGCACTCCCACGCAGGAAGCCATGGTGGCTATGTCGCTGCCAACGGACACGTCCAATATGCCAGTTGATTTGACATTACCTACTACATCAAGACCACTGGCCACTTCACACCCTGTGCTCGTTTCATCCAGGCCAACGCCTGCTGTGACTTTTTCAGTGCCATCAACAACAATGATTGCTGCATCTGCTGATCCACAAACTGTGCCTCATTCTGCTAGATCAGCTACCATAAACTCTTCAGTGCATGGCATGCCTATATACCAGCAGAATGTGTCTGCCCCCTTACCACAGACTGTGCCTATTTATTCTAGGCCACCATCAACCATGAGCTATTCGGTGCCGCCGGCACCTGCAGTGTCTATGTACCATCAGACTGTTTCTCCTAATGTTCCGTTCCCGGAGGTGCCGATACTTTCCATAGATGAGAATTTACATCACGCAGATTCCATGCCAGCTACGTCAGCAGGGCGCTCAGTGCCCATAACTATAAACATTCCGTCCGAGGTTCTACATCCGGGGAACATCACCAGTTGTGTTTCTCATGCTGTTGAGGAGGCAATCCAACAGCATAACTTAGGTAATCATTTGATAACTTCCCCTCCTCGTCTCCAGCCTCCCCTGCAAACTGAATTCGACTCAGAGTTGGTGATAGGTGACACCGTCTCTCCCTCAGCACCTCCTGCATTCATGTCAGTGTCGACTCCATTAAGTGCCACAGTGCCTCAGAAAATTAAAGCCCAGATTTGGGCAGAGGAATATATCAATTTGTCTTCCCTCAGCCCACAACAACCACAAACCGCGTCATATACGATGACTGTTTGTGAGGCAGAAGGTACCCCTACGGTGCTTTGGGTACCTAAAACCCCCAAGGCATTGACATCCATACATCAATGGCTCAGTGCTTTTGAGGTTTTCATGGCCACTTACCTCGAACGTTACCCCCAACAGGCAGGCCGGATCATAAAATACCAATCGAACATCCGACACTTGTCGGCCATTGGCTTTGATTGGCAATTTTATGACCAGCAGTTCAGAACCCTGCGCCAGCGCGATCCACAACTCTCGTGGGATGCGTGGCATTGGGAACTTTACATGCAGGCCATGCCTGGGGGCAGGTTAGGAACTAATGCCCGTGTTTATCAAAGCTCGAGCAGAGGAACGTCTACCCAGTCATGGAGGGGCAAACGCCAATATCCTTTGGGCTTTTGCCATAAATTTCATGCTGGTGAGAAGTGCCTCTCAACGCCGTGCACCTTTTCACATAGCTGTTTTCGCTGTCACCAGCAACACAGCTTTCAGCAATGCCCACAACGCTACCGGAATTTCCGGCAACAGCCCTTTCGTGGTGCAGGGGGCCGCGGAGCCCCCTCCTCGGTCAGGAACAACCAACACACTCGGCCTGCCAACCCCAATCAAAGTGGAAAAATTTAAAGAAATGTTGCAAGGGTACGATCTCACAACATTTACTTTTCTTATCGACGGGTTTACCAAGGGTTTCCGCATAGGCTCTACCGGGGCATCCCCTCATTCATCCCCCAACCTGCAGTCAGCCGCTGACAATCGCACTCTGACATCCGCTAAATTGGCAAAGGAAGTTTTGGCGGGTCGGATAGCCGGCCCATTCGATTCTCCACCTTTCGATAATTTTGTTGTGTCCCCTATCGGGCTGGTGCCGAAGAAAGCCCCTAATGAATTTCGCCTGATTCACCACCTTTCGTATCCCTCTGGTGACTCAGTTAACGATTCTATTTCAACCGCGCAATCTGCAGTCAGTTACCAAACCATCCAAGATGCCATAGCTCGCATTTGTGCCACAGGCCGGGGCTGTTTTCTGGCGAAAACAGATATCAAATCAGCTTTCCGTTTGATACCTGTTCACCCGGAGGATTATCCCCTGCTTGGGCTCAAGTGGGAGGGTCATTATTATTTTGATAAATGCTTACCGATGGGTTGCCGCTCGTCATGTAAAATGTTCGAATGCTTCAGCACCTCCCTCCAATGGATAGCGCAGTATAAGTGTAATATTAGGCAGGTGCTCCATGTTTTAGACGATTTTTTGTTCATTGCTCCCTCTCATGGGGAATGCCAAAAGGCTTTAACCAAATTTATGGCTCTTTGCTCGCAATTGGGCGTGCCCATTGCAGACGACAAGACTCATGAGGCCACCACTTGCATTGTGTTTTTGGGGATTGAATTGGACTCCGTGGACATGTCGGCACGTCTGCCACAAGACAAGCTCGATAAGTGCAGGGAAACAATTTCTTCCTTTTTATCTCGGGCAAAAGTTACATTACGTGAACTACAGTCCCTGATTGGTTCGCTCAATTTTGCCTGCACAGTTGTTGTCCCGGGGCGAGTATTCCTGCGTCGTTTAATTAACCTTACTCTTGGTGTAACCAAGCCACATCATCACATTCGTTTGTCACAGTCAGCGAAGTCTGACCTACGGATATGGCTGGAGTTTTTAGACAATTTTAATGGGAAATCTTTCTTTTTGACTCGCCCCTGGATCAACAATGCTGCGCTCAACTTGTATACGGATGCAGCCACCACCCTAGGGTGTGGAGGTTTCTTCAATCAGGAATGGTTTTCCCTCCCATGGGACGCGGACATGCCGAATCATAACATAGCTGTTTTAGAGCTATATCCCATTGTCTTAGCCATGCTTCTCTGGGGATCACGGCTGCAAAACCGGCAGATCATTTTTCATTCAGATAATCAGGCCGTAGTTTGCGTCATTAATGCCCAAACCTCACGGGATAAATCGTTACTTCAACTGCTTCGCCGTCTCGTACTGGTTTGTTTGCATTTTAACATCCACTTCAAAGCCCAGTATATACCAGGGAAAGTAAATACTTTAGCTGATTGTCTATCCCGATTGCAGGTTCAAGACTTCAAGAGGCTAGCGCCACACAGCCATGCAGACCCAACCCCGGTGCCATCAGAATGGAAGATAGAGAGCTTGCTAGCACAGTAACACATTTGTTGGATAATGCGACATCTCCTTCGACTCAGCGTTCTTATGCATCCACTGTCGAGAAGTACAAAAAGTTTTGCCAAACACAGGGTTACCCTGTAACCTGGCCTATACCGGTTTCGCAATTGTGCCTTTTTCTTGCGCATGTATTCAACGACCAGTTGGCATATAAGACAATTCGTTCGATACTGTCTGGTTTAGCATACATGCACAAGATAAACAACTTGCCCGACCCCACTCAGTCTTTCTTGGTGCAGAAAATTATGTCAGGCATACAGCGTCTTCGCCCGTCGATAGATGTTCGACTTCCTATTACCAAATCTATTTTGACCAGGTTATTACGGGCCTTACCCTTTTGTACATCCAGTAATTACAATTGTGTTTTATATCAAGCGCTCTTCGTAGTCGCATTCTATGGCTTTGCCCGGATAGGGGAGCTTTGCCCAGCACATATGGGTGAAGCAGCAAAGGTTCTCCAACTGGCTGATGCGCAATATCAATTTAATAAAGTGGGAGGGATGTTCATACTTTCCTTTCGCAACTTCAAACACAATGTTGGTGGAAAGGAGCATCTTATCCTGTTACAGGCCATCCCGGGGACAACCTTTTGTCCGGTACATCTGCTTTCAAGCTTCTTACAACACCGGGGGAGGGTACCTGGGCCCTTGTTTGCTTACCCCGATGGCTCTCCTATCCGAAGACATCAGTTTACTCATATTCTCAACTTGTGTCTCACTTTTTGTGGTTTGGACTCTGCCGTTTTTAAAGGACATAGTTTTCGGATTGGAGCAGCCACCTGGGCGGCGGCCAAGGGCTACTCAGATGCCCAAATCAGAGCCATGGGCAGATGGAAATCAGATGCTTTTCGACAATACATTCGCAATCCGGCCCTAGTATAACCATATCACATTTATTGCCTAATTTATCCTTGGGGGAGGGGCATTGCTTGTGTGTGCCCCCAATATCAATGCATCGCCTGTGCGTGCCCTGTCAGCTTCTTCCCTTTTATTTCTTTACTTGCCTCTCAAAATGGTCAGCCGGCGCTTGTCCGCGGCTAATTATTAGGTTTCAAACAACTGGTGTGTTCCTCGGAAATGTGAAGGGTCGCTTGTTCACTCTCAGGTGGATGTGGTGACATTAGCGTATTTTGAGTGTTTGATCCCGGCGAGAGATGCTTGTCCACTCTTGCTTTCTTTCCTGTCATTTTCGATGTGGCGTTTTTATCTTTTGTTCAGCACAGGTATCATAGTCAACCGGCGGCTGTTCGCGGTTATTCATGAGGTATCGAGCACAGTTATTTCCCCATGTGGGAACAATATATCGTGCATTAGCTTATTATGAGTGTTTGATCTTGGCAAGGGATGCTTGTCCACTCTTGCTTTCTGTTCCTTCAGTTTCGGTATGGCTATCATCGGTTGCTCCCTCGGTGGATTCCTGTTGCGTCTCAGGTTCATGGGATTACCTCACCGTCAGCCCACTGGTTGAGCTCCATCTGCGGGACGGGCAACCTCCTTCTACATGCTTTCCTGTTGGCGGGATGATTCCGTCCTCGGACTCATCTGTGGCGTTTTGTTTTATCCGCACCTGGATATCATGTTGAAGGAGGCTGCTTTGCAGCTTTTATTGTTCTTGGAACGTTTTATATGTTAAAGGGTTTAATAATTTTATTCCATATGAACCTTTTTTATGTTAAATGGTTTAATAATTTGATTCATATTCTTGGCTACTCCGCATTAATTACTTGATGTCAATAAAATGGGCGGGTAGCCCTACTCAAACAAATTTATTCTTTAGTTTAATGAGTTTCCCCTGTGCCTATCTGTACAAATAGAATGCTAGCGACTCGCTGGCAGGATTTGTACAGAGGGGCAGGGAGTATTTGAGGTTTGCTTGACACCTGTTTTGATCAAGCTGTACTGTTAATTGGACCGGATATTCTTTTGTGTATACATACACAAAGCAGGTGTCATCGCGCATTGATCTGTGATTAGTACGTCCTAATTTCTCTCACTCCTTTGTCTTGATTTTTCCGGACATTCTATTAGTCATTGGTGCGGATGATTAATGAGTAATTAGTACATTGATAATACCGTCGCACGTGTAGCTCAGCTTCATTCTTCGGAATACCTGCTATTTACGAGTCTCACCCACCTCCTCCCCGTCACATCGCCACCCAGTACGCTTAGTTATCAGGTAGAGGCGTCTGCCTCGCAGCTCGCCCCTGTTCAAGTGTTTACACGTTGTTGGGGGGTTAGGAGGTCGCCTGGCGTTCTTCCCCGCACCTGGATATCATGTTATGGCGTTTTGTTTTATCCGCACCTGGATATCATGTTGAAGGAGGCTGCTTTGCAGCTTTTATTGTTCTTGGAACGTTTTATATGTTAAAGGGTTTAAGCGTTTTGTTTTATCCGCACCTGGATATCATGTTGAAGGAGGCTGCTTTGCAGCTTTTATTGTTCTTGGAACGTTTTATATGTTAAAGGGTTTAATAATTTTATTCCATGCGTTTTGTTTTATCCGCACCTGGATATCATGTTGAAGGAGGCTGCTTTGCAGCTTTTATTGTTCTTGGAACGTTTTATATGTTAAAGGGTTTAATAATTTTATTCCATATGAACCTTTTTTATGTTAAATGGTTTAATAATTTGATTCATATTCTTGGCTACTCCGCATTAATTACTTGATGTCAATAAAATGGGCGGGTAGCCCTACTCAAACAAATTTATTCTTTAGTTTAATGAGTTTCCCCTGTGCCTATCTGTACAAATTTACTATATTACTTTGGGTGATGGACTTTTCGTGAACAGTGGAACTAGCAAATTGGTCCATTTACATGTCTACAACAATTTACAATACTACATGTAGAGGGACTTTAAAATTATGGTGGTGAAGATTTTCCAGTCGACAAATATTTTAAGAAAAGATTATTATCAGCTCTTGGGCTTGGGCAATTGTAAAATGATGAAAGAAATATTTGTTTGCAACCAGTTTTATGACTTGAATGCCTTTTTATTCTTAAATTTTTTGTGGTTACAGTAATAAACTCATAATTAATGTTTATCGTTTTTTGTGCTCTCTGTTACCCACCATCAATTAAGCTACCACCTACAGTAGGTGTTGAAACATGTTAGGTGTGATAAATTGATGCTATCTCAGAAAAACAGCTTCCATGAAGTATACAACAAATTTGGCTATTCCGTCTTCAAAAACTATGTCTTCTGACCAACCCTAAGTTTCCATTTGTTACAATTAGCAAGACATGATGACAAATATCAAGAACATATATAAAACAGAATAGAACTCTGTGGATTAAAATGTCGTATTATTGACACTTTTTCGACATGTATGTCATGCAAATTAATAATTTTCTTAATGTCATGAATTTTTTAAGCAAAATAGTTTTCTTTTGATTGATTCAACTCTTGCCTGTTCGACATTTAATTCGTGCGGTGTGATTTTTTATGTCAAGTCATACTGATAGCGTGGTTAATTGGTTACACTTGGTATTTTCCGAGTGCTATAGATAGTAATGCAAACCGGGTTTGTCACCCCTAGTTTAGCACTGGAAATCAGGGGTGATGGAAACTGTGTCTTTAATGGATTGTACACGTAATGAACAAGGCAAATCCTCACAGACTAAATAATGTGGCAATAAGGATATTATAAAGCACAGCCATGGAGAATGAAGCTTTCATGTTGCGGTACCTGTACTTCAGTATAAAGCCCAAATATGGGCTTCTAGCACACTACCAGTTAATAGAGATTCTTTATATATATCCATCTACTATATGTTGTTGGAACTCTGATACTTCTATCTGCACAAAGCCATGATGAATGGAGGTGAAAACCTTCACAAGTGGCAGTACAATGGCTATTCAGCAATGGAAAATAAATGCTTTGAGAAGAGAATCAGGGTAGATTCAACTGAGTGAGAGGAGAATTTAGAATTCAACCAGTTGAGATGAGAAATCCACTTTAAATGGGATGAGAATGATGGAGATGAACATTTCAAGTGCAAATACATGAAATTAACTGGATGAGATCAGAATTCCATTTGAACTGACTGGTATATATCAAAACAATAGGACCAAGACACTGATAAAATGTATGTTTTACATGTATCATCAGGCTTTCATGTTAGCAGAATCGTGAACTAACAAGTTAAAATTAAAATAAGAATCTGCTGAGTAAAGATAAACCCCATGCTACACAATCGGCACCTTAAATTCCCTACTTTAGCGATCATTCCCTTGAGTCCAAATAGCTTTTATCCAAATTTCACGGTTACATCCTCAAGGTCTGTATTTTAAGGTTTCCTTCAGATCTGAAAAGGCACCAAACTATTGCTTCATGCATTGTTCTTCACCAGGGCTTATAATTCGCCAAAAACCTGAGAATCGATTTATGGCAAGATTCGTGCGACAAAAGCAACGAGAATCCATGTAGATTCTCGCTGCACCACTGCTAGGATTCGCGTGAAAAGAATTGAGTCAATTTAATGCTCTATCTAACATAGTGGCAGCAAATAAACAAATGTAATGCGAACATGACCTGAAATATCCTGTCACTTTGTCAATCAAATTGTACAAATATGGCTGTCATTGGAACCGGCTCAATGAGCCGGATCCAATAACATCCATATTTGTAAGGTTTTATAGGTAAATGTTGTTGTTATTTTTTTAAATTATCAAATTCTGTTTATGTTTTAAAAATTAAAAAGCTGGGTTGGGTAAAGGGTTAGCATGTGTCATCAGTATACATGTACAACAGGGTTTCAACCAGGGTGGCCTCATAGGATCCTGTGACTCTCATAGACAGTAGGTATGGATTCTCGCAGCTATTTTCACAAGAATCCAAATGTATTCTCCCAAATTTACATGTAGATGAAATATACGCTCTGCTTCACTTTATCTCCTACCTACACCTTTTACCCTTAGTGTTTAGTTTGAAGTGTGATTTCTGTATTACCTCAATATCTTTTGCAGTATACTACCCAGCTGTATATGTACATGTGGCTCAACAATCTTTTGTCTTCGAGAGACTCAGAATGCTCATATTCAACTACCAAATCATGAGAAAAAGACAGCAACTTTAACTCTTAAGGGCCTAATTCCAACTTTGATAACTTTTTTATGCAAAGGAACAGGTGCCCCAACATGCATTGTTTGGGTAAATTCAAAACTTGTTTTCTACGTACCTCCTCAGTTCTTTCTAGAGGAGTCTTTGCTGCAGACATGTTAACCTCCAGAATAATTTTTCAGGGAACCTGAGGGTGATTTTCAGTGAAATGGGATGGATTTCAGGGAAAAGTTTGCGTGGGGACAAAACAAAAGAAAAAACTTGAGAATTTTCAGCTCATGGACCACCATTAACACCAGGTTATATCCAGATCTAATTGTCAATTATGCTGATGCATTTGTGCTATGTTAAAAAATCATAAAATAATTGTTGATTTGACCGCCCCCGCCATCCTCTTCTCCATGACCCCCCACCCACAGAGCACCACCACCTGCGGTTTGCTTTTATCAAAGTCTACTAAGCTAATAATTTCCCAAATCTGGAAATGTTAACAGGAAAAGATGTCCTAATGTTCTGTTACTTCAAGAAGATTAGTATTATTTATTTATTGGGGTTTAAGGTCACATACTTATGTACAATGGCTAATCGTGACCATGGCAGTTTTACGGATGGAGGAAGCTGGAGTACCCGGAGAGAACCACTGAGCAACTGTCAGCTCCTCAACATTCTGACTCTGTTCAAGCTCTGCTCAAGCAGGGTTAGAGCGGTTGAAGACATGTGCACCAACGACGTGCAGTATGCCTTAGTACATGGCATCATCGTGCCCCCATGGAGGCAACCGGGATAAAGTGCCTTTCCCAAGGACACAATGCAGGTCGTCCCGGACGGGGATCGAACTCGGGACCTCTAGCATAGAAGTCCAACAGTCTACCACTGAGCCACCGCGCTCCCAAGAAGATTAGTATTTGGAAAGTATCTTTATCAAAATCCTTCATGCATGTGTGGACGTTTGTGACCTGCACAAAACTTTTCCTTTCATCATTGAAGAATTTTTTTTTTTTTTTTTCAATTCCATTCGAAATTTTCTGGGTATAGACAGCCAATAGTTAACAGTTCTCTAGTCAGAATAACTGAATAAATGTAGTGTTAGAAAATAAGTTCATTGTGTATAAATTTGCAGTCAAAATTTTTTGGCATCCTAAGTGACTTTAACCTATTTTTAAACTGTGTTAACTAGTTGAGGTCAAGGTGTTGTTTTCGATTTGATTTGAAAAGGGATGAAAATTAAAGCTATTCTATGAATAAATAAATATATATTATTTAATTCTTTTTCATATATTTTATTTATCCCAAAACTGCATTTAAATGAAGGTGGAGTTTTCAATTTTTTGAAAGTAAGTCACCTATTTTCACTTCGACACTCGCACATTGATCACAAATCTCCGATTACGAAGAAAAAAACAGAAATAAACATGAACACAGTTGAAATATATATCATAAAATACCCTTTTCTTGAATAAATTTACTTAAATCCATATTTTACTGCTTCGTGAGTTTTTACCAGAGTTTGAAATGCATGTGATTTGACTCCAAACATTTTACATAAGTTGCAAGGGGAAAGAAATATTCGACTTTTGTTTTCCCCGGATTTTTGGTCCAAAACTGTTTCCCGTCCGGAAGGTCGGGAACTACACTGAAATATCGGGATTTTCCTGGGCAGTCCAGGAGAGCTAACATGTCTGCTTTGCTGCCTCTGTAGGCCGAAACCACTAATAGTGCTGCTGAAAGAAATGCAAGAAGGGCAAGTATTGATAGCAAAACTTGTAAGGCCAAACAAAAATAATGTTGTGTTTCTGGTAACATGTCAGAAAAAAACATGAACCGGTGGGTAGGCAGATTATTTTTTTTATTATTATTTTTTTTTTTCATTCACCAAGTTACAGATAGAAATATTCGAGTACAAACAGTATGTGAGTAAGTAATATGCCTCCATCAACTTTCAAAAACTATATCATAACATTTAATATAATTCACAAGTACAGCGGACATTTCAGGTCCCATTTAAGAACCCATGGATCCGACGGTGCATTGGTCAAAGAACATCGACAGCCTTCCCTGGACTGGAGGTGAATCAAGGTGAGGACCCTCATTAGTGGCCTCGATGAGGCCCCGAAAGGAGAAACCTCAGGAAGCAATAGAGTCTTGAGACTTCCTTACCTAAAAAGGCCAGTGAGCCTGGCCGCGTCAATGCTTCTTCTGAGCAGATGGAGTGGATGCAGTCGAAGGCTCCACCTGCATAACCGATGAGGCAGACACAGCTGGGTGCTTGGTGGACCTGGAATGACCACCACCCACAGCAGCAGGTAGGTCCAGTTGCCATAACAACAGCTGGTCCTTTGAATGACGAAGGACTTCATCACGGACAGTTGCCAAGGAACCATGGTCTGAATAAGGAAGCCAACCTCAAAAGAGCATGTTGCTCAGAAGGAAGGGATGGATTAGTATCCAACACTGCATCCCGGCATGCAAGTTCCAAATTAGCCGTGTTGCAGGTGTGTGTGTGCATTAGGTTCATGAGCTCCTGAGACAGAACATGCAACAGCACATATGCATCATCAAACTCCCAAGGAGGCAGGTATGCAGCCAGGGAATCTCTCGGGAAAGGCCCATCATGGACTCCAACACAAACATCGGGAGAACTGCCAATTTAGGCTTAGTAAACCTGAAAGAGGATTCCTCGTCCATGGCAGTCAACCCCTGGCAAGACCGGTGGACCGGCAGAAACGAACACACAAAACCATGCAGGAGGCAGAAAGACATCAGCAAGAACGAACCTTCAAGTGCCTTAAGAACACATCTTGGCATCCAGACCCTGGAAGGACTCAACAACCTGAGCCAATTGCTGAGGATGCAAAATCCCAGAGATAGAAGGCTCGACAGGATTGCGACACTCCACAGGCAACTGTGGCTGGCGGTTACTGACGGCTGTTCTGAAGGCTGAATATCCAGCAAGAAGCCATAAAAACCAAATCTAAGGCCTTCCCAAGACTACCATCTTGTCATCCTCTGTGGCAGAGAAGACATAGCCCAAATCAAGCTGACCAGTAGGAACCTCCTGTAAATGCTGGACAGCATCCAACGGGCCAGGCGTAAAAACTCTGTTACTGAATAAAGAATCCGAAGAGGAATCTCTGCGACTGACCAAAAGGAGGTTGCGCCTCAGGAGACATTGGGAAGCCAACTTGAGGGTTGTCAGAAAGCAACCGGGTGAATGCCAGGACGGCCTGCCTCAGATCACCCTCAGAACCCGTCGGAGCTGAATGATCGCAACCAAAAGGGGACGTTCTCATGTAGACATTATCTAGAGTCATACTACCAAGTTATGATGAAATTCCTTTATAAATATGACCTGTAGACTGTGCTAAAGGTTTTCGGGCTTTGGGCCCTGTAGCCATCACAGCTGACCAATCACGACCAAAAGGGGACATTCTCATCTAGACATTATATGGAGTCATCCTACCAAGTTACAATGAAATCCCTCCATAAATACGACCTGTAGACAGTGCTAAAGGTTTTGGGCTCAGGCAGTCATCACGGTTGACAGATCACGACCAAATAGGGAAGTTCTCATCTAAACATCATACAGAGTCATCCTACCAAGTTATAATGAAATCCCTCCATATTAAATATTATCTGTAGACTGTGCTAAATGTTTTTGGGTTTCGGACTTGGGCAGCCATCATGGTTGACAGATCATGACTGAAAGGGATGTTCTCATCTAGATATTATATAGAGTCATCCTACCAAGTTACCATGAAATCCCTTCATAAATACAACCTGTAAGACTGTGCTAAAGGTTTTTAGTTTTTGGACTCGGGCAGCCATCACGGTTGACCAACCGTGACCAAAAGGGGACGTTCTCATCTAGACATGACCTCAAACGTGCAAAGGGGGTGTAGCCTGTGCTAAAGGAAAATGTGAACAGACACACAGAGTCCAGACTACATTGTAACAGACTTCCGCATTTGTGATGGCAATAACTTATCTTGACTCTGTCAAGTTAAGCTAAAAATTGGAAGAATTTAGAGGTAATAGATATATCACTATTTTGTGTACTATTTGGGTAAATAATTGTACAGTTGTGTAGGTGTCCGGAGATATTTTCGACGAGGCGAAGCTGAGTCCAAATACTGGAGGACACCTGCGCAACTGTACAATTTTTTAACCACATAGTACACAAAATAGTGATATATTTGATTTAATCCACAGCCCCTCAAAAGTCAAAAAAATTATATTTTAGAAAGTTTGACACAAGTAAAACTACATTTTAAAAACTTTTTGCTTGCTCTACCCCCGAAAAACAAAATGGGCATAACCCATTGTTTGCTTGCTAGAAAGTCTATTGAAGTTATGACACGCATTAGGAGTTCAGATATTGTGAACAGATCTGTGGCTTCGAAGTGAACTCACATCATGACGTAATTTGTTCTCCCGCTAATATAATGTCTCAGCTCAAGGGTGGAACACTTATTCAATCCCTCATCGAAAGTGCGGCAGATAAATTTAATAATCGTTCATTTTTAAAGCATTTGGAAGAATAATTCTTTTTTTTATCTGAAGAAGAGGTTCGCTTTCCCTGAGGGGTGGTGGGTGGTGGTGCCTGATTGCTGTCTTAATATTGGAAAAAGGGCGTTTTTTTAGGTTATTTATTTATTTACTGGTGTTTAAGGTCACTTTTCTGCAGCTATGGCTAATTGTGACCGCAAAAAAAGGTGTAAAGTCAAGTTTAGCCAATCGTTTACACCCATGCTGCCCATTTTAGGGGACTTCTACCCCGGGCACTGGTGACCAGGTCCTACTTTACCAGTAAAACTGAACTTGTTTACCACAGCAAACAAGCACTGCTTCACTTCCGAGGTTTCCACATGAGTCCTTTTTAGGTTACCAGGGCTGTTGGTTATTAAAAGCAACAAAAAATTAAAAAGTACATTATAATTTGGACACGATACACACTCAATTCAGTAGCTCTGTCAAGAAAAGCTTGTCAATAATTCATGTGTTAGAAAGTTTTTCACACCTCCTTTACAGCATCTTTACTTTTGAATGGTTATGATTACAGTACCGTGACAATCGTACAAATATCTAGTTATTGGGACTGTTTCACTGAGCTGTTCTCATCAAAACCGTACTTGGTGTGATTTTATAGGGCTTGTTTTCATGACAGAGAACAAAAGAAATATTAGGTAGCAGTGGATTAAGACAATGATAAGGGGAAAACCCCAGAAGGTGCCCAAAATCACAAGACTTCAAACTGGCAGAATGAGAACAAAGTGAGCCGGGCTCACAAGAAATACCCCCCCCCCCCCCTTTGCTGTTCAACCATCTGAAGGTGATTTAATTAACCCTTTAACCAACGAAATGGACAGAGCCAGCCAGCATTATTATACAAAAATCCCCATTCAATTTCAAATTTTGTTTTGTTTTCAATTTTTCTCTCAAAAACAAGTTTATGACTCCTCAATGGAACAAGCTCATTCAGCTCACACCAATGAGGGATCATAAGCTATGTTTTTTTGACAAACCTTTTTTTTGTTAGTTACTCAAGAATTGACTTTCTAAGTGTCATCTGCTATCCACATTGGGTGAAGGGATAGCAGATTGTTGTCAGCAGTATGAAGAGTAGGAATATGTTACCCATGTTTCCATATACCACTTTAGTAGGGATAAACCCACACTGCTGATGAAACTTTGGTGATCTATCTGTGATCAGTGTAGCTCGGGATAATCATTGTGGACATATTTTAGTTTAAACGAATGGACGGATGAATTGACCCTTGACATATTGACCCCAAATGCAATCCCAACGATCAACACCTCAAATGCAATCACAATATGAAGTTATAGCTTAGTACACAAAAGAAAACTAAAGTTATTGCAAGGAAACCAAAAATCAATTAATAGTAACAGTGACCTTGACCTCTGACCTATTGACCCCAAATGCAATCTCAATGATCGACATCTCAAATGCAACCACAATATGAAGTTATAGCTTAGTACACAAAAGAACACTAAAGTTATTGCACGGAAACATTCTATTTATAGTAACAGTGACCTTGACCTACAGATCCCAAGAGCAATCCCAATCATCATCCCATTATAAGCAGCCTACCTGTGAAGTATGAGTACTATGCGACCAATGGTACAAAAGTTATTGCCTGCAAACGAGTGTGACGGATGGACAGACAGATGGACAGACGGACTAACGGACAGACAAATTAGTGATGAGACGATTAATCGGTATATAATCGGCCATCAGCCGATATACGGCCATCGGTTCAGAAGGTGGGGTAAATATTGGCAAATGCCGATTGTCAAAATGAAAAAGTTTGTTAACATTTTCATACTGCTACGCCTCGATTTTTTTAGCTTACAGCGGTTTTAGCAGGGCTGTAATCCAAATCGAGTCGCGTGGGTTTTTGAATTACAACATTTCGTTGTCTTCACAAACTTTTACCACCTGAAAACGTGCATTTATTTTCCATAATTGGACACAAAGTTACAAGCCTTGTTTCCGGTATTCATTAAGCCAATTGACAACCTTGTAACACAAAAGCACTGCTGTTTAAGCATGTGACAATGTTTTTATCCCTAGAGGGGTCAGCAAAATGATCAATGTTGGTGATTTGTGTGTTCATTGCGAATGTCACTTCTGACGTGTGACGTGGAGGCATGCTTTGTTAACAGAGTAAAAAAAAAACTTCAAAGTTGGAAATCCACAAGAGTCACCACTGATGACAGACAGAATTGTATGAACTGTTTTGCAACGTTGTATATAATTCAGATTCTTTTTGATGTATTGAGCCTTGGAAAATGATGAAAAAAAAACTGCCAGGATTGGGAGTTTGGAGGTTGAATTATCATGTTGTTCCAATGCGCAAACACAGTAACACTTTAACAGTAAATTATTAGAATTAACACTGACAATCTGACATCGGCATCGACAATCGACCGATTGTGTCTTCAAAACATCGGCATTCAGATGACGGGCCTTTCTTCTTATCGGCTCATCACTAGGACAAATGGATGGATGGAAGGATAAATGGACAAAGTTATTACTATATACCCCCCCCCCCCCCTTTAATAAAGGGGGGGGGGGGTGTAAAAATGAAAACCAATCTCGGTCGCATTTTCGCACGTGATAAATACACACAGAGAAGACCAGCTAAAAATAGCACAATGTATCTCAGTATAAGATAAGCAGCACTATATCAGTTCTCGAAGTGAAGTTGAGGGCATTCAAACATGAAGTCACATAAAATCTGACCATGAAGATGGCAGAAAATAAAGTAATTGACGTCATGGTAGCTCGCTCATGTGCTTGGTAAATGCAGGAGGTGTGTAGGGAGAGTAACTGTACTTTCAAGCACCAGTCTCATCTGGACCCTTTGATCTGCTGTCAATTCTGTGAGTTGTTTGCATATATTTTTTCCGTGTTCTATACATCATAACCTTCATTTTGATGTATGCTTTGTGTATATTTAATTTGAATTTATGGAATATCAGAGGTGGGAATTTTAAAGTAAACAAATTTCCCTTACTTATATAGCACCTTAAATGCATTGTATGTGTATTCTGATGTTTGATGTTTATAAATTTAAGGGCCTATATAAGTAATGAAATTTTGTTTATTTTGAAAATTCTCACCTCTGATATTCCTTCAATTCAAATTAAATATACACAAAATGTACATCAAAATGAAGGTTGGGATGTATAGAACACGAAACACATACGTAATCAACTCATTGAGTCGACTGTAGGCACCACTGGTTCCTGGAAGTCTGCTGCCGTATTCGCACCAGAACTGATAATTTAATAATATTTCACGAAAACAACTTGTGGCCAAATGTGCTTTATATATCCAAGAACAAAGCTAGGGGATAAAAATTCTTCAAAACACGGCGACAGAGCTACATTGGGGAAAATTCCAAAGCCTTTGCTTTTGTTTACGTATGAGTCTACTTTCGATTTCCGGTCGACGTCATCGGACAGAAAAAGCATGTAAAAACAACGCCGTCTAAAATCAAATGATGAAAAAGATCGCCCTCATACAGTCTACTGTTATTAGTCTATTAGATAGAGATTGCATACTTGCCATATTGAGTGCAAGGTATCATGATACCTGTTGAAATTTCTTAGAATTACGATTTTGTTTTTGGATGGAAATTCGTGGTAACGAGTGATTTGCGCATGTCTGTCGAGCATGGAAACCATCTTCAATAAAAAACGCAGACAGTGTTGTCGTTTTCCCAAATGCAGTCCTATCGCTGTATTCGAAAGTGTTTTGAATGCCTACCTTTGTTCTTGGATATATGAAGCACATTTGGTCACAAGTTGTTCTGATGAAATATTATTTTATTATCAGTTCTGGTGCGAATACAGTAGCAGACTTCCAGGAACCAGTGGTGCCTACAGTCGACTCTATGAGTTGATTACATATGTGTTTCATGTGCTATACATCCCAACCTTCATTTTGATGTATAATTTGTGTATATTTAATCTGAATTTAAGGAATATGAGAGGTGAGAATTTCAAAATAAACAAAATTCCATTACTTATATAGGCCCTTAAATGGCTGTGTGACCTATTTTCATATTACCTTCCAAAATTACATAATATAAACATTCAAACTTACGAGGTTTATTGTAAACCATATTTCCTGAACATCCTACAAGGTTTGACAGAAAAACAAATTATGGAAGAAACATATCCAGAAACACACATGAACTTCACTGCAAGATGATCAATAAATGAATGAATGATGAATGAACATGCATGCACAGGTAAATCCAATGACAAAAATAGAACTTGATCTCACAAATCACAATAATTTGCTTAGTGAAAAATAATTAACACAAGGGAATCTAACATTAATATCCTTAATATTCATCCAATACTCATGATATTATTATCAGATAACAGTTGAGGAGGGAGATATATTTACAGTGCTCTGAGTCACTAACAGGAAGGTGACCTGAATAAAACCAAACACCTGTCCACATAGACACAATAGCCAATACAGTTGACAGTCAGGTTAAGTGGTTCAAATTATATAATACTGGGAGAAAATAATGATGTTGCTGGACAGCAATTTAACCCCAAGCAATATTAGAAACTACAATGACATTTGTCCTACAATAAAAAATATTTAATTGCATTTTCCAACTCCTAAAATACACCCTTTGACAACTCATCACAAATGTCTTGATAAGGGTCAATGATTTGTCAGAAGAAAATTTCAATTCACCATCTTGGAGTTTAATGGCTCTTCCTATAACCAATCATATTGCATCAGACTGTTTCATGAGTGGAGAAAGCCTGCATACCTGTGGAGAACCACAAAAAGGAGCAAGAAACTGCTTTTTTTCTAATTATTTATTATTTATTTATTGGTACTCAAGGTCACATATTTTGGCACAATGGCTAATCATGACCACAACATGAGTATCAACTCAAGACCAGGGGTGAGCATTAATAAGCCATGTTGCCCATTTTAGAGTGGGTTTGCACCTTCCGAGCATTGGAGACTGGGTCCTATTTTACCAGTAAAACAGAGCCTGTTTATTGAAGTGAACAGGCACTGCTTCACTTCCCGGGGTTCCCGCGTGGAGCTTTTTTCTAATTAATCAGGCACAAGTGGAGTTCAGAAGTCCATTGGCTGAAGGCATGTCTAACATCAACATCCTACCTTTTAGTACCTTAGCACATTATACCACTGTATTCTCACGAGAACAAGTCTGGCCAAGACACCAACTTAACCCTTTCATCCATTCACTGAATGGAATCATCACAAGCCTGCAAATAATAACAGTATGGCATCCCATGCCATACTGATTTGTGCTGATGACGGAAGCCAATTTCTTTGTGTCTAACGGTTCCCGTGGCGTGGTGCTTTGATCTCCTTTGTGGATCAAATGCCCTCGCTTATTCCTGATCACAGCTGTACTGAAACAATGCAGGTGTTCACGCAGATGATTACGCTGAAGTAATTAGCTGTTATCGATATAGTGCTATTGTTTTTGTATCCGCCAATGGACATTGGTCAACACGCGCATAATTAATGAGTGATTCGGTCTGGTAATATTCGGCTTGATCGGCAAAGAAGTCATTCTTGAATTATTTTCATCTGGACAGCCATCTTAAATATCTTGCCTCCACCACCCCTCCTTCCTCCTTGTTTCATGTGGCGCTTGGCACTGGCACTTTATATCCGCCCATAGATGACATGTCAAGGGAGGGATGTCCTTTGCATATAGATGTAATTAAAGTAAAATTTGTTCAAGCATAATTAAAATTTGTTCAAGCATAATAATGTTATCAGCTATGATTTTGGCTACACTGTACTGTACTAATTTTTACAGGACTTTAATAAATGTATAGTGTAGCCCATTACAACAATCATGTTTTGGTGTTATTTCGTCATTAAGCACAAATATTTCCTTGGTGTCTGTCATGGTGACAGTTTTGTACCTGTCACTGCATTCTTGGTACCTGACACAAAGCTTACAACCCCAAAGCATGGTTTACCTCAGAGAAATAGTTAATTATTTTTGTCTGTAAGAGTAGCATTACACTTTTGGTGAGTAGACACCATGAGGTAGGCTCTGATTGGCTGTTTTCTAGGTAAGAAATATTTCTTTCATAAGTCTACTTGTTGCTTAATATGAAAGTTAATTGTTGAATTGATGGGGAGTGTGTAATTCAGTCACTCAGCCAGCTAGAAATTCAAGCTTTAATTATCTCCCTTGATATGCAATGCAACTTTAAATATTCTGTCCTGTGGGTGGAGCTAATCCTACTGGGATGGGTTGGCCCACCAGTTGTAGATATCCACATGTTAATTCTAAATATAGATGTGACCAAAATCTTACTGTATTATCATTTATCAATTCTTCACTTGTTATCATTTATTGGAAAGCTCTCTAATAGAGTTTTCCAATAAATGACAAGTGTAGAATTTGGTGAAGCCCACAAAAATTGGACGATTACAAAGTGAAAAAGTTTGAGTATAAGTGAAACAATATGCATACAGTACATACAGTACAGTCACCATGGACTGGTCGTAACCTATGCGTGGGCAGTAATGTCCATGCATACATTTACCAGGTAATAAAAATTATCATCAATGATAATTAATTAACCCTTTACCCAACGAATCGGATGCATCCGCCCACGAAATATGCAAATTCAGCAGTTGAAAAAATAGTATTTTCCAAAAAATCGTCGAGCTTGTTCCAATGAGGGGTCACATGATATGGTTTTGTTGAAATTTTTAAAAAAAAATTTAAAAATGATATTTAAAATAATAAATTTTGATATCGTCTGCGTTGGGTAAAGGGTTAATTAAATTTTAGTTAATGAAGCACCGGGTTGTACACGGTGCTTCATTACTTAAATTTTTGATGATTAAACCTTTGATTAATGCTTGGAATCTAGTATTAGCATATCCATGAAAGTGAACACCCTTGGAAAGTGCCCAGTTCATGGCAGCCGTACTGTATAAATCCACAAAGAACTGGGCATTGTAACAGGTATAAATGAATTGATGCCTGTCATACAAGCAAATTGTGCCTGCCATTGACCGTAACTGGTTGCTTATTTGCAGGCTAGTATCATCATATACTGCACTTTCTACTGTGAATAGTGGAATCCTTTTGGAACCAAAGACGAGGTTTGACAGTAAGTGGATCCTACAGCACTATAGGGCTGCAGCATTAGCCCCTTTATATAAAATAATGACCCAAACATTGCTATTTATAGAAATCACCATTCACATTTTATTACTATTTCAATCTTTGCCTCAAAAACATAGATTATGACCCCCACATCAGATCAAGCTCATTCCAAATAGGGATATGCCAAGTTTTGAGGTAAAAAAACCCAAAAACAATAACTGGTAGTTATTCAAGAATTTTTTTGCTAATTGCTAAGTGTCATCTGCTATTTCATATTAGGTAAATGAATCAATTATTACTGATTCTCCCAGTTCAATTGTTTGTTCAGTGTATGGTCTGCTCATTGATTTTCAAGTTTCATTGATGCATAGATTACTGAAAGAGTTAAGAACACATGTGACAAGGGTTTAATCCCTGGAAATTGGGAATAGATCATTTTTCTGAAGTGAGGCTCTACTAGACAAGACCTGACAAGTTCATGCAAACTATGTTATAATTTCAGGGGCCCAAAAAATTCAGTGGTGCTTGACAATATGCTCAAGTTATCTACTAAAGTCCCTGGAATTGAGAAATTTAAAGCAGCCCTGGTAAGATTCCGTACATTAAACTCTGTGAAAACATAATCCATAGCAGTTTAGTACCTATAGTTATTCAAGTAATATGTACAGGTCATGGACTCGGAGCTGATTAGATTAGATTACTGGTAGATATGGTCAGTTCAACAGAGAATTTTACCTGTCACCTGTCCTATTGTTGAATTGATTATTAATTATTTCTCTGTAACACTATTTTCAAATGACAGTATTGATGTATACTCCTGATTAACTCAAAATTTTTATTTTTTCTTCCAAAATGTGTTAAATGACTTATGCTTTGCAACAAGCTCCAAAAATTGGTTCAAAATATGGGTGAAGCTTTGTTTTGAAAAAAAGAAGAACCATCAGATGTATTAGCTGAAGGTATGTGTACCATGAAACTGCTATACCCCTGAGCACTCATGCTCCCAATGTCCAAGTAGGGTAAAATGTCTTGCCCAAGGATGCAATGCAAGTGATTAGAAAGATTGGGAGATCACAACCACATGATCAGAAGTAGCAATCAAAGTATGGAGAGAACATCGACTAAGTTGAGCTGTTAACCCTTTACCTAATGAATCGACGGCAACCGGCCTCGTAATTTAAAAAATTAAGCAGTTGAAAAAAATATATTTTTCAAAAAATTTCAACAAAACCATATCATGTGAACCTCACTGGAATGAGCTTGTCAAGCTCGTTCCAACGAGGGGTCACATGATATGGTTTTGTTGAATTGTTTGAAAAAATGGTCAGGGTTATAAATTTAACAGCCTATAACAAAATGTACCTTTAGTCAACATTTTATCCTTAATAACACCAGATAATTGCCTCATTTTTGCCAGATTGTTATAGCAATCTGGCAAAAATGAGGCAATGATCTGGCATTTCATAAGGAGCCCAAATATGAACCAAGTACCTTGATTTGAAAAAATTTAAATCTGCACACCCCACCCAGAATGCTGTGTAGCAAATATCAAAAGATTTGACTGATGGATCTGATGAAGATTTGTAAAGAATTTTCCTCCAATTGTAAAAAGTTAAATTTTGAGCTTTGAGAATAACATAAACTTTCAGACTTGATTTGAACAAACTTGAATCTAACACCCATAAAAAGGCTGGATAGCACTATACCAAATATCAAAGATTCTGAGTGGTGGATCAGCAGAAGGAAAAAAATCTTGCCCCTCCCAGGGCAACTGAAAATATTGCTCCTTAAACTTCTTTTGAACAAATTTTAGTGTACCTCTCAAAAGTCATTCCAACCATCAGATCATGAGAAGATTTTTTTTAAAAATGTGGTGCAATTTCCCCACCCCATCCTCATGGGGGGCAGCATATCAATTTTAACAAAACTGAATTGCCCCTCCCCAGTCATCATTCATGTGAAATTTATTGCAATCAGTCCAGCAGGATGGAAGGATAAGACTGATCACTATAGCTGACCCACTATACCCTGACCTTTAGCAAAATGAGCAAAAAATAAACAAACAAAAAAACACCAGTTAGAACTGTTCTTAACCCTTTGAATACTGGTGGTATCTTCCATGCCAGTTAAATGGAAGAAATTGGAAGAGTCCATATCCATTATTTGGGGGTAGAGCAATTAATATTTTCAACATGCAGCCTTCAGGCTGCATGCTGAAAATATTAATTGTTCTACCACACAGGTTCACTTAGTAGCTATCCTACTTAATGAAATTATGACGTAACATGTTGCTGGACCGGAAAAGCAGTCTCTCGGGTTGAAAGAGTTAATGATTGTGTGAAGATGGATGTGAAGTTTTATGATTATGGCCACAACAGTTTCCATGTTATGCCTGAGATATGACTGGTGACCATCAACATATGGCACTCATGCATAACCTTGACATTGAAGATGCACAAGAATGTATTAGTTGGAACACACCTTCCCACTGACCTTAAAATTTGTATGAAGTTTGATAGTTGTAGTTTAATATAGTTTTGAGCTATCAAAAGATTTTATGTGTGACCTTGAAGTTACGACCCCATATATGGTGTGCGACACATCCTCTCATGTCTTTTATAAGTATGTGAAATTTTGATTGATTTCAGTGCCACCAGTTTTTGAGTAGTGACTGGAATGGTAAACACACATCCTCGCACTTCAATCACTCTATGCCTCCCAACCTGAGTTGAAGCTGGGGGCGTAAAAACAATCTGGACAAAACTTTTGGACAAGATAATTCAGTTAAACATTGTCATAACTTGAAAATTTGGGGGTATGTGCATATACGCTTGCCAATGATCGTGTACCAAAAGTTTCAAAATTGTTTCATAAACCATGGGTAAATGCAATCAAGAACAAATGAGCATGGTTGGGTGGGGCAGATGGACAGAAATTCTGTTGATTCCTAAATAAGACCCCACTTTGTTCAGAAGTGGGAACTTATAAAGAAATCGCCAGAATTTCTGTCCATGTGTATAATTATTACTGATAGACTCATTTGCACCTAATTGTATTTTTAAGGGTGACACTATTGAAGGAGACAGAGCTGAAAGAGTTACCGTTCAAGAAGACAAAGATTAACTCTTTGCATGCTGCTGGCACATATTCCTGCCTAGCACAGGTCTTCTCTTGTCACTGAAATCAATATAATTTGGGCACATTTAGTCACATTTTCCCCTTGCAATTTGAATGGCTTTTTCACCAATGATTTCTTGTGTTATGCTAAGATTAATTTTTCATCAAATCTAGTCATGGCTGCTTTATAGCAGCCATGACTAGATCTGATGAAAAATATCTTGAACACACTCAACAGGTTCAGAGTTAGAGTTAACCTTCACCTTACAAATCGGCCACATGTGACCATGTAATTTATAAATTGATCAAAAGAAAAAAACAAAATTTTTCAAATATTTCAACAAAATCATATCATGTGATCCCTGATTAGAACGAGCTCGTTCCAATCAGGGGGTCACATGAAATGGTTTTGTTGAAATTTTTTGAAAAAATTAAAATAATAATATCCTGGAAAATAATAAATTTTGATAACATGTACATTAGGAAAGGGTTAGGTGTTACTAAATTCTACTGATGAAAATTAGAATACAGATTCTCTCACTACGTGCGTAAAATGTAAGATATGACTAAGTGATCTGCTGAATATACATGTATAATACTGGAAAATTACTTAATCTAACTTACATAGATATCTTCACCTCAGGTATACACAACAAAAAGGAAACAAATCAATACTTTTTTCCATTTATACAATGATTGTCCTTAAAAACTCCTAGTGATCACATTTTTAGGTTGTACAGAAGATGTATTGGCATATATGATATAATAACTGTCACCATTAAAAATCCATAATTGAAAAGAAAAGAAAAAGCATAAACATCAACCACCATCCACTGTCATATGTTCAAAATTAACGCAAACGTTGTCCAAAACTGAAATACATATCCAGGTGAAGTGCAAGGTGAAAATTCATTTAGTCATGCATGGCATGTGAGAAATCATAATAAATGCTGGCCATTGGTTGACATGTTGTAAATCTACCCACACCTTGAAAGGAAGAAATCAATACTACTTTAATGATTATTATTATTATGCTATATTGTATTGTAACGTTTTACTTTGTAAAAGCCACAAAGCTTCAATAAAATGAGTGGACTTGTTTATTCTTCACTTCCTCTTACCCACTCGTCACAATTTGATGAAAAGTGTTGAAATCCCAAAGTTTTACTATTTACTCAACAAGTGGACTATTGAAAATCTATCATGTGTAAATACTCAAGCACATGAAACTTTTTGTTGCCATTTTAATCTATTCCAACAAATATACCACTGGTATCTTTCAATCCTTTAACTAACGAGACTGTTGGATGCAAGGGTATAACAATGAATAGGGGTGTATGGGGTGGTGGTGCCCCCCCCCCTCCTCCCCCACACACTAATTTTCCAGTTGGGATATTTTCAACTGGATTGGAATCCTAGATATAGATTTGCTGATAATGGTGACCATGTTCTTTCTCACCTGACATTTTCTTCTTGGACTTGTGTCATCTATGCTGTTGGTCTCATGCAAATGGAAGTCTGTGACTGATTGGGGATATATGAGGTCCCAGCATGACCAATTTTGAGTACAGTACATGCTAATTTAAACTGGTAGAGAGCTAAATTATTTTTGGTCCTTAAAATTTCTTCGTGCATTTTTTCCTTATTACAATTTATGGGAGAGTGCCAGTAGGCACTCTCCCATAAATTGTAACAAGGCAAATCCTAACAGATAAAAAATAATATCACTTCAAAGATAATATGAAGCATATCCACAGAATATGAAGCATTTAAATTATGGTACTGGTACTTCGGATTAAAGCCCAAATACGGGTTTCCAGCACACTACCAGTTAAATAAGAAGTGGAGATGCCCATGCATCTGACTGCAAAATGTATTTAATAAGAAATTTCCTGAGGTTTTTAACTATAGTCCACATTGACAAATATTCCAACTACATCATCATCCGGGGATAACCGGTTCTCGTCAGATCACCGAAGTTAAGCAACATCGAGCACGGTTAGTAGTTGGATGGGTGACCATTTCAGTGACTGATTCGTGCTCCCACGCTGTGTCCTTGGGCAAGGCACTTAACCCCGAATGCCTACATGGGGGCATGATGACTCTGTGTACTATGACATACTGTACGTCGATGTGTTCATGTCTTCAACCACTCTAACCCTACCTGTGCTGCAGTGCAGAGATCAGAGTTACGATGTTGGAGAGCTGACAGTTGCTCATCATTGCTCCGTGGTTCTCACCGGGTACTCTGGCTTCCTTCACCTGTTAAACTGTCACCGACATGATATGACCCTGGCTGTTAATGTGTTATTAAACCCTAATATTTATTTATTTATTTATTTATTGGTGTTTAAGGTCACATACTTATGCACAACGGCTAATCATGACCGTGACAGTTTTACAGGTGGTGGAAGCTGGAGTACCCAGAGAGAACCACCGAGCAACGACGAGGCTGCCAGCTCCCCAGCATCGTAAGTCTGCACTGTAGCACAGGCACTACCTGGTAAACAAATAGAAGTATTTTGCAGTGTTTGTGGGCAAAAACAGATACATACTAATTAACGGTCAATGAAAACTAAATACACAAAGATTAACCCAACAACCATTTTCACCTTACAAAGTGGGTCTAAACCACCATGATTCTTACAAATGCATGGTCATATTTGGAGCTAAAAAAAAATTCATGGAAGCAAAATACACCCACAAAGAGTTGAATATAGATCAAGTCCACAAAGGAAAGGTAAAATGTACCGAACGTCATTTGCAACTTTATAGCCCTGGTATATTTAGGATTGATGTTTGGCCAAGTGTATATTTAGGATCAATGGCTTACCAAGATACATCTATCTTAGGCATATCGTGTGCACAAAACACAAAAACACAGTCCTAACCCCACTCCCCCAAAACATGACTAAACAACAGCATGCCACACAACTTGAAGACAAACAATTTATCAGTTTTAGTGGTCTTTCTGCAAATTCAAAACCATAAGCAACTAACATCTCCTGTATTGAAGCCAGGTATTCTTGGCTAGGAATCTGTCCAGCAACGGGTGAAAATTGGAATCGTAGTGACTGTTACATGATAGGACTGCAGGAGAGAAACGAAATGAATTATTCTTCAATTGGTTGAATAATAAATGAATTAAATTAATTAAATTCAAATTATTAATTTAATTAATAAATGGAGTAAATTGTTGTATGATGGTTTATCTAAACTTTTCATTTGAAAGTTGTGTTCTTCATCCTGTTTTTTTATGAATCCCACCATCATACAACAATTGACACCATTTATTAATTAAATTAATTAATAGCTGAATTTAATTAATTAATTAATTCCATTTGTCTCCCACAGCCCTATTTAACAGTCACTGCTATTCCAATTATCAACCCTTAATGGACAGATTCCTGGTCATGAATGCCTGCCTTTAATACAGGATGCTTTTGGCACTGAGTTTGTTTGCAGCAAGATCACTAAAACTGACAAATAGTGTGTCTTCAGCTTGTGTGGGTGACATGTTGTTACACAGTCATGTTTTGAGGGTGGGGATAGGACAATGTTTTTGAATTTTGCTCACACTATATGCCTAAGATCAAGTCTGAAAAAAGCAATCTGTCATCTGCAGAATGAGGTCCCCAGAGGGTGAATTTGCTAATGCTCAGCAGGGTAGCATCACCACATTCACCTTCTGGGGACCTCATTCTGCAGATGCCAGTCTGCTTATTTTCAGGCTCGCCTAAGATAGATGTATCATGGTCAGACATCAATCCTAAATATACCAGTGCTAAGAAACATGAAAATAACGGATGGTATCCTCCATGGATTTCTCGGAACCTAAGCTTGGCACCAGGGATCTATTTAACCATTTACCCACCAACGAATCGGCCGCATCCACCCATGTAATTTATAAAATGAGCAGTTGGAAAATGTTTATATTAAACAAAAAATTTCATCAAACCATATCATGTGACCCCCTCATTGGAACGAGCTAATCGAGCTTGTTCCAATGAGGGGGTCACATAATATGCTTTTGTTGAATTTTTTTAAAAATCTGAACAAAATATTTAAAATAATAAATTTTGATATTGTCAGCATTGGCTAAAGGGTTAATCTGAAAATTTTGAATAGCAATTTACTATTCATTTGTGAAAATTGATTAGCTGTTGATGAAAACTAAATTCTAAAACTGAGTAGGGCTGAAACAGTTAACCGGTCAATAATCGGTCACGGATGTGACCGGTTGTGATTTCCATAACCAGTTAACCATCACCACATATAACATAGACCAACTCAAGTGGTGTTTAAACGATCATGAAGAAGCAAGCGAAAAACATCAATGCTGTTTCCCGATACACTACTTGAACTAATTCGCACATTCTATTTCTTCGTTGCAGCGATGTTTTGGCAACTTGGTCGATGTTAACAGCTTCAAAAGAGTTGAGATACATATAGACGAGTGGGAGGGCGGGGGGTGTGGGGGATTTTTCCAAAAATTATAATCACTTCAACTGAGGATAACTTAACGATAAATGTATTCCGAGTTATCAGATGAGAATGTTATACAAGGTTTGTGTGTCCATTTTGCAGACCTGGTAATTTGCAATCGCTCCCTCGGCAACAAAAAAATATGCCAACGGAAACTTCCCTCCCCTCTGCAATTGGGGATTTTTCCAAAAAATATAATCACTTCAACTGAGGATAACTTAACGATAAATGTATTCCGAGTTATCAGATGAGAATGTTATACAAGAATTGTGAGTCCAATTTGCAGTCCTGGTAATTTGCAATCGCTCCCTCGGCCACAAAAAAATATGCCTACGGAAACTTCCCTCCCCTCTGCAATTGCTAAGGGTCATTACATTCAGATGCCGAAAGCATCTGATGCTCATGCCAGGAGCGCGAGCAATTTGGGAGGGGGGGGGGTGTCAGGTGGGTAGGTTGGGCTATCAAATGGAGCCTTCTTGAAATGTGCTATCAAATGGAGCCTTCTGGCAACTTTTAGGGAGCAAATGCACTTGTTTTTGGGGGATGGCAAAAATGTTCCCTTTTTGACAGCAGGTTTCAAATTGCACCAAAATCCCAGTTCATCGGCGGATATTTCGTCATTTTGTTTTTAAATGTAATGACAGGCTACTCTGGTTCATATATACTCTATTCTAAAATGTACTAACCATGACTGATTATTGAGGAAATTCAAATTCAGTTTAAATGTGTTACCTGTGTTAGTGTATTCAAATTATTCTTTTAACTTTTTGGGACCTACTTGCATATTAAATAAACTTTCCTTGAAATGACCAATGATAAAAATCTCTCCATTTGGTGTGATATTGAAAGCAGTGCAAAGCATGTGGTTTCTGACAGAAATAAAACAAGTATCAAAATGACCAAATACTTTACTTAAATGCAATATCTACGCACCTGCTGGCCACTGTCAATAATTTCTATTTATACATTTGCATGGAATAAAAAAAGACTGTTGTACACTATACTTGCACAAATGACATTTTCAAGACAGTAGGCCAACATTTGTGTCTTTCAGTATCAACACACGAAACTCAACACAATAATCATTAATATTCATGACCTTTCAACACCAACAGTGAAGCATCGTGAAATGTTCATCAGTTTATCAAATGCAGTTTCCATTGGGGGGCAGGCATTACAACATTACACCCATGGCAATTGTTTTTGCCAACGATGTGCATTGCTACCACAGCATTTTCCTCAGTATTGCTGATCGCTGAAGGTGCATTAGTGGGACTGATTTTGGCATTTTTCAGTTTGATCTTGCCCTTATTTGAACTAGCGAAGACATATGCCACTGGAATTCTATGGATAATCGTGTTTAATCAGTTAACCATGGTTATCGGAAGTGGTTAACTGGTTATGAAAATCCTGTAACCATTTCAGCCCAAAAATTGAGTTGCAAAATGCTCTGCGAATCCAATTAAATCGAGCCTTGAAGCTTGCAAATATTATCTGGTGTGCCTGTTCAGGTGACTGGTACCAACAGTTTTGTGCCTCTAACCTTACATTTGGAACCAGACACAAAGATTACAACCCAGCAGTATGGCATACTTATTTATTTAATGGTGTTCAAGATCAATTCACCATCTTTGGATATCTCATGACTGCAACATAGGAATGTAGTCAAGTTTAGCCAATCGTTTATACCTCAGCTGCCTACTTTAGAGGATTTCCATCCCAGGCATAAAGGTTATCGGTTCTATTTTACCAGTAAACAAGCACTGCTCCACTTCCAGGGGTGCCCATAGGGAGTATAGCTGAATGATTCAAGTCTAGATATTCCAAAGTTATAATTGTATTGTTATGGAACCCTACTTATAGTATCAGAATTAGTATGGCCTTGGTTAATAATATACAAGTGCTATTTCTTATTATCATTTTGAATAAGACAAAGCAAACTGTGACTGGATCGAATGAACACTTGTTTACACTGAGTGATCTTTAAAAATAACATTTCTTTCACATATAGAAGTATGGGCCTGTTAATGTTTACAATATACTGTTACATGGGAGCTATTTTTTTTAAATGGCAGAGTGCTGGATTATTTTTCAAAGGTGATTTGTAACACAAGTATTCATTTTTAAAAAATACTATGCAACCAGCAAGGGGGGCCTTACACCATCCTGACACTTGTATGACAGAGGTGGCCTGAAGAGGGAACTAGTCGTGGAAGTGTGCTTGGGGGGCTTCGTGTCAGTGCATGAGTTTGTGCCAGGCTGTGTCTTAAATTTTGAAATTTTCAAAAATAAATTTTGAGGTGTCACAACATCATTTTCGTGCCAGTGACGTGCCTAATATGCAAACTATGTGCAACTCATGTGCAACTTTTGCGGGCCACTGAGTGTCACTGCTTGGTAATACGTGTCTCTGTGACAACATAAACACCAGTGGAACGCAGTGGCACACAATGGTACGCATAGGTTGCGCATAGTTTGTGCACAAGTGACAGCTTATGAATATCAATGTGTGGACAGTCGCACCCCAATTTCCTCCACGATGACTTCACGCGTGTGCAACTACGGTGTGTCAATGAGTAACCATCCGTGCTCTGGTGTGACAACCCCGCAACTTATGCGTAAATAGTGCGTACTCTTGGCGCAACTGTGGCATAATGATGATTGCCATGGTGTGCAATTGCTTGACATAGATGTGTCACGTGTTTGTGACAGATGCAGACCTAGTTGTAACCAATGCATGTCGGATGGTACAACATGGCACAAACTATGCTTAACTTTGTCGGGATGAGAAGTTTCGTGCCCCAAATGTGGCGTGTGTTGGCAAGCAAGAATGCAGACCTGTTCGTGACCAAAATGCATGCAAGTGTCAGGGTGGCTTTAGTTTGGCAATATGTTCTTCATAAATAATTGTTTTATTACCGTTTATTGGAGAGTGCCTGTAGGCACTCTCCAATAAATGGTAACAAAACAATTTTATACAAACATTTTTTTTTTTACTTCTGAACAAACAACAAGCTTCCAGTATTTTTCAATAGAGCCAAGGTAGTGGCTTCTAGAACTCAACCAGTTAACTGTTTAAACAGGTCAGTCTGTTAACTTCACTGAAGAGGTAAACTTCTAGACTTTTAATGAGGTAACATAGCTGAGCCAATCAGGAATTTGTGTGGAACAAAGGAACATTCTATGTCAAGAACATTGAAGAATATTCATTTTCTAGAGCTTCTGTTTACTATATAAACTGCTGTCACATAACTGAGAAATGAGATAGTTATAATACATTCAGCATTGAACATTGGAGATTCTTGAGGGACAGTGCATTTTTATAAATATTTAGATAACTTTGTACAGCAGTTGAGTTTAACTCCTTGCATGCTGTTGGCGGATATTCTTGCCGACAGGATTTCTCTTTGCACTGAAAGAAGTATTATTTGCCCACATTTAATTAAATTTCCCCCTGTAATTAAATACTTCACAGCAGCCATGACTAGATTTGATGAAAAATATCTTTAAATTACTCGGCGGGTTAAGAGTTAATATTGAGAAGAATTTTACTAATTAACTACCAGTTAATTTTTGAAGAAAATATGTTTACAAATTTTGAAAATGATTATTCGTGTGACAGCTACGATCAACTGGATTATTTTAATACTGTGGCACCAGGTCTTTAAATTAATTTATTTTGAGCACACCATTTTGCCCTAATTTGGGGCACATTAATACCAGAAATAACAGGTTTATTCTGTTATGTTTTATTGCCATGCCTCTCTTTGTGATTCGGTGGTTATATTATGGTGGAAGAAGTGATTCTCAAATGAAGACGAGGCACAGAGAATTTATATATTTTTCTTGATGTCAACACATTCTCTGATTTGGATAACTCCTTTTCAACTGTTCAAGGACTTTGAAGGTTAACTTAGAACTTTTCAAGCACTTTGAAGGCCATTTTGAAAGATAATCTTTTAGCACATCCAGCCAGGGACAGCTAATGAGAAATAAAATTTATCGTACAAAGAATCGAACAGTTTTAGAAATTCTGTCAAAAGCAGACATTTCTATTTTACAGCAGGCATAATTATATTTTTTTTTATATTAAAAAAACCCCATGATTTTAAGTAAACTCATTCATGAAAGGGGTGACACTATAATTTTTCAATCCAAAAATGAATGATTTTGCGCAAAATAAAAACCATAAAACAATAGTGTTTCAAGAATGCTGTTAACTGAGGTATTATTGGCCCACCACGAAGTTATGAGAAGAGAAAATAAAAAACAACATAATTTGACAAGACATTTTTATGTAATCACAGTCCATTTCTCCAAATACAGTAACAGCTCATTAAAATCTACAATAGGAAAAGTAAGTGTGAATGCTGAATAGAGTCAAATTTAATGTTCAGTCAGTCATGAAAAATAGGTTATACTGATCCAAATGTTTAATTAAAAATTTTGTTACCGCAAATGTATATTATGTCTATTACACAGTACATGTACAGGATAAAGAAATGATAAGTTAAGTTTTTACCAAAGAATCGGCCTCAAATTAAAGGGTGGGTGGGGATATATTTTTAAAAAAAAATATCAACAAAAACATATGAAGTGCCCCAACCCCCTCTCCCCACCCTGCTGAGTATTTCAAGTAGTACAGAATTAATGGGAATTGAGTCATTTACTGTTCATCCAATGATTGATGTCAGCAACACACTCTTCTTACCGTTTCATAACACAGCTCCCATGTCTGACTTGAAGTGTATATACAGCTGAGTATCGTTAGCATAAAAGTGGTATTGAAGACCGTGTTTACGGATGATGACACTGTCAGGGACACCTGAGGCCCCGTAAGGCCTGGGCTGACGTGGGGTTATTTAGTCCCGCTGATGAAGTTGCGGGGAAAATTAGACCAACGTGGAGGGTCGGAATCCAAGTGTCGCGAACTCGGCGCAGGGAGCTGAGTTAGACCGATGAAATGTTACTACTGTGAGCTCACCATAAGAGCTTCACCCGCTTAGGCTCAAATGTCAACGTCTGCGCGTAACTGTACCTCTGGCTGTCGGAGGGTTCCGACCAGCAATGTTCGTCATCTATGAAGCCACCGTACTTCTGATTTGGGTCAGATATTGTCTACTCATACCTTATGTGCCTTTTGAAAGTCCTCCGTGAAAGTCCTATTGAAATATTCACGGTTCCTGGTTGAATTCACGATTCACAAATGCCCCTTTTTGTGCTAGGGCGAAATTGTCACTCATACCGATCTCCAGTCGGTATTACGATGTTTCGACAGCAAAACAAACTACTCAGGACGCAATCAGTCTGACGCTTCAAAGGGTTAATACGCACAATACAATTAACCTACACTTCTGACTATTGCAGGCTGATACCTGCTACTCGACAATCTAAACTTTAACGTTTCACCTTGGGTGTTCCTTCTCACGAATTCAGCTCGGTAGCCACCTATCAACCTTAAGCTAAATCAATCATGGAATGCCCTGTCTGGCGATTCCAGCCGTTTCAGGGTCCTGTGATCGAAGGTACCCCTATGCCAGGAAACAGAGTCCGCCTGTCCTGGACTTCACCAACGTGTGTGACCCCAAGTGTATGTCTAATGCTTTGCTCTTCAAGGTATATATACTTTTTACCCTAAAGTCAGGTGGACGGACGCTCATTTGTCCATCTGTCAAAACGGTGGGAGATGACGTATATCGAGACAGAATCAATACAAGTCATCTCGCGCGTGACTTAACGGTGATTTCACTTGTCGGGAAAACCGATTCGTTCCTGCCACGCATCGCTATTACTAATAATGACACGACATTTCTATCTTTTAGAATTTCGTTTCTCAATTGGCCGTGACGATATCCTGCCACCAACCGATTACGTCTCGTAAGACTCGTGAATACTGTATAAATTAAATGAGATTAGACCTTATCTAACATACCGTTTCTCCCCTGGGTCCCTGCGCTGAAGCTGGATATACACCACGTGTGTTTTTTCCATGTCCAGCTTCACAGAGAAGAGCAATTCACGTAGGTTTTTTCGCCTTGATGCGGAATATCTTTTGAACTTACAATATCTTTATATATGAGGCCCCTTGCCCCTATATTTAAACTGGCTTTGTCCTGACAGACACCTAGAGGGAGAACATATCCAACCCAGGTTTTTTCGAAAGAGAGGTTGCAAGGGCCTTTTCATACCTGATGGAAAAACTCCGGAGAGTGAGGAGGAATTTACAATCTTTAACAGCCATGAGCCAATATCTGGTAAGCACCCTTTGAGTAGCTGAGTGGGAACAAACATCAAGAGTGAATTGTTTAGACGAGGCCTTTAGCACTATGCACTTGAATTCTTCCAACGTTAATGGCTTAAAGGAATCATGTCTAGGTGCAGCTGGTGACTGTGGGGATTTCCTGACATCGGTCCATAAACTCTCACTGCCATCGCAGTCTGCGCTTTGACCTGCCCTTATATTGAAGTTTTTTCCGGCGAAAGAATTTGAGAACTGTTCTGCTAAGCAGGACACAAGACGTGTGTTCTGGTAACATAGAGGGTTTCTTGCGGAGTAATAGCTTATCTATGACCATGGTTAGTGTGTGGATCTATTAATATTGTAATTAATTATGCCTGCAAAGTAGTTTTTCTTGGCTTTAGTAATTAACTTATGACGTGATTTCTCTGATGAATGTACATTTCTCTGTGAAGACAAAGTTTGGAATTCCACCACTGCCACTCAAGAGACTATGCATGTCTTATATCATCCATGAACCATTGTGTGTTAGACCAAATAGTTATTGTCAGGGTCAGGGTCTGAACAGGGGCATGTAGAACGACACCTTTATGCATGGACGATATAAACTGGTTAAACATTTCATGCATCAACAGTCTGATGGAAGCTTGTTATTAATTTGCGTTGAGTGAAATTGCCTTACCGATTTTGGTCGTGCCCAGCTCAGTTTAAAGTCAGTAGCAAAATGGTCTGATAATGCCATGTCAGTAACGCTGATTTCACGAACTAAATCACTTTCAACATCTCAAGTTATTAGCAGGTCGAGCATGTGACAGCTTTATGGGTTGGTATGGTTACATGCTGGGATAAATTCACTGAAAGTAGAAGGTCTTTAAGTTTACAGGTGTCATTGTGTTGTTATCTACATTAACATGAGAGTTTAAATCACCAGCCACTATAAATTTTGTTGGTGACGCTAAAAGGGTTCCCAAAACATCTCTGAATTCTTCAATGAATAGATTAACAGTTATACTGGATTTTGCTTTGAGTGGTGGCCGATACACTACGTAGATGATCAGAGAATTAGATGCATGCGATAGAGAGGCTTCTAAGGCCTCAAGTGATTTGACAGGGAGATTAATGGTATAACAGTTATCAGCTAATAGTCTGACCCCACCTCCCCTGCTGATCAAGTGCGGGATGTGCAAGAATTGCCTGTTGTTCTGCTGCAGTTTGCCAACAGAGATGGAATTGTCGCTGTGGCAGCCATTGTGGGTGGTGGCTATTATGGGCTGCCAACCGTAACAAAAATAGGATGTTCTCATCTACTCATAATACAAGTCATTCAGCTGGGTTTCAAGGAATTGATGTATAAATGTGACCTGCAGAATGTTTTGAAGAAATCCAAGAAGGCTGCCCAGGCAGCTATTATGGGAAGCCAAGTCTTGGTTATCACTGCTACAGAGATGGACTTGTCATCGAGGTAGCTGAGCACTGTGTTAGTTTTATTCACAATGGACCTTGCATTTTGTAAACAACTTTTGATTCTATCGTCTTTGGCCTGGGACAGTTTAGCTGAATTCACAATGACTAAGTTGTTTGTATTCCGAGATTTGGTTTCTCGCCTTTTGTAACGTCGCCAACCACCTCTCCTGTTTCTTCATCAACGTAATATGCCAAGAGATTTAATGACGGTGATATTTGCATCGGCTAGATCAAATTGTACAATGCTGTAAACACCATTGATAAATGGTCTGTTGAGAGTTTGTAACAATTCCAGACTATATGTGACAAGCTTGTCACTCGTCACACCTGATGTGAACTGAATATTTTTCTCTGGCATAGTGGCTACTCAATTAACTCTTCACCTGCTCTGCATATTTAAAAATATTTTTCATCAACTCTAGTCATGGTGGCTGTCAAACAGCCATGACCAGATATGACAAAAAATTTGTTAACGTTTTTCGTGGCTTCAGTTATTAACTTATGATGCAATTTCTCTGGTGAATGTACATTTCTCTGTGAATGCAAAGTTTGGAATACTGCCACTGTCGCTCAAGTTTACGGCATAGAGATTTTGCATGTCTTATATCATCCATGAACCCTTGTGTGTTAGACCAAATAGTTATTGTCTGGGTCTGAACAAAAATATGCTACTCAAAGTTTGGTAAGCACCAAATATTTGACACATCATTGTGAAATTTGCTTGTGACATATTTGCGATATTTTTGGTGGATATGATTGAGGAATGTATTGAGTGGTCCCCAGTGTTTACATTAGCTCTCTTGGCAGGCAGACTTTTTGTGACAGACATGGAAAGCATGTACCCCTTGATTTTCATGATGTTTTCGTGTACTGTCTACATGTACATGACATGTGTAGGGTATTCAGTCTTCATTTCAACACAAACCCTTGTGATTTAATGATTGAATATTGCAAATGCAAATGTAAGAAGGTACTTGTCTGAGGCAGAAATGTGGCGAGCTGAATGGATGGTGGAGCAAGGGGCTACCCATCGTCAGGTTGGTGAAGCCCTTGATGTGCACAATACAGTGATCACCAGGGCCTTGGCAAGATTTCAGCAGTATGGCACACCATTAAGACGGCATGGTGGTGGCAGAGACATAGCAACATCTGCCACTAAAGACCGGTTTTTGATCATTCAGGCCTGTAGGAACCGCTTTGCCACAGCAAACCAGCTTTGCAGTGACCATCAGAATGCATCCGAGGTAAATGTTTCGATTCAGACTATCCGGGCAAGGTTGCACGAAGGTGGTCTCCAACCAAGAAGACCATGTATTCGCATTCCGCTGTCCCAGAACCACTGCCAGGCACAATATGAATGGGTCATGGACCACGTTGGATGGACCAGAGAAGATTGGCAAACTGTCATTTTTACAGATGAGTCAAGGTACTGCCAAGACCACACAGATAGGCGTTCTATGGTATGGAGAAGATCAGGAGAATTATTCCATGCAGCCAACATTGCTGAGCATGACCGCTATGGTGGAGGATCAATCATGGTCTGGGGCGGCATCAGCTGCGATGGATGTACAGAGCTCTGTGTCCTTGAACATGGTACATTGACTGCACCACAGTATATTGATGAGATCCTGGATGTCCACGTCAGATTGTATGCAGGTGCAGTGGGTGATAGATTCTTTCTGATGGACGATAATGCCCGTCCTCATGTTTCTCATGCTGTCGGGGAGTACTGACAGCGGGAGGGGATTGAGCGTATGGACTGGCCAGCAAGATCCCCTGGCCTCAATCCAATCGAACGCGTCTGTAATGAGTTGCAGCTTGCAATTTCAGACCGTCCAGTCCAGCCAAGAAGGGTCCAGGAGCTTGGTGCCATGCTGGTCCAAGAATGGAACAACATCCCACAAAGGACCACCAGGAACCTGATTGGGAGCATGAGAAGACGTTGTCATGCTGTAATTAGCAGTAATGGGTCTCATACTCAATACTGAAGCCACACCAGTTCGCTCCGTCAACTTTTTGGCATATTGAAAAATTTCCTCTTTTACCATTAATATCCATTTTCCATGGTTATTGTATTCAAAAGCTAAAAGATAATGTCAAACACAAATAAAATCTTAATTTCTGTACTTAAATCATTAAAAATATAAATAAATAAATAAAAAATACACACACCTTTCATTACAATATTTCAACTAAAAAGTAAAACAG
The DNA here is from genome assembly GCA_031216915.1 of Pictodentalium vernedei. Classification (NCBI taxonomy): domain Eukaryota; kingdom Metazoa; phylum Mollusca; class Scaphopoda; order Dentaliida; family Dentaliidae; genus Pictodentalium; species Pictodentalium vernedei. The sequence goes on along the minus strand of CM062290.1, from coordinate 137,542,816 downwards.
GTAGTTGGATATACTTGGTGCTTAGCAAACTTTGAGTAGTATATGACTGATGGAAAAGTTGATTCAATTTTGTGGAGGAAAAATTCATTAAAAGTGCTAAAATTATACCTCTATATTCTGGAAGCAAAAGATCTGCTGTCTTAGTGGAAATATTTGCCAGCAGTAGGTAAGGAGTTAACAGAGTAAAAGCTCCTCCCCTCCACACATACATGCATGCACAGAAACATGAGTGGTTAAGAGAAACTTTCAAGTTTGAAATTTCAACACAGTGTCACACCACAAATGTCATTGTTGCAGCAAAGTAAACACAAATAATGACTACATAAATACCTCCAATTTTCAAATGAAAACATAAAACCATAGCAAGTGACCTCCTCACTGGAACAAGCTTGTCAAACTTTTGTTGACATTTTTTTTTAAATTTGGAAAAATAATATTTAAAATACAGTGGAGCCCACTTAATTGGATATCTCTTAATTGTATATCCCTGTTAACTGAATATAATTTTCAAACACAAAACCATTTACCATACCTTCAGTACGAATTTGATCTGTTAATTGCATATGGATTGTAGAGTAAACTCCTGTTAATTGTATATAAATTTTTGTAATATGTCGAAAAAATTACTGTGACACGCACCAAATTCCCCTTATTTAAAATGCAACCTTTTTTGTCCTCACTACATCCAATACAGACATTTATTCTATTATATCTTGTTTGACTGAGCATTTATTCTATTATATCTTGTTTGACAGAGCTCAGGGAGCTCTGTCAAACAAGATATAATAGAATAAATGCTCAGTTTACCCCCAGAACACAGGAAACTGACCAAATTCCTGTTAATTGTATACTCCTGTTAATTGAATAATTTTCACTGGCAAAATGGATATTCAATTAAAAGGATTCTACTGTAATAAATTTTGATATTGTGTGCATTGGATAAAGGGTTAAATAAGAGGCATCCAATTCCAAAGTGTTAACGAAAATCAGAAAATATAACTTTTTCACACTGTATGCAATGCTTGAACCTCATCTGGCATACCAAATATCAAAAGGTTTTGTCTTCAGGATCTGAAGAAGAAGATTATTCAAGACTTTTTCTCATATTGCACCAAGTTAAAATACAAGACTCCCAAAAAGGGCCCACATATGAACCCAGCAACTTGATTTGAACAAACTTGAATCTGCCCCCCTACCTCCCCTAAGGGTGCCAAATACCAAAAGATTCTGATTGGAGGTGCTTGAGAAGAAGATTTTAAAGCATATTCCTCATATAACACTATTACACTAAGTTAAAATTCAAGACTTTCAAAGGGAGCCTAAATATGAGCCAAGGGACTTGACTTTGAACAAACTTTAATCTGACCCCCCCCCCCCCCCCACCCCCCCCACCCCTCCATCCTGTATATATCAAAAAATATTCTGACTTGTTAAATCTGAGAGATGATTTTTAAAATCTAGGCTCATAGGGGGTGGGAGTGTGGGGGAAATATGAACCCAGGGATTTGAAGGAAGTTGCATTTCAAATATGAAAAGATCTGATTGGTTGTTCTGGAGAAGATGATGAAGAATAGTCCTCATAATTTGCCCTCAGTTAAAATTTAGGCTCCCATATGGAGCCCAAATATGCATTCTAAGACTTGCTTTGACCCATCTTGTATTTGATCCCCTTGAGGATGCTGAATACCAAATATCTAAAGATTCTGACTGGTGGGTCTGAAGAAGAAGACTTTTAAAGAATAGTCCCAGCGTGTGGGTCCATCCACTAGCAGGACAAACTTGGTAAAAATCAGAAAATGTTTGTTCAAGTTATTGTGCTCACACCGTTCCCGAGTAAAACTCCTGAAAAGAATTCATGAAAAACTGGTTTTTGAACTTGTCCAAAACATTCTTGAGTAGAGCCCACAGTCCAAATTTGGTAAAAATTGGATGAAGTTTAAGTTATCGTGCTAACATGCCTGCAAGTTGGAAAAATCAATCTAAGGGGCATAACTCCTGAAAAAAATATGGTAAGGACTAGTCTTCGATCTCATCAAAGTTTTTCTTGATTAGAACCCACTGACCAAATATGGTAAAAATAAAATGTTTGTATTATTGCATTGACACTACCCGCAAGTCAGAAATTCAATCCAATGGATAAAGAAATTCAGGTAGCACTGGTTTGAAATTCATCTAAGACATTTTCGAATAGACTCCACAGACCAAATCTGGTAAAAATCAGATAATGTTTGTTCAAGTTATCATGCTGACACTGCCCGCAAGTCAGAAATTTAAAGAAGAAAACAATCTAAGGGGCATAACTCCTGAAAAAGATTGGGACAGGACTGTTTTTTTCAAACTCATCCAGGGCATTCTTAAGTAGAACTCACAGACCAAATTTCATAAAAATCAGATTTTTGTTCAAGTTTTCGTGCTGAGACCACTATCACTATATCCCAGCTTTTTTTCAAAAATGCGTGGATAAAAATGTTCTCATATACTCATAATACAAAGCAGTCTGGCTGGATTTCAAGGAACTAATGTATAAATATGTTCAGAAGAACATTTTTAAGTAATCCAAGAAGGCTGTCCATGTGGCTATTATGAGCAGCCAATCCTTGACCAAAAAGGATATTCTTACCTACTCATCATACCAATACACCCTGCCAAATTCATCAAAATTGCTGCATAAATGCAACCTCTAGGCTGTGCAGAAGTAAAACAAGATGGTTGCTATGGTGGCCATTGCAGGTGGTAGCCATTGTGTCCGGCCGACTATGATCAACATCAGATGTTCTTATCTACTCATCAAACTAAGTCATCTCGTTAAATTTCAATAAAATTGCTGCATAAATATGACCTGCAGGGTGTTCTGATGAAATCCACAATGGCTGTCATGGTGGCCATTTATGGCAACCAACCGTGACCATAATATGTTGTTCTTATCTACTCATCATACCAAGTAACACTGCTGAGTTTCAAGAATATTGATTAAATGTGACCTGCTTTGGTGGCCAGTGTGGGCAGCCAACAGCGATCAAAATAGGACATTCTCAATCGTACCATCATACTGAGTCACCTTACAGAGTTTCAAGAAAATTGATACATAAATGCAACCTGTAGCCTGTGAAGAAATCAAATGGCTGCTGTTGCTGATAGCAATTGGGGTCAGCCAACTGTGACCATAATGGGACAACCTTATTTAGGCATGAACCTAAAGAAGCATAAGAAATTTAGTGATGATCGGATGCAAACTAAGGGCTGTAGATCATCCTGAATGAATTGTGGACAGGTGGTCAGAGAAATCTAAGATGGCTACCACAGCACCCATTATGTGTGGCTGACCATGATCAACATAGGATGTTCTGATTTACTCATCATGCTAAGTCATTTAGCCGAGTTTCAAGAAAATTGTATAAATGCTTCCTGCAGTTAAGAAATCCAAGATGGCCACCGTGTAGCCATTATGGGCAGCCAACCATGACCAAAATAGGACGTTCTCATCTGTTCATCATACTAAGTCACCCTGTCGAGTTTCAAGAAAATTGCTGCATAACTGTGATTGGTAACCTGTGCTGAAAAAAATCCAACCTAGCTGTTATGGCAGCCATTGTGGACAGTTCACTTTGACCATAATAGGACGTTCTTATCTAGGAATAAACCTAAAGACGAATAAGAAATTTGGTGATGATCAGAAAAAAACTAAGCGCTGTAGCGCTGTAGCCTGTGCTGAACGAATTGTGGACAGGCAGTCAGGGAAATCCAAGATGGCTGCCACAGCTGCCATTATGTGTGGTCGACCATCACCAACATAGGATGTTCAGATATACTCATCATACTAAGCCAATCTGCAGAGATTCAAGAACATTGCATAAATGCTACACGCAGTGTGTTCTGGAGAAATCTGAGATGGGCACTGTGGTTGCCAACCGTGATCAAATGGAATGTTCTCTGCTTCTCATCTCATCATACTAATTCACCCTACAGAGTTTCCAGAAAATTGTTGCATAAATATGACCTGTAACCTGTGCTGAAGAAATCTAAGATAGCGATCATTGTGGACAAACTACTGTGACCATAATGGGACATTGCTATCTAGGCTTGAACAAGACTGAACATGTATATAAATTTAGGTGATCAGAAAAGAACATGGAGATGTAGTCTGTGCGGTAAAAAATGGACAGACATAAGACATACAGACATCCGCATGTGCCATGCTATTAGCTTAGCTTGATTTCGTCATGTTAAGCTAAAAATGATTTAACCCCAAAAGGCCTGGAGATTGTTCTACATTCTTTCTACATAATGACAGTTTATATTCTGTGGCTTAACAGTTGTTTCTAGGCAAGTATTGGTTGCCTATGTAGACACCCCAAACTTGCCTAGAAACAACTTCCAAGACCCTTATATTACATGTATAACTTTGTGTTTATCCAGAGAAGCAGAGACAGCAGCAGGGAGGCATCAGCATACCAATTTCGAAAGCTTGAAAAAAATCCACTCGAGCCCATGAACGGCGAGAGCCTATGGGACGGCCCATTACCCTCGCCGACCTGGGCTCTCTTGTTTTGTTAAGTCTGTCAAATATATATGCACCCCTCTCTGCTTATATATTTAGAGACTGAGAAACACATGAGTATACATGACATACACACGAGGACTAATACAATGAACGCTTGTGAGTGGTTGCTTCTAGGGTCTACAGATATTTGTGGGCGGTCGTGTCATGGGACCTTTTGTAAGAGATAGTTCCTTTGCAACCAAGGCCATCTCAGGATCTCTTTTGCTGCTGGGACAAGCTCCAAAGTGCCGAGTGGCCTCATCCCATTGCTGGTATGCACGCAATCCCTGGGAGTACAGCTGGTTGGGCACTCCCTCGATGATAACCTCAACTTTGGTGATCTTTGGATTATAAAAGACCATTGAGGTTGATATTCTACAGAGTGTCGCTTTTATCTTTTTTCATTTTGCGGTGGCGAAGGACACGGTCGTAGAGGATGGTGAAACGACCCGAATACTGGATGTGGACCATGCGAACAAGTTCATGTTCGGTGACCATCTCGTATTCTAGGCTGATATTATCAGTGGTGTAACTGGCATCGACATCGCCTGAAGCCTGGACCACCCGGCTGTAATCATTGAACATAAGGTCGTACTCGACCCGACCCCCAAGCACATTCCGGTAGAAAGGCATATGAGCCTCAAGGAGTTCAAAATCCAGCGAGATACAGAAACGGTTGCCATAGGTATCAGCGATAGCCTTGTCTGCAACAACAGAGTCATCCTTGTCTCCTGCGCCGACCCGCATCTTGGTAGCATTTCTTTTCACAGATGTATCAATACCCTGATAGTGCGCATTGTTGTGCTCAGAAGCTGTCTTCCAGAGGTCAAGGTAGCAGTGGTACACGTCTGCATCGTCGACAGACATCACCTCGTTCCCGCTGATCTTGATTGCCATTTTCTTGATGATGGCATGGCCAAAATTCTGAACAACTGACCTGTTATCATCTGTTGAGTTCACAGTGACTGTAAAGGCAAGGCGTACAGTATCCGGTGTAAAAAGATGGTATTCTCCAAGATTCGGAAATCGGACATTGAGCGACTGGTTCTGGTCAATCGTACTAGGATTGTGCATAATAACAACCGATTGCCTGACTCCCTTTACCCCAAGAGGCATTCGTAGTCTGCGGTGTGGGTTAAGCTTGCATCCATATTGGCTTGAAGACATGTTGAATTGTATTGAACTGCTGCTCATCCTTCAATACAATGACAGACTTTGATGCCTTCGACCATCCCGATGAACAAGGTGGCCGCGATGATGGAGAAGATGAAACTAGCTTTACCTGGGTCCCTGTTAATAACGGAGATGTCGGGGAGATAGGTGATCGTCTACCTTCATTACAGCAAGAGTTGTTGGAGACAACCATTAATGACTACTACCAGAATATGTCTGAGAAAGGGATGGTGCCCCTTCTATGTGACTATACCAAGTTTGAGATCGACAAAAAAGGACTGCTGAGGCTGAAGGCCCATCCAGATTTCAAAATTGTTAATAGGTCAGGAGCACCCCTTGCTCTCTCAACAATTGCTGGGAGGCGTGGCGGTGGTGAGGTCATACGGAATGAGCTGGGCTTTGTGGACTGGACACGTGGGACAAAGGCGCTTAAGCCTAAGGCGCTTGAAGCACTGCAGATCAATAACAATGAGTTGGGTGAAGCAGCTGCTAGGATCGGATCAGATACTACAGAACTGCGAGACTTAGAACAGGTGGCTAATGCTGTGTTAAATTCCACTAAAACCGTGATGGCAAGTCTTACAGAGGAGGAAGAAACTGCACTTAAAACTTTACATGACCGTCCACTTGATACCGTGGGATTGGAGTACAGCATCAGAGAGCTCCGTGGACTCGACAGGGTAATGCAGAAAACCCGAGGTGAGCTGATAAACAACCTGGCTAAACTGTCCAAACTTGATGAGCACATCACTTCGGAGAAGCGCAAACTGGACACTGGAGTCGTTGATGAGTCTATCAGGTGCCGAATTGCAGAACGTCTGCACAACCTGGAAGATGAACGAGCTTCACACCTGGAGGCGGCCACAACGAAGTGAGAGGCTCTCTGATCCCAAATCAATCGAATCAGAGAGACGATCAATCGGATCCTCAATGAGGACACGACACTCGCTGAGCGCATTCGCACCCTCTTCCGGGAACAAGGGATTACGATTGCATCTATCCTCACAGTGTTTGGGATGGCAATCTCGACCCTAGTACTTGTGCTGACCGGCGGGGCCGGAAGTCCTCCCCGCTCCACCACCATCTGATAAGGGTGGCCTCAAAGAGTGGGTGAAAAAACACCTACAGGGCCTTGGGCATATCCTAGCCAACCTGGCGGGGAAGGTTGAGGCTGCACTACCTGGAATTATAGACTCTGTCGTTTCGTGGGTATTAAACCAACTCGCAAAGGTTACGAGCTGGTTGGCTGGAAATCTACGGGCTGTGGTCCTTGCTCTTGGAAGGCTGCTTGCGACTGGTTAACGAAGTCAGTAGCCCAACCGTGACCGTGACCACACCCACGACGAGGGCGGCTATTTCTTCCTTATGCTGGTGTGTCTTTGACAGTTCCTTGCTCCCTGTAGCTTGCAGCTCAACCGGCTTGTCTCGTTCTTTTTGGAACGATTGTGGCTTGACTAGCCCCATCTCGTGTGTGAGCGTCGGTGGTGGAGTGGGTGTTGTGTTTACATCCGTATTCACACCCAGGATCTGGGTTGTGGTGGCGATAACAATCTCGTTGTTATACCCCATCACACAACCTATATGGAGCAGCATATCACTTGGGGCCATGTAGAGTCCGATCCCAAAGACAAAGTTGACCTTAGAGCCAGCGTACCGCAACACATTTTGATAACGCTTTACTGCTCAAGGGAGGTCCCCTGGGGATGAGATGGCATCCTCAACGTTTGAAAGGAACTGCTTCTGTGCATCGAAGGCCGTTCCTTGATGTTGTGCATTGGCGATAATGCGTGTCGTGTCTGGGCCTGTGCCCCCAAGACTGCCCGCTCGTAGGTCCTGATGCTGTCGTTTAGGCGTTCAACGCCGGGCCGGGTAAACCCCTGAGATTTATCGAGTATGAATGTGTTCCACGTGCTATCTGCGTTTGGGGCATCTTGTTTGATGAAATCGACGTGGACAAACTCGTTGGATGTCCGGTGTGTGAATGACATGCTAGCAGGGTCGTAGTCAGGATCAGCTAAGGGGTGAGGGCCAAGGTTTGTCCAGTAGTTGTACACCCGCCCCATGCCATGGTTTGGGACTTTGACGCACCAGTCGGTGTGTGGGGATACATCAAACTCACCATATATTCGCTCATATGCCCTCCGGTCATATAAATTATTGAACGCATTCCAAGCTTGATCCTGGGGCAGTGCAGTCTTTAGATCGCTGAGGATCCTGCGAACCTGGTAGTACACATGGAACTCGTATAAGGACTTAATGAGGGGGTCTGAGGCACTTAGGTGATCTTGTATGGACATGTCAGAGCCTGTCGTTGGCGAAATTTAGCTGGTTCTGCCAGAACTGCATTGGACTGCTAAGCCATGTCTATACTAGCTTGTCAGATTTGACAAGTGGCAGCCGGTACCTCTGGAACATATCAGGATAATGCTCTTGGAAATATGTGTGTGACGCGGCCCAGACCCGGATGCTGGGTTTTGTTAGTTGCTTCACTGTGTCTTTGGACGAGAACACCCTGTCTGTCTTGTATTTTGCACCACTATTGAAACTAAATGCCTGGGTATCCATAGTATTTATGTCTAAGACAAGACTTCAAAATGGCCAGACGACTGCCCTTCCCAGGTCGAATGAGATTGCCACACCTTCCATAAAAGGACTTAATGTTGGTAATACCAAGCGACCCCCCATGATATTCTGTTTTGGCAACTACTGTATATATATATCATACTAGATAGATATAACTTTATTTTACAGTACAAGGGTGTAAACAAACATTAATCGACCCTGTTTTTGAACAGTGCATTTTAACACAGATAAGAGCTTCTCAACGATATACTCACACTAAAACAAATGCTTATTTATTTCTTATTCTGTCCCAATGCCATTTTCATTTTCTTTCCAAAAACATCATATTTTAAAGTACAAATTCATTTTTTTTTGTCACAACACTGTAAACTATTTTGAGTACAAAAATAAAATCTGACAAAATGTTCTCCCCGAATATTTAAAAATTCAGAACACGAGAAGATAAATTGGTGGTAAAATGTGTTCCACATATCCAAGAATAAAGTTAGGGCATCAAAATTCTTCAACACAACCACAGAGCTACATGGGAGTAAATCCAAAAACTGTGTTTCTAATACAGGTTGGTTGTAAATCATTATCGATTGCGCTGTATGCTGTCAAGAAATAGATCATGCTATTTTAGTTTGTATGTAAACAAGACACCCCTAGAGTGTCAATTGATTTTTAGTGTCCTATATAAGTACAAATTGTTTGTTTAACAAGTACGGGTAGAGCGGGTTCCCTATGTATCTGCCGTTAGCGGAATTGGCCATTCCATGTTGGGTATGTTAAATCCGTTAGGTGTGGTGCAGTTCAATCCTTCAGCTGCCCTGGTGCGCAGTTGTGGACCGTACTTGCTCAGGACTAGAGCACCGAGACCGAAGGGCCACTGCCTGGGGTCAGCGGATACTGCTAGAGTGTATCAGCCAATGCTTGCTATAATGTACCAGTGGTCACAGCTATAAGTGACACTCCAGGATGTGTGAGGGCAGCTGTCGGAGGGCTGCCAGAGCTACACATCCAGCCAAGGCCCATAAGCATGTGGAAGGTTTTCCTCTTTTGCTCTAATTTTCTTTGCGATTACACTTAGCAGCAGGGAGGGATGCATATATATTTGACAGATTTAACAAAACACGAGAGCCCGGGTCGGCGAGGGTAATGGGTCGTTCATGGGCTCGAGTGGATTTTTTTCAAGCTTTCGAAATTGGTATGCTGACCCTCCCTGCTGCTGAGACTACAAGTGAGGGCACATGTTTTTTTAGTAAAAAGTGATCAAAGTTGGCAATAGGCCCCATCGAGTTAATAGATATTCTGAGGCACTGAAAGTAGTCAATTATTATAGGTTTCTCTAGTGGGGTAGAACAGCAAATGCTTGGCAAGTCTGCGATCTCCTCAAATTTGACAAATCTAAAGGCCTGAATTCAGCAGATCTAAATCATTAGAAAGTGCATTTGTTTGAAGGAGAATTATCTTTGCAATGAAAACAACATTCAGGCTTTCTAAGAAAAGCACTTTGGATGTGAAGTCATTTTCTCAAGCTTACATGAATAATTTTGAGTTTCTGATCATATAGTGCACTTTCTTCTGATACAGTCTACAAAACTGGAATGGATCAATAACCAGACATGAATATAGAAAGAAGAAATTCTAAATTTATTAGGTAGTTATGTACGATCTGACATATTACATTTTACCAAACAATGATACCGGCAAAGCTGAAGCAATAGTCTGGAGTCTTTCCATGGTTATTGTAAGTATTTCCAAACATCATCACAACCATGAAGAAATCTAAACACAAAGATATGCTATATAATAAAATGATGTGCACATGTTACAATGTTAGAATGGGGTTGAATTTTGTTATGGTGTAAAATTTGTACTGGATCTAAAAATAATTTCAACCTTTTTCTGTACAGGATAATGATACAGTGGAGCCCACTTAATTGGATATCTCTTAACAGAATATCCCTGTTAATTTAATATAATTTCCCAACATAAAACCATTTATTATACCTCCAGTAAAAATTTGCCCTGTTAATTGAATATAGGTTATAGAATAAACTAAACTCCTGTTAAATGAATAAAACATTTTGTAACCTGTCGTGAAATTACCGATTCTCACCAGTTTTCCTTTGTTTACAGACCTATTTGGCCTCAGTACATCCAATACAGACATTTAATCTATAATATCCTGTTTGACAGAGCTCATGGAGCTCTGTCAAAAAAAAATATAATAGAATAAATGCTAAGTTTATCTTATTAATACAGGAAAGTGATACAATCCCTGTTAACTGAATACTCTTGTTAATTGAATAATTTTCATTGGCAAACTAGCTATTCAATTAACAGGGTTCCACTGTACTGCAAATCATAAGAGCTTCTCAAATCTGATGTTGCAAAATTAGGGGAAGGATCCTTTCATTCTTTTAATGTTCATGCAGATGTCTAACTGCAGGACTGATTTTCTGTTCATGCTTGAGCAGGTTTGCCATGGCAGGTGTGGGTTGATGGTTAACATACATTCTGCAAGCGTCACTGACAACAGTGAAGAAACTGAGATAGCACATTTTTATATGAGTTGCGCTATGCATATAGGTTATTACAATCATATGGGTTTCTGAAATGGTCTATTGAAGTTGAGACCTTGTCTCTGGGCCTATAATGACAAATAAATTAAAACGAGTCAATATTTGATCCAGAGCCGAGGTCGAGATCTCAATACACCATCGCGGAAACCCCCTTGGTGGTAATAAGCACTTTATCTTACAATATCTCTCCCTTTCTTGACTTATTTTAACAATCATTCAGCATCTATGAACTGATTTTTATGAATGAAGATCTTGACCTCATGGTATTACGTTCTTGAGCTGTGCAAGATGTATAATCCCCATTCATTGTTCCACTTGTCTTGTATAACATGTATAACCGCCAAAGTTTATAGCAGTATTTCAGCTGTTTTTTTCAGTTTTAACAAATGGTAGTCCTATATAAAAATATCATCATGGCAAAAATTATGTGGTCTAATTTATTTTGCTGAGTTGGTGATTTATTTATCATTCAATTACTTTTATCCAAATGGTGACCTCAATGTGTGTAATCAGTTTTTGATAAATGCAGGTAAAAAGCATTCTCCTTCTGATCAAATGATTGCACGTCCGGTTGCTACCATCAATACAGATTTGTATTTCGTCTAGGTGTTTTTACAAAACCACTTTCCAAACCACGGTCACCAGCACCTGACAATTATCCTTGGGAAGCTCTCTCAGAGAGTTTCTCAAGAATCAGTCTAAGATGCACGTTTGAGATCAGTGTAAGATGTGGATATGATATCAGTGTAAGATGTAGATATGATATCAGTGTAAGATGCAGGTATGATATCAGTGCAAGATGCAGGTATGATATCAGTGTAAAATTCAGGTATGATATCAGTGTAAGATACAAGTATTATATCAGTGCATAAAAACACAATTTACACAACAGAAAAATACAAATACCACCACTTTTAAAACACATTTCAACCAAACAAGCTAAACAATTCACTATATATTTTTCAAGGATTTTCTATAACTTTTTTTTTAGAAAGTCTGATTTTAAAGCACTTTCAAGAATTTCAGTTTTGAAATTCCAGACCTTTCGAGTATTTTCAAGGACCTGTACGGAAACGCTGAAATGGTATTTAGACTATTTTGACTTGTTTTGCAAAGCATTTATTTTGCACCATGAAAACTAGGCAAATAGATATTATTATTTTTTTTATTTATTGGAGTTTAACAACACTTCCTACAGCCAGGGTCTTCTCGTGTCAGACAGTTTTATGAGTGGCGAAATCTGGAGTACCAGGAGAGAACCATCAAGCACCAGAAAGCAACTGTCAGATTTCCCAACATTCTAATTCTGGACAAGCAGGATTCGAATTAATTAAAGGCATGTGTAACATCAACGTACATTATGCCTCAGTAAACAGCCTCACTATACTTCCGTGGGCATTCAGAATTAAGTGCCTTGCCCAAAGACACAATGCAGTTATTGATGGTCAGGTTCAAACCATGGACCTTTCGGTCTTAAGTTCAATGCTCTTACCACTGAGCCACCACTCTTCCTGACAAATAGACATTATTTATTTATTGGTGTTTAAGGTCACAAATTTCTGAACAATGGCTAATCGTGACCGCAACATGGAGACAAAGTCAAGTCCAGCCAATCATTTATACCCATGTTGTCCATTTTAGAGAACTCCATCCCAGGTACTGTTTACCAGGTCATATTTTACCAGTAAAACTGAGCTTGGTTACCACAGTAAGCAAGCACTGCTTCACTCTCTGGGGTTCCCACAGGAAAAATAGATATTAGAATATTCATGTGACACACGTTTTTTATAGCTCCTCTCTGGTGCTAAAATAATGAAATCCCTTGTGAAGGGCTTGCACCAAACACATTTTGTGCACACTGTAGGGCAAGATGCTATCATTACTACAGCATGTGGAAACAAACAGCCTATCACTTTGAAGTACAAATATAAAATATGGGGAATCCCTTAAAATTTTCTGAGGAAAATTTCCAGGTTTTAAATCTCAGGAATACCATGTGCCAGTAATGCCCAATGTGATCAAATGCGCCTGCTTACTGCAAAAAAAATGTAAGACATCAACCCTCGAAGAAACTTCACATCAGCCTTTGCCTTTTGGTCTCAGGCTGATATGGAGTTACCTCAGGCTGTTATCTTCACCAATATGAAACTAACCATATAATAACCTCTAAATCTATATGAATTCAATCTTGCAAGCCTATTCGAGATATACTCTCACAGCTGCATAAAAAACTTCAGTGACATAGTAAACAGTTTTGTTCTGTTTTCTAGAAACAGAAATTTCAAGTGGATTTCAAACAAAACTGCATAATTCGTAAAAATTAAGTCTAACAGATACATTTTTCAACAAGACAGTCTAACGACATCCATATCCACCTCCGACTTTTATGTTATGATAGGAATAATCTCATTATCGACCTGGTCATGTAATCATAGCCAATAATGTCACTCACCAAATATCTCATTTAATTTCTTTAATCGCAACTGAAGATATCTTCTAAAAACCTGCATTTCTGGTAAATTCGAAGTCGACAAGGGTTATAACTCTGGTAAAATTATTCGGATCAAAACTTCCTTTCCATATTCACATGTACACATCACACTCATACTGGACACCAAGTTTTGTAAAAATCCAATGAAAAATGCAGGAGGAGTTAAGCGGACAAGGATTTGTGATGAAAATTTTGCTATTACCAAGGGTCATCACAACGCAAAATTTGTCGCATCAAAAATTCCTAACCACATGCACATCTACACGTGATACTGATACTTCAGACCAAGTTTCATAAAAATCCAATAAAAAATGTAGAAGGAGTTAAGCGAACAAGCCTTTGTGATGGAAATTTTGCTATTTCCAAGGGCTGTAGCCACACAAAATTTGTTGCATCAAAAATTTCTGACCACATGCACATCTACACTTGATACTGATACTTCAGATCAAGTTTCGTAAAAATCCACTGAAAACTGTAGGAGGAGTTAAGTAGACAAAGTTTGTGACAGATGGATGGACAAACAGATGGATGGATGGATGGATGGATGGATGGATGGATGGACAAACACCATTTTCAATATCCCCTCCAGAGTTCGTCGACGGAGGATAAATCATTTAATTTCCTTAATCGGCTATAACTCTGGAAAAATTATTTGAACCAAAACTTTGTTTCCATATGCACATGTACACACCATACTCATACTACACACCAAATTTTGTAAACATGCTATGGAAAAGGCAGGAGTTAAGCAGACAAGAATTTGTGATGAAAATTTGGCTATTAGCAAGGGCCATAACCATGTAAAATGTATTGCATCAAAAATTCCTGATCACATGAACATCTACACTTTATACTGATACTTCACACCAAGTTTAGTAAAAATCCAATAAAAAACTGTAGGAGTAGTTAAGCAAACAATGCTTTGTGATGGAAATTTTGCTTATTTTGCTATTTCCAAGGGCCGTAACCAAGCAAAATTCGTCGCATTGAAGATTCCTGACTACATGCACATCTACACTTGATACTGATTCTTTACATCAAGTTTCGTAAAAATCCAATAAAAAATGTAGGAGTTGAGCAGACAAGCCTTGGTAATGGAAATTTTGCTATTTCTAAGGGCAATAACCATGCAGAATTTGTTGCCTCGAAAATTCCTGATCACATGTACATCTACCCTTGATACTTGTAAAAATCCACTGAAAACTGTAGGACGAGTTAAACGGACAAAGTTTGCGAAGGAAGGACATACTGATGGACGAACACCATTTCCATTTCCCCCTCCCGACTTCTGTCAGTGGGGGATAACAAACAAGGGGGTATAACTCTTGGATCAAGTATTCTGTCATCTTAATTTTGTATTGTGAGTATTTGGCATGTGAAGGGGAAGACACATATTAAATTAAGTTACAATTCAGCAACTATTGATGATTTCGGGTGGATAGACACACAGATAAATATAATCCAGTATCTCCCATTAATCTCTTCGAGAGTGAGGGTTAAACCCTTTACCCAACGTAAAAGGCCAAAACCGGCCAGCGCTATTCATAAAATTCACCATTCAATTTGTATTACTTTTTGATTTTTTGTCACAAAAACATAGCTGCTTATGACCCCTCATTGGAATGAGCTCATTGGGCTCATTCCAATGAGGGGTCATAAGCTATGTTTCTGAAGCAAAAAATCAAAAAATTAGTGCTTCAAGAATTTTAATTGCAAGTGTTGTTTGCTTTTCGTGTTAAGTGAAGAGTTAAATAACAGTCAAATTTTTCCCATAACACACACGCAGCTTCTAAATTACATCTAGTCTACGTACAAATTCCCGATAAATACCAGGAGTGTTTTCTTTTTTATTTTTGCTGTAATTATGTCATTCATATTACAACTAGATGCACTGTCACAGTGCCGAAGTTGCGACGATTCGTGCAACGCCAAAAATGTGCAATTTGTGGCAAAAATACTCGTTGGTGAAAAAAAACCTCGTTGGTGACAAGTCCATAAATGTCACAGAAATCATCCGAATGACGTGCACTATTGAGAGGGTGTAGACATCATGAAGAAACACTTGCATACCAAGTATGGTGTCATTTCATCACATATTTTAGGAGTTATGGTGTTTTTTAAACTGGTTGGTGACAGACCGACCGATAGACTGACTGACAGACAGACCGACATTGCCACATATAGAGCTGCTCGTCACAGCTAAAAAACTTGTTGGTGGGTGACAAGCCCATAAATGCGGCAGAAATGATCCGAATGACATGCACTATTGAGATGGTATAGACATCATGAAGACACATGCGCACACCAATTATGGTGTCATTCCATCAGTTATCTTAGGAGTTATGATGTTTTAAAACTCGTTGGTGACAAAAAACTTGTTGGTGACAAGCCCATAAATGTGATAGAAATTATCCGAATGACATGCACTATTGAGAGGGTGTAGACATCATGAAGATACACTTGCATATCAAGTATGGTGTCATTCCA
Organism: Pictodentalium vernedei; assembly: GCA_031216915.1. Lineage (NCBI taxonomy): Eukaryota > Metazoa > Mollusca > Scaphopoda > Dentaliida > Dentaliidae > Pictodentalium > Pictodentalium vernedei. Next base: position 137,526,975 of record CM062290.1, on the reverse strand, counting down.
TCAGTTATCTTAGGAGTTATGATGTTTCAAAACTCGGTGGTGACAAAAAAACTCGTTGGTGACAAGTCCATAAATGTGACAGAAATTATCCGAATGACATGCACTATTGAGAGGGTGTACACACCATGAAGATGCATGTGCACACCAATTATGGTGTCATTCCATCAGTTATCTTAGGAGTTATGATGTTTTAAAACTCGGTGACAAAAAAACTCGTTGGTGACAAGTCCATAAATGTCACAGAAATTATCAGACTATTATTATTATTATTTATTGGTGTTTAAGGTCACATACTTATGCACAATGGCTAATCATGACCGTGACAGTTTTATGGGTGGAGGAAGCCGGAATACCCAGAGAGAAACACCGAGCAGCTGCCAGCTCCCCAACATTGTAACTCCGCACTGCAGCACATGTAGGGTTAGATTGGTTGAAGACATGCGCACCATAGACGTGCAGTATGCCTTAGTACACGGTGTCATCGTGCCCCCATGTGGACAATCGGGGTTAAGTGCCTTGCCCAAGAACACAATGCGGGTGTCCGAATCGATTGCTCAGACGGTCACCCATCCGAGGACTAACTGGGCTCGACGTTGCTTAACTTCGGAGATCTGACGAGAACCGGTTACCGCAATGCCACCGCGCCCCCTGGGTGTTGACTAATCGACTCTAGAATCCTAGTCGTTTCAACACTAAAGCATTCGATGTAGATATTAATTAAAATGCTTATGTGGTGGTACCTACAATTCAATAAGTTCATTATGTAACTCCCAATACCAACGAATACGATGGCTAAAAAAAAAATGTCCTTTTTTTTTTCTTATACATATCACTCACAATTATCAATCAATGAATTTTAGTATAATACCTGTACATTGTAAAATCACCGAAAACTGAAGGAATGATGAATTTGATCACATCTACTTTTCAAATTTCACTCTGCAATTAGCTGGTATATTTCACATGAAACTAAATTTACCATAAATTTTTATATAACCAGTGACACAGATCTTAGAAATCTTTTGAATTTTCAAAGCAGTCAACTGTTAATTTTGAATAACTTGCCACGGTGTTTCACTTCCTGAATTAACTTACAGGGATCTTGAATATCACATACAGTAGGAATACATGTATCTAAATACACACAAAGAAGATAATTATTTATTCATAGTAATTGTATACAGGTAAGAACACAAAGCGGGTAAACATGGTGTATGTTTAAAATAAATAATAGTACAAATAAATCACTGTCAACTGATTGAAATTTTTCTACTTTTGGAAAAAAAGCCATTTATACATTCACGGCTCATTTCATAACACTGTCAACAAACATCTTACTCAATGGCTAAATTAGCCAATTTCATGGTTGGACAGTGTTCAACACAAAGTTTTAACCCTTTACCTAATTTGTCTGGACAGTGCTTTTCATGAAATTCACCATTAAATTTTATTTTTTTTAATTAATTTTTGTCTCTAAAACATAGAGCAGAGGGCAATAACTGACAGTTTTCATCAGATAATGGTGGGCATTGAACTTGAGGTAGACATTGTTCCCAAAGAGATATATACCAAAAAAATTGATACTTGGTGACTAATGTTTAAGTCATTCCACAAACAAGCATTACACAATATTTTTTAACAAAGGGCAATAACTCCCATAATTTTCATTGGATATTGCTGGTCATCGAACTTGACGTAGACATTGTTGCTACAGAGACATTTAACAAAAAGAACTGACAACTGGTTTTTATTGCTAAAGTTATGCCACAAACAAGCATTACACAATATTTTTTATTAAACAAAGAGCAATAACTCCCATACTTTTCATTGGATATCGCGTGTCATCGAACTTGAAGTAGACATTGTTGCCACAGAGACATATACTGAAAAGAATTGAAATCCGTTAACCATTGTTCAAGTTATGCCATAAACAAGCATAACACAATATTTTTTATTAAACAAAGGGCAATAACTCCAATAATTTTCATCAGATATTGCTGGTCATCGAGATGTAGGCAATGTTGCTATAGAGACATATACCCAAAAGAATTGAAATCTGGTAACTATTGTTCAAGTTATGCCATAAACAATGTTTGGATGGATGGATGGATGGATGGATGGATGGATGGATGGATGGATGGATGGATGGATGGATGGATGGATGGATGGATGGATGGATGGACGGATGGATGGATGGATGGATGGATGGATGGATGGATGAACAGAGAGAGACAGAGACAGACAGATGTCAAGGTCACTAAGGTCACATAGGGATCACTGAGTACATTTTTTTCAGAATTGCTGGAAACTGCATTTTATGAATCTCTAATATATTCCAGAAGTTCATACATTTTATCTACACTCAAAAAGTAAACGGGTGTATTTCATCACTCCAAAAAGAGGGCGGAGCAAAAAAGTTTGAAAGTGGGTCATACTCATATTTTAAGCATGGTATGACCTATGAACCTGGGACCAACACCAAATGAGTTGAAACTCAATGGAGGTTTAAAATATTGGACAATACCCCCTCCCCACCCCCCCCTCCCCACCCCAATGCATTCACAAAGTTCATACATGTATCACTGAGATCACTGAGGTGTCATTGTGTGCATTTTTCAAAAATGCTGGAAACTGCATTTTATGACCATCCTCCCCCCACCCCAATGCATTCCTGAAGTACTTACATGTATTTTTACACAAAAAGTGGGCGCAGCTAAAAAAAAGAACATTTATGAAAGTGGGTTATATCTCAAGCATTGTATGACTTATGGACCTAGGACCAACCCCAACTGAGTCAAAACTCAATGGAGGTTCACATTTTGGTCCAGTTTACTGAAGTAACCCAGGGGTCATTGAGTGCATTTTTTTCTGAGTTGCTGAAAATCCCCCACCTCATCCAGACATCCGAAGGATGTGCTGGATGTGGGAGATTCTTTGAATACAAACCTGTAGGCTTGGAGGATGTAACACTGGCATATTGTCTTGCATGAGATAGTCGTTCCACCTCATTTCAAAGAAACAAAAGAACAAAGGAGATGCACACTATAAAGGCAATACTCAGGTGTGGAGAAGTGTCTTTTTAAAGAATACTATATTCAATGATAAAGAAGCAGACGCTGCCAACTAGGGTGTGGCAAGAAAAAACAGTGTTCATATATGTTTGAAATAAACAAAGAAACATAGGGTGGGTGTTACATCCTCCAAGCCTACAAGCTTGTATTCAAAGAATATCCCACATACAGCACATCCTTCGGATGCTTGGATGAGGTGTGGGATCCTTTTCCGGAAAGCCTTCCGGCTTTGTCGGATGTAACAATGGCATGATTTCAAAGACTTTAGCATTGAATATGGTTCATTGAAACCCCCATGATAAACATGAATAAGACTGGTAAAGTAGTATGGAGTTTAATATCACTGATAAACAAGTGTGCTTAAGTTCCTCTGATCAGGCATAACACACCCTGTTTTCAAAAGCGTCTCCATGAAACTTTCAAATTGTTGAAGAGTCATCATCAGTGTGAACAAGTGTCCCCACAAAAGTCTATGAGTTTATAAATCAAAAAATGTCAATTACTTTAAGGACACAGCACCAGCAAGCAGCATGGAGCATGATAGAATAGATCTGGAAAGCGTATGATGCTGCATATATGTACCAACATTTCGGAAATAAAAGCGATGAAAAGTGTTAACAAATCGCCAATCTGCAGCCTTTAGTACCTGATGCAAAGAAACACCCTTCCACATTGCAGTAGAAGTTACAGCCCCAATAGTGGAATGGAATGCACTTTGAAGGATTGTTTGATGCTAGCTTTATACAAGCAGTTGGAAACCCACCATGCAATAGTCGATCTTGTAACAGAATGTTTGGAAATAAATAAATTATCAGGTTTTCTGATGTGTTGTGTCGTATAAATAAATTATCAGATTGTCTAATGTGTTGTGTTCTCTTTAAATATTCTTGCAATGAGGAAAAGATGCAAAGTGTCTTATGATATTATTGAAATAATTTCATTGTAGCTGAAAAATGACCTGGTCAGGAGATTTTTTGTAATGTTTAAGTTGTAAAAATGACCTCAATAGTATGTACCTGTCTATCACTTAATTTTAAAGAAACAAATGTCTGTGCTCTTTGAGAAGAGACCAGGGCCATTAAACATGCCAACTTCTTGGTCAATAATTCTAGCTTCAATTTTGGCAAAGGATATAATATTTTGAGATAGGCTAGAACCTGAGAAACATTCCATATTGCTGTACAGTGTGGTTTGGACAGTTTACAATTGAAAAAACCCTTCATAAATCTAGAAGTTAGTGGTGAAGAGGTAAATTCCGATTTATCAATGGAGATAAGTGTCTGAATCAACATACTTCTATGGGTAATAACAACACTGTAAGATTTTTATAACCTGAGATCAGATAAATCATTACAAATTGAACTTCAGTTGACTGAAAGTGATTTTGTGTCTAATACACCACTTACACTATTTTTGCCATGCATAACCCTACTGTTCGATGGTTGATTTCTGCCATGATGAGGTAGGTGGCTTGGAAGCTTTATTCGAAATACCCTTACATTGGAGGAATTGCCAGATACAGTACAGGCAATCAGTTTTTAATTCAGCAAAAGAGGATGAAACATGTCTGCAACTGGGTTTACTAGTAACTCCCTGTTTTGTGGCAGATATACTGGGTAGGAGGTCATCAGCTGTAGCAATTTTGGAAAACAATGGCTTTGTGGCCAAGTGAGGTACAATATGGTGTGTTGCACTTTTTCTTCCTCTATTGTGACTAGCACCTCTCTGAGCAGACTGAAAGGAGGAAAGCCTAAGAGAAGGAATAAGCATCAACAACGGATGCAGAACTATCAGGAAATCAACTACAATGTACAGGCAATTGAAGAGTGACCTTAGAAGCAAACATATCAAGAGTAGGCTGGTAAAAATGATGACATATTTGACAGAAGACACTGGGTTGTAATTGCCATTTGCAGAACGTTTGAAATGCCATTGAGAGATAGCAAAAGTACTTGTTTGACCTGGAGTATGAACAGCTGAGAGGAGTATGTTTGGGCAAAACATCAAATATTGTGAGAAATTTTGAAAAGAGAAGTCTTCGTACTGCCATAATAATTGAGATAAGATACAGCAGTGGTATTATTAGTTAGAATACAAATATGACAAGGACTTGGGTTATCAGCTAATTTTAGTAAACACTTCTTGATGGCTTGAAGCTGCAGAAGATTGAGGTGTTTCAGTTTTTAACTTGAATGTTGCAAACCATTAGTCCATAGATTGCCTAGATATCCTCCCCAGTCATAAGAAAAGTCTGTCATAAAAGTGTGGTCAGTAAGAGGGTAACTAAGACGGCAACTCTTCATTGATGAAAGATGGGTTATCCATCATAAGACTGTATCCTACTTGACGATGATAATTTCATAGTATGAGAGTGGGATTTATATATTTGGAGAGCTTTAGTTTTATCTCTGTCCTGTGATCTATAAAAGAAATACCCAATCTTAATACCCACAAATGTTGAAACATACATCCCAATTAACAAGTCATATGGTTGGCTTGTCATCTGACAAATTTGTTTGGAGTAATCCAGAATCTGAGTTATTTTATCATGTGGAAACCATAGAAGGAATCGTTGGGAGTCTATCACATGACCCTGATATTGAATTTATTGTTGAAGTTCAAGCACTGATTTCTTACAGCTGATAGCAATTCCCAAATTGCAAAGTATGTGTGTAATTGAATTTGTCTCTACAATAAGTTTTTGCCAAGAGTTGTTCATACCTAGAGAAGCATCTATATAATGTGTACATCGGATGTTTTTGTAATGAAAAAAAAGGCAAACACAGGTTTCATGATGTTGGTGAACAGGCAGGAAGCAGATGATAAACTGAAAAGTAAACATGTAAATTTGTAGAGAATTCCATGCCAAAGAAATTTCAAATATTTTTGATAAAGATCATAGATGGAAATGCCAAAATATGCATCCGTCAAGTCAATGGATGTGACAATGGAAGTGTGAATGACACTGTAGCTCAAATTGTGTAAGACATGTACATGTATAGTATGTAAAACAGCAATGACACACATCTAGGTAATGACCTGATAACAAAGGTATATGTAAAGTTTTGTAAAGGTCTGTACATAAATCCTGACCATAGCCTCTAACAAATGTACAGGTAAAGTATTGTAAAGGTGGGTGACAGTTAGATGCCTCTAGCCAAAGCCATATTGAAATGTGCACTTACTGTGTATAAGTAGTACTGAATAAATCAAAGTTTGTCTAATTGGCCACTGGCTGTCATTTCGGACCGCACCCAAAAACACTCATTCTCATCCCAAGGTGATAACAAAGGTACTCAAGAAGTTTCGTGAAGATCCATCAGTTCATAAATACAGCCTCTAACCCAAGTCGTATTGACATGTGTACTAACTGCGTATAAGTAGCACTGAATAAATCCAAGTTTATCTAATTTGCATAATTTAGGCACAAGAAAAAAAAACAGCCAACTTGAATTTCGGACCACACCCCAAAACACTTGTTCTCATCCCAAGGTGATAACAAAGGTATCCAAGAAGCTTCGTGAAGATCATTCGTTCATAAATACAGCAGCCCCTAGTCCAAGCTGTATTGAATTGTTGACGGGCAGACGAACGACGGGCCATGACATAACCTCAAATTTGACTACGTCAAAGTTAAGCTAAAAATCACCTTTTTGACTCAATGGCAGTACATGAGACAAAGTATCCATCTGGAAATGGGAATATTCCATGTATTTGTTCAAGGCCTTCAAATTGATAACTTGGCACATGGTGCCATTTTTCTTTCCACATAAGAGATTTGAAATAAACTGCCCTGGATCATGATGGCAAAGAACAAAGGTACCTTTATCCTGCAGATCCAAGACACCTGCCTGAACAAGTTGTGATTCAGAAGGAGAGAAGTTAATCAGCTGAGAAATATTGTGTTGCACTGATGAAGATACAAATTCAATCCCATAAACGGTAACCGCTTGGAGGATTTATTTATTTATTAAGGTTTAATGACACTTTAACAGCCAAGGTCATATCGTGTTGGTGACAGTTTTACAGGTGGAGGAAGCCGGAGTACCCGTAGAGAACCACCAAGCAACGACGAGCAGCTGCCAGCTCCCCAACATCGTAACTCCACACTGCAGCACAGGCTGGATTAGATTGGTTGAAGACATGAGCACCATCGACATGCAGTATGCCTTAGTGCACAGTGTCATCGTGCCCCCATGTGGACAACTGAGGTTAAGTGCCTTGGCCAAGGATACAACGCAGGAGTCTGAATCGATCACTCAGACTGTGACCCATCCAAGGACTAACCGGGCTCGATGTTGCTTAACTTTGGTGATTTGACGAGAACTGGTTACCGCAATGCTCCTCCCCCCCCCCCCCCCCCCCCCCCCACACACACACACACCTGCCCCAAAAAGGCTGATTTTTTTGTTTGTGAAAGACTTCGGTCCATTTGCAATTGTAACCTTAGTTTCTCTGCCTTTTAAATATCTTTGGAGACGTCTCTAAAAGGTGCTAGGAGAAAGGTCTATCCACAGCACAGCATAGAGATTTGTATTTGGCACTGAAAGTAGGTTTAATCAGAAGCTGATGTTTAATAGAAAGGTCACACACAGTTGACCCTACTAAAGTAACCCCGTCCACAAGGTAAGTTTCTGTGGTTTCTAGTGAATTATGAAATCTTTAACTGAGGTGCTTTAAAGTAGACTGGCTTTGTAGGTTAGAGCCTTACGCATAACACTTTCATTTCTTTGACATTGTTAGGAATTTGTTAAAAGGGAGTTAATGCATGCACAAGAAGTTTCTGAGTGTCCTGCAACTGATGTGTTTACATGTTTTTTACAATGTGAGCCAAGATGGGTTCAAAATTCTGGACTTACTCTTGGGGCATCATCATCATCATCATCATCATCATCATCAGAACAAGTACCATCAGACTGTGTGGGGTGTGTGTAATTATGAGCATCACCAAAAGAGTGCTCTTAATCGAATCCAAAAAGGTCAAGAAGATTGGGTTTTAACAGATTTTAATACTGTTGTAGAACGATGATGCGATTTTTACTTTTTATGACACTTGTCCCCTCCCTCACCATGCCTAGTTGATGGGACAGTGTCCACATCAATGGTGATCTGCAAATTATGCTGATAATATACTCTTCAAAACTGTGGTCAACATTATCAGAAAAAATCAGCAATGTGTACTGCGTACAGACCAAGCAGGTGAGTGTGAAAAAACAGTTGCAGAGGACCTGTCAAAATTCTCAAATGCAAACGATTTTAAATCGCTGGTGCTACTTTCGGATGAAACTGATTCATCTTAACTGGACGATGACATTGTAGTGGAATGACCAGCCGCTCAAAATAAAAAGACACTTATCCCCCACCTGAGTATTGCCTTGATAGTGTGCGTCTTCTTTGTTTTGTTTCTTTGAAATGAGGTGGAACAACTATCACGTGTGAGACAATATACCAGTGGTACATCCTACAAAGCTGGAAGGCTTTATGGAAAAGAATCACATGTGATGAATCCTTAATGCATTATCAAAGTTCCTAATCTTTTTCTACACTCAAAAAGTGAGTGGGTGTATTTTATCACTCCAAAAAGTGGGTAGAGTAAAAAAATTTGTGGGTGGATCATGCTCATATCTCAAGCATAGTATGACCTATGGATCTTGGACCAACAACAAATGAGTCAAAATTCAATGGAGTTTCAAGATATGGGACAAGGTCTCTGAGGTCACCCATCTGTCACTGAGAGCATTTTTTACAATTGCTGGAAATCGCATTTTATGCCCCCTAATGCATTCACGAAGTTCATAATATTATCCAAAAAGAGGGTGTGGCCAAATCTTTTGAAAGTAGGTCAAGCTCATATCTCAAGCATGGTTTTTGACCTATGGACCTGGGACAAACACCAAATGAGTTGAAACTCAATGAAGGGTCAAGGTCATGGAAGTCACCCAGCTGTCATTGAGTGCACATTTTACATTTTTGAATTGCTGGAAATTGCATTTTATGACCCCCTCCACCCCCCCCCCCCCCCAGTTCTTTCCTGGGGTTCAAACATGTATGTTTAGACTCCAAAAAGTGGGTAGGGCAAAAAAAAAATTTTGTAAGTGAGTCACACTCATATCTTGAGCACTGTATGACCTATGGACCTGGGACCCACACCAAATGAGCTGAAACTCAATATAGAATTAAAATAGGGTTCAAGGTCACAGGGTGTCATTGAGTACATTTTCAGAATAACTGAAAATTGTATTTTATGACTCCCTAATGCATACCAAATTTCATACATGTATTTTTCCACTAAAAAAGGTGGGTGAGGCCAAACATTATGAAAATGGGTCACACTCATATCTCAAGTATGGTATGACCTACGGAACTGGGACCAACACCAAATGAGCCAAAACCCAATGGAGGTTCAAAACACAGGCCAGGATCACTGAGGTCACCAAGCAGCCGTTAAGTGCATTTTTCAGAATTGCTGGAAAATGCATTTTATGACCCCCTTAATTTTTGGTGCATGGTATCATCTTAGGCTACAAAAAAATAGACAGAGTCATAAATTTGGAAAGCTGGTTGGCCATGCTGATATCTCAAGCATAGTATGAATTATCAACTTGGAAGCTTAGAAAATCAAGACGAAACTCATTGGAGGTTCAAAATATGTTCCATGGTCTTTAGAGTCACCTCGTGGTTATTGACTGCATATTGTAGAGACATTGGTAATCACAATTTGGACCTTCTACTACATTCCTAAAGTTCATATGTAAATTTAAATGCCAAAAATTATGAAAGGAGGCAGAATCAAAATTTTGAAAGCAGGACACACATGCATACCGGACATATTGACCTGGGATCAATACAAGGTTTGAAATATGAGCAGGAGGGGGTAACATGGTGCAGAATTTCAGGGTTTTTTTGCAAATCATTTGTGTTTTGGGCATGAAACTCATCAAACACAGTACACAACAATGTATTTTCTAATTTCTTCAATTTCCATTTCTGATTCCTTCATTGGACACATTAAAAGGTGTGCACACAAAAGTTATTTCTGGCTTCTTGAAAATTTTTAACTGATTCCTGTATGAAAATCTTTAAATGCTAACACATTTCTGATTTCTTTAAAAATATCTGAACTCCTGCAAATTAGTTTCCATAAATTCTCGTTCTATATAGTTTAGTTCTGAGGCTTTCACTATTTACACACAGACTCAAATATTTACTGATTACAGTAAACTCTGTTTCTCTAGTTTATTACTGAGCTTTCCCAAGTGATCTATCAGAACATCCCCCAGAACTTTCAATGACTTCACTTGGGAATTTTCAAACACTTGCCTGGATCTTCATCTACAGATATGTTAATCATTTCTGATTTTAATATACTGGGTAAGCCTGTTATAGTCACCTTTCTTGTGAAAATTATTCAATTAGCAATAGGTTCAATTAACAGGAATTTGGTAACTTTCCTGTATACTAAGAGATCATAAATGGCGAATTTATTTATTTATACTTTGTTTGACAGAGCTCATGAAGTTTAGTCAATCGTTAATACCCATGTTGTCCATTTTAGAGGACTTCCACCCCAAGCAATGGTGGCTGGGTCCTATTTTACCAGTAAAACAGAGATTGTTTACCACAGTAAACAAGCACTGCTTCACTTCCTGGGGTTCCCACAGGGAGGTAAATGGTTTTAAGGTTGCAGCAATATTCAATTAACTATGTTTTTCAATTAATAGATGTACAATTAAGTGGGCTCCACTATATCAGTTAGCAATTCTTATTAAAGTATTTTAAACCAAAATACTTGAATCTGAAGCTGATCTTTGAAAAGTAGTCTAGGAAAATTTTCCCAAGACTTGTGTGTAAGGTCTGGATAACAATGGAACCCTATTAATTGAACAGCCACTTTGCCAGTGAAAGATGACCAGTTAACGGGAGTATTCACTTAACAGGAATTTGGTCATTCTCCTGTATGCCTGGGATAAAGTTAGCATTAACTGTATTATATCTCGTTTCATAGAGCTCAAACAAACTATAATAGAATAAATGTTAATATCTGAAGAAATGAAACTAAATTGGTCTATAAATGTTAGGTGTTCAGTGGATATCAAGAGTAATTCTTTGACAGATATCTCAGGGTTTTTTTTTCAATTAGCAAGAATTTACTCCGTAACATATATGCAATTACAAGCTCAAATTTGTACACAAGATCTGGTAAATGGTTTGGTATTTGAAAGTTATATGCAACTGACAGGGTTATTCCATCAAAATATATACAATTAAGTGGGTCAGTACTGTATTACTTCAGCAGATGAGAAATGCACTTTACACAACAAAAACCACAGCCGCCAAATACACATTTTCACCAAAATGAGCCAAACAAATACCTTTGTGCATTTTTCAAGGGCATGAAAGTCATTTTCAAAATTCAGGTATGTTCACAGACCCATTCAAGCCATCTTACAAAAACTGTTTGAAACCAGAGAAAATTTCATCTGCATAATTCCCACAATCCTTAAAAACATCTTCAAAACATAAAGCATTCGATTATTTTCATGAAAATTATAAGCCTTGTAACTTGTAATGTAATGTAACTTTATTTGCAGCACGAGCATATATTAATATACAAATACACTGAATGCATCATGGTTTCACAGAGAACAATATTAGCAAATTATCCACCAATATAAAATGACTTGCATGCGCTGTGGGGAATGACATAGCCAGATTGGCTGTCTTCCTGCCATTCCACGTGGATTGTTTGCAGATTGGCGGGACAGATTCAGAGGGTAATTAAGTGATCAAAGTATTGTAGGGCGAATAATACAGTACAGAAGAATTATAGAATGATTATGAAATTGTTCAAGTAATTGGTAACAGACTGACGTCATATAGATACATATGCACACACACACAGTCTTGTCTACCCTACATACCGAGGTACCCCATTGTTTGTCCTTTGTGTGGACTAACGGTTTCAACCTCGTTTTGCCGGTACAGTTCTGGGAAAACAACCGAGGTAAAGGGTTTCTTTTGTCTTTTGTACCTGGGTAAGGCAAAACACGCAAACTCTTTTGTCTAGTTACCTCGTCAAGTTGGTAAGACAAACCCACCCACACCCACACACACACACACACTTCAATCACTATATGCCACCCGACTCAAGTCAGGGGGCATAAAAAATAATATCAAACACAAACAAAACCATAATTTCTATACTTAAATCATTAAAGATATGATTAAATAAAAAATATATACACTTTTCATAACAATATTTCAACTAAAACGTAAAACAGGTAGCTAGATATACTTGGTGCTTAGCAAACTTTGAGTAGTATATGTGGAGCAAAAATGTTGAGTTTCAGCAAATATTTTGTTTTCATGTTTTTATTTCATTTCATTTCTCGCATCCCAAGTGGAGTATATTGTAGAAAAACAGATTATTTGCACTTGACCCAAAGTAAAAATTTCCTTTTTTCAAAATGCTTGTTTAGGCCCAACAAATTAGATCTTTTGTTTCTTAGGCCATTTTTTGTAAAACTGCATGTGGGCAGACAATTTTTTATATTATTTTTTATTTTTGTATTTATTTCTTTGCCATCAAAAGTTCATGTTCTTGGTTTGTTTTATGTTTTAGGCCTCATAATCTACAGAATAGCATGGGTGGTGGTGTATTTCATCCCTTGAGTACAAGAAGGTTTTGCAATGCTAAAGCATTATGAAGCTGAGTTATACTCAAGGAACAAATTTATAAATTTTATTAACTTAGGTAAAATATCAAGACATAAACCATTTAACTTTTATTTTTTTAAGTTTGCATTGGTTATAAAAAGAGAGCAAGCAGCAGCCAAAAGGACCATGCAGGAGGGCTTGATAAACAGATTTTTAACTTTTTAGGCCTTATCAACATCATTATATTTTCCACACACATCAAAACTGCTTATGGAAATACATATATATCGTGCTCACTCATGTTATAATTTTTAGATCGACACAAGAATACTAGAAATTCTGCAACATTTATACCTACCTATTCCAGCCTATAGGTATCTTTCTATGCATGAGAAGTTTAAAGGAGAAAATTTCTTTGATGAATAAATTAGCTCCCTTAATATGCACAAAATGTCATCAACTGATCAAATTAACTCCACTTCTGTGCACAAAATATCAAAGTTTTTGAGCCTGTGATCAAGACCCCGAGTGAACAGAGAGCTGATTTTCATAAGGTACTTGTATCACAAACATTTCAAAGCCATAACAAATGTAGTACTTTGGATATCATTAACAAGAAATCTGTCAACAGGCAGCAAAAAGCCAGATTGTCTGATAATAATAACCCAGACTGAATTGGTAACATGTAATATAATAATGTAAAATATACAATGAAAACCAATTTTATCAAGACAGAAGAACACCTTTAACTAAGTTATTTTGGGGATATTTTGGGGATACAAACAGATGGTACACAGCGTGAGTTTTCACGAAGATAAATGCTACTGGGCAAGCACTGATTTGGAGACAATCCACTTGGAAATGTTTACAGTAGAAAATAGATATAATGACTGCTGATTAGTGATGAACCAATTATCAAAACGTGCTATCAACCAATTACCGATTATTTCTCTGCCGATTATGCTGATTCTGATGGTTGAAATAGGACACAGAAGAAAATCTGTTGGTGCCTGTTATACTACAGAATTTCAATGATAAATCAATTACAAAAGCTTAATACCACATAAGTTCTCTGAGCATGCATATTTAGTGCTGGACAAAATTAGCCAAAATAATATTTGCATTTTGGTTGGAGTGTGGGGAAAAGATTGTTATTAACAATACAACTGCACGATACTGTTCTCGTGAAGATTGTGTTTTATTCCGGTAAATAGTGTTAATACGGTTTTGTGTAAGAAAACAATGCACTTGGCTGTATTAACCAGGAATATACTAAGCACACATCCTTTGTGTCTTAAATGAATAAGAATTTTGATGTTAATGTGTGTTGTGAAGTCGTATGACGCATGGTTTACATGTATTTCAGAAGGTATTATTCAATGTCCTTTTTTCAACTTGTTACCTCCCTTGATGTGTTTCTCCAATGTTTACATAAACTCGACAATCTATGGGAAATGGTGGCGATCTCGTACCAATTGCAGTTGGTAAATTTCATAATATCTCTGCTCCGCAAATCCCTAAATTTTCTGCTATGCAGTACACACGTTTTTAATGGGGAAACAATATTGAAATGTCCAGATATCAAAGGGACTTTTAATAGTCAGTGTTTAATATAGAATAACCAGAAACTGACAGTTGTCATAATCGGCCGATGCCCCATAACCGGCCTGTTCCGATTGCCGATTATCGGTTCATCACTACTGCTGATTATCATATGACGTATAGATAAGAAACCCACTCAATCGGATATCTTTTAATTGAATTACCCTGTTAATTGAATATAACTTTAAAAAACAAAACCATTTACTATACCTTCAGTACAAATTTTCCCCATTAACTGCATATAAGCCATTGAGTAAACTCCTGTTAAATGAACTAAAAATCTATAGGTTTAGATAATTAAAATTTGTGGTGATATTCTGTGCAATACACCAAAGAATCATGCCATTTTCGACAGCCTCAACTTATTTTCAAACTGAGTATACTAACCAAGAATAGGATATGATTACCTAGCCAAGGGTTGAAATGTTTTTGAAAACTTACCTGTCACGGGTGACAAGTAAATTTTTTTTCTACCTATCTCTCCATAAAGCCAACTTGAACATTCCCAAATGGACTACTTTTTATAGAAGAATCAAATATGAAATAAACGTATCATATCAAACACAATTTTATTATTATAACATACATGCAAAACAAAACTCTAATATGAAGGGAAAGCCCCATAAGTGATAATGGGTGTAGACAGGCAATTCCATATTAATCAGTGGACCACGTCATCACTTATGGGGCATTCCTTACATATTATTTCAATGAAGCAATATTATTTTTCAAAGATGAGAAAAAATACTTTTAATTGTTCCAATTATTAATCTGGGCTAAAGATAATCTCATCTTGACAATAAATAGACATCTTGACGTGATCTAAGTTCTGAGTTGACCAATGAACTGAATGATTTTTTAAACAGGAAACTGAAGCAATGGAGACAGTTGGTGCATAAGATTAGGGGTAGTTCTGAAATGGCGCGTGCAAGAACAGTCGCTGCAACTGTACCATCTAAATTCTTTCAGTTTACTACATTGCTTCTAACACGCCCAACAACTGCAAGTTCAATGCCTGAACTCAGATTTGTTTCATTTTATTTTGATTGCAACAATGACTTAGTATATAAAAAAACATAAAAATAATGAAGCTTGTCGCCCATGACAAGTACTTTTATTTTATGATTGTCGATGGTGAAAATCGTAGACAGGAGTTATTTTGACGCCTGCTTGCACTTTTACGAGGTATCTTTTAATGTCATTTGATAAGTTCAGGTCGATGAACCAGCACCTGGATAGTTGGTGGATACAGTCAGAACTTTTTTCATTCAAAATTATACGACACAGACACCAATTCAATAAGCCCATTGCCGATTCACCATCTTTCCCTTTAATGATATGTAAGGTTAGAGGTCACTTTGGGTAAACTTCAATCAGACTATCTGCCAAGACTGTCATACATGCAATAGAAACAAACAAAATGTTTCGCTTGAAACAAGAAAATGTGCGTTTTCGATTTAATACTAATAAAGATTAGTACTCAAACGATTAGTCGACTAGTCGATGTCGACTCTGGGCAAACCAGCAGTCGACTCTCAATTGTGTAGTCGACTAGTCGGAGGAGTTCAAGCTTTTCAGTAAATAGTATCCCTTCTGTGCCACTGTCAGACAGTTTGAACAGCAATATTGGGCAATCAATGTATACATCTACTGCCATCTAATAGTAGTGACAGTAGTTTGTTTTAACTGGTACTAGTAAAGTGCTGAATTATTTTGGGCTATCAGGATATGTTATTAATTTGCCTAGTTGCAATTTATGGGAGAGTGCCTATAGGCACTCTCCCATAAATCGCAACAAGGCAAATTAAATAAGACTATATAATTTCACTCTTAGCATAATTAGAAGCACATTAACAGAATAATGTTCCAGTAAGTTGCTGTATATGAATGCCCAAGTGAAGCCAAATTTGGACCTTCAGCACTCTACCGGAACACCAACACTGTTATAAGGAGACAAGTTATCACCAATGACTAGTCGAAGTCGACTTGACTTTTGGGTATTGACTAGTCGACTTTGGAATTCACTAGTCGTTTGAGCACTAATAAAGATAGAAAAAATAACATATTTTCAACACTTCATTTCAAGGACAGGGCAAAATAATAATATTTTTTCCTCAAATGAATACCACAATGAAGCCCTTCCCATGAGCGAAGCCAGATTCGGCATCATGTTTTGTTTTTTCTGTTGATGAGTGACAAAACGGCAGATAAATCACCTCAAAAGACACAAAGATGAGTGTGTGAGTGAAAATTCAAACCCTGAGTATCCAAACAACCAATCAATACAAATATTTTGAAGCATAACACACAGATGTTCCAGCTGGAAGAGGTTGGTGAAGGGGGGTGGGGGGTGGACATGGTCCCTAAAAGGTGAAATCGTCTGCTAGTAGCAGTGTCGCGTGTCTACTAATAATATTTTGTCCATATACAGTACAAGTCAAAATGAGCTGAAGAATAACCACCACTGATATAATCAATGGGCTTATTGGGAACACTTCCTGTTTACGACAAGATTCTCGAATTGTTCCGGTATATTTGGTCAGCTTAATAGCTGTTTCATTATCGATGTACATTTATAATATGCAAGAAGACATTTAGCAGTTGGTTCACATGTATTGCAGATCATTTCCACCTAAAATGAGTTATAAACCATGAAGTTAAAAGCAGAAAATTGCCAGTATTTTATCTTCAGGTTGAGTGTAACGATAGGTGCTGTCTACTCCTATGCTATGGTGTTGTGGTGATGTGTGTCGACTAGTTGATTAGTTGTAGACTAATGGCTGCTGACTAGTTGACTACAAAATTCCGTAATCGTTTCAACACTACTCATGTTAAATGAATAATTCTCACTGGCAATTAACAGGTTTCCACTAGTTAAACTTTAATGTTGCACCTCAGTTATTTCATTTCCTTCTTAATCTATTGTAATTTTTACAGTCCACATTTCACTATAGAATGCACAATCCAATGACAATGGGTCCAATAATATATGCGAGATGCATCTGACTAATTTGATGAGTGTAATCTCAACAGAAGTGTTGCTTGATGAGTTTTATCAGCCAGCCAAGCAGCCAGGTGTGCAGCCAGTCAACTTTCAATGAGCTTACTCATCTCAGCTTCAGGCAATATTTGTTATTTTATTTTGTTTGAAAACTTGAGCATGATACTATTTAGGTCTCTGACTTAGGCCTCTGTTAATAAATCATTTGGTTTACATCAATCACATGCATTTCATTTTTGGATCAGATAATAGCACATGAATGTTAATTACAAGTTCATGTACCACTTTTGGATCAAATCAGCAGGGCTGGGGAGAGTGTGGGAAGAGAACTTTGGAGGGCCAGGAGTCCAAGATTCTTGGGTCAACCTGCCCCCCTCCCAAAGTTCTGACTCCTGTGCCAAGCCTGGACCCTCCCTCCCCTCCTCACCCCAATCCCTGAGTGAGAAACAGCAAGATAAGTTGCCCATTTCATTGGAATACTAGTTGCCTATTCTTCACCTCTAAGACATGTGGTCCAAATATTGAATGCTTTGAACAAAGACAATTTTCCGATGAGTGCCCTTTCCAAAGTTAGTGATAACTTTATTAAATCAACTTGATGTAATAAATTTATCACTTCAAGAATTGCGCAGTCAAAAGCAATAACTCTAGGCCAATGAATACTCACTGATGAACTTGCAAATATGAAACATGCTGCTACAAAACGTAATTTTGATGGCAAAAAAATAACACGATTTTTCATCCCAAAAGCCAACAGAAGTCTCCATTTTATAACTGATTTCCAAATTTTTCTGGTGTCATTGGCATTTGCGGCAGATGCCATTGGAATCTACATCAGTATCCCCACACTTTTGAAAGGGTGCCCATTACAGAATTTACCCTAGGGCTCAAATTTCCTCTCCCTGGCCCTGCAAATCAGCATCCATAAATAAAAGCAACTGACCACAACTGGCATAAAACAGCCGAGGTGTTTTGTTTTTAAGTTAGTTTGAACAGTATTTATTTCCAACATGTAATGAATACAAAGATACAAGTGATAAAGATGAGTTTGAGTGGTGGAAACAGATTCGCCAATTAGCTGTGGACTTTATACAAAGCTGCTTCCTATTTTGTTTTCAAGTCTGTCACTGCTGGTTGTGTTCATCACACTGATTGGAAATTCAGAATCCAAATTGGATCCTATCGTTTTGACGTGACTTGTTTTGGCCCTCAATCATTATTACTGATGACTGATGAGAATGCAGCACAGTCAGGTAGTGTATTGAGCAGTCTCTGTCCACAAAAGGAGATGTTCGAAATATAGGTTGTTCCTGCCAAATGCCAAAAAATTTGGCCAAAACAATCCAGTTGAAAAGACATCTATCCATACAAACGGTATAATTCTAAACACCTAAGATCTTATCAAAGGTCATCTTAATTAAACTCAAGAGTTGTCATAATGAGATAGTATAGTTCTGTCCAACCTACACATCACTTCTCCTTAAAGTAATGAAAGTATTTATGACAGTATCCTTTTGAGGGATTCATCATAAATTATGAAATTACTAATATATAAGTCAGCTCTAACTGGGGTAACATCATCATGGTAGATACTCTTATCAGCAGTGTGTGCATAGCAAGGAATATATGATCATATTGTATTACAGTGGAGCCCACTTAATTGGATATCTCTTAATTGTATATCCCTGTTAACTGAATATAATTTTCAAACACAAAACCATTTACCATACCTTCAGTACAAATTTGATCTGTTAATTGCATATGGGTTGTAGAGTAAACTCCTGTTAATTGTATATAAATTTTTGTAATATGTCGAAAACATTACTGTGACACGCACCAAATACCCCTCATTTATCAACCTTTTTGGCCTCACTAGATCCAATACAGGCATTTATTCTATTATATCTTGTTTGACAGAGCTCTATGAGCTCTGTCAAACAAGATATAATAGAATAAATGCTCAGTTTACCTCCAGAACACAGGAAACTGACCAAATCCTTGTTAATTGTATACTCCTGTTAACTGAATAATTTTCACTGGCAAAATGGTATTCAATTAAGAGGATTCTACTGTACTATATTCATAGATACTTGTCTGAAAATAATTAATAATTGATCATTTGTGAATTGCACCTCTACTTATTAGAACCAATGATGAACATAAAAGAAAGGATTTATTAAGTGGTCGAATGCTAGAAGCCACTACCAGGTCTCTACTTTAAAGTGCTGAAAGCCACTATACTGTTTGTGCTAATCTGTTGTTAGCTCAGTAGTGGAGGAAAAATATTAATATAAAATTATTTTGTTACAATTTATTGGAGAGTGCCAACTGGCACTCTCCAATAAATTGCAACTAAACAATTGTTTATGAGCAGTATCTTACTAAACTAAGGCTCCTTTTGCTGGTAGTGTGATATCTTTGAAAAAAAATACTCATCTTACAAATGAGCACTGAAAAGTAATTCAGCACTCTATCAGTTAACATGGGCCTAATAATAATAATTGCAATTGACAAGACAATAGTGTATGGATACTCAAACATAAAGTCCTTCAGATAGCAATAGCAATCGATGACAATCAGCTGTTTTTCAATCTACAAATTTCACAATTAGATCTTATTTCCTTTCCCAGATGCTCTCATAACAATCGATGTCATGCGAGAAGAGGACCATGAAAAACTTTTAGTTTGTCCATATCCATATATATCAGAATATAAACAAGACACATTATGTAAACAAACTTAAATCTCATTCACTAATAGAAGCTAAATACTACATCTCAAAGCATTGAGACTGGTGGTTCATGAGAAATTATTTTCAAATAATTCAAGCTTATTGAACAAGGTCCTGTACTATGGGGGGCTAACATCTTCCCCCCCCCCCACCCAACACCTCACACACAAAACAAAAGATCAGCTTTTTGGATGAATTGTCCCAGTACAAAATACGACTTGGAATGAAATGTCCCAGACCAGGCTGGTTTGGGGACAATACACAGTGGAACATCTCAAAGCATTGCAATTGGTGGTTCACCTGAAATTCTTTTTACAGAATTTCCAGCTCATTGGGCAAGGTCATACACTATAGGGGTTAACAATATCTTCATTCGCAAAAATTTGGACATCCACCACTACCCACAAAAAAGGACAAAATGATAAGCTCTTTGGAAAGGGCTAAATGTTTCTGGAGAAGCCTGGAATGCAAACGGTAAAAGACGACGTGTACAGGGTTGATCAAGATCAGACAAGAGATGATATATGTTACTTCCTTGAAAGATTATTGCCTTTGAATCAATTATCTGTCACCAAGGAATGACTAAAATGGTTGCAGAAGGTTAGAATTGTCTGAAATGTATAGCCATATAGATGTTCACACAAAGATTAATAATTTTGCAAAGTGAACAAACACTAATGTGCAGTTAAAATTGCAGTTAAAATAATTGAGCAAAACGTGATATTATTATCATTTATCAGGGTTTAATGACACTTTCAATAGTCAGAGTCCCCATAGAGAATCACTGTGCAGCAGAGAGCAAGTGTCTGATTCACCCAACTTACTAACTCTGAACAAGCAGGGTTAACAATGGTTGAAGCCTTGTGCACCATCAACATGGAGTACACCTTAGTACATAGCACCACCCTCCCCCTTCATGGGAAATCAGGATTAGGGGAATTGACAAAGGGCACAATGCAGTTACCGCTGGTCAGGACTCAACCGTGGACATTGTGATTTGAAGTTCAGTGCTCTAACCACTTTGCCAGGATGCTCCCAAAGAGATTAGCAGAACACTTAAATGTACTGTCGAAGTAAGAAAAAGTTCCCTAAATAATTCTGATGGCTGGAATTCTGTAATCAAAAAAATAGTGAGATGATCAGAAACAGGTCACAATCACAGGTTCAATTTGAACAAGAAAGAAAAAATAGATTTAAATACAACGAAAGGGTTGGATACCTGAACTATAATTAACAAGGAACGCATGAGGTCATCGATTTAAAAAATGGCAATGAGCAATTCAGGTTTCCACCTTTTGGCAAAAAAGCACCTGCAAGTTTCTCTGTTGACAGTGACATGTCGCAAATTTAGGGAAAAACATGCAGATTTCTTATCTAAGCAAGGATGGCTGTGTTGTAACAAAAATGGTTTTAAAAAGTACTTCTAATTTGGAAATGCGTAATCAGAAATCTTAAATTAGAGCATTCATGACCCTGGTCACCCAAATTGTCATTCATAGACTATCAGGGGTGGCATATCACAATATCTCTATATTGATCACATTGAATATGGTGAATACCAGTCAAAACTCTCTATCCAAACTCAACCAATAATATGTGTATCAGAGCAAAGAATTTTCCGATGGAGTTTCAGTCTGTGGTCCACAAAGATTTGGTTTCTTGACATAATCAAGAACAAAATTTCCTCATTACGAAAATAGGATTTTCAGTCAAAATTCATCAGAGGTTATATATGCTATTTAATCAATCAGTCAAGTTCCAAGTCAGATTCAGAAAATTTGACTAGGATTCCTTATGAAAGTTATTACGAGCTATCAAAGTGAATATGGGCTGGAAATTGAAAACATATGTTCAATGTTGAGAAAACTGTAAAATGTACACCACCATCTGGGACAAGAGAGGATACATTTCAGAATATAACAAACTGCATTTTTTAGCAGACAAACCAAGTTATTCCGAATAAGTAAATTGTTTTTATCTGTACCTCTTCTGAATCCTGCATTTTTATGAGAGTACAGTGGTTTGATAAAAGGAACCTAACCCAAATGATACAGCATTGCCTTCTAAAAATGTTGTTGGGCTTTCTGGATGGAATGTTTTGCAGACATGGTTGCAAAATACTGAAGTATACTATAAATGGTGAGAGATTTATGTCAGGCTTATTAGGCGCAATTTAGAAACATTTTATGCAGAAAAATAGGATAAGGAAACTGAAAACAAGAAGTATTAACAAATTTTGCATATCAGTGGATCCAGTATAAATAGGGATCCAATTTTTCTATTTCCTAAGTCAATCGAACTGACTTGAAAATTGAATATTGCAATTCCTAATCGAAATAATATATATACATATGCTAAATAATGAAAAAAATCAACATTTTTCCAGTGAATACTGAAATCACTTATCACAAGATAAAATTACATATTTTCACTTGTGACTTTGTCACTGTTGAAAAATTTGGGTTTTCTCTCATCCTCACTTGTGAAATAATTTTTATAATTCACTTGATTAGATACTGATTAAAAGAGTAGCTCTAACTGCATATTTTTTGTGCAGAAGTATTTTACCATATTATCAATTTAAATTTAACTTGGTAATTGCATAATGGTTGCAGAAGAAAATCTCTGGTACATGAATATATTTTGTTCTTAGAAACTTTGTGGAGAAAGTTAAAAAATTTATAGTAATTTATATATTTTTTATACTTACCAATGACCCAGACATAGCTGGTGCTAACTCTTAAAATATAGGGCCAAACACAAATTTTGCCCCCCAATCCCCAAAATTTGCATCTAAAACTAAAGAAAACATGTCCAGAGAGGCCCTCCACACCTCGCCCCCACTGCGCATGCGCAGTGTCAAGGACGTTCCGAAATTGGCGCCATTTATCATTCTAATAACCAGTGCCTGGTAAGCGCTATGTACTCAGCGGGGAGGCAAGAGTTCCCAACTCCTGGGAGGGCCATCCCCGTCTGGGTCATTGGTAAGTATAAAAAATATATAAATTACTATAAATTTTTTAACATTTTTATACTGTACCAATGACCCAGACATAGCTGAATAGTAAAAAGGCTGGAGGGCCAAGGACATAGAGCAAAATGGAATACGCTCAATAAAATAAAATAGAGTCATCCCCTGTAGGGAAAAGAAGTAATAGGCCTTACATGTATCTTTCTTATTTATGATAAATTAGAAAGATACAACACCTTCCAAAAATTGAGCTTCATACATCCATGTACTCTATTAATATCCAATAATCTTTATACTAATAATTTTTAAAGTAAGCCAATAATAAAGTAAGTCTAGAGAATAGAGACTCTTATACTCCTAAAAGTGTGTGAGAATTGCATAATCATGTCCGTTGACATATGCAATATTCAAAAGCTATACTTTAAAAACTAAGACTTGAATGAATTTTATAAACTTAAACTTCTCACTAAACAACCATCCTAAAAACAGCTCAGAATTACTAACTCCGGAGGAGGTATCCCCTTGTTTTCATAGTAAAAACAGGTGACCCAAGGGAACACCCTCCCCCCCCCCTTTTTCTTGCCCTGGGTCAAATAGCCCAGAGCGAAGAGGGCAGCCGAACGGAGACACTGCCGAAACAGACAGCCTACCTAGCTATAGTAGCAACTGTTAAGTGAATGACATTCTGAGCAGTAGATAATAGACCTAACAATAGAGGCCTCCAGAAATGGACTCGATATTTCTGAGATAAAATTCATGAATGGATGGCTGAGCGCAATGAGCAGCCTTCAAAAATCTATAATAGAACACTATTAATGTAAGCCCAAGAAGTAGAAGAACTCTTACTTCATGAGCCGAAATCTTAAGCACAACTGCTAAGTCAATGATATACCATAAGCAGTACGCTAGTTAATAGAATCCATTAACAATAAAATGGAGCGTAACGTCCTTCTACTAGACATCAAAGACAGAAGAAGCTTACGCCCTTGTAATAAACAGATATCTGTTTATAAATACATAAACTGTACCCGGAAAGAGTAAAGGCCTATGCCCATACGAAGACGGAAGGACCTTAAAATAATAGGTTCCGGATAATAGGAGCCTAACTCTTATGCAACAATCCAACCTAAATAGTAACGGAAGTATTGATTCCGAAACTATGAAAGTGAAAATCATCCATCGATAGTGCATGAAACTCACTGACTCTACAGTAAAAGAGAAACCAACAGAATTACTGTCTAAAAGGTCAGAATTTGAAAACTACTGTTTCCAGAGGCTCAAATGATTACTTAGCTAAATAAGAACCTGAAGTTAAAATCCGTATAGGAATTTAATCTAAAGATTCTAAGTCTATTTATCAAAAAGTTACTAACTGACTTAGATAAAGAGACAAAAGACTCAATTGTAAACTATCGTAGAGTGCATAGGTATGAGGTAACATAAACCTATAACCTAAATAACAACAGGCTGCAGTAGATCTTGTGAAACAAGTATACTAAAAAATAGCAATGAGTAGTATGGAGGGATCAACCATATGAACATAATGATCCCTACACCACGACGGAAGAGCCTCCACTTTAGTCGCATAGAATAGCGAAGAAGAGGATCTCCTATAGTAAGAAATCGCGTCCAAAGCTCGTCCAGTACAGTGCTTACAATGCAATATGGACCACACAACGGAAAACATGAAGGTTGCGACCTTGCTGGTTGTGATAAAAATGACACGATTTACCCAGTGAAAAAAGATCCTCACATAGAGGAAGATTTCACGTTAAGATCCACAGTAGACAAGAGAGTAAATTACTCATGATCTCTGTGAAGATAGAGATGCTATCAACAGAAATATATTGTGGTTGTTTATCTTAGCAATACCTGCTAAAAACAACAGCGCCGGAGGATACGCGTATCCTATCATTCTGTCCTATAGATCAATAGAGCGTTAACAGTATTAGCTCAGAGATCTGGACAAGCCAACACATACGTCTGCAATTGATTAGCCAACTGTGTCATAAATAAAACATCATTGGGCGCTCCCATAGATAGCAAATCTGATTGAATACTTGTTTGTTGAGAGTCCATTCTGACAGCAACAAGCGACCCGTAAGAGAACGGGAGTGCGATAAAACAATCAGACGACCCAGAATATGACGGACCAAAACTGAACTTGGTGTACTATAACCAACAGACGGATTCTTTCCATTAAATTGAATAACGGAAACGAAAGAGTGCCTCCCTGGTTCCGGAGATACGCCACTACTGTCGAATTAAAGGACAGGAATTTGGGCATGCGTTTCTGAATAATGTTCATGCAATGACATAAAGCAAGCCTAAAAAAACATTATTCCGCGGAAGTTAACTGATAGCTAAAAGACTGCGGAACCCAAAGACCCTGGCACTTCGAATCCGTAGGGATCAGTATATATCCCAATCTGTTTGACTGGCAACCGTCATAACAGCCACACTCGGGTCCGGCAACTGCGGCGGCACTCTCTGAGTCAACCACCGAATGTTTGCCCCAGTCTGAATCTCTTGTAACACTAGATAGACAAGAGAATGTATAAATCAAGCAATTCATGGATTGCCGGAAAGTTGCCGTCGAAGAGAAGCTCCTCCGAGAACGAAGCGACTCTGAGAGAGTTCTTAACCTACTATCCACGCGTGGATGTAGCTAGGGCTGCCTCACGTCTAACCAACTCCAATCAGCCACTGAAGGGCGGAGTTATACGTGAACAAACTACTGCCCTCAAAAGAAATTACATTGAGAATAATATCCCGTAAATCTTTTCTTGAAGACGTAATGATAACGCCTCAGTAAGGCGGATTACGTATAATAAAGCGTCTAAGTTAAGTCTAATATACATAATGTCGTTCCCAACATTGAAATTGGAAAAGACATAAACGGTGAAAAAGAATATATGCAGTCTTTAATCACACCGTCTAGACGCATATGAACTCTCGGTATGCCCTGCTCTGCCAAAATAAACTATATGTAAAAAAGATAAAATGGCAGAAATGAGCCACGCGGACAAGAAACTAAACTATCATGCTTAGTAGCCGTCTTGTATATATATAAATATATAGCGTCGAAAAATAAAACACATGTTGTAATGACAATAT
Source organism: Pictodentalium vernedei (assembly GCA_031216915.1). Classification (NCBI taxonomy): domain Eukaryota; kingdom Metazoa; phylum Mollusca; class Scaphopoda; order Dentaliida; family Dentaliidae; genus Pictodentalium; species Pictodentalium vernedei. The sequence continues at coordinate 137,500,825 of CM062290.1, read as the reverse complement.
TGGACTGCGTCGGTAAGTCAGGGACAAAGTCCCTGTACCGATCGAAAAATCCGAGTCCAATGACGCTATAAGTCTCTTATCCAAGATCGCAGCAATGAAGTCCGAAAAATAATCACTGGAAGAAATGCCAGAAGATATGAAAGGCATCTTCCGATACTACTAAAGGGAAAACTCGAAATCTTTCGAATCCCTTTCGCCATCCTGTCGGACCCTATAAAGCGTTCGGTCGTCCGTAGCTTGATGCAACCGCGGACCGCACCGACCCAGCGCCGTCGGATAATTCCTGATTCGACCGAGAAACCGTCAATTGCTGGGATGCTGCGAAACAACTGTGCTAACTCGGATAGCACGTCCGTCACTGAGGCCTGAGGAGCAGCGGTCTTACGATGCATTGCCGCAGGAAGCTCCGAGATCGTTACCCCGTGCATACTTCCAATATGCGAGCGAACGGAGTGTATAGGCCTCGTGTCCCTTGGCTACCGGATGGCGCGACCTATTCGCTGTGGAATCACTGAATGCCGAAACTGATCGGATACTCGAGGTCACGTAGCCAATGTGCGGTCGTGTGCCCTGCTGTGAGGATGAGGAAGCATTAAAGACAGTCTGTCGGACTGTCAATATAACGGAGCGTCCCGAGCAACGGACATATGCTCCGAATGTAAAATATCTGAACCACAACATGCGGTCCCCTATGTTGTTGGCTTCCTCCGATCTGTCCTCAATCTGCCGTCACTGGGTGAGTACTAAAGTAATTAAAGTGCTCGCATCACCCAAATCTCCTTCCTAGACCGCAACGGACGAACCCGGCAGCCGAACCATTCGATGAATGTACGCTACACCGGGTGAGCTAGCGAATGTCACTCCGTAAGCGATAGACATATTCCATGAGCACTTATTGCCGCTAACTCTTCATTAACTATGACGACAGAGGCACACTTTTGAAAGACATCTCCATAACTCTTCGAACAAGAAACCAGAAATGCTTGGATAGCAAGCATAAAATAATAATATATATAGCGTCGTTCAATAATTCGAAAGTTTGTGTGACATTATTGGACTATGTCGGAACTGAGGGACGATGTCCCTGAACCGAACCAAAAATTTCTAAGTCCACCGACGCTATCAGTTTCTTATCCGGCATCGCAGCATATGTTGTTCCGAAAAGGAAAGCTTGAAATCCACCGAATCCCTTTCGGTATCCCGTCGGACCGGATGAAACTTTCGGACGTCCGTACCCGCTTCCGCGGAGCGTCCCGACCCAGCATCGTCGGATAAAATATATGCGACAGATTCAGTTGATGCTGGGATGCTGCGATAAACTGTGCTATTAAGGAAAGCACGTTCGTTCCCGAGGCCTGTGCAGTAGCGGACTTACGATGCATTGCCGCTGGAAGCTCCGTGTACGTTGACTCCCGCATACTTCCTATGCGAACGTCCGGAGTCTGCAGACCTCGAGTCCCCGGCTACCGACCCAGCGCTGTCGGATAATTCTCGATCCGACACCGTTTCTGTCGGCTGCTGGGATGCTGCGATAAGCTGTGCTATGTGCACAAGAATGTCCGGCGTCGAGACCTGCGGAGGCGCAGTCTATCGCTGCTTCGCCGAGGGCAGCTCCGCATCAGATGGCTCCCGCATACTTTTCCTATGCGAACGTCCGGAGTCCATCGGTCTCGAATCCCTGGCTGCCGGATGGTGTGACCTGGTCGCCGAAGAATCCTTGATCGGCGAAGCTGGTAATATATCGGCGGTCACGCAGCCAAGGTGCGGTCGTGTGCGCTGACGAGAAGAGGAAGCCTTAGCAGTCTCAGCGGACTGCCTATACAACGGAGCGTCCCGAGCGACGGACGTATGCTCCGCTAACGACACATTTGTACCACAACATCTGGGGCCAGATGTTGTTGAACGAGAGAGGGGCCTCTCTCGCTTGCCGTCCGGATGGACCGGAACGAGCTATGAACCGGACTAAAAGGCTTCCTCCGTTCTCCCTCCGATCCGCCGTCACTGGGTGTGCATTAAGTTAATTTTATAGTGCTCGCATCACCCCAAAATTCCTTCTAGACCGCAACGGACGAACCCGGCTGCCGAACCATTCGGTGAATGGACGCTACACCGGGCGAGCTAGCGGACGTCAAAGGCCGTCGAACCTACTAGGGTCCTCTTAGGCAATTGGCGTATTACATGAGCACTTTTCCGCTAGCCCTTCATTAATTGTGACGACGGAGGCACACTGTTGGAAGACATCACAGATACATCACCCTAATCTTGATCGTCTGAAATAGAAATTGATAAAGTAGAGTGACCCTGCGGGGAAAGGACCGGAGTGTCCAAATCCCCAACAACATACCGTGACATACGCTTCCCATATTGTCATCGAAATCATACGATACAGAACCGGAGTTAATGCGAGTACACTGACCACATATAGAATGATAATAAGGTCAGAGGAAGACTTCCTCTTAAAACAATAGATCAATATCCTTTCAATGTGAAAAGAAAACAAGTCCTGGTACTCGCACTAACCCCTGGCAATCAAAATACATAATAATAATATGATCCATTAATATAGAAAAAATAATTGAAATCAAAATATTTTGAAAAAATATTTTTTCAGAACAGCCCAAGTTTCTGAAAAGTAACGTTGAGCCCCAATGGATCCCAAGCCTAAGTGTGGACAAAAATTTTAAAAATATTTTAAACAATTTATTCAACACTTACGAACAATAATAATGTATCTAGTTATGATTGAAATAACATAAAGATATTATTATTTAGAAATCCCCCCCTCACACAGAGGGCTGTTGTAAATGTAAACAATGAGTGTAAAAACACTAAAATAAGACTCCAGGCACCCAGGCCCGAAATCAGTTACCAAAAATACACCATCTGATGCAAAACAGAGACTTCCAGGGAAGAAACTGCAGAACATCAGATGGTAGATGCAGAACACAACGCCTAACCACCCGTAGGTGAAGACGTAAACATGGGGAAAGAACAGAATTCATTCTGTTATTCAGCTAAACTCCCAAGAAATTTTAGTAATAATAATTACAGAAATTATGCCAAAAGCATGGGAGAATAGCAAGGGGGAACTTAAAGGACAGGGAGAGAGGAAAAACACTTGTAAAAACAGTGTAACTAAATAATCAGAATGACAACAAAATGGCTGCTGCCTTGAAAATAGGTAACTTAACATAATTTCATTAAAAAATTTTAAGTTACAGCCCTGATAATATTCTGTCACACATTCTTTTCCTCTCCTCCTTTTCTATCCTCCTTAGAATCACCATTTCACTAATATTTATTTGTCTGGCATCATTTAAACTGAGATTTAAAAGCACAAAGATCAGTCAGATGTTAACTGATGAAGGGCCAAACTTAGAATGATAAATGGCGCCAATTTCGGAACGTCCTTGACACTGCGCATGCGCAGTGGGGGCGAGGTGTGGAGGGCCTCTCTGGACATGTTTTCTTTAGTTTTAGATGCAAATTTTGGGGATTGGGGGGCAAAATTTGTGTTTGGCCCTATATTTTAAGAGTTAGCACCAGCTATGTCTGGGTCATTGGTACAGTATAAAAATATATCAAATTTCTGTGCTTCAAAAACATAATTCACCACAGAAACGAAAAAATCAACCAGTTACTGCAAAACGATTATATCTTGTTTGACAGACATACAACAAATTTCTGCCAAAAAAGAATGTCTCTTTATTGAAAATTTCTTTGTGGACTGAGTATCTTTTCTGGTAACAGGATTCCACGGGAATTGACAGCAATATTCGTTCAAAAACTCCTTTCTTAGACCCCCCCCCCCCCCCTCCCCCAATGCGGCAGTCAAAAAGAACATGGGTGGGCCTGAGAAACATATTTTTAACTTTTTTAGGCCTAAACAATTTTATTTTTTATTTTTTAAAGTTTGCATTGGTTATGAAAAGAGAGCATGCCAAAAGAACCATGCAGTAGGGCCTGAGAAATAGATTTTGAACTTTTTTTAGGCCTGAACACAGCATCAACATTTTTTCTTAAATGTTATAAATGGATTCAAATTTTTTTTTTTATCATCTAAACCATGACCTCCCAATAGGCTTGTTGAATGGAAGGTGCATTAGGAAAACACCGGAAGAGAAGAAAAGAAATATTTTTTTCTGATATCACCATGAAGATTTATTAAAGTTTGTCAGGTAAAGAGTTATCTTTCAGTTTTTGAATAGTTCTTAACCCTTTACCCAACATAATGGCCCAAACTGGCCAGCGCTATTTTAAAAAATCGCCAATTAATTTTTATTATTTTTTTGTCTCAAAAACTTAGGTTATGACCCCTCACTGGAATGAGCTCGTTCCAATGGGGGGTCATAACCTATGTTTTTGAGACAAAAAATGAAAAAGATGAGTTATTCAAGAATATGTTTTGCAAGTGTCGTCTTTTTTTCATGTTAGGTAAAGGGTTAAATAACATTAACTCCTTAATTGCTGATGGCAGATATTCCTGCCAGGACAAGATTTCTTTTACCACTGAAATAAGTATAATTTGGGTGGATTTAATAAAAGTTTTCTTCTGTAAACTGCATGGATTTTTGCACCAATGGTTTTTTAAGTTAAATTTGGATGAATTTTTTTCATCAGCTCTTGTCATGGCTGCTCCAGACCAGCTATGCCTAGATTTGATTAAAAATATACAGAAAATACTCAGCAGACTTAGAGTTAACCTTTTTCCCATTGGAACTGCAAAAACCCATTGGCATTATTTCCCAAAATAGCCATCCAAATGTTATTTTTTTTTCTCAAAAACATAGCATATGATCCTTCATTAGAATGAGCCCAGGGAGCTCATTCCAATGAGGGCAAGCTATGTTTTTGAGGCACAAACAAATTTAATTTTCAGTTATTTAAGATGCCTTTTGGCAAGTTGTCTTCTTTTCAGGTTGAGTGAAAAGTTAATTTAAATTAAACATTAAACTGACTTGAACATTAAACTGACTTGAACATAGTTTGAAACATTTTGTCAAAATAAACAAAAATTATACTTCATAAAAAATAATGATGAACAGTGACAAAGACTCCACTTTTCTCCTTTTATTTATGATTAAATCTTTAAACAAATTACTAGTGTCTGCACCATCTATTAATGAACAATCAATTCATCTTCAACTGCCTAATTTTGATTTCTACCCTCAATTTCTCTTAAGTCTTTGATCTGAGATCATCAAATCTGTGTCAGACTTGATCCAAAATGTCAGGAAGTCATATCAGGAATAGATTACTTACAATAGCTATTTTCAGAACTTGGTGCAGTGGTACAAAAACAAGGTAGAAAAAAAAATATAGTTCATTGAAATCTACTCAGGCTGTTGTGAACGAGCAGATTCACATAAACAAAAATAAAGGTGACAATAACTCAAATAAAATGAAGATGCAAATATACTATAGGCTATACTCAATGCCACTAATGAATAAGAACAGAGTTGTTAATTTTTATATTATTTATTAGCTTGGGCATTCACTTCGAAAACAGTTTTTTCAGTTTCTCATTTTTTTTTTAAATACTCAACTCACAAAATCAATCTGTACAGAGTCATCAAATGATATAGTTAAAAGATTACAGAGGTAATTTTATTCAGCACAAGTCATAATTATCTTGTCAGCCTGAGAAATCTTATCACTGGAACATTTAGGTTCCTCTAGGGTGATTTTGGGTCCAGTGATGAGACTGAACCACCTCACTGATTTTGCTCTCAATTTGGTCCTAAACTGATGCATTTTATAATCCCGGCAAATATTTCGACAAAGCACCATTCCTGCAATGATGGCACTGTATCTAGTCATAGGGCACAAAATATCATGGGAATGCATATTTCATTCTTATGGTGGTTATGTATCTGCCAAAATGTCTTTGTTATAAACTATCATGAATGTAACATAACGTCTGCCTCAGCTTAATGGCATCTAAACAATGTCTACCATAGAATATCCCATGTCATATTTGGTGTTTCTTCCAGCAGATCAATGGTATGTTATTACAGGATGCACTGCTGGAAAGGGCTTATAGTGCCTTTCTAAGAGTTTGCCATCAATAGCATTTCCTCAGCAATAGTATAAGACTTTATGTCACACAACCATAATGATCTCTCATCAGAACAGATTATGTCATTCCCACATTATAAGTTATTGTGATGAATTCACGGTAGGATGGTCTGAGGTTTGCAGCTTGGAGCTAATGTTCAACCGAGTCGCGAAGCATCGAGGTTGAACATACACTCCGATCCGCAAACCTCAGACCATCCTACCGTGAATTCATCACAATAACATATATGTTCCAATAAGACACTACTCAAAGCCCAAAACCTACATCGTGAAACACGAGAGGTTTATTTACTAAACATGTAATCGTCAAAAGCTGCCTTTTTCAAGGCAACTTTTAACGATCACAGGTTTAGTAAATAAACCTCCCGTGTGTCCCACGACGCCACTGGATAAATAATCAATAAACCAGATAAACTCATTCCATCTCAGTTCAAATCGTGAATTGGTTTGTAATTTAAACAACACTTCATCCGGAACACCGTCTGCTGCAAGAGTGAAAAATCCAGAAAAATGAAGCGGCTTGCTCGTCGCTCCGTTGGTGAAGCAATTATGAAACGGGCGCCGTCATTTCAAATATTTCACGTTGTGACGTCAAGACGGTAAAATTTGCCACTTGAGCCATAAACATAGAATATACTAAGCGAGCTCTCGTCCAATCAGAGGAGGAGGATTTTAGTCTTATTGGAACATTGGGGCATGGTGACACTGTGTACCAAGGCATACTGCATGTCGATGGAGCACTGGTCTTCAACCAATGCTAACTCTGTTTGTGCAGAGTTAGTACATTCGGAAACCTGACAGATGTTTGCTGCTGCTCAATGGTTCTCTCTGGGTACTCCCATCTTCCTCCACCTGTAAAACTGTACAACACAACATGACCATGGCTGTCAAAAGTTCCATTAACCCCAATAAAAACAGAAAAAGAAACAAGAGGCCCTCGGGGCCTGAGGGCACTCACCTAACATGGTAGTCTTGACTTGAATAAGCTGCATACGCCCCTCCTAAGAAAAGCATATACCAACTAGATGAAGCGATTGTGCCCACACAATACACAGAATTTTCCTTCTATTTTCAGTTCCTGCACTTTTACGTCCCAAAATTGAGATGAACGCATAAAAAACAGATTTTTTTATATTTTTGTTCGGAAATTTTCGAAGTCCCAAACAAAATATTTTCAGACTAACATTTTTTTTTCTTCTTCTTAAAATTGACCAAAACGCATAAAAAACCAAAAAACTAATTTCCTGATTTTGGTCAAAAATTTCTAAGTCCCACCGGGACCCAAAATTTTCAGGGTTAAAAAAAAATTGGGGGGGGGGGGGGGGGGGGGGGGGGTCTTAAAATTGACCAAAATGCATAAAAACAAAAAAACTTATTTCCGGATATTGATAAAAAAATTTCTAAGTCCCACCCATACCCCAAATTTCAGTGTAAAAAAAGAAAAAAAAATGTTTGTCTTAAAACTGAACAAAACGCATAAAAAAACAAAAAACTAATTTCCAGATTTTGGTCCAAAATTTCTGAGTCCGGACCAGGACCCCAAATTTTCAGCCTAAATATGAACCCAAGAACTTGGCTTGAACAAACTTGAATTTCACCCCCCTAAGGATGCTGCATACCAAATATCAAAAGATTCTTATTGGTAGATCTGAAGAAGAAGAAGATTTTTAAAGAATATTCCTCATACTGCACTAATTTAAACATTTGGGCTCCCATAGAGAGCCCAAATAGGGACCCAGGGAATTGATTTCAATAAACATGTGAAACAATCTTCCAAAGATGTTATATGTGAAATATGAAAGCTTTAGGAGCAGTGGTTTGGGAGAAAAGTAGTGTTAAATGTTTTTCCCATTACCCACAGTGTTAAAAAATGCTGACTCAGCACTTTTTCAAAGTCCCCAAAAAGTACCCTATGATAAAACCGATAGCAATTTTTTTTGACCATTCCATTCTGTTGGTCCTAAAATTTGGGCATATATTAAGTACTTATGATCCAATAAGCCCTCATATCAAATTTGGTTTAAATCTGCCTCTCGGTTTGGAAAATAGAAATTTTGGGAGGGGCAAAAATTCTTGCCCCTTCCCTAACGACGGCAAATATAGCCCCACAAACTTCTCTTCAACAAATCTGAGTCTACCCCCCAAAAGGAAGCTGCACACCTAATATCAAATCTCTGCTACTGCTGGTTCATGAGAAGAAGATTTTTTAAGATTTAGGCACATTTTTTGGGCATGGCCCTACTAAGGGGCGAGGCAACTTGATTTGAACAAAATATAATTGCGATGTCATAACAAACTATTTTTTCAAATACCAATTAAATTGGTTCAGCAGTTTGGGAGGAGAAGACGCAAACACCATGTTCACAGATGACGGACGACGACTGAAAGTCAGGTGAGCTAAAAAAAAAGGTCATGTCATTGAAAAGCCTTTTTCACAAAAGATGAACATGAGTGACCAGAAAATTAAATAAATGATCAGTTAGCCATTTCAGACCCATGTAACCTGTTTGGAGGTAGATGTTAGTTACAAAATGTTGGGCCCTGAAGTGAGGATTGCATACTTCTGTGAAAACTCCTCACAACACAGGCATATAATACTTTTTATGTGCCAGGAAATGAATGTCTGTGGCATCATCAGTATAGAAGGATCATCATAGTTTATCTCCGATGCAAGGAAATGGAGTTTCTGGACAATAAAATTCAAAATATTCTTATGTCTTATGTTACTCTACCGGAATAATACTTTCACTGAAACCATCTATTTTGCCCCAAGCCCTGAATCCATACATTTTGGAAAGTGGAAACCTCAATATAACACTAGATTTCCTAAATGCAGCAGGAAACCTCAAGACTTTGAGTGAACTACAAAAATTAGCTCAGCATGAAAGTAGTTAATCTGTTCTGTTCAGAACTTAAAACTTCTATGTATTTTAATGTATGCCTAGGGTCATATCGTGTCATGCAATTCTAAAGGTGAATGCCAGAGTACCTTGAAAGAACCACCAAACAGTGGTGAGTAACTCTTGGACTCTCCAAATTACAGTCCATGCACAGCCTTTGAGGGCATGTTTACCAACAACATGCTGTACTTCTTAGCATGTTGCACAACATGCTCCCACTGCATTGTTGTAAGATAAGCTTCACTAGCCCAAGGGGTTCTAGGGGACCAGTTGCAAAGCCTATTCAGTAATACAAAAACATAAACTATGGTAAGGCCACACAAAGTAGATCTTCTGTTTCTCAGGCCATTATTTGTAAAATTGCATGTGGGAGAGCGGTTTTTTATTTGATTTTTTATTTCAGTAATTACTATTTTGCCATCAAAAGTTCATGTTCTTGGTTCAAGTTTTAGGCCTCATAATCTACAGAATAGCATGGGTGGTGGTGTATTTCATCCCTTGAGTGCAAGAAGGCTTTGCAATGCTAAAGCATTGCAAAGCCTTCTTGCACTCAAGGGACAAATTCATTAATTTTTTCAACTTGGGTAAAATATCAGACATAAACCATTTAATTTTTATTTTTTTTAAGTTTAAATTGGTTATAAAAAGAGAGCATGCGGCAGCCAAAAGGACCATGTGGGAGGGCCTGAGAAACAGATTTTTTATTTTTTTAGGCCTAACAAATAAATAAAGTTCATCTCATCTAAGGGGCGAGATGAGTGTAGTGTTCTCATTGTCACAACTTTCTCCCTTATTGACTCGTCCAGAGGAGAGTCAATAAGTTAGAAAATGTGGCAATTGGAATTGCTACTTCTTGCCACATTGTTGGATAGACTAAATGATGAGAATCTATAGTGGTAACTAGTCCAGTGCCCTCCCAGTAAGATAGTTTGATCAGTTTCTGCACAAACACTGTAAAAACCCTTCAACCAGTTTTGATAAGTCTCGCGGTTCCATTTTCTGGTTTGCTGCATAAAACTGAACTGAACCAGAAAAAACGAAGAACTGACCAGCTGTATTAGCCCATCATAATTAACTGGTGGAGTGCTAAATTATTTTTCGAAATTGCTTTGTAAGGAGGGTATTTTTTAAAAGATACTACACTACCATCATTGGGAACCTTGGGCCATAAAAAATAAATACCCCCATTATCATCAGCACCTGTCTCCATATTTAGAACCCACCCCTGATTTTTAATTGTATCGTACACTGAACAATCCTTGTAGTTGAATCGGTTTGGGTATAATTTAACCATCATCTGTGTATCAAAGAGTTTACAGGGCAGGTATACGGACAAGAAATACTATTTATTAATGCTATTACTTTATCCAAACATAAAGTTGGTTCAACTGGTAGAGGGCTGGATGCCCATAGTTGGGCTTTATTCTGAAGTGCAGGTAATACAATTTAATCCTTTACCCAACCAATCGGCCACATCTGCCAGCGTACTCTAATATGCAAATTCAGAAGCGGAAAAAAATAATATTTTTCAAAAAATTTCAACAAAACCATATCATGTGACCCCTCTTTGGAACGAGCTCATAGAACTCATTCCAATGAGGCGGTCACATGATACAGTTTGTTGAAATTTTTCAAAAATTTTTTAAAAATGATATTTAAAACAATAAATTTAGATATCGTCTGCGTTGGGTAAAGGGTTAAAGGCTTCATATTCTAGTGGTTGTAGGCACTCTCCCATAAATTATAACATGGCAAAGACACTTAAGAAATTTTGACCGAGAAAAATTTAGCACTCTACCAGTTAATGCAAACATATATGTAAACAGGGAGGGATTTTTATTTGTTATCATTTAATCTCATGAAAATAAATAAAAATAAAATAAAATTCTGCCCCATCACAATTTAAAAAATCAAAAAAAATCCAATGATACTCTTGGTTATTCAATTTTTAAGGTCTTAGTTAGCAAGATTTTGTTCATAAGTACTAGTTGCCTTATAATTTATTGCCAACATACACATACCAGAAAATAAGTGGTCAGACAAGGACAATGTCAGGTGCAAAAAGGCCAATGTCTGACTGAGGTTTATAATCACCAGTCAAAATGTCTGATGCCAAAATTATCAATGAAGTTCAGTGATCAGAACATCATGCATGCTGGATTATTTATTTATTGGTGTTTTAAGGTCACATATTTATGCACAATGGCTAATCATGACCATGACAGTTTTACAGGTGGAGGAAGCTGGAGTACCCGGAAAGAACCACCGAGCAACGAAGAGCAGTTGCCAGCTCCCCAACATCGTAACTTCGCACTGCAGTACAGGCAGGGTTAGAATGACTGAAGACATGCGTACCATCAACGCACTGTACGCCTTAGTACACAGCGTCATTGTGCCCCCATGTGGACAATTGGGGTTAAGTGCCTTGTCCAAGGACACTACGCGGGAGTCCGAAGTGATCGCTCAGGTGGTCACCCATCCGAGGATTAACCGGGCTCGACGATGCATGCTGGAAATCATGTACATAACTAGCAAGCCTAAAATTAATGATTATTGTGATTTCTGGTCCTGGCAAGTTGGGAAGTGTGAAGAAGTGATTGTACAGCTCATCAGTATTAACAGCATGTGAAGGAATACAATTTGATATAGCCATACATGTATCTAAATTATATCTGAAGGGTAATTCAGTTCCAATTCAGAATGAAACCACTCATACCTTGTTTGGCAGGGCTCATTAAGCCCTGCCAAACAAGGTATGGTTGGATGAATTCTGAGCAGTTTTAAGATGAAGGTACATGTACACCCAAAACACATTATTTCAAATACTCAAACTCCATTATGTAATATGTCAGATATCAGTCTTAAATGACAGACATGTTTCATTTGGTGTCTGACATACTGTCTGGAAGTGCAATGAAAATTATTTTCATGCTTGAACATACAGTCTCCAAAACATCGTAACCAAACAATTTTATTTAAACTTTTTTTCTACTGCTGAGCAAACAACGAGCTAATGTATACCATGTAAAGCCAGTAAAGTGGCTCTCTGCATGTTTCAATAGATCCATGTCTGTGGATCCTAGCACCACAACTATGATTAATCAAATTGTTGGCCAAATGTCATCATTAACTGAATGGGCCATTCGATTTTACATGATAAAGTTCCATAAATTTCAATAATGGAAAAGTAACTTTAAAATTCCATGATTTTCAAGAGCCGCAAGAACCCTTTGTTGCACAAAGTAAGAAATGGAGAAAAAATATCCTTCATACTGAGTTGAAAAAAAACTACACAAAATCCTCTGAACCCTTTACCCAACACAATATTAAAATTTATTATTTTACATAACTGCTTTGTATATTACATGGACAGATGCGACCAATTTATTTGGTAAAGAAGTAAATCCAATAAGGAATAAACATTCAGAAATATGTAATTCATTAAAAGAAATACACTGGAATACAGATGCTCAAATGATAAAAGGGGGAGTGTGGTGGCTCATTGGTTACAGGATTACACTTCAAACCGAATGGTTCATGGCACTTCAAACATGGGGGCACAGTAGCACTGTGTGCTAAGGTGCACTGCACGTCAATGGTGTACACATCTTCAACCAATGCTAACCCTGCTTGTGTGGAATTAGTAAGCTAGGGAGTCTGACAGTTGCCCACTGTTGCTCAGTGATTCTTCCTGGGTACTCCAACTTCTTCCACCCATAAAATTGTCTGACGCAAGGTGACCCTGGCTTTTAAAGTGTTGTTAAACCCCAATAAATAAATAATAAATAAAAGATAAAAGTATTGAAAATAAAGTTCTACAATTGTAATTTTTAACAAATACTCACCATTCTGGAAAATATTCTGAATATCACTGTCAGCATAGTTAGAATAACCAGAGCTCTCAGAGGTTTGTCTCCGGTGATGTAGATTAATGACGTTCTCTAAGTCATCAGAGTACTCAGATTCCTTGTAACTACTGAAACTTGAATCCTTCTGCATCTTCACTACAGGTAAATACTGCACTGGTATGCGATCAGTTGGACTAACTTCGTCACCATAGTCATCAGTTGAGTACATAGAACTTGCCATACCAGAGGACTCTCCAGATTCGCAACTTAGTCTACGATCCAAAATGGAACTCTTTCTTTTGAAATTTTCAACAAAATTTTGAATGTCTTCTTCAATCTGATGTGGTTGAAAGCTTGGAGTTTGATGGCTGTTCAGTCTATGCATTATGAGGCAATTGTGGGAATGTACCAGAAATTTTCAAACTTGATGCAAGTTTCCAGTAATATATATGCATAAATAAACTGACTGTGATTGACTGACTTCCGATCACATGTAGAAATCTGTATGTAAGACAACAAACAGACACAGAAGTGTTCTCTGCATGGTGGCAAAGTAAAATCTATTAACTGTCATTCAGAAACTGAAATGAGAAAAAGTGTTACACTTAACCCTTTATCTAACGTGAATAGTAGGCGCCACATGCAAAAACAATTCTCGAATAACTAAAAAAAAGTTGTTTTGGCTCAAAAACATAGCCTATGATCCTTTGAAGAATAATAATATTTGAATGGCACAACTTTTGTGAAATGCAGTCACCAGTTTGAGCTGTTACGTTAGGTAAAGGGTTAACCCATTACCCAACGCAGATGATATCACAATTTATTATTTTAAATATCATTGGTAAAAGCTCAATGAGCTCATTCCAAAGAGGGGTTACATGATATGGTTTTGTTGAAATTAATATTTTTCTGCTGCTGAATTTGCTTGCTACGCGGATGGATGTGGTCGATACATTAGGTAAAGGGTTAAACAATTTGCAGGTAATCGAACCCCCCCACCCACCCCACCCCCAATGAAACAAGCATATGCCCCCTTCTGCAACGTCAACATGGACAATATAAAGGTTATTTAATTTTCTGCTGCCATTCAACAATGAAAGTGTCAATGACACTGTAGCTTAACTTGTCTGTGTGTTGTGTTTGATGAAAAGGATAATGTTCAATGTTTATGAAGGGATTATGAAATAAGACAAGAATTGTGATAATTGGGAATATGTTAATTTCTGTTCCCTGTATGCTATGTTTTCAATAAAAATAATATGAGGTGTAGACTGTACTAAAGAACTGAGATGTGGGTTAATGTTGCCCTCACAGTTAATGTATATGGTCCTCATAGTTAATTTATGTCAACAAAAGTTACCAAGTTACAGTGAAATTATTCCAAAATGAGTCATCCTATCAAGTTACAATGAAATTCCTTTCATAAATCCAGCCTGTAGACTGTGCTAAAGGTTTTCGGGCTTCGGGCCTGTATAGCCATCACGGTTGACCAATGGCAACCAAAAGGGGACGTCCTCATCTAGACATTATATTGAGTCATCCTACCAAGTTACAATGAAATCCCTTCATAAATACGACCTGTAGTCTGTGCTAAAGTGTTTTGGGCTCGGGCAGCTGTCATGGTTGAATGATCGTGACCAAAAGAGGACGTTCTCATCGGGACATTATCTGGAGTCATAGTACCAAGTTACCATGAAATCTCTTCATAAATATGACCTGTAGCCTGTGCTAAAGGTTTCCGGGTTTCGGGCATGTGTAGCCATCACAGTTGACCAATCACAACAAAAGGAGATGTTATCATCTATCATCTAGACATTATATGGAGTCATACTACCAAGTTACAATGAAATCCCTTCATAAATATGACCTGTTGACTGTACTAAAGGTTTTTGGGCTTCGGGCTTCTGTAGCCATCACAGTTGACCTAGATCATCTAGACATTATATGATGTCAACCTATCAAGTTACAACGAAATCCCTCCATAAATACAACCTGCAGACTGTGCTAAAGGTTTTTAGGGTTTGGGCTCGGGCAGTCATCACGGTTGACAGATCATGACCAAAAGGGGATGTTCTCATCTAGATATTATACAGAGGCATTCTACCAAGTTACAATGAAATCCCTTCATAAATACAACCTGCAGACTGTGCTCAAGGTTTTCGGGGATTGGGCTCTGGCAGCCATCAAGGTTGACCGATCGTGACCAAAATGGGACGTTCTCATCTAGACATGACCCCAAACATGCACATGAAATTTTGTGATGATCGGACAAGAACTACGGGGTATAGCCTGTGCTAAAGGAAAATGTGAACAGACTCACAGACTAACAGATTCACAGACTAATGCACGCATGATGGCAATAGCTTATCTTGACTTTGTCAAGTTAAGCTAAAAAGTAGAGAGAACTATTTTAGTGAACTAAAACACATGTCTCCCCTTTGATTAGTTCTATGCTTCCAACTTACGACTAACAAAGATCAAACTAAAGGTCAAATGTCAAGATCATGGAAGTTCAAGATAGAATGTGACACATCAGCCTTGCTGTTGCATTCATATGCCAAATATCATAAACCTAGCTGAACAATTCAATAACTTGACCTTGATGTCAAAGGTCAAGGTGATATGTAGGTCATGACACATCACCAACAACAACAACAACAACAACAAGGAGAAGAATTCAGAGTAAAACAATATGGCTCCCAAACAACAACAACAACAACAAGGAGAAGAATTCAGGGTAAAACAATATGGCTCCCTTCGGTGAAGGGGAGGCATAATTATTCCCATGGACACAATGCATATGGACAGTTTTTCTAAGTCTAAAGAGGGGCAGAACTGTGGTAAATATGCATGGGCATAACCCTCAATATGTGGATATCCTTACCCCAATAACGGTCTATTACCACACCAGAACAAGAACAACAAGAAGGAGAAGAATTCAGGGTAAAACAATATGTCTCCCTTCGGTGAAGGGGAGGCATAATTATTCCCATGGACAGAAAACAATGCACATGGACAGTTTTTCTAAGTCTAAAGAGGGGCATAACTGTGGTAAGTATGCACGGGCATAACCCTCAATATGTGGATATCCTTGCCACCAGAATGGTCTATCACCACACCAAATGATATTAAAATCCAACATCCGATGCCAGAGTTATAATACAAAGTGTTTGTATAGAAAGTTTTATAAGTGTAACGAGGGCCATAACTCTGGTCTGTATGGATGGATGAATCCTACAATGTGTGAATGCCTTCTCCCACATACTAGCCTCTCATCATACCAAAGAATCCACACACAAATCATTGAGCTATAATGTAAAATATTCATATACAAAGTTTTCCAAGTGAAACAAGGGACATAACTCTGGTAGGAATGTACAGGCAAACGTCATGGTATATCAGGTAACCTATACTGGTCTATCATCATACCACAAGGACATCTGAATCTGACAACCGCTGCCAGACCTATAATGCAAAATGTTCATTTTACAATTTTTCTAAATCATACAAGGGCCATAACTTTGACATGAATGCATGGGCAAAACACATGATTTGTGGATATCATTTCCCCATGCTGGTCTATCAGCAGACCAGAGGACATCAAAATCCGACAACCAATGCCAAAGTTACAATACAGATTTAGACACACAATGTTCCTTTAGGTGAATTGTTAGCCACACAATATATCTCTTCTGAGAACTGACATATGGATAGACAGAGAGCTTGACTATATACCCACCGAACCTCCTAAGGAGGTCGTGGGAATAATAAAAGGAAAAAGCATTTGTCTTAGAGAAGTGTGGCTATAATTAGCGAACAAAGCAATCCGTAAATGATGTAATTGAGCATTCAACAAATGCCAATTGAAGACATTAGTTCATGCTGTCATTGAAGTTTAAAATTGCCATATATAGGTATCGCGGAACTAAATATTGAAATTAGAGTGAACCGCCTTAAAATGTTGCACTCGGAAATGACGCAATCTCTAAAAAATAAACAGCCTTGGGAAAATCCGTTGTTTCAATAAAAGTTTGAAACATTCTATTGACATCTTGCATTATTGTTGAATATTCCTGATAAAAAAGAGGGTGATTTGATGACTTTTGGACCTAAAAAATACAATTTACTTTTTGTGTGTTTTTGTAGGGAATTCCCTGAAAAATATGTGCACGTGACCGGTACTTCCCTTTGTGTCAGTTTTTCTCTCTTATTTGTTGCATGACCCCCTGTTTTCAGATCAGAAAAAGTTGTCTGAAGGGCTATACTTGACAGAGATATTTGAATGCCAAAATTAAAGTGATGCGATCATATTTTTTTCCACCTGAACGTTATAATGGTCGCGTATGGGAAAATATTTAGTTCTGTGAGACCTATAGGAAATATGTTTTTTGGCTTCCA
This sequence comes from Pictodentalium vernedei, assembly GCA_031216915.1. Lineage (NCBI taxonomy): Eukaryota > Metazoa > Mollusca > Scaphopoda > Dentaliida > Dentaliidae > Pictodentalium > Pictodentalium vernedei. The sequence goes on along the minus strand of CM062290.1, from coordinate 137,483,601 downwards.
GACCAGATTCAGTTATTATTTTGGGGGATTATTTCACATTTAAATATTTATTTGGGGACCATACACCTTACCAAACCATTTTATTGTTTTGAGAAGTTACATTTTTGTCACAGTCAGCAATTAAAGCTATATATTTCCAAAACTAAGGCTGTTCATGCAAGAAAATTCACATCTTGAGCAAGTGTATTCCCCAGGAGCACACTATAATCTCTGGCAGCTGCTAACTAACAGTCTATCTTACCCTATTAACATATTTATTTAAACCATGGTTTCTCCTCATATTTCTAGGGGCAGGGAGGATTCCAAATCTTCCAACCCCCTCCCAAATCACCATTCAAACACAGACAGAAAACCTACACTGCCCTTCTATTCACTATTATTTAGAAGTTTTTCTCTTCTATATTATGCTCTTCAAAATGCTGGAAAACAATTCCTTCATTGAAAGAGTATCCTGGAACACAAATTTGAGGGAGGGGTGTGGCTACAGTGGAAAATAACATAATAAAATTACAAATGTGAGTGAATGGCATTTGTGCATAGCTACCAATATAGTTGTCTAGTACTAGTGCTGCCATGGTTCCCCTGATACAGCATAAATTTACAGTGACAGTTGTGAAATATTGCTCTTTCCCTGAACCAAGTCCTCTCTCCCACATATATTTAACCCTTCTGCTGATGATAAACATTTGGAAAGACTGAACAACATATTTTTAGAGACTGAAGTTAGTATCATACACTTTCAGTTTCTTATGATTTACTTTGAGGCTTCAGCACTCATGGTCCACTGAGTTATTTTTCAATTTAACAACCTTGCCCTGGCTCTTCCACTATATTTTTCATTGTATGCCATTCAGTACTCTCATGTGGACCTCCTACATGTGTGACTGCAAGCCTATATGTATGACTGTCTGTCTGTGTGTCTGTCTCTTCATCAAACATGGTGTTTCTTTGCTTTTCACTTGCCTGGATCTACATTTTATAATTGGTAGCTAACTTCCCCCCTCCCCCCCCCCCCCCCCCCCCCCCCCCACACACACACACATAAGTATATTAAACATCAAATACCACTATATTCTTGAAGCAAATGTCTGATTCATCCTCTTTGGAAACATGTTTTCAACAATTTCAATCTTTTTGCCAGAATGGGTGTCTGTGGGGATTAAAACAAAGGTTATGAAAGTGCACTTATGGGAACTTGCAGCGTAAGCATAGCACTATAGAATCAATATTTGATGGTTTTAGGCATCTTACCAGTGTTTTGAAATATCACAGTATCAGGTACTGGTCATTCTTTTGGAAAAAAACACTGTTTTATGTTTTGTCAGTGCCATACCAATGATTCTATGTGCCTTTACTGAGAAAACTGAGGTTTTTCCTTTACAAAAATTGCAAAATATTCATCAATACAATGTGAAATGTCTTCAGAAGCCAGACTGTGATTTAAAAACTATTACAGATGGGAAAGTTCATATCACAGTAGGTTTGTTTTGGGTCAATATCAATTAAATTATGAATTATATCACATATTTTGATGAAAAGGGGCATACCGGGGGGTCCTATTCAGGGCAAAATTTTACTACATCAGATGGTGGAATAAAATTTGACATCAGTTGTTAGGATAAACTAGTAGAGTCCTCTCATATTGGTGAAATATATAGCTGCATCCCCAGTTTTGGAAACAAAATTGACATCCATATTGTTCCATGGGGGTTGGGACACTGTTTTGCTTGCAGTATGGTTAAATGAGACAGATTTTTTCTAAAAATACTTTGTGCTGATGCAGATGTTAGTTTTATTTTGGGATTAGGGTAGTTTTTTAAAGAAAGCTGTAAATTCTCATCCTTCTCAGTTAATTTATAAAGTAACAGGATAGAAAAATCTTTTGGAGGCAATACCAGTTTTCAAGCCCACTTGACAAAGTTTGGACACTTTTCCTTAAAATAGCAAATTTTCCAAGTTTTTGACTCAGCCAAAGCCAAAAGTTGGATTCTAATGCAGAAATGACTCTTTTATCTCATGGAAGTTGTAAAATGTCTCTTTGGTGGGGTTAGGGATGATTATAGGTATCGCGGAACTAAATATTGAAATTAGAGTGAACCGCCTTAAAATGTTGCACTCGGAAATGACGCAATCTCTAAAAATAAACAGCCTTGGGAAAATCCGTTGTTTCAATAAAAGTTTGAAACATTCTATTGACATCTTGCATTATTGTTGAATATTCCTGATAAAAAAGAGGGTGATTTGATGACTTTTGGACCTAAAAAATACAATTTACTTTTTGTGTGTTTTTGTAGGGAATTCCCTGAAAAATATGTGCACGTGACCGGTACTTCCCTTTGTGTCAGTTTTTCTCTCTTATTTGTTGCATGACCCCCTGTTTTCAGATCAGAAAAAGTTGTCTGAAGGGCTATACTTGACAGAGATATTTGAATGCCAAAATTAAAGTGATGCGATCATATTTTTTTCCACCTGAACGTTATAATGGTCGCCTATGGGAAAATATTTAGTTCTGTGAGACCTATAACAGTCTGTTTAGTGCTGCATCATTCAAATCAAAGGAAAGCTCAGTTCTCCATACTTTTCTGTAAATGGAATAAATCCAGTAATATCGAGAAGATTCGCATACCATAAAAATCACCAAATGCACGTCAATACCAGAAAACAAAATTGTATTGCCAGAACATCATCAAAATGTTGAGAGTATGTCGAATTATCTCTCATAAAATTAAACTTCATTATGAACATATTTATACTGGCTGAAGTGTTAAATTTCAAAGGAAACAATTATGGCCAAAACTGATTTCTTCCAAACTGCTTTCAAACTGTAAACATTTGTGTAATAGACCCAGGGAAGACACTATCTATGACACATTGAAGTTGGTAGGTCCACAAAGTTATGTCAGTGGACAGCCATGAATAGCAAATGTTTTATGAGCACTGGCCATAAGTGGTAAATAGCCAAGAGCTGCGGAGAGCTGGCTGAGCTCATGAGATAGAGACCTAGTGTTAAAACTGTATGGCTGAAGTGAGCTATTGAAAATATATTGTGAGAACTTTACATGTGAATTTTGAATAAGTTATTGCTTGACAGCTGAAGGACAAGTTAACCCTGCAAGGACAAGACCAGAGAATTTATAACTGAACTGTGGCAGTGAAACTAGCAAGTATGTGAAGATGCCGATGGGGGCGTACCATAAGTAGAACTTTAAGCAAAGTGAGTCCAGGTGACTGTGGGTTTAGCTCAGTGGAAAAAAGTATCGGCAAAAATATGCATGAACACTATCTATACTAGGACCCAAACCATATGGAGACAGAAAATGAAGCCAGAGATGTATGCTTGACCCAAAGGACACAACTAGCTGTGGAAGACAACATGGGTCCTTATGACTTATGAAGCACTAATGACTCAATACTACCACATACCAAATTTGGTTCAAATCAGCTCATCGGTTCAGAAAATATAAATTGCAGGTGGGGCCAAAACTCTTGTCCCTCCCAATATAAAAGCAAATATTGCCCTACAAACCTTGTTTGAACAAACTTGACTTTACAACTCAAAAGGAAGCTCAGTACCAAATAGCAAGTCATTGTACCCATCAGTTCATGGGAAGAAGATTTTTTTAAAATTTGGGAGTATTTTTCCCACCCCCTCCCTATGAGTCAGAGCAAGTTGATGTGAACAAATACAAAATGCTATGTCAGAAAAAAACAATCATCTTAAACATAACTGAAATTGGTACAGTATTTTGGAGGAGAAGTCACGAACACCATGTTCACGGAAGATGGACGGTGAGTGATCACTATCGCTCACTCTTTCATTCTAGCAAACTAAACACAAACCATATATTTATATATTTACTAAAATTTAACCCTTATGGGTCTAGTTCAAATTTTGGTGAGTTTGCTGTCTTACATGTACATGTTGAACACACGTTCCAACAAACAGGTGTTTGGTGTTCTTGCCAGTGGAAGTTACAGTACCTTGGCAGTGGTTTCAGAGTGAAGTCTTGGCTGCCTGTATAGGTGCCAATAACTTCACTTGACACAAATACTAAGTCAAAGTGTTATCTTATGACAGAGCAAAAAATTGTAAGAATTCTCCAGACCTTTAACTCTTTGCGTGCTGCTGGAGGATATTCCTGCCCTGAACAGGGTTTTTCTAGTCATTGAAATAAGTATAAGTTGGGCATATTTAATCATATTCCCTCACTGTAAACTGAATGGATTTTTTCACCAATGATTTCTTGTGTTATATTTACATTAATTTTTGATAAAATCTAGTCTTGGCTGCTTCAAAGCAGCCATGACTAGATTTGATGAAAAATCTATTGAAAATACTCATCGGGCTATGAATTGAGGACACTTTCAGAATCTATAACAAGAATCAAAGCTAATTCCCATTTTTTCATGGCATGAATGGTGTGCGTGAATTCTGATTCTCACATGAATTTTAATCCCTGGTTAGGTATAGAGTTCAGAAGCTTTAATCAAGATCATTGACAAGAAAAGGAAACAATGGTCCGAGTATGAATTTATCTCACTAAATCATCAATAAAACTTCAGGTAATGTTTGATCTGATGAAAAATTGGTAAATTATTAATCAGCTACCTGAATTTCAAGACTTTGGAAGATATAATAGGACCGATATAAAGCAACAAAAAAAAAAGTCAATAATAGTAATGGAAAAATTCTACTTTGGTGTCTTGCAGAAGTCAATATTTTACTTCAAACCTGGAATCCTGGTTTGAAGAAGTCAGTACCTCAGTATTGTGTGCACTTAATTCTGCTGTAAACTTCAATCAGTAGAAAAGCTAAAACATCTTATCAATAAATGCTGACATGCAGTAACTATCATATGCATTCATTATTGTATCAATTTCTTCCATTGATGAAATAGTGCTTTGATTATGATTAGGTAATGAATCCTGCTGTTTTACACCTTGCTGCACAAATGAACTTGTTGAGCAAAGGGCTATAATTTTGCTACAACTTAATAAAGATTCTCTACAGAATACCTTTATAATATTTGTTACAAAATCCATATACTGGTCAAGCACTCTAGGATCAAATTTCTGCAGTACTATTGTATCTTGACACATAAAAGGAATTATATTGTAACCCATTAGCAGGTTACGTTATATAGAATGGTGGTGACCCATAGGAAAGATGATCTGATGCTTCTCCACTTTCTCTGTATTCACTATGTCCGTCATGCTGCTTTAAGTCTGAACAGGAATTCCACCAAAATAAATAGCAAAAACTAATGTATGATCTCGCCAAAGTGAGATCATGCGTTAGTTGTTGCAATTTATTTTGTGGAATTTTTAAAAAAATGGAAACGTCATGCTATTCTATTGATATGCAGATGCCATGCTCAACCTTTGAGTCAAGATAGTCCTGAAAGATTGTAAAGTGTTTCTGGCAAAACATGCAAGATTAGCAATTTAACTGGTAAAGTGCTAGACTTTATTCTTAAGTGCAGGTACCATAAGTTAAAGGCTTCATAATCAGTGGATGTGTTTCTTATTATCTTTGAAGTGAAATTTTTTCATCTGTGTGGATTTGCCATGTTAGAATTTATGAGTGAGTGACTCTTGGCACTCTCCCATAAATTGTAACAAGGCAAAAACATGTGATCAAATTTTGATGACCAAAAATAATTTAGCACTCTACCATTAAATCAAGTTATGTTGGACGGAGTGTATTTTGTTTGCAAATTTTACAATTGACATCAGCCCCATGCAAGCCTGGAAATAAGCAATCTGTCATTTGCACAATGAGTTGCCAGAGGGAGAATTGGCCTATGCTATTCCATACGGTGGGCTAGAATCCTCCCAATTTATCCTCTGGTATCTCTTTGTTTAGGCCTGAAACCTTGATTCGGATTGAAGTTCACAGACGATAAAATTTAATGATGCTACAATGCTGTGCAGGGTAACATCACCGAATTCATGCTCTGAGGACCTCATTCTGCAGATGACAGTCTGCTTATTTCCAGGCTTGCCACCATGCCACCATGTATCCAAAATGATTATTCACATAGACTGCTTATGCTAACTGCAATACACCACAAGATCTACTGTCAATGCACGCAATAGCACACCCCATCAAGCCTGAATATAAGCAACCTGTCATTTGCAAAATAAGGTCTCCAGAGTGTGAATTTGCTGATGCTATCCCATGCAGTGGGCTAATTTATCCTCTAGGTACATCTTTCTGTTTTGGCTTGAGACCTTGATTCAGACTGAGGTTCACAGAGGGCAAACTTTGTGATCTCACCAAATTCACCCTCTGGGGTCCTAATTTTGAAGATGACAGTCTGCTTATTTTCAGGCTTGCACCTAGTATAGATGGTAATTTTCAAGTATCAGATGCTGAAGTTTTATATTTTTGGTGAAATTATCAACAACAAAAATAAAAACTGTGGGGATTCCTATCTATTTTTTTTAAAGATGAGCGTGACATCACACGTGTATCTAGAACGTGTATACCGGTGTGCAAAATTACTTTGTCACAGCCCATATGCAGCTTAGTCATCAACAATTCAACAATATCATATTGGGAAGTCTGACAGTTGCTCACTGATGCTTGGTGGTTTTCTCTGGGTACTCTGGCTTCCTCCACCCATAAAACTGCCGACATGATGTCCTGGCTGCTGAAATTGCCGTTAGACCCGAGTAAATAAATCCATAAATATAATATTGGTTAAATTCCTAGATGCATTATGGGGAAAACTTTGCAGGCTAAAATTTTGAGATTTCAACATCAGTATGCAGAGGTTTAATTGTTCAAGGGATATTCTTGACAAGTGTCATTCGCTGGTCATGTTAGGCAAAGGTGTTAACCCTTTACCCAAGGAATCGGCCACATGCACCCACGTAATTTACAAACTGAGCAGGCAAAAAAAAATCAAAAATTTCAAACCTTATCAAAACCACCTCATGTGACCCCTCACTGGAACAAGCTTGTTTCAATAAGGGGTCACATGACATGAGTTTGTTCAAAATAATTTTTTTAAATAAATAATTAAAATAATAATAAACCAACGGGTGGACATTATTCTATCCCTTTAGATTCTGAACAAGCAAAACTTGATGACCCAACAACTTCTCATTAAAAGTTGTTGAAAATATTCATTCTGTTAAAAATACTATAAAGTCCTCCTACCAGTCCTTTGTAAGCCCTCTCTCAGAGCCTGCAGAATATGCCAGCGACAGAAGTTCTATTATTTGGGACAAAACTCTTAACATAAATTTTTATAGTTTTTCCAGACATCCTTGAAAAAAAACAAACAAATTTTACATAACTTCCTGGAAAATGAATTGATGGTTTGCAGTTTTCTCCAACTATTAAGGAATTTTCCATCGTATGTACAAGCTCTGCATCAAACTTGTTCAACCATTTGTTATAACTGCACAACACTCAAAAACTGGAACTATCATTTACGGTGATCAATACATCAATTCTGAGTTTAAAAAATTCATTTCTGAATGTAGAAGAAACTGGTTTGCAAAATATTCTGTTAATGCGACTTGAACAAGTTTTATTTGTTGTCAGTCAAGATTGTATTTGTGTTAGAAGTTGGAAGAATTTGTATAAAGATCACAAATTGTACACATTGACATTAACGCAAACAAAGATTAAAAGAACAAATTCAATTTGTCTGAAAATTTTCACAATTTAAAACTTATGGAGTATGTGCATGTTTACTTGATAATGATGATGTTTGTTGATGCTTCAATAAAATTTGTTTAACAGTCCAGAAAAAACACCCAGACCTCTTTATTGGTCTAATTTGAACACAACAGCTCAAATACAGTGGGGCTATCTATAATCTTGTTGGAGAGAAAAACAAGAGGCCATGGAGGGGACATAACATGTTTCCCTTAAATGATCTCATCATCACTGGAAAAAGCAAATCAGACTTCTTTCAATAAGATACGTTTTTGAACAAAACAATAAAAGTTAAAAAAAAGTTCCAAGGAAAAAAAAACTGTTTGGCAATTCCATTTTATTAAGTACCTGGCAGGTTGCATTGATCTGTTAGGTAAAGTCTTTTGACACTTTACACAACAACATCGGCTGCATCCAGCTGCATAATTTACAAATTGCAAAATTGAAAAAAATTCAACAAAGCCATATCCTGTGTCCTCTCTTTGCAACAAGCTTGGCAAGTACGTTCCAATATTATTTTCTTGAAATCTTGTAAAAAATCTAACCCTTATGGGGCTAGACAAGGGTCTTGAATTCCCACCCTACCACAGTCTCTATACGTCTAATGACTTTGTGGTGATTTCTAGTTAAGACTTCACTGCCTGTTAAAGCAGTCAAGACTTGACTAGAAACCACTAACTAGGTAATTTGTCTATTGTCAACAGAACCTCCTCATGATGGCATGTTAAGGGCACCTATTCTGAGGTTGGATTAGTTGGAAATAGGTCTTTATGGGTTAAAGAAAAGTATATAAATGTAATTAAAATAACAAATCTTGATATCACGTGAACTGGGTAAAGGGTCAACATATGAAATTTTCATTTCAGTTTATTCCATTAATACAACAAGAAAAGCCCATATGGCCACAAGTCGCCAAATACCATAAAATCTTGTAAAAATATTTTAAACTGGAGCGGGCTGGGTTGGGCATTCTCCTGATCACAAGACACAAGAGACCTTTTCACACATAAGCCAGCAGTATACCAAATAATTCTGTTGATGTAAAATCCAATGCCATAAACTGAAAGATTTGGAAAAAGTTGATTTCACCACATGTACCCTCTTTTACAAAAAAAGAGGCCCCAAGGGGCCTTAATTGCTCACCTGACAAAGTGGTTTAAAGAAGTATTTGGGGTCACATTCAGTTAAACATGGTTCATCAACACTACAAAGGAATGAAGTTATGAAAGGCAAATTTTATGGAAAGACACCGAGGAACGGATTTTAACAAACGTGAACCTAACCTGCCTCCCCCCCCCCTCATTAAAGGCTCAAAGTGAATTAACTTGAATTTGATCCCATTTGAGATGTTATATACCAAATATTTACCTTGGCAACCAATTGGAACAACTTGAAACTGACCCACCCCGAGATGTTGTATACCAGATATGAAACGATTTGGACCGGTGGATCTGAAGAAGAAGCATTTTTAAAGAAATTTTCTCATATTGCACTACGTTAAAATTCTGATTTGAACAAACTTGAATCTGAACAACCCCCCTCCAATCCCCCTCCTAAAGATGTTGTATACTACATATGAAAGGATTCTGACTGGTGGAACTGAACAAGATTTTAAAAGACATTTCCCCATAGGGAGCCCAAATATTAACCCAGGGACCAATTTGAACAATCTTGAATCTGACATGTTTAGAGATGTTGCGTACCAAATATGAAAGCATTCTGAATATGGGGTCTAAAGATTTTTTTTTTAATTTTTCATATTGCACTAAGTGGATAATTGGCCTCCCATAGGGAGAACAAATATCTACCCTGTAACCGATTTGAACAAACCTGAAACTGACCCACCACGAGATGTTGTATACCATATATGAAAGGATTCTGACCGGTGGATCTGAAGAAGAAGATTTTTAAAAGAAATTTCTCATATTGCACTAAGTTAAAATCTGAGCCCCCTAGAGTTGTTATATACCAAATATGAAAGGATTCTGACTGGAAGATCTGAAGAAGATGTTTCCTCATATTGCACTAAGTTAAACTTTGGACTCCAATACAGAGCCCAAATATTAACCTATGGATTTGAAGAAACTTGAATCCGACCCTTCTAGAGATTGTGTACACCAAATATGAAAGGATTATGACTGGTGGATTTGAAGAAGTTTTTTTAAAGAAATTCCCTTATACTGAACTAAGTTAAAATTTGTATACCAAATATGAAAGGATTCTGACTGGTGGATCTGAAGAAGTTTTAAAAACTTCCTAATATTGGACTAAGTTAAAACTCGGGCTCCCATGGTGAGCCCAAATAAAAGCCCAGAGACTCGAATTCAACAAACATGAATCTGCTCCCCCACCTCCTTAGAGATGATGTATACCAAATATGAAAGGATTCTGACTGATGGCTCTGAAGATTTTTAAAGAAATTTCGTAATATTGCACTAAGTTAAACTTTGGGCTCCAATAGAGAGCCCAAATATTAACCCAGGGGCCCAATTTGATGAAATTTGAATCTGACCCCCCTACACTAAATATGAAAGGATTCTGACTGGTGGATCTGAAGAAGAAGATTTTTAAAGAGATTCCCTCATATTGCAGTAAGTTAAACTTTGGGCTTCAATAGAGAGCCCAAATATTAACTCAGGGAGTCACTTTGAACGAACTTGAGTTTAAACCACCTAGAGATGTTGTATACCAAATATGAAAGGATTCTGACTTGTCAATCTGAAGAAGAAGATTTTTTAAAGAGATTCCCTCATATTGCACAAAGTTAATAGGGAGCCCAAATATTAACCTAGGGACTCGGTTTGAACAAATTAAGAAACTGACCCTCCTAGAGATGTTGTATACCAAATATGAAAAGATTTTAACTGGTGGATCTGAAGAAGATTTTTTTAAATTTGGAAAACAATTTATGGGTGCTATCGAGTAATGCCCCTTGTGGTGCCACCCTGTGGGCATGGCAACTTTATTTGAACAAACTTGAATTGAAAGAAGAAAGATGCACATCAAATTTGGTTCAATTCGGCCAACTGGTTTATGAGGAGAAGTTGATAATGTAAAGTTAATGCCGGACGATAGATGCCAGATGATGGACGATGGTTGGATGGACGGACGACAGACAGAAAGTGATTAGTAAAGCTCCCTCGGAGTTTTGCTCAGGTGAGCTAAAATGGTGAAATTTTTCCATGTGAATCAAGAGCAGTAGCTTTTACAAATATGATATATTCTGTCAGATTTTCACATGTTGCACATCAATGAATCATCTATAATAATGTCATACAGTTTCATTAACTCAAAACGATAAAGGAGTTGATTTGACCAAGAGTACCCTCTTTAACCCTTAATCTGCAGAGTATTTTCAAGATATTTTTCATCAGATCTAGCCACGGCTGCTTCATAGATTTGATGAAAAATTCATCTAAATTTAACTCAAGAGATCATTGGTTAAAAAAATCCATTCAATTTATGGAGAGAAAATTAGATTAAATATGCCTAAATTATACTTATTTCAAGAGTAAAAGAAATTCTGTCCTGGGTAGGAATATCTGCCAGCAGTATGCAAGGAGTTAAAAAACAAGAGGCCCCAAGGGACCTTAATCGCTCACCTGACAAAGTGGTTCAAAGAACTACAGTCGAAACCCGTTAACTCGAAGTCGGTTATCTCGAATAACCCGGATAACTCGAAGTCAGTCATCGGTCCCGAAAAAATCTATGTGCAATTAGTATTAATAAAAACCTGATAAGTCGAATATGGATAACTCGAATAACTGGTATAACTCGAAGTAATTACCTGGGCCCAAATGAGAAAGTCAGTGCAAATTAGACTGGCTTAACTCGAAGTCAGTGGAGGTGTGAAGTTGCTTGCAAATCAGAAACGCCATTGTTTGGGATTGACTCCTTTTGATGAATAGGCGACAAATCAATTAGCGGAACAATAGCAGTAGTCAAACAACGGATTACCGGTGTTCTTATTTTGACTGTGTGTGATTTGAGTCATAATTAGCCTGCTAAACATTAATCACACATCTTTGTTGTTTTTGTGATCAAAGAAAAAAGACTCTGTGTGAGTTGATTTCGTTGATTAATTTTCAAAAAAAACATTCTTGATTGAGTTGTGTCCAAGCTGACGATAATGTTTAAAAGCTGTGAGGGTTTTTCCTTCAGCATTCAGTTTGAAAAATGGAAACTCTGGCAATGTCAATATTACGAGAGGAGCAATATGCATCAGGCAAAGAAGTCGACTGTGACAAAACTCCATCTAAGAATGATAAATTGGAATTGGCAACAGGTGGAAAGGGAGTGAAAAGGAAACTCGAAACAAAAAGTATAGAGACAAAGTACGAGGCCATACTTATGGTAGAGAATGGACAGAAATCAAAAGCAGAAATTGCAAGACAATTTAACATTCCAGCCAACACTCTTTCGACTTGGATTAAAAAGAAAGACACTATCAAGGAAGGATACCTGACATTTGGTGTTAAAAGGGCACGAATGCGGCGAAGTACTTTTGAAGACGTGGAGTCGGCCCTGATTAAGTGGTTTAAGTTTGCCAGAGACCAAAATCTGCCAATTTCGGGTCCACTGTTGCAGATGAAGGCAGATGAATTTGCAAAAAAACTGGAATGTACAGATTTTTCAGCGTCTATAGGATGGCTGGGTAGATTTAAGGAGAGACATGGAATAGCCTTCAAGAAAGTTTGTGGTGAAGCAAAAACTGTGGATATGAACTCATCACAAATGGACGACTGGTTCAGCAAACGGAAAATTATCTTGGAAAAGTATGAACCCAAAGACATTTACAATGCAGATGAAACGGGCATATTTTATCGACTGTTGCCAGATAAAACGATGGAATTTAAGCAAATTGACTGCCATGGAGGAAAGCAAAGCAAGGAAAGATTGACGGCAATGGTGTGTGCGAATATGAATGGGACTGATAAATTACCACTGTTGATTATCGGCAAATCTAAAAATCCCCGATGTTTCAAAAATGTTCGGTCTCTTCCTACAGAATACAAAGCCAACAAAAAAGCCTGGATGACTTCAGAAATTTTTAATGAATGGGTAAAGAAAGTGGATAAGAAAATGCAACGCCAGAGAAGAAAGATTGCAATGATAGTCGACAACTGTCCTGCACACCCTCACACTGAAGGACTCCGAGCAACTGAATTGATTTTTCTACCCCCTAATACGACATCCAAGACTCAGCCAATGGACCAGGGAATAATAAAAAATTTGAAGGTCCATTACAGGAAACGTGTTTTAATGCGTTACATTTGTGCCATTGATCAAAAAACTGAAATGACATTGTCTGTTTTAGACGCCCTCCATCTGATGCAACAGGCGTGGAATTGCGTAATGCCAAGCACAATTGCAAATTGTTACAAACATACAGGTTTTACAGTGGAGGTACAAAATTCAGATGATGATTTAGATGATGAAAGTGACCCAGAAGATGATGTCCCTTTGTCAAGACTTGTTCAACACGGACTCACGCAAGACAACATGCAAACATTCATGGATCTAGATCTAGATGGTAACATTCCAATTTGTTCTGACATGACAGTTGAAAACATTATTGACGAAGTTAAAGCGTCAAAAGAGAGCAAAAATGTGGATGATGAAAATGATCGTGATGATGCCAGTGGTGATAAAGTAGAAAAATGTTATTCTGTGGAGGAGGCTCTGTCAGGGTGTGACGCGATTAGGGGTTATCTTCAGGCTACGCCAGGGTCAGAAGAGCTACTTAAAGAACTCTCAAAAATAAGTGACAAGCTGTCAAAGGACCAGGTCAATAGTGTGCATAAAAAACAATCTGTGATCACTAATTATTTTAAATAACCTGTGTAGATATGCAATGGGAAAAATGAACGTCACAGTGCTATTCTCAGAAAGCGTCATTCAAATTTTATGAAGTTTTACATTTTAATCTTAAAACATAGCTTATGACCCTTCACTGGACCGAGTTCGCTAGGCTCGCCCCAGTGAGAGGTCATAAGCTATGTTTTGAGAAAAAAAAAAACTTTTCAAAATTCCCCCCCCCCCATCCTGTCTGAGAAAAACGAACGTCACAGAACAAAATGGCCAGTGCTATTCAAAGAAAGCACCATTGGAATTTTATGAAGTTTTACATTTTAATCTTAAAACATAGCTTATGACCCTATGATTTTGTTGTTTGTCTGCATTCATGCCGACCCGATTTGTTGTAGCATTCCTCGTTATGTACATTCCTATTTTTACATTCCTATTTTTAATACTTTTAAATAAATAAGATGAACAAACTGAGGGTTAAGTTATGATTTATTTTCGTACAAAGTACACATCTCCAAGATTTGTTTCCTGTACAAACAATTCAGAGTGACTGAAAGCTGAAACAAATGTTTATGGCACGAGTTAAAGCTGAGCAACCATTAACTACAGTAACTTTATATCATGATGTTCTGTTTCCCTTCGCCCGTCAAAATCATCTGATTACCCAAATACGGATAACTCGAACACCCGGATAACTCGAAGTTCGCGGTGAGTCCCGCGGACTTCGAGTTAACAGGTTTCGACTGTATTTTGGATCACATTCAGTTAGTCATGGTTCTTCAACACTACAGAGGAATAAAGTCATGAAATTATGCATAACTCTAGTGTCCATGTCAGAGGATTATTATCCTGGGTCTTCCCGACTGCTTCCAATTCTATCAGCTGTAGACTAGCACTGCCAAATTTCCAAGGGTTGTTATGTCACTGTCCCCCGATCAAACAGAGCATGAATATTACCCCAGGTACCCAATTTGAACAAACTTAATTCTCACACACACACCCTAACATACCCCTCCCCTGCCCCAAGATGCTGCACACCAAATATGAAAGCATGATTTTCAATGAAATTTCATCATATTGCATCATAAGTTAAAATTCAGGCTCCCATAGGGAGCCCAAATATTAACCCATCGACTGGATATGAACAAACTTAAATCTGACCCCCCTAGAGATATTGTATACCAAATGTGAAAAGATTCTGACCACTGGATCTGAAGAAGAATATTTTTTTTGTATTTTATGGGTGCTATCAGAGTTATGCTTCTTGTGGCGCCCCCCTGTGGGCATGGCAATTTTATTTTAACAAACTTGAATAAACATATGATAAGGAAGATGCACACCAGATGTGGTACAGTTTGGTCCAGGAGTTTGTGAGAAGTTGATAATGTAAAGTTTAAAGACGGACGGCGGATGGACAGACAATGGACAGATGACGGACAGAAAGTGATTAGTAAAGCTTCCCTTAGGTAAGCTAAAAACGTTGATAATAAAAATGTCATGAAGCAAAATAAAAAAATATGAATATATTGATTGAATTGTATGAGTATGAAGGCATTCTATTGGGTTTGACAGCCAATAGTGGTAATTTTTATTCTGATACCAACATTTAATCAAACCACTCTGCTATGGATGACACCTAGAAAGTAGGTTATAGGCTGGAATTTGACATGTTTGCTTTACTAAGGACAGCCCTGGGGAGCACAAGTTTAGGTTTGCTTCGTCTGCTACAGGTTACCCTAGGCAGTATGTGGTAGTAAATCATTTACTTGGGTATTTTTTGCTATAGGAAGTATTGGATTACCTGTCAGCACAAAATAACTTGGCTATGGTGCTCCCTAAAGTTTGGTTTGCTTATTATGATTCAACCAAAGTTTGCCCTGTGGTGGACAGAGCATAGCCTTGGGGTACCCTGGCATGCAAGTTCATGAATCCAATACTATTGTGTAGGAGCAAGGTATAATTATTGCCTATTAGACCCAATACAGTGTTGTTTCTTTTGTTGAGGCCATAACAATTACAACTGAAAATATAAAAGAATCCAAATCAAAAAATAAAAAGCATAGTTTATCTTAATCACCAAGTTTTGTTGTTACATTTGTTATTTTGTCTTATGAGCTTCTGAAATAAATCGTTTCATCTGAATACAAAGAACCATCAATAATAATTTACAATGTTTCAAGGACCAAAATAAATGAAAGTGTCAATGACACTTGAACTTGGTAAGTTATAAGTCAAATGGAAAAATGGAAGAGCATTGGTTCCAATGTTATTTGGTGAAACTTCAACATAACAGCAAAGTGTGTGCACAATGTCAGAGCAGTCCATGCATTTCTAAATGTAAACTGTAAGGCTGGCTAAAGGAAGAATGTTGATACACAAATGCAGTAAGTTTAAAGGTCATTGTAAATGGCAACTTTTTTCACAGAAATGAATGCTAATCAATAGCTCATATCTAGAGGTCTCGCCCAATGAGCACACCAAGTTCAAAAACAATTCTGTGATAAATGTACCCTGTGGGCCATGTCAAAGAAGAATGTTGATGCACAAATGCAATAAATTCAATGCCTGTTACTAACAGCAAGAATTTTTGATGGAAATGAAAAGAATATCAAAAGCTCCTATCTTCTATCTTGGTCACCCTGAATAAGAATACCAACTTTCAAAACAACACAAATGCATTAGTTTGAAGGTTATTGCTAGTGGTAATGTGTTTTTTTCTTCTTTTTTTATGGAAATTCATAAATATGCCCTGAAGGACATGCCAGAGGAATATTTTGATGTCTCACTGAATTAAGTTTGAAGGTTGTTGACAATGAGAACATTTTTTGACGGAAATGGAAGAAAATCGGTAGTTCCCATCTGGAAATCACCCCAAACAAGCATACCAAGATTCAAAATGATCCAAGCATAAATGTGCCCTGTAGCCATGTGCCAAAGAGAATACTGATGGCTGATTAAACCAAGTTCAAAGGTCGTTGCCTGTGGCAATATCTTTTTATGGAAAGAGGTCACCCCAAACGAGCACACCTAATTTCAAAGCGATCCGATCTTAAATGTGCCCTACTGAGTGTGCCAAAGTGAAATATTGATGCATAACTGCACTAAGTTCATCGAAGGTCATTGCCAGGAGCAACATTTTTTGGCAGAAATAGAAGAAAATCGATAGCTCCCATCTAGAAATCACTCCAAACAAGCATACTAAGTTTCAAAGTGATGTGATCATAAATGTGTCCTGTAGGGCGTGCCAAAGGAATATATTGACGTCTGACTAAACTAAGTTCAAAGGCAGTTGCCAGCGGCAACATTTTTCGACAGAAATATAAGAAAATTGATAGCTCCCATCTAGATGACACCTCAAATAAGCATACCTAGTTTCAAAGCAATCTGATCATAAATGTCCTCTACAGGGTGTGCCAAAGGGAAATTTTTATGCATGACTGCATTAAGTTCATCAAAGGTCATTGCCAGCATCAAAATTTTGTGACAGAAATGGAAGAAAATCAATAGCTCCCATTTTAAGCTCATCCCAAACAAGCATACCAAGTTTCAAAGTGATTTGATCATAAATGTGCCCTGTAGGGTGTGCCAAAGGAATATAATGATGACTGCCTAAACTAAGTTCAAAGGCTGTTGTCAGTGGCAACATTTTTTGATACAAATGGAAGAAAATCGATAACTCCATCCAGAGGTCACCCCAAATAGGCACACCAGGTTTCAAAGCAAACTGATTTGGGTGTGCCAAAGGGAAATATTGAGACCTGACTAAACTAAGATCAAAGGTTGTCGCCAGCGGCAACATTTTATGATGGAAATGGAAGAAAATTGATGGCTCCCATCTAGAGATCACCCCAAACAAGCAAACCAAGTTTCAAGGCGATCCGATCATAAATGTGACCTGAGTGGTGTGCCAAAGGAAATTGTGGATGCACATACATTCAAACGTACTATGTATGCAACAGTAATAGCTCAGCTTGACTTCAGCCTTTCACCCTCCTCCATAAGAATACTAATTTTTCTGTTATCAAATGCAATAATTCCAAACCAGTCAAAGTATGCTGCTATGTACTGTCTTTACTAAAAGCAAAATTTTCCAAGTGGATCAAGGGCAGTAACTTCTCACAAATTTATAGATCTCATCCTCCTTATACATGTTGGACAATGATTAACCATCAATAATAATGTTTTGAAGTTTTTTATTAACCAAAAGTGAAAAATGTAGGAGGAGTTGATCACACCAAAAGAGCACCTCTTCCTAAAAATGCTAATTTTTGTATGTAGAACAAGGGCAGTAATTTAATCCAAAACACAAGAAATGTCACATCCTCTATGCTCACACACATCTGTGCTGGATGCAGTTGATCCAATGTCAAGAAACTCCTTGAAGATGCATTTTTATTGTTTTCATCACCACCAGAAAATGGATATATTTAATTTTGAATGGGATATATTATAATTTTCACAAAGTATTCAGCAAAGATCTATATGTAATAATAGCTAATGAATCAACAAAATAAGGATTAAATATTACTGCAATGGTCTTCAGTAACCTGTGTCTAAAATATCAATCACCTGAAAAGACCACAGAAATAAAACTTGCCTTAATACAAACTTTTACAACTTAAAATTGACTATGTCGGGAAAATGTCCGTAATATTTTGACCAAAAAAGAAAGAACTTTCATAAAATTTGTGCATACGTTTAGGTTCCTATCTTAAGATGTCCTTTGATTTAAAATAGTATACAGCAATAAAAAGTTAAGGCACCACAATGTGCATAAAAGTTGACCTAAATGCTAATTCTTACCAGAGCTGGTCAGTTTTTAAATTTTCTCTCTGTTCGGTTTCGGTTCATTTTTAGACAAACAAAATTGATTTTCAGTTTCGGTTTTTGTAACACAATACATATTTTCCATATATTATGCATTAAACTGGGACAGGATAGGACTAAAATATGTTAAATAACAGACAAGTGAATTAGAAATGAAATAAAACTGTATTACGAAAAGTCATTCAGCCCCAAGAGTATAAAAATGGGAGAACTGAGTGTGTGTGCTTAACTTGACTGTGTGTCAGGTTTGATGAAAAGGGTAATGTTCAGTGTTTATGAAAGGATCATGAAATGCAACAAGAATTGTGATAACTAAGAATATGTTGATTTCTGTTCACTGTATGCTATGTTTTCAATAAGAATAATTTGAGGTGTACACTGTACTAAAGAATTGAGTCCTGGGTTAATGTGGACCTCACAGTTGATGTATGTCAACCAAAGTTACCAAGTTACAGTAAAATTATTCCAAAACGAGTCGTCCTACCAAGTTACAATGAAATCCCTTCATAAATATAACTTGTAAACTTTGCTAAAGGAATCTAAGTCACATGACGGCTTGGTGGTCACGGTTGACTGATCATCACCAAAATAGGACAGTCTCATCCAGACATCATACCGAGTTATCGTTCCAATAAAATTGTTTCATAAATATGAACTGTAGACTGTGCTAAACAAATCTAGGACACGTGCCTGTGCGACCTCACAGTTGACCAATTATGACCAAAATAGGATATTCTCATCCAGACATTATACTGAGTTATCCAACTAATTTGCAATGACATCCCTTCATAAATGCAAGCTGTACATTGTGCTAAAGGAATCTAGGTAACAGGCCCCTGCGGCCCTCACATTTGACTGAACCCGACCAAAAAAGGATGTTCTCATCTAGATATTATACAGAGTCATTCTACAAAGTTACAATAAAATTTCTTCATAAATACAACCTGTAGACTGTGTGGAAGTTTTCAGGCTCCTTGAGCTCTGCCAAACAATATAAAATAGAATAAATGCTCTGTTTATGTCAAGAATACAGGAAAGTGATCAAATCCCTGTCAATTGAATACTGTACAGGACTCTACTGTACAACCGTTTTTCAAATGAGCGTATAAAAAGTCCAATCAATTTGCAGGGGGAAATTTGGTCAAAGATGCCCAAATTATACTTATTTCAGTGGCAAGGAGTTAACCCTTTACCCAACGAATCGCCCGCGTAATATGCAAATTCAGCAGTTGAAAAAATATTATTTTTTAAAAAATTTCACCAAAACCATATCATGTGACCCCTCATTGGAATGAGCTTGTCGAGCTCGTGTCAACGAGGGGTCACATGATATAGTTTTGTTGGAATTTTTTGAAAAATTTGAAAAAATTATATTTAAAATAATAAATTTTGATATCGTTGGCGTTGGGTAAAGGGTTAAACTAACATCCAGTGAGCACTATATATTTACAACTTTTCGGAGAACAGTTAACCCTTTACCAAACACACCAGATATCAAAATTTGTTATTTTTTTTTTATCCCAATTTTTCAATTTTTTTTTTGGATGAAACAATATCATGTGACCCCACACTGGAACAAGCTCGACAAGCTTGTTCCATTGAGGGTCACATGATATGATATGATGTTGTTGAAATTTTCTGGTAAATTTTTCATTTCAAGCACTCAATTTATAAAATACACCAGCAGATGTGGTTGATTTGTTAGGTAAAGGGCTAAATGATAAATATTTTGAGGAACAGTGAAGATTCACCAAAGTAAATGTATTTTTTAAGAGCTGGGTTGTGCTTGGGGTGCAGTGGGAGGCAGGGAAGGATCCAGGAATTTTGGGGGACATCTGTTTTGGGCCTATGATATGCCTCAGTCATATCCCAATGGCCACATGGCATATCCTGAAGCACATAGGCCTGAGGTGGGGAGGGTAAGATAGGGGGATTCCCCCTCCCCCCCCATAGGTTGGGTCTGGTGGGCCTCCAGGAAACTTTTGAAAACACAGTGCAATGATAGCGAGAGACTGATTTATTCGGACTCATATATTCTCCACAGTGTAAGACTCCAGTAAAGGTAGGAACCATAAATTATATGATTTTGTTCATTTTTTCTGTTTGCAAAAATTTGGGGGAAGGGGTGAGGCAGGGGATGTCTGGAGTTTGGGTGCCCAAACCTGTTCTTGGTATGAAAACAGCTCTGGATCCTTCCTTGTGGGGAGGAGATGATTGATACCTGTTTGCAGAAACTGTGTTAGTTAAAGGATTATTCAGTTTTGTACTAATCTGAATTTGTAGCTGATTTCTCTGAATAATAATATAATTACCATTTGGGGGCTAAAAAATGTTACTGTCATCACAAAGAAACAAGAACTTTTGAACTATCATTCTGTTAAAGAAGCAGCATGGTTCTGGTACATACATTATAATTACAGGTGGAAAAAAGAAATTTTCCTTCATTAAAAAAAAATTACAATTACAAATGTTGGGCTACATTTATGAGTAAAAAAAAAATCAAAAGATATGTTTCGAACTCACAGAAATTAAAAGATGTTTTGAGTCCTGGTTATCATCAGTTGTAAAGTACTTCCTCTGATCCCAGCATGTAACCACACAAGAACTTTTAATATTTCACATCACACCACATCCATGTATAATGACATATACCATTCAACTGAAATAAAAGATCAATGCTGAAACTGAAGTTCATCTCCAATATTCATACATGTGCATATATGTCCCATCAACTGCATTACTCTCAGCACAAATTTGTGTCAACCAAATGGTACTTAATAAATGACAACAGCTGCAAGTGAACATAAGTACTCAATATATGTGACAATACATTTAGAGCATTTAAGTAATCGGTTCTGTATAAATAACAGGAAATTGCTTTAGACATAATTTAAAATTATTTACCATTTTTTATATAAAATTAACCAAGACAGATTATATGAAGCAAAAATTGGAGAAGTACAAATTTTGAGTTGACTCAAACATTCATATCAATTTTTCAGTCCTATTTAAACATACATGTAAACCTCCAGCAGCCTCTGCATTTTCCATCAATAAAGTTAGTTTTATGGTCTAACCGTCCTGAATATAAAATATGATGTGTCATTCCACACTGTAGAGAAATATCTTCTGACACAGTAACCAAGTCTGGAAGAAAAATCAATGTTCAATTTGTTATATATGGAAGACAAGTTTTATGTGATGGGTTGTCTTTCTTGGTTCCAGAATTAAGTAATGAGCATAACTTTTCATAATTTTTCTTTAACTGGTGGAGTGCTGACTTATTTTTGGCCATTAAAATTTGTTCACATATCTTTACCCTGTTACAATTTATGGAAGAATGCCAACAGGAACTCTCCTATAACTTGTAACAAGGCAAATCCTAACAGACTAAATAATCTCACTTTAGAGGTAACATGTGGAACATCCACTGAATATGAAGCCTTTAAGTGGTGGTACCGACACTCGAGAGTAAAGCCCAAATATGGGCTTCAGCACTCTACCAACTAGTTGAGTGCAAAAGTTTTTTTAGGTGGAGAGGGTTTATCAAAATATGTTAAAATGTCTTTGCTGATGTTTCACAATTTATAGGAGAGGAACTCTCTCATAAATTGTAACAAGGCAAATACATATAGACTAAATAATTTCACTTCAAAGAAAAATACAGCACATCCAGAAATCATAAGGCTTTAAAGTTGTGGCACCTACATTTCAGAATAAAGCCCCAATATAGGCTTCCAGTACTCAACCAGTTAATACTCAGAATAAGCAGGTTTGAATGCCAAAAAAGTATTGATTTTATTCCCGGTTCCAAATGCTTTTTGGAAAATCAATCTATGATACTATCAAACCGTGGTAAATTTCTAAAAATGTTCTTTTTTTTTCAAGTTTGAGATGTCTACAATTTAATGATTTTTCAGGACAATAAATACATAATCTAATATTTTAACCATTTAGTTTCAGGATTAATTCCTTGTATTATATCTGATATTAACCCTTTGAACTCTAGTGGTATCTTCCATGCTGTTCAACGACAGCTATCAGAAGAGTCCGTATTCATTATTTGGGGTAGACAAATCAATATTTTCAATGTGCAGCCTCAGGGCTGCACATTGAATATATTGATTGGTATACCCCACACATTTACTGAACAGCCATGCTCTTTAATGATGTTATGACATATTATGTTCCTGGCCAGAAAAGCGGCCGAAAGGGTTAAGCCCCACAAACTAGATCTTCTGCTTCTCAGGCCATTTTTTGTAAAATTACCTGCGGGTGGGCGTTTTTTTATTTTATTTTGTATAACTGTAATTATTTCCTTGCCATCAAAAGTTCATATTCTTGGTTTGTTATGGGCCTCATAATCTGCAGAATAGCCTGGGGCTGGTGTATTTCGTCTCTTGAGTGCAAGAAGGCTTTGCAGTGCTGAAGCACTGCAAAGCCTTGTTGCACTCAAGGTACAAATTTTTTAATTGTTATTAACTTGGATAAAATCTCGGACATAAACCATTTAATTATTATTTTTTTAAGTTTGCACTGGTTGTAAAAAGAGAGCATTTGGCAACCAAAAAAACCATGCGAGAGGGCCTGAGAAACAGATTAACTTTTTAGGCCTTACTGGGGTTTAATATCACCTTCTGCATATACAGATATATCACAATTCCAACACAGTTATAAAATAGAGTGTATTCACTAGTTTAAAAGTATGTGGCCCACTTTATACTACAGACACTCCAGCCCTTGGTCACCAGCTCTCATACCAATGAAGAACTTGTATCACTCAATCCCTAGTGTATCTGAGGGGATGTCAAAGTCAATTTGAACACCTCAAAATACTTTTGCTGACCTTTACAAATTGCTCTCATTATGCTGAAGAAAAGATGTATGTTACAAAATATCAGAAAGGGTGTAAAAGCTAACTCTGATTACAAAGGAAAAGCTACCTTAACTCTTTGCACACTGAAGTCAAAATTTAAATTAATATTTTTTCTCAAAATGCAACTAGGAATCAAATTAATTCAAACTAGTCTGGCAGAGCTCAATGAGGAGGAGGGGTGGGGGGGGGGAGGGTGCCTCAAGCTGTTTGTTCTTAATTCAAGTGGCAGATTTTAGCCAAAGCAAGGAAATTTCCAATTTGAATACTCAGTTAGTTGTAATCAAGTATATATAGCTTGGTCCTGACTCCTGAAATTAGTGGAAGTCAGATTTATACAATTATGCTTTTAATTGACCCGCCAACATTTCAGAAACAAATTTTAATCTATTTGTTTTAGCCAATTAATTCCATAATACCTGCAGATCATTCTGTTGGTCATGATTCCATGACTTTACAATTTGCTTGTCACAAAGATTTTTTCTGTTCTTTTCCATCATTGGGCAGATTTTCAGATTTTCTGTATTGTTCAAAATATCTAGCAAACAGTTTTAAATTCAATATCTTCTCAGGGAATATAGGGAATAGCTTTGTCAAACCATTTTGTGGCTGTTTTGATGCCAAATATCCAAATCAAAGGAAGTTGCTGGGGTGTCGGGACTACAATATCTGTCACTTGGACCTCGGCAGTATGGTTACAATTAATTTGGGCCTTGTGCTCTCTTTTACAGCTGAGACTTCTTTGTTGGGCTCTGTGCTTGTTTACCTCTATAATTTCAGCTTGTTTGTGGGCTTCCAATTTGTTTTACAGTTTTGTTTGGATCTCTGACATAATTTTGCTGGGTTGGGGCTTTGTGCCCATTGCAATTGTTACCTACAATCTGTTATGGTGGGGGGTCGGAACCCATCTTCCCAGATATTCATCTCTCCTATATAGTACTGGGACCTTGGAAGTGTTTTGATAAACTTTACAATGATGGCTTGGTCTCGATATTTTTGGCTCTTGCGAAATCTGGTTTTAGTATGCTGGCAGAGTGTTGCACCAACCACGGCAAAAATATTGACATTAATTTTGTTGGTAAAATTATGGTATATTGGCCATTGCAAGTCATGACTATAGAAAGTTAAAAAATTTATAGTAATTTATATATTTTTTATACTTACCAATGACCCAGACTTAGCTGGTGCTAACTCCACAAAAACCAGGGCCAAACACAAATTTTGCCCCCCAATCCCCAAAATTTGCATCCAAAACAAAAAGAAATAATGTCCTAAAGGACCTCCATAGTACGACTCTACTGCGCATGCGCAGTGACGCAGTCGTCCCGAAATTGGCGCCAAATATCATTCTTACTGGCAGTGCCTGGTCAGCGCTATGTACTCAGCGGGGAGGCAAGAGTTCCCAACTCAGGGAGGGCCATCCCCGTCTGGGTCATTGGTAAGTATAAAAAATATATAAATTACTATAAATTTTTTAACATTTTTATACTGTACCAATGACCCAGACTTAGCTGAATAGTAAACAGGCTGGAGGGCCTAGGACATAGAGGAAAATCCAATAAGCTCAATTATAAAATAAAGAGATAACCCCTTAAGGAGAAAAGGAGTATTAGGCTTTACATGTATCTTTCTTATTTAATATTTAAATTAGAAAGATACACTACCCTTAATAATTGAGCACAATAACATTCATGTTCTCTATTAATATCCAGTATAACCTTTATACTAATTATTATTAAAACAAGCCAATAAATAAAGTAGTCCAGAGAATTGAGACTCTTTATAATCATTTAAAAGTGTCCGAGTATTGTATATTAAAGCCCGTTTGACACTTGACATATACAAATGCTTCACACCGAGCTACACTTTAAAAATAAGACATGAATGAAATTAAACATTAATATTACACTTTAAAACCATCCCGGAAGCGACTCAGAAATACTGTCTTGGAGGAGGTATTCCCTTGCTTTTCACTATAAAGCAGGTGACCTAAGGGAACACCCGCCCCCCCCCCTTCCCCTTGCCCTGGGTCAAATAGCCCAGAGCGAAGAGGGCAGCCGGACGGAGTCACTGCCGGAACAGAAAGCCTGCATAACTATAGTTGCAACTGTTTAGTGGACGACATTCTGAGCAACAGATAACGGACCTAAACAATGCAGGTCTCCAGAAATGGACTCAATATTTCTGAGATAAAAATTAGTAAATGTGGATGGCTGAGACCAATAAGCAGCCTTCATTAAATCTGTAATAGCAACACTATTAGCATAAGCCCAGGAAGTAGAAAGAGCTCTTACTTCATGAGCAGAAATCTTAAGCACAGACTGCTGAGAAGAAGATAAATCTTCATACGCAGTACGGATAGTTAACTGAATCCATCTAGCAATAGAATGGACTGAAATGTCCTTTCTATTAGGCATCAAAGACAGAAAGAAACGTTTCCGTCCCTTTCTGATGAACTGAGATCTCTGTTTATAGATACGTAGTGCTCTAACAGGACAGAGTAAAGGCCTACGCCCGTCTGAAGACGGAAGAGCCTTAATAACAATAGGTTCCGGATATTTATTAGGAGCCTGATTCTTAGCTAAAAAACCGACGTTAGTAGTGAAGGTGATAGTGTTCCCAACACTACGATAATGAGAATCATCCACCGATAGTGCATGAAGCTCACTGACTCTTCTGGCAGAAGAGAAAGCTAAGAGAAAAGCTGTCTTATAAGATAAGAATTTGAAATCTACTGTCCCAAGAGGTTCAAATGGCTTTTCCTTCAATTTAAGGAGAACCCAAGCTAAATTCCACTTAGGAATTAATCTAAGAGTTCTAGGTCTATTTATCGAAAAGTTTCTAACCAATTTCGATAAAGAGACATTAGATCCAATTTGTAAACTATCATGATGTGCATAGGTATCAGATAACATAGATCTATAACCCTTTATAGTAACCGGTTGCAGTTTGATTTCGTCAAACAAGTATACTAGAAAGTTAGCAATGTCTGGTATAGAGGGATCAAATATATCAACAGAATGATCCCTACACCAACGACGGAAAACCTTCCACTTAGCCGCATAGTTTAGCGAAGAGGAGGTCCTCCTACAGTTAGAAATCGCGTCCACTGCTCGTCCTGTAAAGTGCTTGCCATGCAAGAAGGACCGCACAACGGAAAAACGTGAAGGTTGAGACCTTGCGGGTTGTGATGCAGTTGGCGCGATTTCCCCTGCCAAAGAAGATCCTCTCGTGGAGGGAGCTTCCGCGGTAGGTCCCACAACAGACACCTGAGTAGATTTATCCACGGTCTCTGTGGCGACAGAGATGCTACCAACAGAATCTTGCATTGAGATTGTTTTATCTTTAGCAATACTTGTTGAATTAACGGCGCTGGAGGATACGCATATCCTATCATTCCGTCCCAAGGGATCGATAGAGCGTCTACAGCAAATGCTCTTGGATCCGGACACGGGGACACATACGTCTGCAACTGATTGTTGAGATGTGTCGCAAATAAGTCTATCATTGGCCGTTCCCATTGGTAGCAAATCTGATTGAATACTTGTTTGTTGAGAGTCCACTCCGACGGCAACAAGCGACCCTTTCGAGAAAGGGAGTCTGCTAGCACATTCAGACGACCCGGTATGTGACGGACCGAAAGAAGAACGTGATGTTCCAACGCAAACAGAAGGATTCTTTCCGTTAGATTGAACAACGGAACTGAATGAGTGCCTCCCTGATTCCGTATATACGCCACTACTGTCGTATTGTCGGATAGGATTTGGACATGAGCATCGTGAATAATGTCCATCCAGTGACGTAACGCAAGCCAAATTGACATCATTTCCTTGATGTTTATGTGCTTGCACAGGAATTGCGGATCCCAAAGACCCTGGCATCTCGAATCCGTTGGGATTAATGATGCACCCCAACCTGTTTGACTGGCATCCGTCATAATGGTAAAACTCGGATCCGGCAACTGCAGCGGAACTCCTTGAGTTAACCACTGAATGTTTGCCCAAGTCTGAATCTCTTGTTTCACTTGATCTGACAAGAGAACGTCTACATCGAGCGAATGAATTTTCACACTCCAATTCTGAGTCAAGAAAATTTGAAGAGGCCGTGTGCGTAGCCGTCCCATCGGAATGAGATCCGCAGCGGCTCCGCACAGACCTATCAGTCTCATAAATTCTCTCGCTGTGACTTTGTCTGTATTTAGACAATAGCGAGCGTAACAACTGACTAATTTCGCTCTGGTTAACGGCAGACGAACGAGATTGTTGTGCGTCTCGAAGCTCATTCCCAGATGAGTGAATGACTTGGACGGCACCAGATCCGACTTCTCCTCGTTTACTATGAAACCGAGACGTCGGAGCAATAGAAGAAGATTCTGAACATCGTTCTGAAGCGTTAACTCGTTGCCGTACCTCTGAAGAATGTCGTCCAGGTAGGCCGACGTTACCGCAGACGAATGAGCTCGGAAGTAAATCATCACCGAGTTCATTACTCGAGTGAAAGCCCAGGGTGCTAGATTCAATCCGAAGCACATGGCCCGGAACTGATACACCACTCCTAGGACTGCGAAGCGTAGATACTTTCGGAATGTCGGATGTACCATGACGTGAAAGTACGCATCTTTGAGATCTATGCTCGTTGCATAGTCGTTCACCCGAATACTCGCTCTGACCGATCGAATCGTCTCCATATAAAACTTCGGAGCGATGATCAGCTTGTTTATCCAGCTCAAATCTATGACTGGACGGAACGAGCCGTCTGGTTTCGGAACCAGAAACAGATGGCTGTAGAATCCCAGCGATTCCTGGTTTTCTACGACCTCTACCGCGTTCTTCATTAAAAGAGACTGCACCTCTGATAGCAGAGCGTCTCTTTTCTGAGGGTTTGACGGAAGATGAGTCCACTTTGGACTTCGAGTTAATGGAGGCTTTCGTTTGAAGGATATCTTTAGACCTTCCGAAGTCACTCCTCTCACCCAAGGGTCGTCCGTAATCGACGCCCACTCTTGAGAAAAACTCGACAACCTTCCGCCAACCGGAACGCGATAGAGGTTTGAGCCATCACCTCCTGGATCTGCG
Source organism: Pictodentalium vernedei (assembly GCA_031216915.1). NCBI lineage: Eukaryota > Metazoa > Mollusca > Scaphopoda > Dentaliida > Dentaliidae > Pictodentalium > Pictodentalium vernedei. The sequence goes on along the minus strand of CM062290.1, from coordinate 137,455,343 downwards.
AGGCCTGCGGTAGGAGAAACCACGTCTTCCACGACCCGCACCTCGCCTCGTCGACCTCGGGGCGTCCGACCGATTGTCCCGGCCTGAAGGACGTCCCGAACGAGAGTCGCTATCCTGACGGTCTCTCGAATAAGAGCTAGAGGACGCACCGGAACCTCTATAGGAACCTCTCTTGGGCGGATAAGACCCAGAAGTGCCCGCCTTATTCGTGTCTGTTGAATCCGACCTTTTAGGAGCGGATCTAAACAACAGAGAATCACTAGCTTTCTTTTTAATATTATCATAAATAGCGGAAAGCTTGCCGTCAAAGAGAAGATCTCCTGAGACCGAAGCGACTCTAAGAGAGTTCTTCACCTTAGAATCCACTAGTGTGGATGTAGACAGGGCTGCGTCACGTCTAACCAACTCCAGATTAGCCACTGAAAGGGCGGAGTTACACGTGGAATAAGCTACTGCCCTTGAAAGAAGTCTTAAGGAGGATTGTATATCCTGAAACTCTTCCCCTTGAAGACGCAGTGATAACGCCTTCGTAAGGTGATCTGCGTAAGATAAGGCATCTAAATTGGCTCTGTTAGACGCAATAGCTGTTTCCAACACTGCGGTTGGAATAGAAGCTGACGACGGTAATGATAGCTCTAAGTCTTCCGCCTCGTCGTCCATACGCAGAGGAACTCTCGGTATACCCTGACCTGCCGTGTCGAATTTATTCCTTGCATTAATGAAAGGCAGGTTGAGAGTATTTGCGGACAAGAAGCCTGCTTTCCCTGTCCTGGAAGCAAGTTTAAAAATAGCGTCGTTCAATAATTCAAATGTTCTTGCAACATTATTGGACTGCGACGGAAACTCGGGAGCGATGTCCCTGAACCGCTCGAAAAAATCAGAGTCCAATGACGCTATAATTCTCCTGTCCGGAAGCGCAGCAGTCTGGCCCGACGGAACAACTTGAGGAAGAAAGTGCCGGATGAAGTCTACGGCAGCTTTGTGTTGTTCCGAAAGGGATAGCTCCAATTCATCCGTATCCCTTTCACCATCCGGTCGGACCTCCCGATGTTCCCGGTCGTCCGCCCCCGATGCTTCGGCGGAGCGTACCGACCCAGCGCCGTCGGATAATTCTCGATCCGACACCGTCTCTGTCGGCTGCTGGGATGCTGCGATAAGCTGTGCTATCTGCACTAGAATGTCCGACGTCGAGACCTGCGGAGGAGCGGTCTTTCGCTGCTTTGCCGAGGGCAGCTCCGCATCAGATGGCTCCCGCATACTTTTCCTATGCGAACGTCCGGAGTCCATCGGTCTCGAGTCCCTGGCTGCCGGATGGTGTGACCTGGTCGCCGAATAATCCTTCCTCGGCGAAGCTGGCAAGATATCGGAGGTCACGCAGCCAAGGTGCGGTCGTGTGCGCCGGCGAGAAGAGGAAGCCTTAACAGTCTCTGCGGACTGCTTATACAACGGAGCGTCCCGAGCGACAGACGTATGCTCCGCTAAAGACACATTTTGTACCACAACATCTGGTCCCAGATGTTGTTGTACGAGAGAGGGGCCTCTCTCGCTCGCGGCCCGGCTGGACCTGGACGAGCTAGGAACCGGACTAAAAGGCTTCCTCCGTTCTCGTTCACTATCCGCCGTCACTGGGTGTGCATCTATTATTTTTATAGTGCTCGCATCACCCAAAATTTCCTCTTGGACCGCCTCGGACGAACCCGGCTGCCGAACCATTCGGTGAATGGACGCTACACCGGGCGAGCTAGCGGACGACATTTGTCTAATCTCCATGAGCACTTTTGCCGCTAGCTCTGTATTTAATTGTGACGACGGACGCACACTTGAAGAAGATAACATGGAAACATCACCCTGTTCTGGTTCCTCTGAAATAGAAACTGAGAGAGTAGAGTGACCTTGTGGAGAAAGAGCCGGCATCGCTCTTTCTCCAGAAACAACATATCGTGACACACGTTTCCAATGTTTCTCATCCCAATGTTCACATACAGGACAGGGATTAATGCGAGAACACTGACTACAATTTATGCAATAATCATGAAAGTCAGAGGAAGATTTCTTCCTATTACAATTTGAACAAGTTCCTTTCATTGTGAAGGAACAACAATAAGTCCTAGTTACTCGCAAAAACCCCTGACACAAAGATACATAATAACATGATCCATTAATAAATGAAAAAACAATTGCAAAACAAAATAATTTTGAAAAAATATTTTTTCAGAGAAGCCCAAGTTGCTGAAAAGTAACGTTGAGCCCCGATGGATCCGATGGCAAAGTGTGGTCAAAAATTTTAAAATTATATAAAATAATTAATGAGACACTTTCGGATAATATAAATGTATCTTATAATGAGATAAACTACCTCAAAGGCAAACAGCCCCCCCCAAAAAAGGCTGTTGCCAATGAAAACAAACAGTGTAAACACAGAAGAAAACATGACTCCAGGCACTGAAAAAACTGGCCCGGAATCAGTCCTCAATTACACTCTATCTGATGCAAAACAGAGACTCCCAGGGGAGAATCTGCAGAACATCAGATGGAAGATGCAGAACACAAACGTTATACACCCATGGGTGAAAACGTAACTATGGGGAAAATAACAGAAAACATTCTGTAACCAAGCAACTCTCCCAGGGAAATTTTAGAAATGAAACTTCTCAAAAATATGCCAAAAGCATGGGAGAATTGCAAGGGGGGACTTTAGAAGGTTAGGGGAGAGGAAACACTAAAAAAGCAGTGCAACAATTAGCAAGAATGACAACAAGAGGCGTTTGCCTCGAAAATAGGCAACTTAACATAATTTTAACAAAAAATTTTAAGTACAGCCCTGATTATTTTTTGCCACTTCTTTTTTCCTCTCCTCCTTCTATCCTCCTTAGAATCACATTTTCTCCAAGAATTACGTGTCTGGCATCCTTTAAACTGAGATTTACAAGCACAAAGATCAGTGAGATGTTGACTGATGAAGGGCCAAACAGAGAATGATATTTGGCGCCAATTTCGGGACGACTGCGTCACTGCGCATGCGCAGTAGAGTCGTACTATGGAGGTCCTTTAGGACATTATTTCTTTTTGTTTTGGATGCAAATTTTGGGGATTGGGGGGCAAAATTTGTGTTTGGCCCTGGTTTTTGTGGAGTTAGCACCAGCTAAGTCTGGGTCATTGGTACAGTATAAAAATATGGGGGTCTTGGAAATAGAGGTGCAGGGCATTTCAGATAGCATTTGTGCAACTTCCAAATTGTAAACTGGGTTTGGGTATTTGCATTCTGATTCCAAAGCACCATATAATATCACATAAAGATGCACACAGGCCCATTATCAATCATAACTGGGTCCTTGAGTAATTTTTGGGGGGTCATACATAGCTTCGCCAGCAAGTCATTAGGTTCTGGAAAGCATTTGCAGCTCCCTCACATAAATGAGAATGTATATTTAAAATTCCCTAGTTTTTAGAAAGTCAGGGAAGGTCCATTTAGTTTCTTTTTTAATTAACTGGTAGAGTGCTGGAAGCCCATATTTGGGCTTTACTCTGAAGCATAGTTACCACAACTTGAAGGCCTCAAACTCAGTGGATGTACTTCGCTTTATCTTTGAACTGAAATAATTTAGTCTGTTAGGATTTGCCTTGTTACAATTTAAGGGAGAGTGCCTATTGGCACTCTCCCATAAATTGTAACAAAGCAAAGACATGTGAACAAATTCTGATGACCAAAAATAACTTAGCACTCTACCAGTTAAGAGTCGCAAGACTAAAATGACTTGTTTCCAGTACTTTTTTTTCATAACATGTGGATGTAATGTGATTCATGAGCAACATTTATCTACAATCTATCTGGAATTTGTCAGGTGCCAATGCTAAGAACAAAACGTTTTTTGTGCTGAAAGACATGGAGCATTTGCACTATCTATCTTTAAGTTCTTAACCCAATATTATATTACCCAATCATATATGATATAGTATATGATTGGGTTAAGAACTTAAAGATAGATAGTGCAAATGCTCCAAGTCTTTCAGTACTAATAACATTTAGACTGTAGTTCAAGGTTCCTCTATCCTCCACACGCTATATGACATATAGCATGTGCAGGATAGCAAAAACATGAACTACAGACTCCACAGTGAGTCACAGTCACAAGTTGTAAGCATGTTTATTCACTCTCTAACTTCTCTATAATGATGGATATGAGAAAATATTTCAAAATACACGACACATTTCCACAATCTGCATACAATGTATTATATAAGAGTTATCAAGATTGCCCGTCTGATGGCAGTAACTTGATGCTTTCTTTAAAACAAACACGTATACCAATTCAGTCATTATAAAATATCTTAAATAAAGCAAATGTGTTAAAATCTTAATTAGATACAGTGGAACCCTGTTAATTGAATAGCCACTTTGCCAATAAAAATTATTCAATTAACAGAAGAATTCAATTATCAGGTATTGTGTTACTTTACTTTATTCTAGAGATAAACTTAGCATTTATTCTATTATATCTTGTTTGACAGAGCTCCATGAGCTCTGTCTAACAAGATATAATAGATTAAATGCCTGTATTGGATGTACTGAGGCCAAATGGATCTATAAACAATGGAAAACTGGGGAGAGTAGGGTAATTTCTAGACAGGTTACAAGATTTTTTATTCAATTAACAGGAGTTTTCTCTATAACCTATATTCAATTAACAGGTTAAATTTGTACTGGAGGTATGGTAAGTGGTTTGTGTTTGGAAATTATATTCAATTAACAGGGTTATTCAGTTAAGAGATATCCAATTAAGTAGGCTCCACTGTATTACCAAAAGTAAGATTTTAACATATTTCACTTCATTTAAGGTATTTTATAATGATTGGACCGGCCCGGAACCAGTCCAGGCAAGAATATAAGACCTCCTAGGGTTGGACCAGACCAAACTGGACCACCTCTCCCCTGGACCAGACCACTAATGGTGGTCTGGTCCAGTCCACATCCCCAGTTGCAATGTAAGTTGGGTTGATATTAGTAATTAATTGTTTGGACATTTCTCTGTGCGTTTAGTCACACTTTCTGGTTATAAAAAATTTACATTACTGAGTAACTTACTGTGCACTGTACAGCCTTAGTGTATATCTCATCTATAGTAATTCTCTACCCAACATAATGACCAAAACCAGCCAGTAATATTCTTAAAACCAGCGAGTAGTAATATTCTTAAAAAGCATTTAAACTCCACTTATGTCCCCTCATTGGCATGGATTGTAGAAATTTTTTTTTAGAAAATTCTAAAAATGAAAACACATTCTATTTTCAATTAACAGCTTGTTACATACATGTATATGTTCCAACAAGACTAAAATCCCAGCCCTCTCATTGGACGAGAGCTCGCAAAGTTTTTTTCTACATTTACAACTCCAGTAACATCTGTTACCATCTAATGTCACCATGCGAAATATTTGAAATGAAGTTGCCCATATTGCAATTATTCCGTAAACAGTGTGACTTTCAAACCGCTACATTCTGTAGATTTTTCAAACATGTAACAGGAGCTGTTCCAGAAGTGTTCTTTGAATTACAAATCGGTTTACAATTTGAACTAAGCTGGAATGATCATGATTTTTATCTGATCTATTGATTTCTTGTCCAATGACATGGTGTAAACGAGAGGTATATTTACTAAACTTGTGATTGTTACAAGTTGCTTTGTTCATTTTACAACATAGGTTTGGGACTATGGAGAGGATCTTATTGGAACATATACGTTATTGTGATGAACTGACAGTAACATGGTCTAAGATTCGTGGCTTGGAGGATATGTTCAATCTTGACGCCACAAACAACAACTGGGCATTATTTTTGCAATAATTGGGCAATTATTAGATCAATGACAATCCAAAATCAAATTGTATGGATGCACATGTGAACACAAACTTCACCTTCTGAGAAAGCAAATTATGACAAATATAAAATATGACATTGCTGTTTGTACTGTCCTGGAAATTTAACTGGACCATGATTTATGAGGGCAGCATGCCATTTTTTGACAAAATCTTCAAGTTCATTTATCCATTTGAAACAGACACTTTCATACAAATGATATATGAAGCATAAAGGTATTTTCACATTATGAAAATTGTGCTTTTGTCAAATTATTATCTGATTTTTTTCAAATTAGCATCTTGTTTCCTTAACTGGTAGAATGCTAGAAGCCACTATCAGGCCTTTCAAATAAATGAGGGTACCAGAGGAAAAGCCAACATTTTCCTTGCTCATTTTTCATATTCAGTCAAACACAAATAATATTTTGTTTATATAAATAATTTGTGATAAAACAAATTTTGATGAACAAATTCAGACCACCAAAAAATGAAAGTGTCAATGATACTGTAGCTCAGCTTGACAAACTTGAAATGATAAATTTGAAGATCCTTGGTCCAATGTTATTTGGTGAAACTTCAACATAACAGCATTGTGTGTGTGTGTGAGCACAACATCAGAGCAATCCATGCATTTTTAACCCTTTACGCAACGTAACGGCCAAAACCGGCCAGCGCTATTCACAAAAATCGCCAATTAATTTTAATTATTTTTTTCATTTTTTGTCTCAAAAACATAGGTTATGACCCCTCTTTGGAACGAGCTCACCGAGCTCATTCCAAAGAGGGGTCATAACCTATGTTTTTGAGTCAAAAAATGAAAAAAATTAGTTGTTCAAAAATTTTGTTTGCAAGTGTCATCTGCTTTTCATGTTAGGTAAAGAGTTAAATGTAAACTGTATGGCCGGCTAAAGGAAAAAAGTTGATATACAAATGTACTAAGTTTGGAGTTTATTGGAAATGGCAACTTTTTTCACAGAAATGAATCTACATGTAGAGGTTCGCCTAATGAGCATGTCAAGTTTAAAAACAATCCAACGATAAATGTGCCCTGTAGCCATGTCCAAAAAGAATGTAAATGCTCAAATGCAATAGATTCAAAGATTGCTGCTAACAGCCACAGTTTTTGATAGAAATGAAAAGAAAATCGATAGCTCCTATCTCTGTCACCCTAAATAAGCATATGTAGTTTCAAAACAACCTGATAATGAATGCTCCCTCTGAAGCATGCCAAAGGAAGATTTTAATGCACAAATACACTGAGTTTGATGGTCATTGCTGGTGGCAATGTATTTTTTTTCTTTTTTATGGAAGTTCATAAATATACCCTGTAGAGAGTACAAAAGGGATAAGTTGCTACAAAAATGCACTAAGTCCAAAGGCTGGTGCTAACGACAATAATTTTTTTATAGAAATGAAAAGAAATCAACAGCTCAAATCTAGAGGCCACCCTGAACATGCGTAACAAGTTTCAAAGGGATCTTATCATAATGTGCCCTGTAGGGCATGCCAGAGGAATATATTGATGCCTGACTAAACTAAGTTCAAAGGTCGTTGCCAACGGCAACTATTTTTGATGGAAATGGAAGAAAATCGATAGTTCCCATCTACACGTCAGCCTACACAAGCATACAAGTTTCAAAGCAATCCGATCATAAATGTGCCCTGTAGGGTGTGCCAATGGGAAATATTGATGTCTAACTTAACTAAGTTCAAAGATCTTTGCCAGTTGCGACATTTTTTGATGGAAATAAAAGAAAATCAATAGCTCCCATGTAGAGGTTACTCCAAACAAGCATATCAGGTTTCAAAGCAATCCAATCTTAAATGTTCCCTGTTAGGTGTGCCAAAGGGAAATATTGAGGTCTGACTAAACTAAGTTCAAAGGTCGTTGCCAGCTGCAACATTTTTTTGATGGAAAAGGAAGAAAATTGATAGCTCCCATCCAGAGGTCACCCCAACCAAGCATACTAAGTTTCAAAGCAATCCGATTATAAATGTGCCCTGCAGGGTGTGCCAAAGGGAAATACTGATGCATAACTGCACTAAGTTCATCGAAGGTCGTTGCCAGCAGAAACAATTTTTGACGAAAATGGAAGAAAATATATAGTTCCCATCCAGAGGTAACCTCAAACAAGCATACCAAGTTTCAAACTGACCTGATCGTAAATGTGCCCTGTAGGGTGTGCCAAAGGAACATACTGATGCCTGACTAAACTAAGTTTAAAGGTCGTTGCCAGCAGCAACATTTTTTGATGGAAATGGAAGAAAATTGATAGCTCCCATCTAGAGGTCACCCCCAACCAAGCATACTAAGTTTCAAAGCAATCTGATTATAAATGTGCCCTGCAGGGTGTGCCAAAGGGAAATATTGATGCATAACTGCACTAAGTTCATCGAAGGTCATTGCCAGCAGCAACAATTTTTGACGAAAATGGAAGAAAATATATAGCTCCCATCCAGAGGTAACCTCAAACAAGCATACCAAGTTTCAAACCGACCTGATCATAAATGTGCCCTGTAGGGTGTGCCAAAGGAACATACTGATGCCTGACTAAACTAAGTTTAAAGGTCGCTGCCAGCAGCAACATTTTTTTATGGAAATGGAAGAAAATCAATAGCACCCATCTAGAGGTCACCTCAAATAAGCATACCAGGTTTCAAAGCAATCGGATAATAAATGTGCCCTGTAAAGTGTGCCAAAGGGAAATATTGAGGTCTGACTAAACTTAGTTCAAAGGCTGTTGCCATCAGCAACATTTTCTGATGAAAATGGAAGAAAATCGATAGCTCCCAGCTAGAGGTCACCCCAAACAAGCACACCAAGTTTCAAAACGATCTGATTATAAATGTGCCCTACAAGGTGTGCCAAAGGGAAATATCGATGCATAACTGCACTACGTTCATTGAAGATCATTGCCAGTGGCAACATTTTTTTTACAGAAATGGAAGACAATTGATGGTATCATCTAGAGGTAACCCCAAACAAGCATACCAAGTTTCAAAGTGATCTTCTGATCATAAATGGATCTTGTAGGGTGTGCCAAAGGAATATATTGATGCCTGACTAAACTAAGTTCAAAGGTTGTTGCCAGCAGCAACATTTTTTGCCAAAATTGGAAGAAAATCAATAGCTCTCATCTAGAGGACACGTAAAGTAATCATACCAACTTTCAAAGCAATCCTATCATAAATGTGGCCAGTAGGGTATGCCAAAGGGAAATATTGAGGTCTGACTAAACTAAGTTAAAAGGCTGTTAAACACTTTTTGACAGAAATGGAAGAAAATTTATAGCTCCCATCTAGAGGTCACCCCAAATAAGCATACCAAGTTTCAAAGTGATTTGATTATAAATGTGCCCTGTAGGATGTGCCAAAGGGAAAAATTTATGCATAACTGCACTAAGTTCATCGAAGGTCGTTGTCAGTGGCAACATATTTTCACGGAAATGGAAGAAAATCGATAGCTCCCATCTAGAGGTAACCCCAAACAAGCATATCAGGTTTCAAACCGATCTGATCATAAATGTGCCCTGCAGGGCGTCCAAAGGAATATATTGATGCCAAACTAAACTAAGTTCAAAGGTCATTGCCAACGCCAACATTTTTTGCTGGAAATGGAAGAGAAATATTGAGGTCTGACTGAACAAAGTTCAAAGGCCGTTGCAGTAGCAAAATTCTTTGACGGAAATGGAAGAAAATCATCAGCTCCCATCTACAGGTAACCTTGCACAAGCATACCAAGTTTCAAAGCGATCCAATGATAAATGTGCCCTGCAAGGTGTACCAAACGGAAATATTAATGCACAACTGCACTAAGTTTATCAAAGGTCATTGCCATCAGCAACATTTTCTGATGGAAATGGAAGAAAATCGATAGCTCCCATCTAGAGGTCATCCCAAATAAGCATACCAAGTTTCAAAGTGATCTGATTATAAATGTGCCCTATAGGATGCGCCAAAGGGAAATATTGCTGCACATCTGCACTAAGTTCATTGAAGGTCGTTGCCAGTGGCAACATTTTTTGACAGAAATGGAAGAAAATCGATAGCTCAAATCTAGAAGTAACCCCAAACAAGCATACCGGGTTTCAAACCGATCTGATCATAAATGTGCCCTGCAGGGCGTGCCAAAGGAATATATTGATGTCTGACTAAACTAAGTTCAAAGGCCATTGTCAGCGGCAACATTTTTTGACGGAAATGGAAGAAAATCATTAGCTCCCATCTAGAGGTCACCCCAAACAAACATACTAAGTTTCAAAGCAATCTGATTATAATGTGCCCTGCAGAGTGTGTGAAAGGGAAATATTGATGCATAATTGCACTAAGTTCATCGAAGGTCATTTCCAGCGGCAACATTTTTTGATGGAAATGGAAGATAATCGACAGCTCCCATCAAGAGGTTTGTGGCCTAGAGTTCTGTGTTCAAATTTGGGTATTCACTGGTCCCATAACAATAGTTTTTACAAAAGTTAAAATGGAGGTGTTATTAATATATCGTTATGTGTTGCCTACATAAGTGGATTCGTGTCACTGGATCTTCCAATGAACCCAGGCATGTTCTACTTTTGTAGACAAATTGATATATCACAGTGCATGTATTGTCAGTTAAAATGTGCCCACTATGATAGTCTACATTATGTAAAACACAACTTACATGTGCAACTGTATTCCACTCACTGGACCTCATACGAGGCTGATTGAGTGGCCTCAAGTTTAGTATCCAAGTTTGTATGAAAATATTCAAGTCGATATATGCAAGTATCTGCGTTAGGTTACTGTACAGTATTTACACTGTAAAATTATCTAAAAAACTGCAACAAACATAACTGTATAGCACCTACCCGACCTCGTCAGAGGCCCCATGGGCTATCTAACATTCTACAGGCAAGTGTGAAGGCCTTTGCTGATGAGAATGTAGTTATATTTTTATTGTATTCACAACGCTGGAATCAAACAACCTACATACATAACTGTATTCAACATGTTAATCCAATTATGTGCCTAAAATATTCCTACAGTTCTATATAGAAAAAGATATATCAAAGTATCCTACTCTCTGGACCACATCAGAAGCCCACATGGATCTATGAATCCATATCCAGATATGCACCTTCACACCTATGCACAGGCACTTGCGCAGATGCCCACTTATGCACATGCGCACGCATATCTCACACCCTCATAGAATAGCTGAAGTACCTTATTTCCTGACAGTTGAATGATTATTCACAATCCAGAACATAGTATATTCCAGGGAAGGTCGAGATACAACTTCTTACACCAATGTTATTGGTACAATGCACGAGTAAGGCGTGATGTATACCTCTATAAAAACATGGTATTTGACACAGTCAGTACTGTTGTACATAAACAGAGTGTTAAGGACTTGACTACCTGATTTAAGGATCTTGCAACTTCAGACTTCAGGCTTACAACACATACACATGTGTGTATTGTAAGCATGTGCATGTGTATGTGCACATATATGCATGCATGTATGTCTATGTACATGTATGTGTGTATGTGCGTGTGTATGTGCATGTGTGTGTGTACTCAGCAATATATATTTTCAGCAATATATATATGTACTCCGAAATGCAATCAGTTCGTTCGCCCTGATACCTGAAATCGTAGCCAACTCACTCCAACCATCATCCACCTTGAAAAATAACGCGTTATAAGGAACGCCCCAAATGTACATTATTCTTGATGTTTATTTTGACTATTTTCTTGTTTTGCAACATTGTATCAGAAAATGATTCTATTTACACACCACATACAAACCCCTTTGGTCATATTAATCTGTACAGGAACTTATTGTTAAAAAATCCCAGTTGTTTTTGCATGGGAATCAGTTCACAGGATAATTTTATCTGTTGTGGTGTCCTAAATGGCGGGTAATATCGGTATCGACAAGCTCCAGACAAACCCTGAATATGATTTTATTTATCACCTTAATGAATGTTTAGAAGCTAATAATGAAGAAAATGTATCACTCCTCAACCATCTGTTAGGGAAATGCTTGTATCACTCACATGAACAATTTCGCACCTCATATTGTAATACTGATAAATTGTTTTCCATGTTCCATATTAATTGTCAAAGTCTAAATGCTCATTGGGACTCATTATCTGATCTTCTGTCATCCATGCAGACTACGAATAACAGTTTCGACATCATAGGGCTAAGTAAAATATTCAATATCTCCCCGAATATTTCATATAAACTTGATGGATACAACAGTCTTAATAAGAATACAGGACCAGACAGTGACGATGGGCGTGGTGGTGTTGTGTTGTTTATTAAGGAGGGACTTGACTTTAAAATTAAAGACAATATCTCTGTGTTCATACCGCACATTATGGAAACTCTTTCTGTAGAAGTTCAAATCAGTAATATTTCCAGAATAATTGGCATTGTGTATAGACCAAACACGCAACCTAAAGCTAACATCGATATCTATTTGTCCAAATTATCCGAAATAACCGACAAATTAAAATTTGAAAACAAAAAGTCCTACCTAATTGGCGATATGAATATTGACCTGCTAAAATCAGACTCTCACCAAAAAAACTCAAGACTATATAATTCATATGTTCTCTGAAGGTTTTATCCCATTTATCACCAAACCAACTAGAGTAACCCCCTTCACCGCCACTTTGATTGATCACATCTTTTCCAATAATGATTCTGCCCCTACAAATGCAGGGATAATCATTACAGATGTTTCAGACCACTTTGGGACTTTTTTACATTGAGTCTACAAACCTCAATAAACGAGATCAACCTCTCTTACTAAAAAGGAAAATAAACAAGAATAGTGTAAATCATTTTAAAACTATCTTACAACAAAGCGATTTTGCCTCTGTTCTGGAAGCAACTTCTGCTGATGACGCATACAATAATTTCATAGAAATTTATACAAATACATCTGAGATATCCTTTCCGCTAGTACGCATACACGAAACTAAAAAATACATAAAGCATCAACCCTGGATGACAAATGGTCTCCTAACTTGTTCAAATAATAAAATAAAATTCAATAATAAACATGACCAATACCATGTCTGGACCTGCATCGCTGCATGCAATTGATTGAGATACATGTATTAATCTCTTTCGACTCTTGTTGCATGTAGATAAATCAATTCCTTTCACAGCAGGCAAGAAAAGTTTGACGAAAAATTCAATGTTCAGTGGGTCCCTTTCATACAACCAGAGAAACTTTGAATGAAAATTTCAATATTCAGTGTCTACAGTAAAATTTCAAGGTATTGGCAAACAGGAAGTGGCTGCACGACAGATCTGAAAATTGCATACACGATACAACTAAACATTATCAAGATCCAGATGAAATGAAAAATCAATCCCTTGCATAGAAGCCGAGAAAACTTTGACGAAAAATTTCAATGTTCAGTGGGTACAGTAAAATTTCAAAGTATCGGCAAACAGGAAGTGGCTGCACGGCAGATCTGAAAATTGCATACACAATACAACTCATCATTATCAAGCTCCAGATGAAATATAAAATCAATCCCTTGCATAGAAGCCGAGAAAAGTTTGACGAAAAATTTGACTGTTCAGTGGGTACAGTAAAATTTCAAAGTACCGGCAAACAGGAAGTGGCTGCGCGGCAGATCTGAAAACTGCATACAGGCTACAACTGATCATTATCAAGCTCCAGATGAAATATAAAATCAATTCCTTGCATAGAAGCCGAGAAAAGTTTGACGAAAAATTTCAATGTTCAGTGGGTACAGTAAAATTTCAAAGTATCGGCAAACAGGAAGTGGCTGCACGGCAGATCTGAAAATTGCATACACGATACAACTCATCATTATCAAGCTCCAGATGAAATATAAAATCAATCCCTTGCATAGAAGCCGAGAAAAGTTTGACGAAAAATTTCACTGTTCAATGGGTACAGTAAAATTTCAAAGTACCGGCAAACAGGAAGCAGCTGCACAGCAGATCTGAAAATTGCATACACGATACAACTGATCATTATCAAGCTCCAGATGAAATATAAAATCAATCCCTTGCATAGAAGCCGAGAAAAGTTTGACGAAAAATTTCAATGTTCAGTGGGTACAGTAAAATTTCAAAGTATCGGCAAACAGGAAGTGGCTGCACTTCAGATCTGAAAATTGCTTACACGATACAGCTCATCATTATGAAGCAGCCGACCAAATATAAAATCATCCCCTTTCATAGAAGGCAAGAAAACTTTGACGGAAGAAGTGTTTCGGACGGACTGACGGATGGACGGAGTCGGGCGGTTACTAGACCTGCTCTGCCGCTGGCGACGCAGGTAAAAAAATTGCAATATCCAACTGAACTGCATATACAAAATTACAAAAATTATTGTCGTTTTTTTAATAGAATCAAAAAACAAAGTAAGGCAATGTATTATAGAAATATCCTAATGGAAAACAAAAACAATTTACGTAAAACATGGAAAATTTCAAATGATGCAATTAAGAAACAAACATCATTAAGTAGACTTCCCTCTACCTTTAGATATTACAACAGTGATATTAAGAAATTGTCAACAACTTGAGCTAAAAATGTATCCCTCAACAAGGTAAGAATCTATTACATGTTGCAAAACTAGTGTTTCTAAAGAGAATGCACTCCTTTCTGTAATTGCAGGTGCTCGGCATAAGCTTAGATTTAAACTAGAAAAACTGTGAGCACTGCTCACTGATACCACCCACTCCCACCAAGAAACATTTTACAACAGTAAAAGTGTGTTTAATGTAGAGAGCACAAACACTGACACTTCCCCACCACACCTCCACCCCAAAGCTTGAATTGACAACAGCCATTTTTGAATATGGGGAACTGTAAATATGAAAATATCTGAAGAGAAAATGGGAGGTGCACATCTGCAATGTATGTAAAACAAGGTCTGAAAGTTTCAATGAAATCTGTTCAATAGTTAAGAGGAGTTGCAGATAGCAGATCTGTACAGAATGTCAACTGAATTTGACAAAGTTCATTTTTCAATATGGGAAACTGTAATGAAAGTGTCAATGACACTGTAGCTCAACTTGACAAACTTGAACTTGGTAAGTTATAAGTGAAATGGCAAAATTGAAGATCATTGGTATCAATGTTATTTGGTGAAATTTCAACATAACAGCATTGTGTGTGCACAACGTCAAGAGTAATCCTTGAATTTATAAATGTAAACTGTAAGACTGGCTAAAGGAAGAATGTTGATACCCAAATGCAGTAAGTTCAGAGGTTATTGTAAATGGTAGCTTTTTTCACAGGAATGAATGCTAATCAATAGCTCTTATCTAAAGATCTCGCCCAATGAGCACACCAAGTTAAAAAAAGCATCACAACAATTTGGCTAAGTTCATTTCGCCCTTTGGGAAAGAGTAAAAAATAAAAATACCTGAAAGCAAAATAGGAGGTGCACATCTATAATGTATAGAAAAGAATGCCTGTAAGTTTCAATGAAATCCACCCACTGGTTTAAGAGGAGTAGCGGATAGCAGATGTGTACCCCCAAAGCGTCACGGACATACGGACGGAGTAGCAGATAGCAGGTGTGTACCCCCCACAAAGCATCACAACAATTTGGCTAAGTTCATTAAGACCTTTGGGACAGAGTAAAAAAAAAAATACCTGAAAGTAAAATAGGAGGTGCACATCTAGAATGTATATAAAAGAATGCCTGAAAGTTTCAATGAAATCTGCCCACTGGTTTAAGAGGAGTAGCGGATAGCAGATGTGTACCCCTCAAAGCATAATGGATGTATGGACGTACGGACGTACTAAGTTCATTTTGCCACATGGGATAGAAAAAATAAAAATACCTGAAAGCAGAATAGAAGGTGCACATCTAGAATGTATATAAAAGAATGCTTGAAAGTTTCAATGAAATCTGCCCACTGGTTTAAGAGGAGTAGCGGATAGCAGATGTGTACCCCTCAAAGCATAATGGATGTATGGACGTACGGACGTACTAAGTTCATTTTGCCACATGGGATAGAAAAAATAAAAATACCTGAAAGCAGAATAGAAGGTGCACATCTATAATGTATATAAAAGAATGTCTGAGAGTTTCAATGAAATTCGCCCACTGGTATAAGAGGAGTAGCGGATAGCAGGAGTGTACCCCCCTAAAGCATCACAACAATTTGGCTAAGTTCATTTCGCCCTTTGGGAAAGAGTAAAAAATAAAAATACCTGAAAGCAAAATAGGAGGTGCACATCTATAATGTATAGAAAAGAATGCCTGTAAGTTTCAATGAAATCCACCCACTGGTTTAAGAGGAGTAGCGGATAGCAGATGTGTACCCCCAAAGCGTCACGGACGTACGGATGTACGGACGTACGTAAGTACGGAAGTACGGACACCATGAATGCTATATACCGCCCACTTTTCAAGTGGGTGGTATAAAAAAGTGATATTTGACAACATTTTCATATAGATTCAAATGAAAAAAAGAACATTTATAATAGGATGTCATTTTGTTTTTAGAATTATGTGTGAATTACAGAATTGCTCAAAATATTTTCAAATATCAATTTTTCAACTTCTCAGCTTCTGCTAACCTCTATTCTGTGGTGATTATAGCTGATTTGACATGCAAAAATTAAATTACCCGATGGAATATTCTGAATCCTTTTTGCAAAAGGTATTCATAGAATAAAATATGTTTGCAAAAATTGTAAGGGGTTAAATACCCTTGATTCGAATATCTCATCTTATCTGGAGCAGTTTTTGTGCATTCTTCAAGACAACTTACTTTGGCAAGGTGCAATGGGTTAATCACTTCTCCCAAAGCTTATGTCCATGCAGTATTCATTACAAGGATTTGTGCCCTGGACATCCATATTTCTGTGGTTTTCTTCAGAACATTACAATGTAAATTCAGAAATTGATATAAATTCAGTTTTGTAAACCTGCATTGGATGTTGTATCGGCATCAGTGATATGTTCATTTGTTAACCCTTTACCTAACGAATAAAAAAATGGAAACAATTATCTGCTATCATAATTTACAAATTGGACAGTCGAGATCATTCTAATAAAGGGGACACATAATATGGTTTCGTTGAAACTTTGGGGAAAAAAATAAAATTATGATAACAAATTTTGATATTGTATGCATTGGGGGAAAGGGTTGAATTCTCATGGAAAAGTCTGCATTACCTGAACAAATTAGACCCATAAACAAGATAGAGAGGACTTGACCTTTTCTCATTCAAGTTTGAAATCAATCGGAGGTCAGTAAATTATGCATACACATAAAGTAAATGCTGGGTGAGACTGCAAATCATGCAGGTTCTCAACAATTTGCAGGAAGAAAGTGCAATACTGTTGATGAATATTATTAGTGATGACTCAAGCCATCTACATCAAGGTATTGGATCTATTGTTGCATGTTAATGATGTTTTTTTTATTTCCTTTGTGTTCTAAAATTACAGCATAAGGCCCCACAAAGTAGATCTTCTGTTTCTCAAACCATTTTTTTGAAATATTGCACGTGGGCGGACATTTTTTTTATTTCATTTTTTATCTCTGTAATTATTTCTTTGACATCAAAAGTTCATGTTCTTGGTTTGTTCTATGTTTTCAGAATAGCATGGGTGGTGGTGTATTTTGTACCTTGAGTGCAAGAAGGCTTTGCAATGCTTTAGCACTGCAAAGCCATGTTGCACTCATGGGACAAATGTTTCAATTTTGTTAACTTCGGTAAAATATCACACATAAACCATTTAATTTTTTAAGTTTGCATTGGTTATAAAAAGATAGCATGCAGCAGCCCAAAGGACCATGCGGGAGGACCTAAGAAACATATTTTTTAACTTTTTTTCAGGCCTAACCCATTACTAAATGTACAGTAGTCTAACCCTTAAAAGCCGGTACATTTTTATATATTTTTACAACACAGTCTTTATCCTGTGGCTTTGCAAGACTTGACTGTCTATATCTGCCTAGAAACAACTACCAAGGTACATGGAATATAACTTATAAATTTACCCAAAGCTGTATGTTGGGGGCACCTGTTTTGTTGCAGTGACACAAAATAAGTTGAAATTAAGCTTTTAAGAGTTAACTATGCAAGGCATTTTATTTTTAGCCCCATACCAAACAAATCAGGTACAGTGAAGCCCACTTAATTGGATATCTCTAAACTGAATAAACCTGTTAATTGAACATAATTTCCCAGCACAAAACCATTTACCATGCTCCAGTACAAATTTGACCTGTTAATTGAATAAAGGTCATAGAGTAAACTCCTGTTAATTGAATAAAAAATCTTGCACCCTATCGAGAAATTACCCTGACTCTCCCCAGTTTTCCTTTGTTTATAAACCTATTTGGCCTCAGGACATCCAATACAAGCATTTAATCTTGTATATCTTGTTTGACAGAGCTCATGGTGCTCTGTCAAACAAGATATAATAGAATAAATGCTAAGTTTATCTCTAGAATAAAGAAAGTGACACAATCCCTGTTAATTGAATACTCCTGTTAATTGAATAATTTTCATTACCAGCATAGCTATTCAATTAACAGCATTCCACTGTAATACTATTCACAGAACACCATTCAAATTTGGTTAATTTTCAAATTATGGGTTCCCAAAAATAGCCTATGACCCCTTATTGGAATGAGTGGAGCTAACTTCTTCTAATTATGTGTCATAACCTATGTTTTGGAAACCAAAAATTGTTTTTTCATAATTTGGAGGAAGGACTATTACTAAAACACCTGTAAAGTGGCATATCCACCCAGACAATCATCATTAAAACATGTAAATAAAAGCCAACATAAATTGACAAACATGTACCCATATCCCAACAGTTGCACCTATAGGCAAAAAAAAACTTGCTCAAGGGATATTCAAAGGCCAATAACTCTTGACCATTAAAATCAGCAGGGGTTACATTTTGATCAGCTCTTTTATTGATGGGCATATATATACCTGCATAACAAAAATAAGAAAACTCTTGTGATAATTGTTTTAGTTATTGGAAAACATATCTAAAATATCTCAAAATAGCAATTCAAAGGGCAATATTTGTTTATTTACTGGGGTTTAATGACACTTTCAACAGCCAGAGTCACCTCGTGTCAGAGTTTTATGGGTGGAGGAAGCTAGAATACCCATAGAGAACAACAGAGTAATGGCAGGCAACTGCCAGACTCCCCAACAAACTAACTCCACATAAGCAGGGTTAGCATTGGTTGAAGACAAGTGCTCCATCGATGTGCAGAATTCCTTAGTACACAATGCCCCCTCGTGGGCAATTGGGATGAAGTGCCCAAGGACACAATGCAGTTACCCCTAGCGGGGATTCAAAGGGTAATAAATCTTAATAGATATATCATTGCATTCTATGGCATATAAAAGTTTTACAGTGACAATATATCCAGACTTATTGTCTACCAGCAATGTCCCATATAAACAAAAGTTCAATGTTACATCTGGCTGAATGAGTTCATTTTATTTTTTTTTTCTTGCAGTGGAGGAAGAGGGTGGAGACAATATAATTCCGGGTGAATTCCCATTTACACTATATATTCTATATCTGCAGACATGGTAGTAAACCGTTTATGCAACACACATAATATCAACATTTATTGTTTTTTAAAATTTTTTAAATTTTCAACAACTCAATAAGCTTATTCCAGTGAGGGGATCATCTGATACGGTTTTGTTGAAACTATTGAAAAATATTTGGGTTTTTTCAAGTTTTCACATTGTAAATTACGTGGACAGGTGTGGCAGATTCATTAGGTAAAGGGTTAATAGATAAGATACTCAGACAAAAATTAGGATGCTGTAAAGCTTCAAGAATTGATTTAATACTGTCATGATGATTCGATTTGGTCAGATCCTTGAGGATTCAAGATATTCGAATCCCAGGGGCTGGTTAACAACCAGGTTCAGAAACAAGGTGATGTGCACCATATGATTCTACATTGTATCTTTGTCACTAATTGATGGATGGGCTAGTTGGACAGATGCTTAAATGTTACCTGCAACATCCAAAACTGTTTTCAAGAGTCACCTTGGTAACTTTTGTACATAAACACCATCACACCACATGTTGGCGACTTTTGTGTGTGTCGCATGTAGCATTTCAACGTCTGCCCTTCTACTAGCACATCCATCAGTCTGCAACATAGATACACATAGAACACCATAGTGGTGACATATGTTTCTGGGAGATTTTCGTCAATATTTATCCCAAGACATTCCAATGATTTTTCAGTTTTGTTGTGTCTGATTCTTTGTGGATTGTGTATTGAGATAGGTAAGTGCTTGGAGCATATTTTGCTATAGGTTGAGTTAATGAGGATATACTTTGTTTTATCTGCATTCAATACCAATTAATTTGCACACACCAATCAAATATGTTTTAAAATTCTTTATTAATGTGAAGAGCTAGTTTACCACCACCTGATGCCAGAGTGAAATGTGATAAAAATTGATACACATGGCAGTCAGTTCTCAAATTCGATACAGCTCTGGTTTACACAGATTCATATCGATATCAAAAATCAAGGGAATCAGAGGGCATCTGTAAGAATTAGTGCACTGGCACTTTTCTCTCTGCTCCCCCCCCCCCACCCAATCAAACTTCAAATTGCTATCTGACCATGGTTTTCTCACCCAATATCACACCTGCAAATGGCACACAACAATACACATCATACCAGGTGTCGTAGAAATGCTCAGATATTGCTCTCAGGGCATCCAAATATGAACATTTTTCAAGGGGGAGACTTCCAGACATGTGAGGTAGGCCCTCCCCCCCCCCCACCCCTACTGAAATCCTGGCACCACCACTGTTTCTGACAGAGGTAAACAGGAGAAATGCTGGACATTGCATAATATGCCAAATTGTACAGTACCTTATATTTTTACAGTGTTTTTTAAAAAATAAAATAAGAATACTTGGAACAAAGTATGTCTTGCAATGTGGGGGCATGGTGGCATTGTAGTAACTGGTTCTTGTCAGATCACCGAAGTTTCGCAACGTCGATCCCGGTTAGTCCTCGGATGGGTGACCGTCTGAGCGATCGATTCGAACTCCCGTGTTGTGTCCTTGGGTAAGGCACTTAACCCAGATTGTCCACATGGGGGCACGATGACGTACTACATGCCGATGATGCATATGTCTTCAACCAATCTAACACTGCCTGTCCTGCAGTGCGGAGTTATGATGCTGGGGAGCTGGCAGCTGCTTGTCATTGCTCGGTGGTTCTCTCCGGGTACTCTGGCTCCCTCCACTCGTAAAACTGTCACAGTCATGATTAGCCATTGTGCATAAGTATGTGACCTTAAACACTAATAAATAACTAATAAATATGTCTTGCAATGTATCAATGCAATTCAATTGGAATAGATTTACATTATCTTGGTCTGTTATCTAGTTTTAAAACAAAAAAATTCACCCTATAGGCTAAAAATAATTTTTGCATGTAATCACTGAAAATCCCTCAAAACTTATTTTAAAGACTCCCTCTCCCTCCCCCCCCCCCCCCCCCACCCCCATCCCAGAGTGCATTTTATTGTTATATCCTCAAAAATCCATATTACAACAGGATGGGGGAGGGGGGATATATTTTTTCATAAAGTCACTCAAAACTCATTTTACAGCAACCCCCCCCCCCCCCTCTAAAAAAATGGGTGGGGGGATACATTTTTGCATCAAGTCACTTGAAACTCATTTTACAGCAAAACAAAAAAACAAAAAAAAAACTAGAAGACAAAAACAAGAAAAAAAAAATTTCCCAACTGACTCTATCACTTCGTTCCCCTCAACCAACTACCCTCTGACAGTAATTTTTTATGCATAAAGTTACTTGAAATACTGTAAAACACATTTTTAAGTTTTAAAGAATGAAAACACTATTGTGCAATATACCACAGGTAGTACCAGCCACCTGGGTCAATTTCTTTTTTGGTGGGGGGGAGGTGGGGAGGGGGGGGTGGGGAGGGGAGAGGAGGGGGGGACATAATCTGCATTCTCTGTGAGTAAGGTTGCACACCAAATTTGAAATCCGTTAAATTAATGAAAAAAAAATCGCCCAACAGATCCCATGAACTCCCCCACCTCACAATCTCCCACACCACCCCAGGTCTTTTTTTTTAACATGACATGCCTGCTCTGTGAGAAATGTTGTATGTCAAATATGGATCTGCTATGTCATGCATAGCTGGAGTGGTCAATCAGAAACCTAAAATCATGGAAATTCAAATCAATAAAGGGAACTAACTCCCCAATGAAAAGTTGGAGCAATGTTAAATTTAAACTGGATCTGCATTTTCATTGGATAAGGCTACATACTAAATATGGATGGACTATATCAAATTTGGCTTTAGTAATCATCTGGAAACCTAAAATCATGGAATACATAAGATAATAAAGGGCAGTAACTCTATTATAAAATATTGCACAAACATAAAAATCGAACTTTATCAGCCTTTTACCCAAGTAAGGTCATATGCCAAAAATGGATTGGTTATGTCGATAATAACTGCAATTATCATCTGGAAATCATAAATCATGACCTAAAATCATGGAAATTCTTAGAAAATAACGGGCAATAAAAATGTCAAAATCAAACTTGTTCTGCATTTTACTTGAGTTTCGGTTGTCTTCCATAAATAGATTGGCTATACCGAGTATATCTGGTGTTATCATCCAGAAACATTAAATGATGGAAATTCAAGACAATACAGGACAATAACCTGGCAATGAAATGTTGGACAAAGCTCAAATTGGAGCTTGATTTGTTTTTTCTGTGGATAAGGTTGGAAACCCAAAAGTGAATTTATCTAGGTAGAAACCCCATTCTGCTGGAGTTTTCATGATAAGCTACACCTTGTGTACTGTATTGAGGAAAAATAGAGAGCATAATGGCATGGAACTTCAAACTGAAAGGTCCATGGTTTAATCCCCACCAGGGGTAACTGTGTTATGTCCTTAGACAAGGCATTTAATCCCGAATGACCATGTGAGGACATGGTGGCACTGTGTACTAAGGAATACAGCACCTTGATGGTGCACTTGTTTTCAACCAATGCTAACCCTGCTTGTATAGAGTTAGTACATTGGGGAGTATGACAGTGGCTAGCCACTGTTTGGTAGTTCTCTCCAGGTACTCCAACTTTCTCCACCCATAAAACTGTCTGACGGGAGGTGACCCTGGCTGTCCGAAATGTCTTCAAACCCAAATAAATAAATAAATAAATAAATAAATAAATAAATAAATAAATAAATAAATAAATAAATAAATAAATACTGTGGAAAGGTATTCCAAGAATCAACTTCTAGCCATGTTAAAGAATTTACAGCTTACATTATTAAAAAAAAACTTCTTGTTTCTCAGGCACTTCCCTCTTCAAGAAAATCTGCCACATCACTATTTTTTTCACCTGGAAATCTCTTCTATGACACTATTTTGCACTAGTAGAACAAATGTTCAACCAATGATACCTTGTTTGACAGAGCTCTGTTCAACAAGATACAGTTGGTTAAATATTCAACTGTGACTTGATTTTATGAAAAATTTAATTGTTTATTTCTTGGTGTTTAAAGTCACATATTTCAGCACAACTGTTTATCGTGTTCACTATATGTATATAAAGTGAAGTCCAGCCAATCATTTATATTGATGTTGTCCATTTTAGAGGACTTCAACCCCAGGCACTGGTTACCAGGCCTTATTTTACAAGTGAAACAGAGCTTGTTTACCACAGTAAACAAGCACTGCTTCACTTCACACAGGGAGAAAAGTTCAATAGATCCCGGCTTCAAGAAATCATTGATTAGAGAAATATTCCTATTTACATGTACATATTTTGTTCTGGTGAAGTTCCAAGAACATGCCATACTGAGGTAACACAACATTTTTGTTCTGGGCAGGAATATCTGTCTGCTGTGGGCAAGAGTTAACCCAAAAGGACCTAATCCAGACTTTGATAACTTTTTGATGCAAAGGAAGAGGTGCCACGACATGCACTGTAAGTGTTTGGGTAAACTCAAAACTTGTTTAAGTACCCTATCAGTTGTTTCTAGGCAAGTCTTGGCTGCCTCTGTAGGCAGACAGGACTTGACTAGAAACAGCTACAAAACCACAGGGTGTAGCCTTTAACATAAAGTGAAAATAAATAAAAATCTACAGGCCCTTAAGTCTTAAAGGTCTCAATGAGTAAAAATAATCTTTCTTGTTTTAAAGTCTTCCTAATTGGTATAGATATTCCTGAATAGCTCTTGTGTTCTTCATATATCCATTTTCAAAGAACTGCTAATTGGTTTTCGTATGAAGCTCTATCAAGTCAAGTCATGGATGCTGACTTGGCTGATTAGATGAATCTCAAAAAATCAATTCGGATCAGCAACAAAGGAATTTTATTGTCATGCAACCCATTCCCCCCTAACGTAATGACTAGATCCAGTCACAGCTATTCACAAAAATCACCATTCAAATTTGAATATTTTTCCTCCTTAACCAGGGATACTTTTGGGTATCGACATGGCTGTTTATAGGACCCTTTCCCAATGACATTTGGGCTTGATTTTTTCCAATTCTTAACCTAGAATTTCCCAATCTCAAACAAAAATTTAGTAAGAAATTAATTTAATGGAGACTACAGAGACAGTGTGAACATGATTGCATGTGACTGTTTGCTACAAAACTTACTTATAGTATATATGCAGTTGCTCTGGTATCAGTCGTAAGTGTTCTCTGTTCAATTTTCTTGTAAAATTTCTTAGTCTTTGCAAGTTTTTTCCCCTCCAAAACAAATTCCCAATTTGAGCCCACATGATGCAAATTTTCTCAATGGCATGGGCCTCGGAGCCTTTCCCAAAGAGGGCAGAATAATCCCTGTTAACAAAGCTTGTTCCAATAAGTAGTCATTAGCTGTTTGTTAATGAAATAAAATTATTTAGTACTTCTATGAAAATATTTGTACAAACATCTTCTAGTTGTGATTGGTAAAGGGTTAACTCTATCATTGCCATGGCTGATCAAAATAACTTTCATTAACTAGTAGAGTGCTAGAAACCCATATTTGGACTTTATTCTGAAATGAAGGCAGTGTAGCTTGAAGGCTTCATACTCTTAGGATGGAGTTCATATTATCTTTGAAGTGAATTTACTTAACCCTTTATCTAACAAATTAGCTGCAAAAAATGCAATTTAGCATTTGAAAAAAAAGAGAATTATTCAAACATTTTCAACAAAACCATATCATGTGACCCCCCCCCCCCCCCCCCCCCCCCCCATTAGAATGAGTCTGTCAAGCCTGTTTCAAAAAGAGTCACATGATATGGCTTTGTTGAAATTTTTATAAAAATCTGAAAAAATATTTGAAATAATAAATTTTGATATCTGCATTGGGTAAAGGGTTAGTTAGCATTGATTTTTGCCTTCTTACAATATATGGGAGAGTGCCTGTGGGCACCCACTCATAAATTCTAATAAGACAAAACCATATGAACCAATTTATTTATTTATTTATTGGTGTTTAAGGTCACATACTTATGCACAATGGCTAATCGTGACCATGACAGTTTTACGGGTGGAGGAAGACGGAGTACCCGGAGAGAACCACCGAGCAACGACGAGCAGCTGTCAGCTCCCCAACATCGTAACTCTGAACTCTGCACCGCAGCACAGGCAGGGTTAGATTGGTTGAAGACATGCGCACCATCGACGTGCAGTACGCCTCAGTACACAGCGTCATCGTGCCCCCATGTAGGCAATCGGGGTGAAGTGTCTTGCCCAAGGACACAACGCGGTTGCCGCAGGTGGGATTCGAACCGAGGACCTCTCGGCTTGCAGCCTGCACCTCTACCAACTGAGCCACCGCGCCCCCTATATGAACCAATTTGGATGATGTAAAATATTTAGTACTAGTTAACTGGTAGGGTGCTAAATTTTTCTTGATTGTCAAAATTTGTTCACAAGTCTTTGTCTTGGTACAATTTATAGTAGTGTTCAACCAATTACCAAAATGGTCATTGACTGATTACCTGTTGTTTGAGCTCACAATCGGCCAATTCTGATGCCGATTGTAATACCGTGCACTACTAGGCAAGTCAAGGCTCAAAAGAACTACTGTAAAATCTGTCTTCAGAGACCATTATCGTGAGAGACCACCTGTCTTGAGAGATCACTATGGCCATGTACCGATTGGTTTCACCCTATAATGGACCTGTCATGAGAGACCACCTGTCTTGAGAGACCACAAAACTGTGGCAAAAACTCAGTTTTTCACCTGTTTTGAGAGACCTGAAAATCAATTTTTGGCGATTTCAGAATATTAAACTCAATAAATAGGTTGAGGGTTAGATTTTTTTTGGTGGTCTCAATTTGTTATTCAAAATTTGTTTTATTAATAATTATTGGAGAGTGCCTGTTGGCACTCTCCAATAATTTGTAATAAAACAAATTTATACAAACAAAATATGTGTGTTTGACTGAAGAGGAAACATGAGCAAGGAAAAAGATGGCTTTTGTTCTAGTACCCTCAATGTGGTAACTCAGCCAGTTAAGATCAATGTAGTGAGTGTGCACAGAAATCAATAGTTCACAAATGTAACCAGGACATCAGCCCAACAGTGAAGTTTTTCAATTTATGTACTTATATCTATAATTTATTAAACAATGCCTTTGTACTTGTATTAAAACTGAATTAAAATAAAACAGTAATAAAAAAAAATTTGAAAAATCAGTTTTTCCTCCATTTCTGCAACAAATATTCTCTGGTTGGTCATTCACTAACAAGCAAAAATGTCAAACCTGTAATGAGAGACCACCTGTCATGAGAGACCACTTTTGCTCGGCAAATGGGGTGGTCTCTCAAGAGAGGTTCTACTGTACATTAAACTGAGCATTTTTCTCAGTGTTAAACTTCATTGACAGAGGTCCCCAGTAAAATTACCAGTCGCGCACACTTGGGCGGTAAACATGGCTCTCAGAGTAATTTTACTGAGACCTGAGTCAATGGAGTGCAACCTTCACTGTTCCGGAATGAACAGGCAGTTGCCACAAGTACGCTCAAATGTAAGCTTTACATGTCGTTTAACTTGTATATCTCATAAAGTGACGTCTAGGGAGGTTAAGAATACACATTGTGGTTGTTTCTCAACTTTATTGAATGGTATCATTGACATCATTTTACATTAACAATTGTACAATTGCAAAAGGTAATAAAATGAGGTTAATGAATCATCACAAAATGTTTGGCAACAATCATTTGGACCGATGTTCCAGGAACCGTTGCCGGTGTCATCCGATTACCCACAATCGGCTGATTGTGGTGGCCGGTTCCGATCATCGGTTTGAACACTAATTTATAGGAGAGTCCCTATATAGTCCATGAGCCCAGAAGTCAAAATTTGACCAATTGGTGCAAGTTGGGAGAGAAAATTGCCACTGCTATTTTTTAATAGTTGCATGTCCATAGAGTACAAAAGTGTTTGTGTGGATATTGGTTCATTATTTTTTGGCCCTACCCTCCAAATCACGTGAATTCAAGAAACATCACAAAAGTTAAATTGTTCAACCTTTAAATGGTACAACAGTTTTATTTTACCACATCAATCTGATAATGATTCACCTGCAAGTAGCTGACAGGGTTTTTGATTGTTTTCTATTAAATCTCAAATAGAGCAGAATGGGAAGAGGATATTTTCGAAGAGGTGGGGTACGCCTAGATTCAAAACCTTCCACACACAATCTAAAAGTCAATTAAATTAATCAAACAAAGACAAAGGTACAAGATTTTAGACTGAAATTAACATTGCGAAAGATGTAGCTCCAAGTTTCTTGGGATGTAGAAGGCATTAGTGTAAAATTAAGGGAGACAAATTAAAAACTTGAGGGGGGGGGGGGGGGGGGGGAGGCTAACTGTATTGAGAATTTTCGAATTGTGGCCCAAACCATTTTCAACATTAACTGTATTTCACATTACTTGCAGTTTCAAGGCCTATACTTTTGAGATTACTGACTTTTCAATTGTGTTGGAAAACCTAGCAGTTACAGTTTGTTTCCATCCTTTTTGCATGGTCAGAATTTGGTTAGCTCCTGTGAGGCAGATTAGTAGTATAACAAGAAAGTTGGCATGATTTGGAGGATTTCGGAAGGGGAACCTCAGAAGTGACATCATGTTGCAGAGCATTGTGAATCATGTGCATTGTTATGGCATTCCATGTAAGTGAACATGTTGTTACGTCAATGTCATGGTGATAGGTCTTAGTGAACATATTATTGGGGTGACACATGTTTCTGTCGTTCATTTCCATCAACAGAGGCTGCTATCTATGGTGACATGAGGTTACTATCGCTTGGAATGGCTAGGATGAAGTGGGATTGTCTTTGAGGATATGTTCAATTGCATGGAAGAATACCTGACAAGTACAGTGCCATAGGATGGCCAATCCTCCACCAGCTAAGTCCAACAAAGGCAATAACCGGCAAAGAAATACTTGGACACAGCAGGTTCGCAATCCTCTTCATGATATTATCACAAAAAAGCTATATATTAAGGACAGAAAAATAGCTGCCCCACCCATACAAGGATGGAAAAGAAGCCCACTACATATCAAGGGAGCTAAATAATGCTGGAATTTTTATCTGGATGGAATCACAGAATCAAATAATAGATCAGGAAAAAAAGATCTTGGATGTATTTCGTTGAAATGAGATGACAATAAATGTCCAACAAGGGCAATAATTTTTGAAGAAATACTTGGACACAGCTTGTTCTCAATTCCCTTCATGATATTGTCAACAAATAGCTATATGTTAAGTTTGGGAGAAAAAAATCTTGAACAGGTTTCTCTGAAATGTGATTACAAGTTTAGTTTAAACATATTTAATTTGCCACTAATTACAGCAAAAAGGATTGGAGAACAAGTTATAACAACTTACCAGACTCCTCTACTCGAAAACTAAACTTACAATTTGCAGCATATATATATCAATGATGATGTGATGACAAGGAGTGGTTAGTATGATGACAAGATTTCGAAATCCGACAAGGGAAGTACTTGGACATGGGAAAATTATTTTTTTCTTTTAAATGTGATGAGAAGAAATGGGGAAGGATGGATAGAGGGGAAGTACAGATGGACAGAAGTATGGAATCAACTCCTATATCCCACTCCTAGTATATACTAGTGGTGGGGAATAATTACCAGAATCAATCCGACAACTATCAAAAATATTTAATATGGGCCCCAAACACTGTTTCTCTGGATCAGATTCTCAAAGAATCCTTTCTCTACTACCCCGAGAATGGAACATTTGTCTCCGGAAAATGGATTTACAGGAACAAATGGCCTGTGGAATGGGCCATTGGTGCGATCTCCTGCCCACAACTCTGGGATGTACTCCGATTAAGAGTCTTATGAAGTCTAATTCTGAAATCAAGCAGAATTGCACTCAAACAATACATCTTTTAATTTCATGTTGATTGTGTACATTGCTCATGTAGGGGCTTAGTGGTGCTGTATACTAAGGCATACCGCACGTCATTGGTGCACGTGTCATCAACCAATGCTAACCTTGATTGTGCAGAGTTAGTACATTGGGGAGTCTAGTAGTTGCTCACTGTTGCTTGGTGGTTCTCTCTGGGTACTCTGGCTTCCTCCACCCATAAAATTGTCTGACACATGGTGACTCTGGCTGTCGAATGTGTTGTTAAACCCCAATAAATAAATAAATAAATAAATAAATAAATAAATAAATAAATAAATAAATTAAAGTAAAATTAATATGAGGATTTAAGGTTTAATGTTTGTTTATTGTTTGTTTATTATGGTTTTTAACAACATTTGCAACAGCCAGGGTCACATCATATCAGACAATGTTACAGGTAGAGGAAGCCGGAGTACCCAAAGAGAACCACCACACAATGGTCATACTCTCCAACATACTACCCTTGCACCTTTGTATACTACCTTTGCAGTGGTTGAAGCTAAGTGCATCACTGATGTGCAGTGTGCCTTAGTACACAGCACCACTGTGCCACCATGTGGACAACCATGATTAAGTGCCTTGCCCAAGAACACAAAGCTGTTACCGTTGGCCAGGATTGAACTCTGAACCTTTCAATTTAAAGTCCAATGCTCTAACCACTGAGCCACTGCACTTCCTTTAATTTTAATGTGGCAGTGTTAGAAGGGTATAGAGTTAACTCTTAATCCGCCGAGTATTTTAAAAAAAAATTTTTTCATCAAATCTAGCCATGGCTGCTCTGATGCAGCCATGACTAGATTTGATGAAAAATTCATCTAAATTTCTCAAGAAATTATTGGTCAAAAAGTAAATTCAATTTACAGGGGGAAAATTTGGTTAAATGTGTCCAGATTATACTTATTATAGTAGCAAGAGATTTCCTGTCCTGGGCAGGAATATCCGCCAGCAGCATGCAAGGAGTTAATTGAGCACATGTGAGATTTTATTAATTTCTCTATGGTGCGACTTAGTACAATTCTGTTCAATGATCCACATTTAAAATTTTGAGTATGCAAACATTAATTCTGCTTATTCATAATTTTTATCATTACAGTGGAGGCCACTTAATTGGATATCTCTTAATTGTATATCCCTGTTAATTGAATATAATTTTCAAACACAAAACCATTTATCATACCTTCAGTACAAATTTGATCTGTTAATTGCATATGGGTTGTAGAGTAAACTCCTGTTAATTGTATATAAATCTTTGTAATATGTCGAAAAAATTACTGTGACACACACCAAATTCCCCTTATTTATCAACCTTTTTGGCCTCACTACATCCAATACAGACATTTATTCTATTATATCTTGTTTGACAGAGCTCTATGAGCTCTGTCAAACAAGATATAATAGAATAAATGCTCAGTTTACCTCCAGAACACAGGAAACTAACCAAATCCCTGTTAATTGTATACTCCTGTTAAATGAATAATTTTCACTGGCAAATGGATATTCAATTAAGAGGATTCTACTGTATTATCAGTATATTTTTTTATAAAGATGAGATGCAAAATAGTATAACATGTGATTAAAAAAATGAAAGTGCTCACCCTCCTTGGAAGGATAAGCAGCCGCATGTGTGCATGGACTGGGTTATAATGACGATAGGACACAACATTGTATTGAGGAAATTAAAGATAATCAAATTGGGATTGGTATGAAATATTCAAGGTGGGACAAATTAGCCATGGGCTGAATTGTCTTGATATCTAGTTGCCAGCATGGTCTAACCTAGTGATCGGCGAATCTCAAATTACGTGTCAAGTTCAACCAGGCAGAGGATTGCAAATTGAATCTAATCAGCTTTTCAAGTAAATATTGCTCCTTCTTGCAGCCATAAAAATTGCCAGTCTCCACTCAAGTACTGTGGAGCCCACTTAATTGGATATCTCTTAATTGTATATCCCTGTTAATTGAATATAATTTTCAAACACAAAACCATTTACCATACCTTCAGTACAAATTTGATCTGTTAATTGCATATGGGTTGTAGAGTAAACTCCTGTTAATTGTATATAAATTTTTGTAATATGTCAAAAAAATTTCTGTAACACCCACCAAATTCCCCTTATTTATCAACCTTTTTGGCCTCACTACATCCAATACAGGCATTTATTCTATTATATCTTGTTTGACAGAGCTCTATGAGCTCTGTCAAACAAGATATAATAGAATAAATGCTCAGTTTACCCCCAGAACACAGGAAACTGACCAGATCCCTGTTAATTGTATACTCCTGTTAATTGAATAATTTTCACTGGCAAAATGGATATTCAATTAAGAGGATTCTACTGTACTGTATTCTGCTGGGACTCGTCTGTTTGGAAAAGTGTCTCCACGTGAATCAAAAAAGCAGAATATTCCAGGATTGAATCCAAGTAAGTCTCCTGTACAGGCGACCTGGGGTCAATATTATAAAACTTTTATAATTGTATTTTCTAGAATTGTATTTTCTAGTGATGACTATAAATGGGTCAAAATGAACCATTAGCCTTTTCAAAGATGTGGCAATTAAAAATGCTAATGATTCATTTTAGTCAGTTATATTAATAGGTAGAAAATACAATTCTAGAAAATACAATTGTGAAAGTTTTATAGTATTTACTCCTGATCAAATAAAAAGAGCTCAAAAGGAGGCACTTGGTAGGATTTTAAGAACATTTTGAGAATATTTTTACAATTCAAAATTTTTTTATCAGCTTGAATCAACTGTAATAGATTTATCGGGACAATTTTGCATCAAAATCAAATTTCAAAACTTTGTGAGGCCCTGGTCTAACCAAGTACCTTCTCAATACTGAGAAGACGTAACAGAAACACAAACTTATAACTCAATTCCAAAGAACATGTGGCAAATAAATACAAAATGCTATAAATAAAATTTCAGTTCAAATGAGGAAATAGTTGAGTTTTTTTTACATTAAATTGCACATCAAAATGGGTGAATAAAAGTGTTTTCTCTTGATTTATAATCAGATTGGTTAACAGAGGTTTTTCTTCAACTGCCTGCCCCAATTTCCCTGGGATCAACCTCCCTGTTTTGTGATATAGTATTAAATAAATTCATACCTTGTATCCAATGATTTTTTAACCCTTTGAACACTGGTTGTATCTTCCATGTCAGTTCAAAGGCAGCAATTGGAAGAGTCCATATTTATTATTTGGGGTTAGACCAATTAATATTTTCAACATGCAGCCTTAGGGCTGCACGTTGAAAATATTGATAGGTCTACACCACGCATTTACCTTGTAGCCATCCCCCTTAATGACATTTTGACGTAGCTTATGAGCCAGCCAGAAAAACGGCCTCTGGTGTTCAAAGGGTTAAAAAAAACTCCACGTTTTGTCGATTTTCATGAAGTGTTGAATAATGTTTCTATTCATGCACTTTCTCAACAATAGGACTGTCTGTTAAGTCTCACCAAACAATTCATTTCTCCTCCTTCAGGTGTCTGCAAAAATATTTTTATCTTTTCCATTAATTCTAATAGAACATTTTATGTAATCCAATTTTAGTGTTACAATTTTTTCATCACTCCGATTTTAACACAGTTCACTTTCCACAAAACTCATTTGCTAAGAAAGAAGCTACTTTTAGCATCTACATGTGCGGATGCACGATTATCTGCAATGAGAGGTAAAATGGATGGGCAACCTTATGTCCTCAGAATACTTGGATATCTCCTGGATATGGCACTACATGGCCAACCACTCAAAACCTTCAAAACTGTGCTTTTCACAAACCATGGATACATAACAAGTCTCATTAAGTCAACATCTTCTCTTGATGGTGTTTCACATGGTTGTCTCAGTGTGACTAGTGATTGCCTTTGGTGATTACTAGTGATCACTTGAACCGAGATGAGGATAATAGGGGTGTGAGGTGAGGCCTCACCTCATAGGCCTCTTTTCCTCATACGGGAGATGGTCACTAGAGGGCTATCAGAGCAAGATGAGGTCATAGGAAATCACTAATGATCACTCGAAATGAGTACAGGAGATGTTTCCTAGAGGGCTATGAGGACAAGATGAGGCTATGAGTCAGGGAAGGCCATGAGGTGGGGGCTAAGAGGGCAGGAGAGGCCATGAGAGCTATGAGTTAGGGCCTCATTGAGGTATCTCTCCATATGCTTCTTGTATTCATGTGGGGCAAAGTTCTCAAAAGTCTGTTTGGGTAAGTTTTGGTGGGGAATCGGTTCAAAAAAAGGTCGGTTGGGGTATGTTTTGGTCATTGTTGGGTCATTTGTAGTGATTCGATGTACTCCCGCTCAATCGAACACACCTTCAGAACATGCTCCTGTTCAACATTAAGGTATTCCGCACCACAGTAACCACATCCTACTGTACAGTACGTGGAAACAAAAGTCTTCAAATCAGAGTATTCTGCTCTCTGGGAGGTATCCCAGAACTTCCGGGCTATACTCCCGCACAGTCATGTTTCCTTAAGTGCAAATGTCCCTGGGTGCTATTCCATACACCTGTTTGTCTGGCATGCATGCGATTCTCCTAGTAATTACACAGAATTTAGATTTGAGTAACTATTATTAAAGAGGGGGGGGGGGGGGGGGGGGATGCAGCCCTATTTTGCCTGACGACAGCACTTACTTGTCAGATCAAAAAGTATGATATGCAGCAGGCATATCACAAAGACCAATGGCATAAGTGGGCAGATGGAGTGGAAGGGGTGTCCCTCTTCTTTTGGTCAGGTCCGGGAAAATTTTGAAATTTCACAGCTACCAACTATCAAATTTTCATTACCCAACACAAATTTAGGGCACTTTGGCATGGGTTATTTGGGTTGGAATTCAAATAGTGCCCTACGAGCGGGACCTTTCGGGAAATTGGGATGGGGATGCCCCAGAAGTTACAGCCCTGACTATTTCCCTTCAATTCCTGCACACATTCTTGATAGATAAGGAGATTTATCATTCTTATCCATGTATGGCATTTGAAGATTTTTTAATTAACGGGCATTCGATGTAACCGGCCTTCACATAGTAAAAATGGTAACAAAAATGGGCTTGGGCGTTTGTTGTAACAAAATTGTTGAGCTCATTTTGTAACAAAAGTGGTTGATTTTGTAACAAAAGTGGTTGATTTTGTTACAAAAGTGGACAAGTGTTGCAACAAAAGTGATGAGCTGTAACAAAAGTGGTTTGTTGCAACAAAAGTGGTTGCCACATCCCTATATGCCAATGCTTTAGCAGGGGAATAAAAGCAATTAGATGTTAATTGCTGGCATAAGCGGGCAATAAAAAACAATCAGCTGTTAATTGCTGGCATAAAAATCAGTTATTCAAAAGCTATGGAAAATATATAATGTAATAGAAGATTTTTTTCTCATCTCATCAGTTCACATATTCTTATCTAAACTTATACTTCTGCTTTGAATTGCCTCTGTATTCTTCTATATCTAAAGCATGTGGCAGTAAGTGGATTCCACTTTTGCCTATCAAACCAGGGTACAAGCTGAAAGATAGCTATTATGTATCAGACTGTCATTTTTTATGATTTTTATATACAATTAAAAATAAGTCTCAAATATTAGTTATTATTAACTAAGAGTACAAAAAGCCCATGTATCTCGACTTTGTAGCTGGAATCCCTTATTTGGGCTTCAATACATTCTTCATTTACTGCTAAACTTGACTAAACAAAAATGTTTGTTTGTAATATTGTAATTTATTGCAGAATTCCTCCGACTGCATACAAATAAATTGTATACAAATATTTTTTAACCTTTTACATAATGAATCGGCTGCATCCATCATTTTATTTTTTTACCAACCATGTACTTACTGGTCTTTCCTTGACAAAAGTACAAATTTATTTTGGGGAGTTTTTTCCAATGAATTTGTTTTGTTGCACTTCACAAAAGAATGACTGTAACCAGTCTCAGATAAATTGTGACAAGACAAATCAATGCAGGGTTCCTGGGGGGAAGATTGGATAAAATTCAAAGCTATTCAGAGCTTTTCTCAACATTTTCTAACATTTTTCAAGATCCTACAGTAGCCAAATTCAACAATTTTCAGGCCCCCCCCCACCCCTCCACCTGTTCTGACTAGGACTCTCTGCTCATTACCCCCTCCTCTCACTTCCCTTCAAGGGAAGTGGGAGGAGAGGTAAAACAACCAGAGGGTGCTAGCTAGGTCTATGATTTAACCCTTTACCCAACATAACAGCCAAAACCGGCCAGTGCTATTCACAAAAAGTACTATCCAATTTTCATTGTATTTTTCATTTTTTGCATCAAAAACATAGCTTATGACCCTTCATTAGAACAAGAGAGTTGAGATTGTTCCAATGAGGGGTCATAAGCTATGTTTTTGACACAAAAAATGAAAAAAATTAGTTATTCAAGAATTTTATTTGCTGGTGTCGTCTGCTTTTCGTGTTAGGTAAAGGGTTAACAATCTATGGCTTATAAAACTATAAATACTGTTCGTCACCATTTTTATTTCTTGAATATTCAAGGCTTTTCAAGGTCTCCTGGGCCATTTTCCAAGATTTCAAGGCCTTGAATGTTCTAAGTCAACTTTAACGTTTCTTCAATTCAAGGCCTGCTATGTGAACAAAATATTTTATGCTTCTCTGACAAAACCATTTGCCGTGCCTTCAGTAATCTGTTAATTGTATTTGAACAGTCCTGGAAATAACATGCGAAACATAATAATAATTATGTTTGAGCCTAAAATCCACATGGTGCTATTTGGCTTTATATATAGACAATAAACATATAGTGTGTTTTTATATCTGTGTTATACGAGTTGAAATATGGTTTATTTTTTCGAGGCTTCGCCGAGAAAAAATAAACCATATTTCAACGAGTTGTATAACACAGATATAAAAACACACTATATGTTTATTGTTTTTATCTGATAACAAACAGACACCCGTCTCGTGCATCTACCCGACTTATATATGCTTCCCATGGGCCTCCAAAGAAAACCAGTCTACGAGACAAAAGAAATAGGACAAGACGCATAGAGTTGTGTCCCTTACATTACAAAATCGATGACGGCGATTGTAAAGTGCGATTGCACTTCTTGCATCATGTAACTGCGCTGGAACAAAATAAATTTCAACTATTTTATTAACAGTAACAAAACGGTGTTTCAGTAGAGTTATTCTTTTTTTTGACATAGTTCCAGTTTTCTTCCGTGTTTTATGCTGTAGTCCCAATATAACAAATAATTTTGCGTTTGTTTACAATTTTTACGAAGTGTTTTTTTTTCAGGTAGAGCAGACGAACTTTTAATTAGCGCAGTTCCGCGAGTACTTTTGATCGAGGCCGTGACTATAAATAGTTCGCAGTCGCCGCATACTAATTACTATTAACATTCAAGTAATTTCTACAATGTTTTGAAGCAAAATTTTAGGTTGCCTTTATTGAAGCAAAATAAATAAGAAATGACACCATCAGAGGATTTTGACAAAGTGCAATAAGCGTACAATTAAAACCTGCCCTGTGATATAACGATGTTTCATGAATGAATGAATGAAAATGGAATTGAAAGAGGTCAGAGGTATTCGCATAAATTATAATTATATACAACACCCGTTGTATATACTTCAAGTATATACAACGGTTGTTATACTCTATGGTTATCAGATAAAACACTGTACGGGGCACAGAGGAAATCACAACCACATCACCAAGCCGAATCCTTGGTCAAATAGATATGTCTTTAAGTGGGGCTTGAACCTTTTGATGGTTACTTTCTGTTTTAGGTGACTTAGCAAAGAATTCCAGAGATCGGGGGCAGCAACTGAGAAAGCCCAATCACCTGCTGAGGTTAGTTTTGCAGTCTGTATGGCAAGGTTGTTTGAGTGGGAGGAATGTAGATTTTGCAATGGTGTGAACTGTAAGATCATCTCAGAGAGATACAACAGTGCCATTCCATTGATATATTTGTACGTACTCAAGATAGTTTTGTACCTCATCCTTTGCTGAGTAGGAAGCCAATAAAGGTTAATGAACATTGGGAGTTATTCGGCACTATTTACAATTCCTAGTCACAGCCCTAGCAGCACAGTTCTGAATGTTCTGGAGCTGGTCTGTGAGGAATTTTTTACAGCCAAAGAGTAACAAATTGTAATTCTCAAGGCGACTCATTATGAATGCATGGACGAGCTGTTTGGTATTTGCAAATCAATAATTGCATGGATATTACTGATGTTTCTTAATGGAAAAAAGGCTGTGCAATATGTTTCTCGGCAGTGAGGTTTTCAATCAAGAAAAAAACCCAGATCATGTCCAATATCATCTGGTTTGAGTTTGTTAACATGAAGCATCAAGGTGTCTGGATTTTTCAGTGTACAAACAAGAGGTTTTTTGTGATGCCAGCACTTTTCGAGTCCAAATAGGAGCTTCCAGCACTCTATCAGTTAATTAATTGGCTAAGAGGTATCCTACTTATGTGAACCTAGTTACCTTCCATACCAAGTCTGCAGCAATCAGAGTCTCGGGAAGTTAAAAGCACTGGTAAATATTTGAAGAGTTAATACTGATGCATTAAGGTATCCAATGTCACCTGAAACAACAAAAGAAACACATCTCATCAAGAATTCAAATTTACCAATTCAGCAAAGAAGAAGATAAATATTATTCACACCTTGCCAAATATATTTCCCTGCTCAAAACCTGACCATTTCAGTAACTCTTGAACCTCAAATGTGATTAGAGTGGATGAAACAAAAAAGTCCCCTTTCTTTTTTCTGAAATTTTATTACGTGCCTGTTCTATGTAACCCCCATCTACAGCAACAATAAATCATGAGGAAAAAGAAAATTTGTTCCGCACATATGTGCAGAACAGAAATCATTGACAGACTATTTTTAAATAGAAACAAAATTTCACTCGAATTTTCAACAAATTGTGCACCACAATTACAATTTGAATCACTAGAGATAGCTAAAAATAGTAACACAAGTTTCTTTCGCAAATTTGGTTGGTGATAAAATGTGTTGATAGCTCGTCCCCTGAATTCCAATGTGTTCTATGTGCCTACTGGCACATAGAACACATTGGAACTCAGGGGACGAGTTGTCAAATGAATTGCTGAGTGCTCTGAGTGTTGCTTTTATAGACATGAAGGTGTGTAATAAACACAGAACGACACACATGTGTGAATGGATTAATCGATATGGCACTTGTACCATCGCAAAAGGATAAAACTCGAGGCCTGCGGCCTCTCGATTTATCCTTCTGCACTGGCACTCGTGCCATATCGATTAACCCATTCAGACGCGTGTGTCGTTCTGTGTATCTATGGGTCAGACTCTTCTCAATTCCTACTCTGAAAACAGGCTTGCCACTTTTGACCTTGACTGGCATGACCTGACATATTTATTTCAATGAAGGATCAAAAGCCATGTTTTGGAGGGCAAAAATTAAAATTCATTGGAGGAGAGGGTTAGTTTTTCATGTAAAGTATGGATGGCTTTTACTGCTTTTGAGGGATAGAATGTTACATTTTTTTCTCTAGCTATATCACCCATTGGTGATTAGGTGTGGCTCTTGGGGCATCAGTAGGGTCCTGTGAAGCTTCGAAATTTGATTCAAGTCAATGATTCAGATATTTTCAAATCGTGACAATGTTCTAAAAATCCTACCAAGTGTCTTCTCTTGATCTATTCTTCTACCATCAGGTCTCCTGATCAAATGATCGACCAAATGCCTGTATTGGCCAAATAGGTCTATAAACAAAGGAAAACTGGTGAGAGTCAGAGTAATTTCTCAACAGGTGAAGAATTTTTATTCAGTTAATAGTTTACTCTATTACCTATATTCAATTAATAGTTTAGACTAGAGGTATAGTAAATGGTTTTGTTTTGGGAAATTATATTCAATTAACAGGGTTATTCAGTTAAAAGATCCAATTAAGTGGGCTCCACTGTATTACTTGCACAAACAGACGAAGAACCATTGACTACAATACTTGAGTGGAGACAGGCAATATTTATAGTTGTAAGAAGGTGGCAAGGTGCAATATTTATTGGATTTGATTCGAGATTCGATATTCTCTGTCTGATTCGACCTAGGTGGCAGTAATATATCCTCCTCAAAAAAGTGAGTTGGGATGGGGTGCATAGACTAGTAAATCATACCCTGCTACAATTTTTGTCACAATGTCCTGAAGAATGTAAGACTCTTTCATAGCAAGTCATCAAATGATTGTATTTAACCCTTTACCTAACCTAATGGGATTATGGCCAAAACTTGTCCACACTATCAACAAAAATCGTTACAAAGGAGCTTGTTGGATATTTCTTAACTGAATAACTCTGTTAATTGCATAGAACCTTCAAACACAAAACCATATTTCCATGTCTACAGTAATCTATCAATTGTATTTGAACAGTCCTGGAAATAACATGCGAACAATCATTTAGGCTATGTGGGGTTTACATCAATTGCAAAATATGCAAACACCGTACAGGTTACGATAAAACAACACAGCATAAATTAACTTTCTAATACCACATATTTTGCCAATCAGATACAACAATCTTTCAGAAGAAACTTGACTCAAAGGTTGTGCATTTCATCCACATATGGCAAGAGTGGCATGCCATTTATATCTGAATTGAATTTCCATCAAAATAAATAGAAACAATAAAAGCTTGATCTCGCAAAAGCTCAGATACCGCATACCAAACCGATACTGTGGTATGCCCCAGTGATGAACCGATTATCAAAACTTGCTATCAACCGATTACCGGTTATTTCTCTGCTGATTATGCTGATTCCGATGGCTGAAGTAGGACACTGAAGAAAATCTGTTGGTGCCTGTTATACTACAGAATTTCGTTGATAAATTATCAGTTACGAAAGCTTAATACCACATAAGTTCTCAGAATATGCATATTTAGTGCTGGGCAATATTAGCCAAAATAATATTTGCATTTTGGTTGGGGTGTGGAGAAAAGATGGTTATTAACGATACAATCACACGATATTGTTCTCGTGAAGATTGTGTTTTATTCCAGTAAATAGTGTTAATACGGTTTTGTGTAAGGATACAATACACTTGGCTGTATTTACCAGGAATATTCTGAGCACACATACTTTGTGTCTCAAAGGAATAATAAATTTGATGTTAATGTGTGTTGTGAAGTCGTATAACGCATGGTATACACGTTTGTCAGAATGTATTAATCAATGTTCTTTTTCCAACGTGTTACCTCCCTTGATGTGTTTCTCTAATGTTTACATGAACTCTACAATCTTCGGGAAATGGTGGCGATCTTGTACCGATTGCAGCTGTTAAATTCCATAATATCTCTGCTCTGCAAATCCCTAAATTCTCTGCTATGCAGTACACACATTTTTAATGGGGAAAACTTTATTGAAATGGCCAGATATCGAAGGGATTTTTAATAGTTAGTGTTAAATATAGAATAACTGGAAACTGCTGGTTTTCAACTGCCGGTTGTCAGAATCGACTGATGCCCCATAACCGGCTGGTTCCGATTGCTGATTCCGATTATCGGTTCATCACTAGTATGCCCCCTTAATAATACCAGAACCAATACCGAACTCAAAATTCCAATACTGCCCATCTCTACTCTGCACATTTATGTTGAAATATAAAAAAATTGACCAGTTTAACCCTGTACCCAACGCAGACGACATCAAAATTTATTATTTTAAATATAATTTTTTAAAAAAATTTCAACAAAACCATATCATGTGCCCCCTCATTGGAACGAGCTCAACAAGCTCGTTCCAACGAGGGGTCACATGATATGGTTTTGTTGAAATTTTCAACTACTGAATTTGCTTTTTACGTGGGCAGATGCAGCCGATTTGTTGGGTAAAGGGTTAATCTTACTTGACATAACTTGAGCTCTGTCAAATAAGATTTAGTTGGTTAAATTCTTAGTTATATTATGGGAAACAGTAGCTGCTTAAAAATTGGATACTTTGATGTCAATGTGTTAAGGGTTATACTTGCAAACAGATCAAATATGTAATGCATAATCAAATAAGATAGTTGATCGGCAGATGGAAGAGCCAAAAATTCACTTTAAAAATTTTCCCCTATATTTTTTTTAACCAAATTTGATTTACAATACATTTTATCTGTGGTGTATTCATTTTGGGGCTAAAAAAAAAATAACTTGACATTTTTTATGAATGCAGTACTCTGGTTGAATTCTATTAGGAGATGATTGGGGAGTATTTCATGTACTTTGTTAAACCCTATACCTAACAGTACAAGTTGACCTCATGAATGAGATTTACTGATAGTACCAAAGGGGAATTCACATTTGGAAAATTCAAAACAAGTTGTTCTTGGATCATTCTACCACAGTGCTACAAATGCCACTTCCAATGAGTTCAACGTTGGAATTTTTTGCCAACACAAATCATATCAACAGTAATTTTGTGACTTGTTCTAAAGACACCTTAACCTTTAAAGGTCTATTTTAGGTGTTAGTGTCTCAGAGCATGGACCCTCAGCATGTCATTTTAGGAAGGCCTGTTGACAATAGACATATCACCTGGGCAGTGCTTTCTAGTCAAGTCTTGGATGCCTATTAAGGCAGCCATGACTTGGTTAGAAATCATTGCTAAGCAACTGAACATGCAGTTTTTGTAGTCTAGTGGGAATTCAGGACAATTACCCAAGACTTCTTTCTTGAAAAGAAACTCTTCAACTGTGCTAACAAGGCCTTATAAATAGCAAATGTATGAAAATTTGAAAATTCAGATGGTTTAGGTACTCAATGATTGGTTCTGTTTTTTTTGTTTTTTTGGTATCCCCATTATATTGGTATCGGTTCGGTTTTTCAATATATTGCCCATCTCTAATGCAGAGGTTAATATCGGGTAATTATTAAAATATAGGACATTTTAACAGCCACTTATTAGATTGTAATGCATTTGACTGATAATAACAATTCAGTTAAGCTGTTAAATGCCATAACAAAAGAGGTTTTAAAAACATAACATTTTTAATCTCTCCTTATCCTTCAACAAAATAAATTATATGACCTAAGTAATTAGTTAAAATGCTTTATGTAATTTTCTTCTGTTCTCGGTTTTGTTTACTTTGAAATTCCCATCTCTGATGTTCCATAAATTAAAATTAAATATACACAAATTATACATCAAAATGAAGGTTGAGATGTATAGAACACGAACAAGAAATGGCAATGCTAAGTTGAAAGATCAAAATATTTTCTAAGTTGAAAGATCCAAAAAGGACCATAGCTTTGAAAAAAATGTGTGGAAGAAACTCACGCTACACAGGTATTGTTCCCCCATGATGCTCTATCAAAACACCAAATATCATTCAAATTGGAGTAGCAGTGGCTGAGATACAGGGAAAATGTTGGTATGGATGGACAGACTGACATACGGACAGACAGACAGACAGATGAACAGATTGTTGAATGGAGATCTCCACTAGATGCCCCTTCGTCTTTTCAAGTCAGGGGTTCAAAAATATATGCAATCAACTCGCAGAGTTGGCGGCAGGCTCCAATGGTTCCTGGAAGTCTGCTACAATATTCATACCAGAACTGATAACAAAATAATATTGCAAGCAAACAACTCATGGCCAAATGTGTTTCAGATATCCAAAAAACAAAGCGAGGACATCAAAATTCTTCAAAATGTAGCGACAGAGCTGAGTGTGGATAAATTCCAAAAATCTCAGCTTTGTTTACATTGTCCGTTTATTTAGATGTTCGGTCAAGGTCATCAGACCGAGAAAGCATTGATATACAATGCCACCTAAAATCAAATAACGAGAAAGATCGCCTTAATACTGCACACTATTATTATATGGAGACTGCACAGTTCACATTTTACTTACAAGGTATCATGACACCTGTTGGAATTTCTAAGAATTACGATTTTGTTATTCCAAATTTCATTGAGAGCCGCTAACCCCAAACCAGAGATATGAGGCCAACAGGCCAAAAATTGGCTATTTTATGGGGCAAACAGCAAACTTATTGTCTTTGTTTTACAGCAAGGTAATTATGAAGGCCAGAAACACCTGTTACTGAAGTCTAGTGACCACATAAGAGATGTAAAACAAAGATATAATGCCACATGTGGGGAGGTGATTTGCATGTATTTTCTTTTTACTGCAGGGACATGACTCACTTGAAAGCCTTTCCCATAAACAATCTTCATTCCAAATTTCATTGAGATCGAATAACCCAAACCTGATATACAAGGGAAACAGACAAAAAATAACCTATTTTTGTATATTCAAAGGACCATAACTCACAGAAAAATATTCCAACAGCAAAATGGCTGATGCTTCTTAGCTCTTTACCCAACACAGACGATATCAAAACTTATTATTTTAAATATCATTTTTTTTTTTAATTTTCAAAAAATTTCAACAAAACCATATCATGTGACCCCTCATTGGAACGCGCACGACAAGCTCGTTCCAAAGAGGGGTCACATGATATGGTTTCGTTGAAATTTGTTAAAAAATAGTATTTTTTCAGCTGCTGAATTTGCATATTGCGTGGGAGGATGTGGCCAATTCGTTGGGTAAAGGGTTAATGATCTCATGATAGTGAACAACTGTATGAAAATTTCATCAAAATCTGAGCAGTAATGTATAATAAAGCAAGAGGCCCCAGGGGGCCTGAGGGCTCTCACCTGACATGGTAGCTTAAATATCAACCCAGAGAATTGATTTCAACAAGTTGAATCTGCTCTTCCTAAGAAAAGCTTATACCAACTAGACTTTATGATTCTGGAGAATCATGGCTTTTCCCGATTAGATTCCATGATTTTTTTTGACCCCACAGTGTCTGATGAATTGTTTTTAACTGCCTCACTAAAGTTCCTTCATTGATGTTATGAGAAAGGTGAGTATAGTAGTCTCAAATGACTCGGTTTGGGTTTGATAAAAAAATGTTTAGGTAAAACCCATCATTAATGGTAGAATGGGTTAATATCAATATCAATGTTTCCCTATCAGTTTTGCATCCGGTAAAAGAAGTTACGTTTCTCTGTGGCATTTCCATTTGATGTTGTTGGTGTCCCAAAACAGACTATTTTCTCAATTTTTTTTTACATTTAGCAGCCCAGGAACGGTTAACAAATGCCTACCAGAATAATTGATCCATGCAACTGGTCATATGACACCAAGACCTATCAACGGCCATTTTCTC
Organism: Pictodentalium vernedei; assembly: GCA_031216915.1. NCBI lineage: Eukaryota > Metazoa > Mollusca > Scaphopoda > Dentaliida > Dentaliidae > Pictodentalium > Pictodentalium vernedei. The sequence goes on along the minus strand of CM062290.1, from coordinate 137,410,803 downwards.
TTGAAAACCCCACAAAATGTTTGTAGAAATCCAGGGAAACCAATTTTTTAAGCTTTTGATGGGTATCCCTGTTAACCTCCCCAACAGGGGTTAACGCTTGGCTTTTTGAATACCTTTATTACTTACAAAAATGGTCCTCTGTGAATTCCACTTCAAACAAAAGAGATTATGTTTATCTCTCATGTATACATTAGGTACTGCGCATGTCTGAAAACAGTCCCATGTTAACAACATTACGATGCTTGGCAGCTTGTAGATGGTTAAAAAACGCTCACCGGAGTATTTTGTCCATGCAACTTGTAATGTCACATAAAGACCTACGAATAGTCAATTTGTCTTGAAACCCTACAAGTTACCGTTAGGGAAATTCACAGAAAATGGGAATTTAAAGCTTTCAAGGGATATCTCTCTTTAGCCTGCCCAAAATGGGTTAAGGCGTCGATTTTTGAATACCCTTACTACTTACAAAAATGTTTCCGAATAAATTGTACGCGCGATAAAAGAAGGCACCTTTCTTTGTGGTGTACCCTTTGGGTGCTGTTGGTGTGCAAAAACAGCCCATTTTATCGCAATTTTGACCTTCAGCAGCCCGGGGAGGGTTAACTAATGCTGACCGGAATATTTTGTTCATGCGACTTGTAATGTCACACCAAGACCTGCAAATAGCCGATTTTTCTTGAAAACCTACAAGATGTTGTTAGAGAAATCCACAGAAAGGGGGTATTTTAAGATTTTAATGGGTATCTCTCTTTAACCAGCCCAAAATGGGTTAAGACGTCAAATTTTGAATACCCTTACCACTTTCAAAAATATTTTCCGTCGATAAATGAAGGCCCTTTCTCTGTGGTATATTGTTTGGGTGCTGTTGGTGTCTAAAAACAGCCCATTTTATCACAATTTTTACGTTTAGCAGCTCGGGGAGGGTTAACTAATGCTGACCGGAATATTTTATCCATGCAACTTGTAATGTCACACCAAGACCTGAGAGTGACCAATTTTTCTTGAAAATCTACAAGACTCGTTTAGAGAAATCCATGGAAAACTTGAAGTTTTGAGCTTTTTTGGGGTATTGCTGTTTAACCAGCCCAAAACGGGTTAACACTTGGTTTTCTGAACACCCTTATTACTTACAAAAATGATCCTCGGTGAATTCCACTTCCAATAAAGGAAGTTATGTTTACTTCTCGGGTATCGTTTGGGTGCTGTTGGGGTCTGAAACTGGCCCATTTCATCAAAATTTTGATGTTTCGCAGCCTGTGGAGGGTTACCATATGCATCGCCTAATATGTCGTGTGTATCAAAGGTTGTGTCATAGGCAGGTCTAGTAATTATGAATATTTTAAAAAAATCCTAAAGACGTGTTTCGAGAAAGTGCCAATAAACCCAAATTTTGGCAGTTTTTTGCCATTTCTGGCGAAATAAGGGTTAAATCGAAAATTCCGCTTCGGTACATTTTTAGATTTTTTGCCACTCTATGCGTGTGCCAAATTGTGTAAAAATCGGTTTGAAAATGGCTTCTGAATCGTACGGACAAAAATGTGTGGAAAAAAAAAACAAAAAAAAAAAACCCAAACCCCCCCCCCCCCCCAAAAAAAAAAAAAATAATAATCCGTAGAAAAACAATAGTCTTTTCCAGAGGGAAAAGCCTAAATATCCAAAGATTCTGACCAGTGGATCTAAAAAAAAATGATTTTAAAGAATATTCCTCATATTGAGTTATAATTTGGGCTCCCACAGGGAGCCCATATATGAACCCAGGGACTTGGCTTTAACAAACTTGAAGAAGAAGAAGATTTTTAAAGAAAATTCCTCATTTTGAACTAAGTTACAATTCGAGCTCCCACAGTGAGCCCAAATATGGACCTAGGGACATGGCTTGAACAAAATCGAATCTTACCCCCCCCCCCCCCCCTCCCCCCTAAGGATGCTGCATACCAAATATCAAAAGCATTCATCTGCTGGATCTGAAGAAGAAGATTTTTAAAGAAAATTCCTCATTTTGAACTAAGTTATCATTCAGGCTCCCACAGTGAGCCCAAATATGAACCCAGAGACTTGGCTTGAACAAATTTGAATCTCACCCCCCTAAGGATGCTGCATGCCAAATATCAAAACATTCCGACTGCCGATTCTGAAGAAGAAGATTTTTAAAGAAAAATTCCTCATATTGACTAAGTTATAATTCGGGTTCACACAGGGAGCCCAAATATGGACCCAGGGTCTTGGCTTTAACAAACTTGAATCTCATCCCCCTAAGGATGCTACACACCACATATCAAAACATTCCGACAGCTGGATCTGAAGAAAAAGACTTTTAAAGAAAATTCCTCATTTTGAACTAAGTTATCATTCGAGCTCCCACAGTGAGCCTAAATATGGACCTACTAGGGATATGGCTTGAACAAACTTGAATCTCACTCCCCTAAGGATGCTAAATACCAAATATCAAAACATTCCGACTGCTGGATCTGAAGAAGAAGATTTTTAAAGAAAATTCCTCATTTTGAACTAAGTTATAATTTGGGCTACCACAGTGAGCCCAAATATGAACCCAGGGACTTGGCTTGAACAAACTTGAATCTCACACCCCTAAGCATGCTGCATACCCAATATCAAAAGATTCTGCCTGCTGGATCTTGAGAAGATTTTTAAAGAAATTTGCCTGAAATGCACTAAATTCAAATTTGGGCCCCTATACTGAGCCCAAACTTGAATCAGATCCACCCCACAATGTTGCATACCAAATATCAAAAGATTCTACCTGCTGGATCTGGAGAAAGAGATTTTTTAAGAAATTTGCCCGAAATGCATGAAGTTCGAATTCAGGCTTCTATACTGAGCCCAAATATGAATCCAGGGGGCCGATTTGAACAAACTTGAATCAGATCCACCCCACAATGTTGCATACCAAATATCAAAAGATTCTTCCTGCTGGATCTGGAGAAGATGATTTTTTAAGAAATTTGTCTGAAATGCACTAAGTTCAAATTCGAGCTTCTATAGTGAGCCCAAATATGAATCCAGGGGGCCGATTTGAACAAACTTGAATCAGATCCACCCCACAATGTTGCATACCAAATATCAAAAGATTCTGCCTGCTGGATCTGGAGAAGAAGATTTTTAAGAAATTTGCCTGAAGTGCACTAAGTTCGAATTCAAGCTTCTATAGAGAGCCCAAATATGAATCCAGGGGGCCAATTTGAACAAACTTGAATCAGATCCACCCCACAATGTTGCATACCAAATATCAAAAGATTCTGCCTGCTGGATCTGGAGAAAAAGATTTTTTAAGAAATTTGACTGAAATGCATGAAGTTCGAATTCAGGCTTCTATACTGAGCCCAAATATGAATCCAGGGGGCCGATTTGAACAAACTTGAATCAGATCCACCCCACAATGTTGCATACCAAATATCAAAAGATTCTTCCTGCTGGATCTGGAGAAGAAGATTTTGTAAGAAATATGCCTGAAATGCACCAAGTTCAAATTCGGGCTTCTATAGTGAGCCCAAATATGAATCCAGGGGGCCGATTTGAACAAACTTGAATCAAATCCACCCCACAATGTTGCAAACCAAATATCAAAACATTCTGCCTGCTGGATCTGGAGAAGAAGATTTTTTAAGAAATTTGCCTGAAATGCACTAAGTTCAAATTCGGGCTTCTACAGTGAGCCCACATATGAATCTAAGGGGCCGATTTGAACAAACTTGAATCAGATCCACCCCATAATGCTGTATACCAAATATCAAATAATTCTGCCCACTTGTGCGGGAGAAGAAGATTTTTTAGTAATTTCTCTAATATACATAGGGTGCTATCAGAGTTATGCCCCCTATGGAGCCCCAAGTGGGCATGTCCATTTCGTTTGAACAAACTTGAATTGAATTACGGTAATGAACATCCATACCAAGTTACGAGCAAATCGACCTAGCAGTTTCAGAGGAGAAGTTGTTTGAAAAATGTGCACGACGACAGACGACGACGGATGGCAAGTGATAAGTTTAGCTCCCTTCGGTGAGCTAAAAAATGTAGACAGTGTTGTCCTTTTCCCATATGCAGCCCTATCGCTGCATCCTAAAGTGTTTTGAATGTCCAGCTTTGTTCTTGGATATCTGAAGCACATGTGGCCACGAGTTGTTCTGAAATATTATTTTGTAATCAGTTCTGGAAAATACAGAAGCAGACTTCCAGGAATCATTGGTACATGTCGTCAACTCTGTGAGCTGACTGCATATATTTTTCGTGTTCTATACATCACCACCTTCATTTTGATGTATAATTTGTGTATATTTCATTTGAATTTATGTAATATCAGAGGTGAGAATTTCAAAGTAAACAAATTTCTCTAACTAATATAGCAACTTGAGCTCCATCATCAATGTGTTGAGAACCTCCCCCCCCACCTCCCCACCACTCCCCCTCTCCAAACTATCGTTTATAATGGAATGAACAATCATTCCATTTTCTTCCAGAAATGTTTTCAAGCTCTTTACCAACAACTTCTGATATATGCCATGTACCATCTTAAGAGAATCAGTGAAACAGAGGTAAGAAGGACACAGCTGTTGGTGGCCAAAGGGGGACAACTCCAAATATTTATCTTGGTGTAAAATCAAACAACAGTTTGTTTTCTCATCTCTTGAATGAGTTAACAGGTTCTTTTTGTTTTCTCCTCTTATGATTATAGTCTGATTTTATCCCCACCCTCCCTCCCCATTTCAAGCATGTGACAGTTAGTGGGTGCCATTTTTCCTACCATGGTACAAGCTGTATGACAACTGTTATCTTAGACTGGCATTTATTGTGATTTTATATACATATTTTGAAAAAAGTATTAACCCTTTACCTAACGTAACGGCCAAAACCGGCCAGCGCTATTCTCAAAAATCGCCAATTAATTTTCATTATTTTTTTCCTTTTTTGTCTCAAAAACATAGGTTATAACCCCTCGTTGGAACGAGCTCGTTCCAACGAGGGGTCATAACCTACGTTTTTGAGACAAAAAATGAAAAAAATTAGTTATTCAAGAATTATTTTTGCAAGTGTCGTCTGCTTTTCAGGTTGGGTAAAGGGTTAAATGATCTTACTTTTTATCAACTGAAACAATAGGAAAATCTCATAACTAGGCTCTGTTAGTGAAAGCCCTTATTTGGGTTTAAAATTCAAGACTATTCAAGGCAATTTCTCAACATTTTTCATAAATTTTAAAAAGACCTCACAATACTTATATTCAATGATTTTAAAGGCCCCCACCTAGGCCTTTGGATTACCCCAACTTCACACCATTTACAGGTGTGTCTAAATTTAAGAGAAGCTGTGAAGATATCAAGAAAAATATATAAATTCTCTGTGCCTCTTCTACATTTAAGAATAATTTCCATCATAATATGACCATAGAAACACAAAGAAAGGCACATAGCAATAAACATAACAGGATTCAGCTGTTATTTCTGGTTTTAATGTGCCCAAATTAGGGCAAAAGGGTGTGCCCAAAATAAATGAATTTAAAGGGGAGACCACCTCACTAGTCCTAACTAGGACCCTCTGGTCATTACCTCCTCTTCCACTTCACTTCAAGGGATGTATGAGGAGGTGTTAAATTACTGTTAACCCTTTGATATTTTTGTACGTCTTATGACTTACGAAATCAAACAGCGCGTTGATACTTTGTGATAATTTGTTTTTTATTATTTTTCAATTTTTTAAAGGTTTAACCTCAATTCCTATTTTCTCCCGAATAGTGCTCAGTGACAACTGTTGAGTCAAATGTTATCGCAGCTTAAAATACAAATATAATCCTGATGTCAAGGCTTCTTAACTGGTTGAGTGCTAGACGCCACTATTAAGGCTTTCAAAAATACCAGAGCAAAAGCCAACACTTTCCTTGCTTATATTTCATATTTAAACACAAGTAATATTTTGTTTATACAAATTTGTTTTATTACAAATTATTGGAGAGTGCCTGTGGGCACTCTCCAATAATTTGTAATAAAACAAGTTTTGAATAACAAATTCAGACCACCAACAATAATCTAGCCCTCAACCAGTTAATCACTAATGTGAAAAAATGTCTTGTTATTTGTACTTTCCAACGTTTGACGTTGCATTTTGAAAAACGTTGAAGAAACTGAATTCGCAGTGACGTTTGAATGCCAGGATAATTAAAGTCTCAAAGGGTTAATGACTGGAGAGCCCTAGTAAAGAGTACACCCTCACAAACTATGGCATATAACACTTTATAGTTTTGATAAAGTGCTTCATTAGTGTTATTAATTTGTGAATATTCAAGGCTTTACATGACCACCTGGCCCATTTTCCAGGATTTCAAGGCCTTGAATAGCCCGTAGTCAAATTCAAGGCCTTTTCTTCAATCAGAAGCCTGCAGTAATCCTGTATATACATCCTTCATTTACTGCATTTACTCAGCTAAACATGTTTGCAGGCCTGAAAATAAGCAGTCTGACATTTGCAGAATGAGGTCCCCAGAGGGTGAATTTGATGATGCTATCCCATACAGTAGGCCAATTTATCCTCTGGGTACCTCTTTCTGTTTAGTTTTGAGACCCTGATGCAGATTGAGGTTCACAGAGGGTGAATTTAGTGATGCTACCCTGCTGTGCAGGGTAGCATCACTAAATTCACCCTCTGGGGACCTCATTTCACAGATGACAGTCTGATTATTTTCTGGCTTGCATGTTTGCTTGTAAAACTATTTACTTACAATTTATTGGGAGAATGCATTTTGGAATTCTCCATTAAATTGTGCCTTTTATGAAAACAAAATACATGAAATTGGGATAACCATAGCTATAGGAGTGATTCATTGAAGAAAAATGATGATTATGAAATAATGTATCCTAAAAAATCTGTATTACAATCAAACACATACTTTCTTTGATGGGTAAAGTACTTGATTAATTCTTGGGGGTCAAGTAGTATAAAAAGGGGAAAAGTATGTTTTGAGAGCAATTTCTGGACAGCTGGTAGGCCTACCCCCTCTAGCAGCACCCCACCCCTAAAGCTGTGTTCTGCCAAATTTCAAACAAAATGGGCTGGTCTGAATTCCCATTTGAAGATGTGGCACACAGTAGGTATCAAATAAGTACACAAAGCAATATGTGCTGGCCAACAATAGAGGACTTCTAGAAGATTATAAAAGTCAAAGCTACGAGATGGAGGGACTTACCCCACTGCCATCTACCAAATTGCAGATGAAAAGATTGCTCCAAACGGTGGCAGTATTCTCACCCTTGTTACTCAATTCAGTGAGAAGTGTGAGCACTTCATTCACCACAATGGTCTTGTCAACAGCACAAAAAACCCACTCATCAAAAAATATATATAACATAATATAATCCTTGTGAGAACAAGAAAAAAAGAAAAACATCTTACCAGACAGAACCAGACAGAGCCAGAAACAATCTGATAAGATGGATTGTTTCCACCCCTAACCCCCTCCCCCCAACCGCAATGACCTGGGTTCCCCTCCTTATACTATTTTAGACAGGTTATATTTTCAGTATACCTGTACAAACACATGTAACTGGATTGTTTTTAGCTCTCTGTAGCTATGTGGAAAAAGATGTTTCAGGCCTGTCATTCTTTAGGAGTACTGGAGTGCTGTACACCTAATGCACACCTAGAAGAAATTGAGGAGGGCAATTTTTTGCACCCCTTGATTTTCTGGAATGCCAGACCTGTTTGGAACTGCCTTTAAAATCTATTATCATTTCGCCCCGTGAGTTCCAATGTGTTCTCTGTGCCTACTGGCACAGAAAACACATTCGAACTCAGGGGATGATTTGTCAATGTTGTATTGATTCGCAATAATTCATGACCCATTCTGTGTCGCATTCAATAGATTTTGAGTGGAGAAGACAGTCACATAAGAACTGAATGCAGCATTTGTAATAATTAGAACATGCAGCTGAATATTGTACATTTTTTAGTCACAATATTGATACCTTGAACTGAATATAATAACATTTTTTTAGTCACAATATTGATACCTTGAACTGAATATAATAAAATGGCACGCAAGTTTTTGCACTGAAAATTTCAGGTGCAATTGCACTCCCAAGCAATCTGAGGAGGGCAATTGTTTTGCACTCCTTGATTTTCTAGATTGTCATGCCTGATGTTTGGGGAAGTACTGTAAAATACACCTGGCAGTTTTATGCAAGAGATCAAAAACTACCCCTTATTCTAAATGTGATAGAGGAGCAGGATATCATCTGGCTCTCTGCCAGAAATCTAGGTACTCCAAAGCTGTCACAAAAAAAATGAGATGACAAAAAGCACAATTTTAAGGAAGAATCTAGGTTGATTTTGGTGATGGAGGTATGAAATGTATTTAGACAAATGTGAAATAATGGCTATACAAATCAATATGACTGCTATGAATGATCTTATTGAGCAACTTCTCAATGAAATGCACACATCGGAGCCCCTCCAGGATGTTGTCCAGAACATCTGGACCTATTCCAGAAGCAGAGAAGGGGTGGTTGATTTTGCTGAAACCAATGCTTCCAAAATCATTACAACCTTCTGCCCCACCTTGGAAGAGGAAGTAGAAGGTCATGCTGGAGAAGCCTGATCCCACACATTCATGATCAACCTCCTATTGTATGAGACGGCTGGCAAGTGCCATTACACCTGGAGGAAAGACCTGAGCCACCTCCTCCATGACCAGAACAAGCAAAGAGAGTACAAGCACTTCTGTGAGAGGTGCCTTCACGGCTACTTCAGAGAAGACCTACTGAGCACTCATAAGCCACAGTGCAAAGGAACTGGGCAGACAAGAGTCAGAGTTGTGATGCCAACAGAGGGTAAAAACAAGTGCTCCTTCCAGAGCTGACACAAGCAGCTACTGGCAAGACTCGGCCACCTGAGGCCTGTTCACCTGGCAAAAGTGTTGTGAAGTGTGGTGGTTACGTAGATCCTTGAGTATCTACAGAGGAGTGAGAGGACCAAATGTGGCATAGATGTCCGTAGCGGATCTTCAGGAGGAAGAAAACAAGATCAAGAATGTTCTCTACAGCCCTAAGGCTATGTGGATGATGTGAGGGGACAAAGAAACCCACAAAGCTGCAATTAACGGCTATGAACATCACAAGCCCCTAGATGGGGATAGCATCCGTGATTGCTGTCACATGATCACAGGAAAGTACAAAGGGGCAGACCACAATGCCTGTGACATGAAGTTGTGACTAAACCACAAAGCACCCATCCCAGTGGACTTCCACAATCTCTGGGGTTATGACTTGAATCTCTCAATACAGGCCATGTCCGAGGTCAAGGGCTGAATCAGCTGTATCCCCAACAACATAGAGGAGTACATCTCCTCCTTTTGACAGCTTCGCTTCATTGACAGTGTACAGTTCCTTTTCACTTCACTGGAGAAACTGGTTTCAGCCAACAAGCCAGAAGACTTCCACATCACAACCAAGTTTGAACTGGATGAGCAGAAGCTTCAACTGCTATTTCACAATCCTTATGAGTATATGAACTGCTGGAATAGGTGTAAGGATGAGCTTCCACCAATTGAAGCATTCTACAGAAAGCCAATAGAGAAGAGTATCTCAGAGAGGGACCATGAACATGCCAGAAATGTGTGGAAGACCTTTGGTTGTAGAGATCTGACTGGGGGACTACCAAGACCTTTACCTTGGCACAGGCTTGCTCCTATTGGTTGATATCATTAAAACCTTTTGGAAGATGTGCCTGCAACAATACGGTCTTGACCTAGCGCACCACTACACAAATCCAGGCCTCAGCTGGGATGCACTGCTGAAGAAGACTGGTGTGGAGCTGGAGTTGCTTATGGATTATGACATACACATCTTCAATGAGAAGGAGATTCGGGGAGGGATATTCATGGTCTCCCTGGCTCTCCCGAGTGTAATGAAAGGGCTGAAGGATTTGACCCCACCAAAATAAAAACACATCCTCTACCAAGATGCCAATAACCTTTATGGATGGACTATGAGCCAGTCACTGCCCACAGATGCTTTTAAATGGGTGGAGGACTGTAGGGAGATCTCATCTCTGAGGCAAAATGCCAGAAAGGTTTGTATCTAGACCTTCAGTATCCCAAAGAGCTACATGATCTGCACAATGCTTATTTGTCACTGTTCAAACTCCAACTGTGTGAATATTATATTTTTAACTGGGACGTATGTGTGAGAGTGTGAATGGGTGGGGTGAGGGGGGGAGTGGTGCTGTTTGCTGTGTACAGGGCCCATTTGGTGGGGGGGCTGTCAGCTCCCGAACATCGTAACTCCGCACTTCAGTAAGGCAGGGTTAGAGTGGTTAAAGACATGCGCACCATTGACGTGAAGTACGCCTTAGTACTCAGCGTCATCATGCCCCCATGTGGACAATGGGGGTTAAGTGCCTTGCCAAAGGACACAGCATGGGAGTCCAAATCGATTGCTCAGATGGTCACCCATCCAAGGACAAACCAGACATTGCTTAACTTCGGTGATCTGACGAGAACCAGTTACCGCAACACCACCGCACCCCCAAATTGATCAATAAAAGTGAAGGAGTTTGTTGTTCTTAGTTTATAATTACATTATTTATTCATAATTTCATATATAGGGGTATTGCAGTATATACTATACTGTACAGAAATATATATAAATATAAATAGATATATTGAATAATACATACAATAGACAAAAAGGTAATTAACCAAAGCATGGTGTATAGAGGTCCGTTGTAGGAGGGGGGAGGGGGGAGGTCACCCTTCCTCTATGAGAAAATTTTGCAAAATGCAGTGCTCTACAAGCAAATCTGAGGTCTTTTTTGCATTGTAGGCCTATATTCTCAACAGCCTGTAATAGTGTTGACACCTTTATTGATTTTAGAGAAAAATTCCCAGTAATCACTATTATCTGGTGAGGAATACTACTTGAGGGAAAACGCCATCACAAATCTGTTCTAACTAGTATTCCAATATAACAGGCAACTTATCTTGCTGGTTCTGTGGGGCCCCAGGCTTGGGACAGCAGTCAGAACTTTGGTGTGGGAGAGGGGGAGGGGGTAGGCCTGACTCAAGAATATTGGACTCCTGTGCCAAGCCCAGGCCCCCAAAGTTCTGGGACCTAGGATTACTACCCTGGGTCCCCACCCTCTCACTGACTCTGGTTGATGAAACAAATGGTTAAATGAAGGGAACAGTGACAAAGCGAAAAAGTGAATGATCAAATGTGATATACTTACAAATGATGATGTAATGATGAAGATGAAAATGAATAATGCAGCTGGTGATGAGATGAAATGATGTCCAACTGACTGATTCAAAATTCAACCTGAAACAATAATGAAAAAAAATATGACATTTATAACATGACACCATAGCAAAATGTAATTGTATCAACATCATGGTTACAGATTAAATTGAAATTCTCCTCCAGCCCCTACCCCTTAAAATTTGTTAGTTAAGTTTCTTTGAACATTATAATTATATTTCAGTTGGGGTCACTTGAAAGGATATGACCTTATGATTCCATTACACTCTATTTGAGATGACCCTTGGACATTCCAACATTCTCCAATAAATCATAATGAAACAAACAAGCAGCAAACCCCCACCTATGCTCCAAACCTCATCCCTTAAATAAAAAAAATAAAATAAAAATTTCATCTGAATTGATCAGCTATACTCAGATTTAAATATACCCTCTGTCTTTTAAGATGATATATATGCACTCTTTGACTGCCTTGCCTATGTCAGCATCTGGAAACCCTAATATTATTTTTAGTTTGTCATAAAACTGGAGATATCTGAAGCTACATATTGAATTGTCAAGTTTTTCAAACATCGCTTTTCTACCAACTCCATGTTTGTCATAAAGTAAGATAATATGAGCCTCAACTTCAACAATGTTGCATAAATCGTAGACATGCTTTTCTACATCAGTAGCTTTGGGTTTTTTATGCCTCCATGTTTCAATATGGAGAGAAAGTGCACTCATTCTTATTTTTGTAACAGTTTGTCTGTGTTTTGATGAGCTGACAACCATTAAGTAGTTTTTGAATTGAAAATTATCTTTTATTTTTATAGAAGTTCTTAATTTTTCTGATTTTTGTGTTTGCTTAAACTATTGACACTCAAATGTTTGTTTTACCCTTTACCCAACATAATGGCCAAAACCGGCCAGCACTATTCTCAAAAATTGCCAATTAATTTTCATTATATTTTCATTTTTTGTCTCAAAAACATAGGTTATGACCCCTCTTTGGAACGAGCTCATTCAAATGAGGGGGTCATAACTTATGTTTTTGAGACAAAAAATGAAAAAAATAAGTTATTAAAGAATTTTGTTTTCAAGTGTCATCTGCTTTTCATGTTAGGTAAAGGATTAAATTCCCCAATTATGTGTTTCTCATCTTTTTTTTTAGAAACTTAGCAAACTGGTTGTGCCATACATCTTCACAGTCATAAAGGTGAAAAAGGGATTTCACAGCATCCAGTGCAAATTTTTGCCCCAAGTACAGTTTTAAGATCACAAATACCAGTATAAGCAACTTTTAGGAGAGAGTCTTCGCATAATTTAGTTATTCGAAAATAGTTCCTCAGCACCTGTTTCAAAACATTAATAGCCAGTGGACAACTGCCAAGTTCACCACGACCTGCCAAGTTTGTTGATTTTGAATGTACGCCAAGAATGCCTTTATAAAAAATCATGGCTCAAGTTTCAAATGGATCCTTCTCTTGTTTGTAAGTGCACCACTTGAAAATCTGTCTGGTATATTTGTCAAGTGAACTCTCCAAACCTCAGAGCCATAGGTTAGAATTGGCACTATTGTTTTGTCAAATACATCCAGACCCAATCTTACAGGGAATTCATTATTGACTATGCATTGTCAGAGTTTGAGAAGATCCAAGCCAGAAAATAAGCAGACTGTCATCTGCAAAATGAGGTCCCCAGAGGGTGAATGTAGTGATGCTACCCTGCACAGCAGGATAGCAGCACTAAATTTACCTTCTGTGAACCTCAATCTGAATCAGGGTCTCAAAAACTAAACAGAAAGAGGTGGTACCCAGAGGATAAATTGGCAAACTGTATGGGATTGCATTATCAAATTCACCCTCTGGGGACCTCATTCAGCAAATGTCAGACTGCTTATTTTCAGGCCTGAGAAGATCTCTACTTGTTTTTCATATTCTGAATAATAGTTTTAAAAGTTCCATTGGGGGAAATTCTTATTCCCACGTAGTTATATTCCTTTGTACTTTTAATTTCCTTGTCACCCACTGTGAAGTTTTTTTCTCTGGAAATTTGTCCACCTTTAGTGACTTTGACAAGTTTGTTTTTATCAGGATTTATATTACGTTTCCAGTGTTCACAGCAGCTGTAGAATGAATTTATACAATTTTGTAAGCCACCAGATGATTTGCTTTTCAAAATCATGTCATCAGCATAAAGTAAACAGCTGACTTGTTTTGAATGTAAACTAGGGGCATCAAAATGATCATTCGGTCTGAAACTTTCTGGTGTATATCATCTGCATACATATTGAAAAGTGAGGGGTTCAAATTGCACCCTTGTTTCAAACCAGTTGTGCATGATATTGTCTCTTTGTGAGTAACCCAGGCAACTTTAGGACTGTTTGTGGTTTTTCATACATTGCTCTAAATATATCCAGCATTTCAGTACTAAATATTAATAATATTATGCATTTTATGGAATAGGACGTTTTGGATTATGCTATCAAAAGCCTTACTTGGGGGTGGGGGGGGGGGGGATCTGATTTAGTTCCATGTGACCTCATAACAAATTTGTCCATTAAAGACTTGACAATGTATACATCATCTGAAGGCCTTTTTCCCTTTTCAAATCCAATTTGATACATTGATTTTTTTTTATCAATAAATTTTGAGAGTCTGTTATTAATAACTGAGGAAAATAATTTGTAGTTATTTGGATTGCATACATCTCCAGATGAAAATTATTTTTCAAAACTATGACTTCACATTTGTGACAATACTTCCCTGTGACAATATCTCCTGTGACATTTTGTATACCTTTACAATCCCAATTTCCTAAACACTCTTTTGCACGCGCCCCTGTAACATGTTTTGCGTGGCACATCACTATGCACCCCCTCCCTCCCCCACCACCTGCACTGTTTGAAGCCAAGAGTAGTGTCACTTGTGTCACGTCGGAGAGAAGACTCGTATGCCATCTGTGTCATGACTTCACAAGTCCACGTGTGAAACTGCCACTGTTATTGTCAAACAGTTAACTCGAAGAGCAAATTTGATCTTCAGAGTTTGCGCCAATTGCGGAATGAGACTGAGCCCTCTGATGAAGTTCGAGAACCATTCTCTTCTGCTATTCCTGCATTTCATTTTGAAAGTAATAGAATTACTTTAGAAAGCGATACTGGGGTATTTTCAAAACAGAATGTAGATGACGACTTTTTATTTTAAATCAGATGAGCTGTGTCTAGACTCCAGTACGTTTCCGCATTTCATGACTTGAAAAATGCCGCCATTTCCACTGTCTTCATCTCAATGCATTTCGTAATTACATATTTCGTGCCAAGATCGCGGGTTCTATTGAATGAATAGCCACATGACAGTTTAGTTAATCATAATCTAAACGCGACTGGTGACTTTTACTTGATAACCCGCAACCCGCACATTCATTCAAGGGACGAAGAACGAATGACTAATGATCATGTCCTTTTGGGTTATCCCCCTTAACCGTTACACAAGACAGCGACTGACATTTCTCGCGGAAACTGGATACAAGAATGTCGTCGAAACATATTTAGGCTTGGCCGTTTATCAGACAGAGCAGCCCCATCCAATGAAAAAGATATGGTTGGGGAGGCTAATGCACCCCACCTCCGGCTCCGGCGTCCCTGAATTGCATACGAGTACAGTCTACTCGGCAGTATCGAGCCATTTTTTTTTTTTAATTTTCTACCATCTCCATCGTTAAATCAATTGATTTGTTTGTCTTGGCAATGGATCATGTAGGACTAGGTACTGCTTACCGCGACTGCACGAGGAAAATAACGCTTACATGTCCGTGTTCGAAATCATTTTATCAGTCGCATAATAGCGGCAGTAAAGAGTCATGGCAGGTAGTAAAGAATCACACATTTTGCGCCAGTTCAAATGCGTGTTGTATCACTAAATTGGGTAATTTGTGGTTGTCGAACTCTTTAACTTCTGAGACACATTTCTGTGTGAACAGATACAAATAAGAATTTATCTCAGCGTGATTATTACATTCCCAGCAATCTGTCAAGTTAGACCTGAACCGAGAGTAAACGGGTGCCTCCATTTGCAATCGGGTTAAAAAACTTACCTTCGCCCAAAGCTGGCTGTAAATTCACAAAGCATACTGGCATAAATTCATGACTATCATGTTCGCGTTTTTTTTTCACAGTATACTGAACCGTTGATGTTCAATGTCGACTTTACGAATAAGAAGAGGCGGAGTGGCCAATCTGGCGACCAGGATGTTTCCCGATGGGTCGGTGGCCCAAATAAATGACTGATACATATCGAGATTTTCTGACACGTAAATTTTGAGGAGCTGACAGTTGCTAGTCGGTGCTCGGTGGTTCTCTCCGGCTTCCTCCCTCCACTTATAAAACTGTCACGATTAGCCATTGTGCATACGTATGTGACCTTAAACACCAATAAATAAATGTCCTTAGGGTGTGTGACCGAGTTGTATAACGTTTTGAACGTTATTTACACACCAGGCATATTGACTGATTAAAAGGCAATAAAGCATGTGAAAGGTAGTGGTGGAAAGTTCTGAAAGGGGGTGGGGGTTCGGAGGTTGAACAACAGGCTTATCTGGAAGAGCGAGGCCGAGTGGCAGAAGGTTGTCTCTCACTGGCTTTTGTAATACCTCTTATCATCTTAGGTCTAAGAGGACCAAGGCTCTATACGTGGTATGGGGATCATACGGAGACTATAGGACGTGTCCCTGCCATTGGAGGAGTGTCCAAGGGCCTCTTTCTCTCTGAAGAAATTTTTAAAATGTCAATGCACTGTCACTGAGAGCGAATATTTGATGAAGTGATGTATATTTTGTTGGAAAGTAAGCTCCAGTAGGTGGTAATTCTTTGAATGCCCCAAACTTATGATTTGTAATGTTGGGAATAATGAAACAAACAACACACTTCAATAAATGAGATGTGTATTAAATAGAAAGCATTAAAAGCAAACTGCTTCTCATAGAGAGATTATGATGATGATGATGGGATTATGATGATGAGTTGATGATGATGACGATGATATGATGACGATTTTGATGATGAAGGTGATTAGTTGATGATTTGATATCTATGCTATGATGATGATGTTGATGATTAGTTGATGATGATGATGATGACAACGACGACGACGACGACGACGACGATGATGATGATGATGATGATGATGATGATGAATTGATGAGTTGAATTGTTGAGTTGATGAGTTGAGTTGATGAGTTGAGATGAGTTGAGTTGAGTTGATGGATGCAGTACCAGCTGAAATAAGTTGTAGGATAACCTCTAGAAACTTTACCTCACAGCTTAGCTTTGTTATCCCCGAAGGAACGACAGGGAGTGGAGTAGTACCTGCTCCCTGCAGGGGGTGGGTGGGGGAGGGGGCGCAAAAAATGCCAAGATACAAGGTCCGGGTGGGTGGATCCGAGCCCCAAAGTGCAATTTTTTTCCGGTGTCATGCAATTTTTTGCCAAATAGCATTTTACAGACAAGTAATTACAACCAAAGTGACTTCAAGTGCTTAGATTCATAACTTAGAACAGAACAGAGCATTGATGTGTTGGGGGCTCCATGTTAGATTTTTCCCCATGTTTTAAACTTCATTTGGGGGTGGGTCATGTTCTGGGTCTGGCAAAAATTTACCAAACAAAAAACTGATTCCCAGCTATTTGGTCATGATTTTCACTCCTTTATATTTCTACTAAGGCAGTCTGCCTCTTATTAGTGCTTTGTAGCTCCTATTATTTGATTCTTCTGAAAGCCTCAGGGTGCCATATGCCATTGGTCCAGATTAGATTAGATTTAGATTAGATTTATTTATTTAACGGTATAGTTAGAAATTACAGCATTGCACGTATAATAATAGAAGTTTTTTGTAAGCACAAAAATAACCAAAACATTAGTGCAATATGAGAGTATGAGTAAATGTCTACACCGTAAGGAGATGACATAGCCAGATCTACCTGTCATCTCCCACTAATATTTGTTCTATAGTGAGCATTGTACACTGACTATGGATGTAGATTAAAGGCATGTTATCCAATTGCATTCAGATTTAATTTTTTGGTATTGAAAGTGTCGGACTTGGCAGCTAAATCGTACTTTTCTGTTGGACGAGATAAACAGACGGAGTATATTACTTGATATTAACACATACAAAGAGCACACAATTCGGAAAAAGACCAAAGTATAGTAAGCTGCCAAGTTGATGGCTGTGCAGACATTTAGTTATTTTTAGAAGTATCTTTAGGGGTTTAAATCCATAATTATCTACTGACAATAAAATTACAGTCTCGACAATAGGGATTGTCACATTCCACACTACTTGAATACTGTGAGATGAATTTTTGTGTCAATAATGTTTTGAATAGATTTCTGTTAGTGATAAACCTTAAATCTTTATCCAATTCATTCCACACCCTAGGAAATGCGTGGATCTGTAACCTATCGAGGGCTTTAGTACGCGTTCTACTCATATGTATTAGATCTGATTGTCTCGTAACTCTTTGTGAAGTATTTTATGTTGGGCTAAAAATGTCATTAAATGACGACGGAAGTTGTCCTGTTTTCCAATCAAATATGAAAAGACCTACTTGGAGTTTGAACAAGTCATTAATTTCAAGTATTTTTTCTTTTACAAATAAGGGATCAGTATGGGCGTTGTAATTTGTATTATTAATGATACGAAGTGATCGTTTCTGCATAATGAGAATTTTATTAATTGCCCGAGCATTACCCCAGACTTGGATGCCATATAACAAGTGGCTATGTATAAGGGCAAAATATAATGTTTTCAAAGCCTTATGTGGCAATATTTTTTTTCTTTATTTAATGCATAATTTACTCTTCCAACATTGGAGCAAACATGTGAGATATGGGCCTTGTATGATAAATTGTCATCAATGGTAATACCAAGAAATTTTAGTGATTTATCTTGTTCCTTGCCTCCTATTCTTTTTATTGTTTGGTTTTGTATTTTGATAAACATTTTCTGGGTCTAGCATGCTACCAGTTGGATTTATGAGAACATACTTAGTTTTACTTGTGTTCAGGACAAGCTGGTTGGCTGAGCACCATTCATTTAATTTGCTGAATTCATGATTTATATATTCAGCCAATCTACTTACATTTGGACCTGAGGCATATACTGTCGTATCATCCGCAAACGATAGGAGGTTTAACAAAGTTGAGCGACGAATTTCATTAATACAAAGCAGGAATAAAATTGGCCCGAGTATGGAACCCTGAGGTACACCACATGTTATTTGGTCTTCATTCGAATTATTTTCACCATATTTTACATATTGGGTTCTGTTAGATAGATAACTTTTAAACCAGTCAATGCTAATACCTCTGAATCCATATCTTTCTAATTTATTAATCAGAATACTATGATTTATTGTGTCAAAAGCTTTCGAGAAGTCTATGAATACCGCTAGAGTTAAATCTTTTGTTGGTTTGTTGTTTTCTATAGCAATATGTCTAAGGAGTTGCATCAGAGGATATGTGGTGCTGTGATTTTTTCTGAAACCATATTGATGCTGATAACAAATATCAAATGCATCCAGGTAATTAACCATTCTATTTGCCATTAACTTTTCTAAGATTTTAGAGAAGGCCGGAAGAATACTTATAGGTCTATAGTTATTAAATCTATTTTCTTCCCCAGTTTTATAGATTGGGATGACTTTGGCAATTTTCATTCGGTTTGGTACAACACCTCTAATGAAAGACTGGTTGGTGATGTGGGCAAACGGGCGGGCTAATATATCTGTAGAATTCTTTAGAAGATATGTTGTGATGCCATCACAGTCTTCTGATCGTTTGGCTTTCATTCGTTTTGTCACATCAATCACTTCATAAGGGGTAGTGGGTGTTGTGTAGAAGTTATTTGTGGAAGATGGACCCATGAAGTTTCGGAAGAATTGATCTGTTTGCGTCAATTCTGCACTGGCGCGTCTTCCCGTGTTTACAAAAAAGTCATTGAATGCACATGCTATTTTCTTTGGGTCGTTTATTTCACAGTTATTGTTTTTGATAAAGGTAGAAGGGAAGCTAGTTGTACGTTTTACTTTGTTTATTGTTTCATTTAATATTTTCCAAGTTTCTCTTAAATTGTTTTTACAGTTATTTAATATCTTATTATAATACATTGCTTTACTTTGTTTTTTAATTTTGTTAAATATTTTACAGTAGTTTTGTAGTTTTGTATGTTTTATTCTGTTGAAGATTTCATATGCTGCATCAGGACAGCTTAATTCAAGAACTGACGAAAAATCGCTTTGGTAAAGAAGTGACCTAAATATGACCACGTTGGTTTCAGTGAATTTACGTTTACGTATAATTTTCGGACTATCCTTTGCTGTGGTAATATTTTCTATATAATATACGCCGAAGTGATCGGAAACATCAGTGATTATTATTCCAGACGAACAGGTTGTGGTTATATTATTTGAGAAGAGGTGATCGATTAAGGTTGCTGAGTGAGTGGTTATCCGAGTGGGTCGAGTAATACACGTTAAAAAGCCCCGACTAACCATGAGATCTAGAAAAGTTTGTGTTTTAGGATGACAATTCGTTTTCAATAGGTCGATATTGAAATCTCCCATAATATGTGCCTCCGTGCGTTCATGATTTATTCCGTCAGTTATTTCGTTTAGTTTTGTAGGGAAGACATCTATATCCGCTTTTGGCTATGTGTTTGGACTATATATGACCCCAATTATTTTTTTGATATTATTTACCTTGATTTCGACAAACAGAGACTCAATTACATGGGGAATGAACACAGACAGATCGTTTCGTATTATCGGCTCCAGACCCTCCTTAACGTAGAGACCCACCCCACCCCTCCCGTCATCCCCCTCAGGTCGGTTCTTATTAATGAGTGAATAATAGCCATCCAGGTGGTACGACATGTCCGAAGGTATTCGAAATATTTCGGTTAACCCTATGATACTAAAGGCATTTTTCGAACCATGTAAGTCGCTCAGCAATTCATTCAAGGCGTCCCAGTGTGCATTTAAACTTTGGCAGTTTAAATGAAACATTGAAAATTGATCACTTTGCTTGATGTTCTTTGATTGAAAATCATTGGGTGAGTAATAATTACAATCGCCTGTATTATCTTTAAATAGGGAATCTTCATCATTGGAAAGTTCACATTTTCTGTCATTATAGACCTTAACGAAGTCAAATTCCGGATTCGTCTGTATCTCATCGAGACTAATATTACCCGCCATTATACACAAAAACACTGCCAAGTCCTACAATTTCGTACCAATTCATAATCACAGAAACATAATTTGGTCGTTGCTTGCTAATATTTTCAGATGATTTAATAAATCACAGCCATATATATATTGTGTATGTGATGTGTATTACATACGCTTAAATAGTCAGTTGTGTACAATGCATGAGCCTTTGTGTGCACAAGGCACAAAAAAATAATCACAAACATCAACAAGAACATATATACAAATTTCATGATTGAATAGAGATAAGATTTTGAGAGTGAATGGTGGAATGGTGTATTATTGAGATGGTTCTTATCGAATGGTGGAATTGTGTATTATTGGAATCGTTCTTTTCCATGGTTCATACAGAGCCTTAGAAATAAATTCAAGGGTTTTTCAAGGATTATTCAAGACCGAGATACAGTTGGAGAAGGCTGAATCCATCCATCGATATTATGTCTTTACGCTTGTAACCGGATGTACAAAAAAAAATCAAGGGTTTGTCAACGATTAAACATATTCAATGGTTTTTTCAAGGGTCATGGCGAGTTTAAGAGATTTTTAAGGCACGCATAATTCTTGAGGGTTTCTCAGAAACTCTGCTCACCCTCTTAACAACAGCGGGATCAGGTGTATACATGTATATTATATATTTTCTTGGGTATATTGAAAGTGCAATATAAGATTTCAATAGAAAATGCACTTTAAGCAAGAAGATACCAAAGTTCGGATTTGAATGTCTGGAATATACAAAGCCTCAGGAGAAAAATTCAACGGTTTCTCAAGGATTATTCAAGACTGAGATTCAATTGGTGGAGGCTGAGGGAAAAAAAGAAAGAAATAAAAACAAATAAAAATGCACTTTGAGCAGGAAGAGGCCGAAGTTCGGATTTGGATTTCTGGAGTATATAACATTGAGTTATTTATTTATTGTTGTTGAAGGTCGCGTTTCTCGACAAAATGGCTAATAGTGATTGCAGCAGGGAAATAAAGTCAAATTTAGTCAATCGTTTATACCCATTTGCTGAGGGACTGCGCCCAGCGGTATTGGTCACCGGGTCCCATTTTACCAGTAAAGCCGAACTTGTTTACCTTAGTAAGCAAGCCTAAGACGTTGAGTTACTCGACCCTTAAAATTGGAGACCAGATGGAGAACTGATAAGGATGACCGTGATACAGTCCAGTGTATATGGACGTCGGTGGGAATCAAATGGAGAACTGATATGGATGACCGTGATAGGGCACAATTAAAGCTGTTAAAATATTATGCTTGGTAATAAGTGTATTTGCTGCATAATTACCAGGGGCAGCCAACACGGGGCTGAAATATGGGGCAGCCAACCCAGGGCTATAAATATGGGGCAGCCTAGCACCAACAAGCCCGTTGGGCTTTCTGGTGACAGACGGCACCACATTCAACGTGTTTTTTTTTTAAGATTCCAATGGAGGCTCTACGCGAGGGCCTGGCTGCTTCTACGGGGCAGAGAACATTTGCAGAGGTGTAGAATTACACGGGGCAGCCAACACATGACTGTAAATATGGAACAGCATAGCACCAACAAGCCAGTTAAGGCTTCCTGGTGACAGGCTGCACCACATTCACAATCCTGTCATGTAATATTTTACATTCATATCAGCCAGTGTGCTTCCATGTATAGAATAATTAGAAAGATTGATAGAATAAAAATCTTGATCGTGGAAAACGTGTATAATTTCAAGGTAAATA
The DNA here is from genome assembly GCA_031216915.1 of Pictodentalium vernedei. NCBI lineage: Eukaryota > Metazoa > Mollusca > Scaphopoda > Dentaliida > Dentaliidae > Pictodentalium > Pictodentalium vernedei. The sequence goes on along the minus strand of CM062290.1, from coordinate 137,388,588 downwards.
TGATTCTAGTGACACTAACATAAAAAAATAAAAAAGAGGCAATTCATCTCAGACAAGCCACCCTGGCATGGGTCAAAGAACTTCAGTATTAGGTCTCTCTCAGACCAGCTGTACAAACTAAACATTTAACCGAAAAGTAATGAAATGAAAAACAACTATTTCTTGTGGACAGTTGAAGATATCCAGGTGGGAACAATATATTTTGGGCGGGGCGTCTTGGTGGTGGGATTCGACTGGTGTCTGAAAAGCATAGACATGTTGTACATCGGGGTAAGGGTTGTGTTGCTTGGAACATGAATGGGTGTATATCTGCAATTCAGTTGGTGGAGGCGGGTTCCAGTGGTTACCTGGGGGTCTGATGCTGCATTTCCGTTGTGGCTTTATATGCAGAGAGATTGTTTTGGGGCCATATGTGGCTAGGGATGCCTTGGAAGCCCAAGAGCAGGGCTGGGATATCGGACAAGTTGGTTTGCGGCACCTTTCATGCTTGGGAAAAGTATTTATTTAATTTTTTTTTTTAATAACAGATTTTATAAATTGGGGGTGGGTCCCCAATTGTCTTTGAGGAAAAACTGTGCGGGAGGGGTGGGTGACCAAGAGATGACTGGCAAAAATTTGCATTCCGGGGGTGGTGGGTCCTAAAAATTGAAAATGTAAAAATTTCCACCTTGTATCTTGTATCCGTAATTTCTGCCTCGTGTCCCCAGACATGTTTGGGGCAAAACTGTTCAATTTGGGCCTTCGCCCATGTCCATTCAAGACACATTTCATACCCCCACCCATCCCACCATCCCCTCCCCTCCCCACCTAACGCAAATAAAGAACAGAATGCTTTGGTCGAAACACCTCGGTCGAAGCCACTCTCCTCATAGCCGGAATGATACAAGGCCGAAAGTGAATGAGGCCGCAACGCCCCCCCCCCCCCCCCAAAAAAAAAAAACAACACAAAACGAGCACACCCATCCCCTGTCGAAATGTCATCAATTCACCAGAGGCAAACATTGCAATTTTAACTTGGCCCCCACTGTGACATGTAGTTGTGGATACCGGAAACAAACAAAATCATATTCCAACCCCTCTCCGCGACCCTCACACAGCCCGTCGGTGTCGCCCCTGAAAAATGTATAGCCCAATATACACGTGCATGTAGGAACACACGTGCAAATTGGAAACCAGTGCGAACATCAATAACACACTGTGAAAATTGCAATAAAACGATTGATTTGTTCTGTAAAATGGGTAAATTATAGTAAAATTATTAACTTATTGTATAAGACATTATCTTGATGTAAAATCAAAAAAGCAAGGGGGTGAGCAAATTAGATTTTCCTCGCGGTCGGTTCCGGTAATAACAAAAACATCGCCACACAGACTACAAACATTGCGAAAAGCATATTTCTTTTTCATCATATCTGGGAAGTATATATTTTCTGTCAGTGAGCAGAAAGAAAAAATAAAAATATTCCGGTTGTTTAAACGTAACAAGTCAGTCAGTAAATTTTGAACCAATACTGCCGACGACTCGATACTGCCGCGCTGATTGTATACACGGAGTTTATAGTTAACTAAACCTTCAAAATTTAAACGAATTGAATTTTTGTTCTCATTTGTTATTCGTCCCAAATGTTTCCGAAAGTTGTGCAGGAATGTTCTCAGAAACAGAAATGGGCGTAACAGCGTAACACAGTACGCTACGCATATAAATAACAGTGAGCTTTCTGTCCTCGACTATGTTTTATACTAGTTAATTTCATCTTTAATTGAACGGTTACCACGGAAATAAAAAAAAATCAGAAGGCTCTGGAATCCCGCTCTATATTTTAAGTTGATCCGAATTGACGTCTACAACTTTTTAAAATGGTAAGTAAACATTTTGCTTCTATCTGTACCTGTATCTATGTGTGGTACGTCCTATAATACTTTTTGGGCTTTTATACGTTATATCAAAAGATGCAGCGCTACTCGTTCGTTTCAGTCCAGGTTCAGGGTGAAACGAGGCTCAAAGGACTATGTTTTACCAAAAAAAAAAAAAAAAAACACTTTTTATGTAAACGCCTTTTATTTTCTTAAAAACTAACGCTGCTAGAAGGCTGACATTTCGTGGACAAGTTGGACCGGTAAAGCTGGAGATGCCCCTATAGGCGCAAAACACGTTTATCCTAACTTAGTTCAGAGCAAGGTCAAATTTTAGAAAGAGTGCAAACTTAATTACGGCTATATAACCAAGCTCTTTGGAATTTTTCACTAATATAGAAATTAGTATGGGTCGACATCGTAAATCAAATTCGCCTCAAAATATTGTGGGTTTTAAGTTAACTTAACACGTTCATCCCGCCAAATTCATACTCCGATAAAGCGACAGATAATTCAATTCAATTGTTATAATTTAATTTAGAGGATTTCCTTGTACTATTATGGATTTCTGAACGTTTCGTAGAAAAATCATTTCAAAATCAATGAGCTTCATAGACAAGGCATGCAGCAGACAAGTCATTTCGTAGAAAGACCCTTTTGTAGACAGGGTAGGACATTTCGCAGAAAAAAAAGGCAGGTTCGAGAATGTTTTATTTCAATTTCCATTTAATTGATTGCTTGTGTTTTGGATCCGCCCTCTCCATTCACTTGTTGCTGCATTGAAATATTCGGCCTTCGCTGATTATCCTATTCGTCTGTGCAGCATCAAATCTTCATATGATATTTTGGCTGATGGATCACTTCGGGCTTTCAAAAACCGAACAATCGTGGACGTTTTTTTTCCCCTATAACCGCTAAGGACAAACACACCCACATAGAAAAATATGGGAAGCTATAAACTTTAAACACGTACATCTCACTAAACTCAACAGTATGTCCCAATTGGAATAATTATAGCTTAGAAACTTGTCACAAGTATAGAAGATCATGATTTCATCTTAAATTTCGATGTGGAACCATAAAGATTTTTCCCAAACTATAAAACTACTTCCTTGAATGTTCTTTTTTTTATTTTGTGTCAGATTGTATAGGTGACAACAACAGCGGTCAACGTCTCTATGACGTCGAGTGCGCACCATGACATCACGGCGTCAACATTATGTGTACAGTCCATTAAAGACCCGAAAGGAATGGTTTCGCGCGCCGAAGGCGCGCAGGGATGGTATGGGGGACAAGCCCCTTTCGACCCTCATTGACTGTTGGTGATTCACTCTCACATGTCTAGGCGTGTTGAAGGAGGAACTGCTTCAGGTACTCGGCCGGTGTCACCAGTTGCGTCGTGATGGTCTCTTGGCTGATGTCGGTTGAACCCTCGGGTGAGGACCAGTGTGAGAGGTTGGGTCCTCTCACAAAGGTACTACCTCTCCCCGAGGGTGCAGTCGATCTGGATTTTCGGGCAAGTATAGTCTGCCTCATCGAGGATGATTATGAGTGATGGCCATCACTGGCAAGTATAATCTGCCTCAGGCTGTCTCTGTTTGGTTGGACTCTTTCAAGGAAAACAACAACGACCCCTTTCGGGGACCACCAAGAAGAAGAAGACCCGAACTTCCCTGGTTCGGGGGCAGGCCTGCATTGTAATCCTATTGGGTTGGGACAAGAAGATGCGCAATGCGCTTACAAAAAGGGGTAGAGGCGGGACGCAGGACCAACGCTCGCCTCCCCTAAAGTGGTCGACCACTTTTAGGGATGGAGCGGAGGATGTTCAGGAACCGTGGGGGTGGGGGGGGGGGGGCTGTTTCCATAACGGGTAGACTGTCTGTAGCGGTTATTGGGGTGCTGGTCAAAAAGCATCTTCTGTGTACCTGCTTAAAAGAAGAAGGTAGAATTAGTTTTCATTAAAGTATGTAAACTGTAAAGATAAAAGTAGCACATCTTGTTCAATCTTAAGGTTTAATCTTAAGCTGAGTCGGGGAAGGCAGCCCTTTCTGGTAGAAGGCCACAGTTAAGCTGTTTTTCTGCCTGTTTATTCACCTTCTCGTTCCCTATTTGTTATTTAGTTTTTATAACAGTATTTAATCATGATGGAATTTTTAGTTGAGTCGGTGAAGGCAGCCCTTTCTGGTAGAAGGCCACAGTTAAGCTGCTTTTCTGCCTGTTTATTTACCTTCTCATTCCCAATTTATTTAGCTCTTAACAATGTTTAATCCTGATGTAATTTTCAGTTGAGTCGGTGAAGGCAGCCTTTTCTGGTAGAAGGCCACGGTTAAGCTGTTTTTCTGCCTGTTTATTCACCTTCTCATTCCCAATTTATTTAGCTTTTAACAATGTTTAATCCTGACGTAATTTTACTTGAGTCGGTGGTGAAGGCAGCCCTTTCTGGTAGAAGGCCACAGTTAAGCTGTTTTTCTGCCTGTTAGTTAACCTTGTCGTTCCCTACTTTTATTCGAGCGGTGTTAGTTTTGATTGCAATTTTTGGGCTTTTGTCGGCTTTCGCAAATGGCTCCAAGCTCAGAGATTAGTTCGCTTTCGACTAAACGGTCATGATTTTTCGCGGCCAGGGTGGCTAGGCGATCTTTAATGGTGGGGATATCGGCCCTGTCGTGGAGTGTTTTGATGGGTGTGTCCCATGGGGCGCGGAGGGCAACTCTAAGCGCGTGATTTTGGACCATCTGGGGTTTTCCCATATTAGTTTGATTGAGGTCAGTTAGTATGATTGCACCATATTCGAGTACTGGGCGCACAAAGGCTTTGTATAGTTTGAGTAGAGTGGACTGGTTGGCCCCCCCATGAAGTTCCCTTAAGCATTTTTAGTAAGTTAATCCGTTTGGTGGCTTTTTTCGCCATGTCGTCGGTGTGTTTGTTAAAGAACAATTTTTGATGAATGGTGATGCCCAGGAATTTCGCTTCTTTGCATTCTGGGAGGGTGTTATCCATAAGTTTTAGGTCAAAATCACGTTTATTTTTCTTGCTGGTAAAGGTGATTCGTTGGGTTTTATTGGCGTTTAGCTTAATTCTCCATTTGGCACACCATTGTTCTAGGTCATCGAGAGAGCGTTGCAGGGGTTTTTGGAGCAGACTGGCCGTATTGTTAGAGTCCCAGAGGCCCTTATCATCCGCGAGTTGGGAGACTTGAACACGATCCTCGGAGAAGTTAAGGTCATTTACATAGAAGATGTAAAGGAGGGGGCTTAGGACGGATCCTTGGGGTGCCTGCTTCAAGGGGGACACTGTCAGACATTTCATTGTTCACTCTGACTTTAATTTCGCGATCATTAAGGAAAGAGGATAGTAATCTGAGCAATTTCTTGGGGAGTTTCATTTTTGATAATTTGTAGCGCATTCCATTATGCCAAACGGAGTCTAATGCTTTTTCGACGTCTAACAGGACTGCCGCGCCTATTTGCTGATTGTTGATAGCGGTTTTCATTTGGGTGACTAGTCGGCAGACATGTTCGATGCCTTCTTTCCGGTTTCTATAGGCTCTTTGCCATTTATTGAAAAAATCGATGTCTTCAAGGTGCCCCCGGTTTCCATCACCCCTAATTTCTAGTGCTGAACTTCGGGTGACGAACCCGGTTTGCGTTACTATCTATAGCACTGGGAAATACAAAGTGTAACCAATTAGACACGTATCATGCAGTGCGGCCTGGCAAAAAAATTACACCTCGCGAACTAAATGTTGAACAGGCAAGATTTGAATCAATCAAAAGAAAACTGTTTTGTTCGAAAATGCATAACCATAACAAAATTTTTAATTTCACAGACCTTCGTGTCGAAAAAGCGTCAATAATAAGACATTTTAATCCGTGGAGTGCTATTCTGTTTTCGACACACTGACATGACCGTAATCCTGCCCCTTAATTATTACCAACCAATGAGGCGCCAGCACAAATGTGTGTGACATCCCACCAATGCTCACTGCATATTGTAAGAAAAACAATTCGTGGAACAGCTCAGCGCGGATAAAATACCGCCTTGCCTCCCTAACCGCGAAACAAACTTGTCGTTTCCACAATGAGTGTTGTACGTCTGTCGATTTTATAACAAACTTGAGTCGACATATTTGATTTTTCATTTTTCACACATTCATCATCATTTTTCACACATTCATCATTCGCACCTCTGAACTCAGAGTGCGAGCATCCTAATTATAACCTTAATTATGGAAACACTGGAACTACCAGCGCGTTTGAAGAGAACGATAGCAGCTCTGGGCGTCTCTTGCCCTTTCACCTGGACTATCCACGAGATAGGCAAGAGCGTTCATCTGAACCTTGAATTCAAGGTTGAAGAAGAGAAAGAATTACCATCCTCCTCGGGGAGAGGTAGTACCTTTGTTGAGAGGACCTCCTCTCGCACTGGTCCTCACCCGAGGAGGCTTGGAGGCCCTGGGAAGAGGAAGAAGAGCCCATCCACCAGGCGCCGTGATGCCCGGCGGTTGGAAACATTCCTGAAAAGGAAGAAGGAAGAGAAGACGGAATAGAAAACAGAGGAGGCCTCTACCATTCCCCACCCTCCAACTCCTGTGACTCCCATCCACTCCCCAGCTGCCTCTCCTTTGAGGGACAACCTGGAGGATGGCGACGTCATCAGCGAGGCCGAGACGGAAATGGAAACTGGCTCTCTGAAGTCTCCTACTCCAGTCTCTCCCCTCCATCCGGATCAGGAACGGAAAATGATACAAGATATACTTGACATGACGACAGTAGTAAATAGCATGCGGGAAGAAGCCAGGAATATTCTAAAGGAATCAGCTGACAACGACAGCAGTACGATGGCACTCCTGGAACAGCGCACCAGCCACAGAACTCCTGAAGCAGCCAGGACTCGACCATTCCATCCTAGTCAGTCCTCTAAAAACATCAACAGCCCAACTACACCAACAACCACTACAGTCTCTCCATCACAGCCTCCTCCACCCAAAAAGAGAAACAAGCGACATGAACGCCGCTAAACTGTCACCGAGGGTCGAAATGGGCTTGCTCCCCATATCGTCCCTGCGCACCTTCGGCGCGCGGAACCATTTCGTTCGTAGCCGCGAAAAATCACGACCGGTTAGCCGACAGCCAACTAATTTCTGAGTTAGAAGTAACTTGCGAAAGCCGACAGAAACCCAAATACGCCAAATTATAGTGAACTAACTGTGTAAATAGGAACCAAACCGCGGAGGTACTCAGCATAGGTAAATAATAGATGTCTTTGTGTTCTTACATTGTAAAAACATGAGTAACCCCTGGTAGAGGTTTGTTTACTTGACAACTCAGCTCACCTCCCGAAAAGAGTATATAAACAGAAGACTTGCACTGGTCAAATCACCATCAGTAGTTTGACCTGTGCATGTAAATAAATATCTGACGTTATATATTCTTTTTCATTGAAGGTGAGTCTAGTTGTTCAGTAATTTATTTATTTCATTTTAGAACCCTAAATCAATAGGCGCTTGGCATGCACACACATATATTCTGTTGGAACTGGCTAAACATTCTTTGAATGTTTGGCGAGTTTCAATGGATAAACAATACATTTTGGGCTATGGAAGAGTTAGTTCGAAAAATCATTTCGTCAATAATGTGTATATAATTGTAAGTAATTTATGGGCGGAGGCTGTTGAATGTTTGCATAAACACAGGTTGGATTATAGCCAATGGGAGATTAGGAAATGACAAACAAGGCGAGTTCACATTCTGTTCACATCAAGGAGTCAGTACCGTTGATTACCTTTTGCTCAACAATTCTGACCAAGATATAATCACAAACTTTACAATTCACGACTTTAATGAATTTTCCGACCATGCGTGCTTATCATTCTCGATCCCTCAGAAAATGGCAAATCAAATGATCAACACAGTAACGACAAACACCATTGACCCTCAAATCCCGAAATTATACTGGAACGATACAAAATGTACTCACTTTCAAACGCGTCTTATGGAAAATAACTTCACGTTACAGGCATTAACTGAGGACTTAGATCATGATCCACTTGATGACGTTGTGCAGAACTTCACAGCGTTTATATATGACACTGCGCGGGAAGTGTTCCAATCACCAAATATAGTTCAGCCCCCCAAAGACATCCGAAACCAAAATAATAAAACTAACAAAAAGTGGTTTGATGAAAACTGCTTTAATGCAAAAAAAGTTTTTAAAATTGCCAGAAATATTTTCAACAGAAATAAAAATACAGAAAATAGAGTAAATTATACAAGAGCAAGGAATAAATACAATCAAATTAAAAGAAAAGCTAAGATGTTGCATCGGCGCAAGGAAGGTGCCAGGATTAATACACTGGCCTCAACAAATGCGAGAGAGTTTTGGCGAAAGATAAGAAATACTTACAAAAAGAAAAAAGAATTATTGCCTGACTCACTGACAATTAACGACCTTTTTACGCATTTCAAAGAAATATTTGGGAGGACACCACCCACGGATTCTCTTGTATATGACGAGGATAACACATTAAATACTCAAGCTTTATCGATCGATGATGTGTTAGATAAGGAAATAATTGTATCAGAGGTGAAAGCTGCAGTTTTCTCGCAAAATAACAATAAAAGCCCAGGAATTGATAACCTCCCAGGAGAAATATTTAAATCTTCCTTTAATGCACTATCCACTTTTTTAACCAAATTACTTAATAAAATATTTATATCCGGCGAATACCCTAGCCTCCGGGGCCTTGGTATAGTTGCGCCCATTTATAAAAAAGGAGATAAAAACGACGCCAAAAATTATAGAGGTATTACATTAATTAATATTTTAGCAAAAATATATTCACAAATATTATTAAATAGGCTCATCAAATGGGCAAATGAAAACGAAAAATTAGACCCAAATCAGTTTGGCTTCCAGAAAGGGAAATCAATAGTGGATTGTATTTTTATCCTTCAGGCAGTCATTGGCAAATCCTTGAATGCTAAGAAAAAACTTTATTGTGCCTTTATAGATTTTGAACGATGTTTTGACAGTATAACAAGGCACTATTTATGGCAAAAACTTTTAACAGAAAATGTAAGTAACAGGTTTATTAAAGCTATTAGATCAATGTATTCATCGGTGAAACTCTGTGGGAGATACAACTCCGAATGTTCCGGTTTTTTCGATTCTAACATAGGCCTTAAACAGGGCGACCCGAGTTCCCCGTTATTATTTATGTTGTTTATCAACGACCTAAGCAACAATATTAACTCTGACATAAGAGATATTTTCAGTATTGGTGAACTTAAATTATTTTTGTTACTTTATGCTGATGATATGGTACTTTTTGCCCACTCACAAGACTCCCTACAGGCCATGTTGATAGATGTTCAATCGTATTGTCAAAGGTGGGGTATGAAAGTAAATACAAGTAAAACCAAAATAATGATATTCGAGAATAGCAGACACCATACTCATGTAAATCTAACTATATATGGCACGACCTTAGAAGTGGTGAACTCTTTTAAATACTTGGGCATAAATTTCTTTAAAAATGGCTCTTGGCATCGAACACAAAAAACCATCGCCCAACACGGATCGAGGGCATTATTTAATTTATTCACAATCTGTCGTGAGCTTGAATTGCCTATTTATCAAAAAGTGAAACTATTTGATGTTTTAGTAGGGTCGGTACTAAATTTCTGCTCGGAAGTTTGGGGATACCATAACGCCCCTGATATTGAAATTGTACAAAATAAATTCATGAGGTGGGTATTGGGCGTTAACAAATCTGCAATTACCTTAGCGCTACAGGGCGAACTGGGCAGACTTCCCCTAAGAGTATACAGAAAAATAACAATGATAAAGTACTGGACAAAAATCTTGAAAATGCCTGATAATTCTACAGTCCATGTTGTTTACAGATTGTTACAAACCGATGCAAATAATAATGAATCCTACACAGGAAAAAACTGGGCTCATCAGATTAAAACCATTTTAGAGGAACATGGCTTTGGCTATCTTTGGTATGAGCATAATCCATTACAAATTAATTTTAGTGAGGTTCGGCAAAGAATTATTGATAACTTCCTACAAAACTGGTATTCGGAAGTTGAGGGCTCTAGTCGTTTAAAGTATTACTCTCTCTTTAAAAAAGAATTTCTGTTAGAAGAATACTTAAATACAGTAATAGACAAAAAATACAGAATAGCGCTAACAAAATTTCGAATTTCATCAAACGGCCTGACAATAGAGACTGGAAGGTTCCATAATATACCTCGCGATCAACGATTATGCAGCTGTTGTAATCTGAAGGTAATCGAATCAGAATATCACTTTCTTTTAGTCTGCCCAAAATATAGACAGTTGAGGATGAAATATTTTAAACCGTATTTCTGTCATTGGCCAATAATAAATAAGTTTATACTACTAATGAATAAAAATTCTAGAAAAATGGCATTGAACATAGCCAAATATATATATTATGCTACAAAAATCAGGACAGCCTTTCTTGAGACACTCCCCTAACACCCTACTGAATACCCATTCAATGACACGGAGCTAAATAATCACACCGAAAATACATAAATGGCGAAAATGAACTCAGACTTTCCTTGTGCGCAATTCTTCCAATATTGATGCATGCCTCTCATATTGTCTCACTGAAACTAATGGGTAATCATGAGTCAGCGGTGGAAAGATTGCGCATGGAAATGGCCATTTTTTAAGACAATACTTCTTCCGCACTGGAGCCCCAAGAATATACTAATAGAGATTGCGCTTAGAACGAAATACTTTAGATAGTTTACATTTAATTCAACATTGATGAATTACCCCCCCCCCCCCCCCCCCCACACACTTCTGTAACATTCGGGTTAAAATAACTTTTATCAGCTACTGAATTTTACTCTTCGTGGTTTTCACTATTTGAGTTGCTCACTATTTGAGTTGCTCACTATTTGAGTTGCACACTATATTTGTATTTAGCTGTAAACCATGTCACTCAATTTTGGTTTGTTTTTGTTTAGTTCTTGCTATAAACATGGCAAATGTTTAATGCAATAAAGTATAGTATAGTATAATTTGAGAAGTGAAAATACCTACTTGTGAACATTCACCAGTTAAAAATTGTGAATGCCACGGAGTATGTGTCTGTGTATTTATTTTGATTATCGAAATGCAAATCTTGAGAGTTATGACATATACGTTGTTTTAAATTCAAATTATTAGCAGCTTTATGCAAGTGTTTATTAATCATTTATATGTTCCACAGAAGTTCGCAAGAGCTGTTGATTCCCAGACCAATGGATCTCTGGTGAACTTCTGTTAAACATAAGCACGTGCTAGGCCATGGTGTTATATTTTAGAATAACACAGGGCAAAGTGAGTTAGCTCTTGGAGGTCATATTGAAGTATTAATTGGCAAGAATTATAATTATTTACTCGCGGGAAAAACGAGGCACTGTTGATATCCAGAAATGTGGATACAGAATTATAATTTGATAGGAATCTTTTGATATTAGACAAGGAGCTTGCCAAAATGTTTAAAGTTGTCTAACAGGCAAATGAGGTAATAGGAGCCTTGACTTGTCCTTTATTTCTTTAGAAGCTGTAAAAATAAAAACTGTATATGTTCTTGCAGTATTGTTCGAAGGAGGCAAATCTGAGGAAGAGCTACTGAAGCTCTATCCTAAGATTTGCCAAAACAAAATATTTAGTTCAGAGTGTGTGTTACAAAAAATGGTCTTAGGTATTTATTTTTATATAAACAAACTGGTTTACTTATTTTGCCTAAAGGTTAGAGTCCAATTCTTATGTGGCCGTAACCATATAATAAATTGTAGCTCATGGAGCTTGTCACAATATAGAGCTCGGGGAGCTTGACACAGTGTGTAACCCAAGGAGCTTGCTGCAGTAGAAATATATGTTCTCGTCTTGTTTCACAAGCAAATGAAGCGAATGGAGCTAAGACTCCATTTCCTTTATTTGCTTGGAAACGAACATGCCAGTATAGGCAAAGTTATTTATTGGTGTTTATGGTCACTTTTACGTGGACTTCACCGTTTGGAATTGCCATTCACATAATTGTATTTTAGTATTGTTTCCCCAGGCTGATGGAGCAAGGGGAGCCTGCTATGGCTCTTCTTCCTTCCTCTGCTTGGAAACAATCTGAATACATCGGCGCAAAGAGCTTACTGCTGTACAAAAAAACTCAACTGGTCTTGTTTTGCTAGCAAGCGAAGTAAATGGAACCTTTGGCCCTATTTCCTTCACTTGCTTGAAAACAAGTCAACCTGTTTTAATTCTTATGTTTATGTCCAAAATGTGGACTCGGTTCCAAGGCAAACTGACATGAGTAATTTAATTAGGCAACAACAAATTTGTGTTGGTTCAGTTCTAGAATTCGCCTCACTTGTTCACGTTGCCTTAATCGGCCGTGTGAACAAGTGTGCTGGCCGTCCCTAGGCCTGGGATGGCTGCTCTTATCTTGACGTTATAATATTGCCATAATTGTTACACTGTCAAAATGTATAGAACCATATGTTGCTTTAACCCTGAGGGTACAAGACACAGATCCCTAAGGGACACTTTGTAAGTTTTGTCTTTATACCTGTATTCAAATCACCATCAGTAGTTTGACCAGTGCATGTAAATAAATATCTGACGTTATATATTCTTTTTCATTGAAGGTTATCCCAGAAACCCCACCCCAATAAAAAAAAGACCCTACAATACATTCATCGTAATAATACATTTTGGTCACCTTTCGGAAAGAGTGATTTTAATCATATTTCTAAGCACTAAAAGAGCTTAACCTACAGTTACACTATCTAATTTATATACTGTCAAATTACTGAAGGATGTCTCAATTCACAAAAAATATCTACAATTAACACCCAGAGTAGAAGAAGGGAAAAGATAAAGGAAAGTAGGAAGGAAGAGAGAGAGAGAGAAAGAGCATCTAGAAGGGGATCTTCAAATGAAAGCCAGGTAAGTAATCTTAGCAAAAGTTCAGTTTCTGGGGGGCAGGAAAAGCAGGATTTGGACGAGTTCACAAGGCCTCGTTCTTGGATCAGTTAGAAAAACTAACTGCAGAAATTGCTGATCTAAAAAAGGTAATCAAGGAGAAGGATGCAATGATTGCTGATATGATCAGAGGGACTTTCGCCCCGTCATATCCTATATCTCCTGTGAAGGAAATCCAGGTAGTCGCGGAGATCCACACAGCTCCAACTGATAAAGCTACAGTTGTGAGCCCGACGGAGGTCCTAGACACCCCCGAAGGCATTTCACTAACGGAGGTACAGATCGCCGAGAGTTCAGCTGAGATCCAGGCTACCTCCAATGACAAAACATCTGTCGCTCAGTCAGCTGAGGCACCGGTCTCAGGTCGCAAGTCGAAAACCTATGCTGAAGCTGCGAGCAATATTACAATTAAGAACCCTGCTGATCCTCTGAATGCTAAGAGTTTCAACCCTGATAAAACTCTTAGCCAATTAACTGAAGCTCCACAAGTAAAACCTAGCTGTGGGTGCGTCAGTAGGGTTTCGGTAGTCTCTTCTGATCAGGAAACCTGTACTACTCCAGCCATAACAGCCATACCCATAACACCTAACAAAAGCAAATGTAAAAGGAGGAACTCTCAAGATCTGGAGATCGACTCAGATGAGATTACGGACGATCAGGGCTTTTCCCACACAATTGACAAGTCAAGAAAGTGAGGAACTGTCCCTCCTCGCCCGCTGCCTCATCTGAGTCATCTGAATCAATTCCTACCCCCCCCCCCCCCCTCAGGTCTAAACTTTGCAGCAGCGGTTAAAAAACCAGTCCAAAATGCCAGTGAAAATCTCACTACTAAACAAGCTCACTGTAGCCCTGGTAACCCTGGTAATAGCGCTAGCAATAGCGCTAATCTCATAGTTGTGGTCACCAGGATTCACCCTAACACGGCCAACGAGGCCATCCTCCAGAGCATCCCTAACTGCAGATGGGAGAGGTTCACTTCCAGGGCCACGGGCAAAAGCGCGTGGAAACTGAAAGTGACCTGTCCTAGACGCGAAATTAAAAATAAATTTATGGCTAACGTGATTACCATAAACGGCCGGAGGTACGAAGCAGAGGAGTATAGATCTACCCCTCCTCCGGTCCAATGCCATAAGTGTCAGAAGTTTGGGCACGTTGCAAATAAATGCAGGGGGACACTGACCTGCATGAACTGTGGTGGAAATCACTTCACAAAAGCAAGCAAGTCTGATTCCCCATCCTGCCCTAACTGCAAGGGAGGTCACACAAGTAATTATCGCGGATGTCCTCATTTTAAAAAAGTAAAAACAAACATTGAACTAAAAAAGTTAAATCTGACAAAACCGGCTAATGCATCCTCTCTCCATACAATATGCTCCCTTGTAGTTGGGACCCTCTACTCCGTGTTAAACAAACACGTGAACACCAATCTGACTGACATCGATTGTCTCGATCCGCAAGTATACAGAAGAAGTCTCCTTGGTTACGAATCGAAATTAAGTATTTTTATTGTTTACTATTTGTCGCGGTCCTCATAAGAGAAGGCCATCATTCCCCCTGCACCCCACCCCCTCTTCCCCTCCTCTCCTCCCAGCATTCAGATATAAACTGCTTAATAGTGTCCCTCACTCCTCTTTTTCAATTTCTTCAATAAGCATTCCTACCCTCTCCCTCGTGTCCCCCTTCAGCCATCTATCCTTTGTTTCTTCACCCCACTTCTGCATTATTCTTCCAGTAAATTTTATTCTATGAGGTATATACTGTGGGCATTCCAAGAGAAAATGTTCCAGGGTCTCCACTACTCCAGAGTGGCACATTTGGCATCCCTTTTCCCCATCTCTCCCAATTTTTCCCCGAAGCTCCAGTGATCTTGATCTCAGTTTGAACAGCAGTGACCCTCCAAAGGTGCCATCTAGGTACTTCTCAAAAGCTGGCTTTTCTTTATATTGTAACCCCTGCAGTGATCTTTTCACGCTAACCCCTGCTCGCCAGTTTCGATTGCAATCTTCCATGACTCTCTCTTTGACAAACCTTTTGCCTTCTTTCATTCCTACTTCTATGTTTGTGACCTCTATAGAGTAATTGTCCATTAGTTCCCTCACATGTTTTGACCACCCCGTTTCTATATTAGACTTCCAAATGGTATCGAGCATCAATTTGCACCACCGGTTGTCAGGCAGGTTTCTCAAGTAGTTAAAGTAACACAGTTTTCCCAAATCTACCCTGTCCTTGATTTTCATCCACCCAAGCTCCCCCCTTACTGCTTCCAAAGCTGCAGCATTACTCGACCCTGTTATCCATCTGCCGGCATCATTTTGAGTATTTTCCAACTTCTTAGTAACGGTTTGGTTTAATGGAATCACGTCCGTGCCATAATAAAAACATCGCGATTGTTGGTTATTACAATGACCCAAGCAAGACGGTTTCTGACACCGTCTTTGAATTCTTTTTGAGGAAATACAAACTCTGCATTTTCCTCGGCGACTTCAATGCCAAACACCTATACATTAGCTACAACAAAACCAGCCCGAACGGTGAAGCCCTCCTCGATATCACCAAAAAACATAACGTACACGTGGTTATGAACGACAGCTCAGCAACCTACATCAATAGCAATCCACTATTCCCATCCGAAATCCTTGATCTAATAATCGCCAGCGACTCCTTGATAAATCACATAGACGACCACTGGGTCGGCGATGATGATCTAGGCAGCGACCACTCCCGGTCCATGCCTCAATAAAACTAGGCAATGGCCCCCTCAGGTACCCCTCCCCCCACCCTCCGCAGGAATTTTAGAAAAATCAACTGGAACCTCTACCGCGATATCATCAATGCCAAACTTACAAACAGCTCCCCATCAAGTGCGACTGAGCTCGAAGCCCAGTGCGAGGGCATAGAAAAAATCATCAACTCAACCCTAAACGAAATATGTCCAAAAGAAGAAGTGCGCCCCTGGAGAAATACTATCTCCGGCGACACACTTTCATTAATCAAAACCAAACGAAAAGCTCTTCGCGCTCTAAAATCCGAAACTGACCTCATTAAGAAAGCTGACGTCAAAAAACATACAACCGCCTTCATAGCGAGGTTAAAAAAGCCCTCCAAGCTGAAAAAACAAGCCAATTGGAAAATGGAGACAGCCAACTTAAACGGAGTCAAGGATGCTAAAAAATTCTGGGACTCTTTTAAAACCCTAACTGGGCAAAAAAAAAAAACAAAACAAAAGCAGTAAAGCTGCAGCCAAACCCCTCAAAAAGGGAGATGGCTCCTTCACGCGCACCGACAAGGACAAGGCTGACACTTTTGCGGACCTCCTTAGAAAAACGCATCGCCCGTACCAAGGTCCGGAGAACGATGACGCCATCATAAACGCCATTGATGACTTCATCAATGAATACCCGGACATCCACCGTGACCCCAAATTCGACAACGAGCCAGAAGATGGGGATGACGATGACCTCGTCGCCACCATCACCAATGACGAAATCATTAATATCATAAAAAAATGTAGAAATTCTTCCTCGCCCGGGGAGGATGAAGTGAGTTACAAAATTCTAAAACAAAGTCCCAACTCCCTAATCGACAAACTCAATAAACTGTTCAATGCATGCCTCATCCATAGCTACTTTCCAAAATGTTGGAAAATAGCCATTGGTGTCATTATACCAAAACCTGACAAAGACCTCTCCGATCCGGCCGGTTACCGCCCAATCAGCCTCCTCAGTTGCATTGGTAAGGTATTTGAACGAATCCTTACCAATCGACTGAGGGGGCACCTCGAAGACAACGAGTTTTTCAATAAATGGCAAAGAGCGTATAGAAACCACAAAGAAGGCATCGAACATGTCTACCGACTAGTCACCCAAATGAAAACCGCGATTGACAATCAACAAATAGGCGCGGCTGTTCTGCTAGACGTCGAAAAAGCATTCGACTCTGTATGGCACAACGGAATGCGCCTGAAATTATCTAAAATGAAACTCCCAATGAAACTACTTAGACTACTCTCCTCCTTCCTAAATGATCGTGAAATTAAAGTCAGAGTTAACAATGGAATGTCCGACAGTGTCCTCCTAGAAGCAGGCACTCCCCAAGGGTCTGTTCTCAGCCTCCTTCTGTACATTATCTACGTCAACGATCTTAAATTCACCGAGGATCGCGTTCAAGTCTCACAATTCGCGGACGATAAGGGCCTCTGGGACTCTAATGGCACGGCCTATCTACTCCAAAATCCTCTGCAACGCGCTCTCGACGACCTAGAACACTGGTGTGCCAAATGGAGAATAAAACTGAACGCCAATAAAACCCAACGAATCACCTCTACCCGCAAAACAAAGAACGGTGATTTTGACATCAAGCTAATGGACAAAGTCCTCCCAGAATGCAAAGAGGCGAAATTCCTCGGCATCACCATTGATCAAAAACTGTCCTTTAACAAACACACCGACGATATTGCGAAAAAAGCAACCAAACGCATTAATTTACTGAAAATGCTAAAGGGAACCTCCTGGGGAGCCAACCAGTCCACCCTACTCAAACTATACAAAGCGTTTGTGCGCCCAGTACTCGAATACGGGGCAATCATCCTAATTGACCTCAATCAAACTAATATGGGAAAACTCCAGAAGGTCCAAAATCACGCGCTTAGGGTCGAGCTCCGCGCCCCATGGGACACACCCATCAAAACACTCCACGACAGGGCAGATATCCCCACCACCAAAGACCGCCTAGCCACCCTGGCCGCGAAAAATCATGACCGTCTAGCTAACAGTGAACTAATTTCCGAACTTGGAGCTATTTGCGAAAGCCGACAAAAGCCCCAAAATTCCAAGCAAGACTAAAATTGCTCGAGAAAAACTAGGGAACGAGAAGGTGAGCTAACGGGCAGATTAACAGCTTAACTGTGGCCTTCTACCAGAAAGGGCTGCCTTCACCGACTCAACTAAAATTACAGCAAG
This sequence comes from Pictodentalium vernedei, assembly GCA_031216915.1. Taxonomy (NCBI): domain Eukaryota; kingdom Metazoa; phylum Mollusca; class Scaphopoda; order Dentaliida; family Dentaliidae; genus Pictodentalium; species Pictodentalium vernedei. The sequence continues at coordinate 137,370,769 of CM062290.1, read as the reverse complement.
TCTAAATACGGTACAAAACTAAACACGCTCGAGAATAAATAGGGAACGAGAAGGTGAGTTAACAGGCAGATTAACAGCTTAACTGTGGCCTTCTACCAGAAAGGGCTGCCTTCATCGACTCAACTAAAATTACACCACGTTTAAACACAATATAAAACTAAACATGCTCGAGAATGAAGAGGGAACGAGAAGGTGAGCTAACAGGCAGATTAACAGCTTAACAGTGGCCTTCTACCATAAAGGGCTGCATACACCAACTCAACTAAAATTAGATCACGTCTAAGCACTGTATAAAACTAAATCTGCTCGAGTAAAACTAGGGAACGAGAAGTTGAGCTAACAGGCAGATTAACAGCTTAACCGTGGCCTTCTATCAGAAAGGGCTGCCTTCACCGACTCGGCTAAAATTATATCATATGTAATCATATTCAATGACTGCATTAAACTAAAGGTGCTACTTTTATTTTTTTATTTTACTTCATTTTACATATTCTAATGAAAACTAATTCTGCCTTCTTCTTTTAAGCAGGTACACAAAAGATGCTTTTTGATAATCACCCCAATAATCGCTGTGGAAACTATAACCGTTATGGAAATTGCAACTCCCATGGTTCCAGAATATCCACCACTCCATCCCTAGAAGTGGTCGACCACTTCAAGGGAGGCGAGCGTTGGTCCTGCGTCCCGCCTCTGCCCCTTTTTGTAAAGCGTCCACATTGCGCATTTTCTGTCCCACCCAAATAGGATTATAATGCAGGCCTGCCCCGAACCAGGAAAGTTCGGGTCTTCTTCTGGTGGTCCCCGAAAGGGGTCGTTGTTGCTTTCTTCCTAGACGTCCTACCGCACAATCAGAGACAGCCTGAGGCAGACTATACTTGCCAGTGATGGCCAACATTCGAAATCATCTCCTAAGTGGCAGACTATACTTGCCTGAAAATCTAAAATTACTGCACCCTCGGAGAGAAGTAGTACCTTTGTGAGAGGACCCAACCTCCCACACTGGTTCTCACCCGAGGGTTCATCCTACTCCAATCAACGAAGCCATCCACCCGCCACGCCGCAACCGGAGACCTGCCGAGTACCTGAACCCTTCCCTCCGTCAACACGCCTCGACATGAGTAAACGAACTATATACAGTCACTGAGGGTCGAAAGGGGCTTGTTCCCCAAACCGTCCCTGCGCGCCTTCGGCGCGTGAAACCATTCCGTACCCTGAACCACACACCCTAGGGTTCATCCTATTCCAATCAATGAAGCCATCCACTCGCCACGCCGCAACCGGAGACACCTGCCGAGTACCTTAACCCTTCCCTCCTTCAACACGCCTCGACATGAGTAAAGGAACCATATACAGTCACTGGGGGTCGAAAGGGGCTTGTTCCCCAAACCGTCCCTGCGCGCCTTCGGCGTGTGAAACCATTCCATCCCGGGTTTTCAAGTTAAGGCAGAATACACTAATCACTAAAAATCGGAAATCCAAAAAATAATATCGGGAATGAAAAGGTGAACTAACAGGCAGATTAACAGCTCAGCTGTGGCCTTCTACCAGAAAGGGCTGCCTTCACCGACTCAGCTATAATCACTAAAATTGGAACCCTCGAAATAGAATAGGGAACGAGAAGGTGAACCAACAGACAGATTAACAACTCAGCTGTGGCCTTCTACCAGAAAGGGCTGTCTTCACCGACTCACCTTAAATCACTAAAAATCGGAAATCCGAAAAATAAAATCGTAAACGAGAAGGTAAATATTAAGGCAGATTAACAGCTCAGCTGTGACCTTCTACCAGAAAGGGCTGTCTTCACCGACTCAGTTAAAAGTCTTGTTTTTTTCTGTTTTTTTATTTTATCATATTTTATTGGACACTAATTCTGCATTCTTCTTTTAGCAGGAACACAGAGATGCTTTCTTTTTGATCGCCAGTAACCAAATAACCACTGTGACAACTATAACCGTTATAGATAAGAATAACCCCGACGGACTACAAACATCCTTCGCTCCCTCCCTAAAAGTGGCCACCCACCTTAAGGGGGCGAGAGTTCGTCCTGCGCCCCACCTCCACCCCTTTTTCGTAAGCGTCTGAAGAGCGTATCTTTGACCCAGCCAAATAAGTTTCAATGCAGGCCTGTCCCCGAACCAGGAAAGTTCGGGTCTTTCTTTCCTTTCTTTGGGTGGTCCCCGAAGGGGTCGTTGTTTTCTTTCATCGATCGGGCGATAACATCAAGTGCTATCCTGGAATCCGACACAGCTTCAACTACCACGAACCGCCTGATGCAAACTATACTTGCCAATGGTGGCTATCTACCCACCTAACTACACATATAAGTGGCAGACTCTACTTGCCCGAAAATCGCCATCAATGTGGGTGGAGGTGGCTGTGATGGAGAGACAGTAGTGGTTGTTGGTGTAGTTAGGCTGTTGATGTTTTTGAAGAACTGACTGGGATGGAATGGTCGAGTCCTGGCTGCTTCAGGAGAGCTGTGGCTGGTATGCTGTTCCAGGAGTGTCGTGGTTCTGTTGATGTCAGCTGACATGTTCCTGACTTGTTTCCGCATGCTGTTTACTTCTGCCGTCATGTCCAGTAAGGCTTGTAGCATTTCCCGTTCCTGATCCGGATGAAGGGGAGAGATTGGAGTAGGAGACTTCAGAGAGCCAGTTTCCATTTCCGTCTAAGCCTCGCTGATGACGTTGCCATCCTCCAGGTTACCCCTCAAAGGAGACGCGGCTGGGGGAGTGGATGGGAGTCACAGGAGTTGGAAGGGGGGGGGGTGGTAGTGGCCTCCTCTGTCTTCTCTTCCTTCTCCCTTTTCAGGAACGTTTCCAACCACTGGGCATCGCGGCGCCTGGTGGATGGGATCTTCTTCCTCTTGCTTTTCTTTTCAGGGCCAGGTCCAGGCTTCTTCGGGTGAGGACCAGTGTGAGAGGGGTTCCTCTCACAAAAGGTGCTACCTCTCCCCGAAGAAGGTGTGGTGGTGTTTTCCTCTGAGTCGAACTCCAGCGTCAGATGGACGCTCTTGCCTCTTGTCTGGAGAGTCCAGTTGAGAAGGCAAGAGACATCCAGAGCTGATAAAGCTTTCTGTAAGTTAATTGGAAGGTCCAAATTAGCCATCGTGATTGCTCTGTGAATGTACATATGGTTTTCACACTCTGAAGTCAGAGGTGGGAATGATCTGTCTGAGTATTCAACGAATGTTGCAGTCGAAAGGAATGGTTTTGCGCGCCGCAGTCAACGATTGACAGAATCTTTTATAGGCTGACTGATCGTAATTACCCTTGATTATTACCACTTAACATGGCGTTCTCTAGCAGATTAAAATGATTTTACCTTTATTACGGTAAAAGTGTATAATGCGCAGTCTCAAACCGGAAATTGTGTGTTAACCTGGTTAACGGCCCGCCTCCAGATAAATATTTCGAAAACGCCTCGGCTGCGATTGAAGTTTCAAACGCGCGTATAAATGTAATGGATACCACATATTTGTGAACTTTCACCATTTGGTCATGAATTGATAGATTTGGAAGAGTTCAGATGGCATACAAAAATATTTAAATAAAGCTATCATGTGATTGACCACTTGACGTTTTGTTTATCTAGAAAAAGACGACACATGTATTTTGGTTAACTTCATTGTGAAAACTCGAGATGTCACATTCAAGTGAACTTGATGAAGAATCTTTGGATTTAACCATTTTATAAGTGGTAATAATAGTAATAACAAGATTTTGTTGGGCGTCCCTGTTTATTAACGGCCCTCCAGCAATGATTAACAGCCCTCGGGCTGTAAACAGCCCTCGACTTCGTTTCGGGTTCTTAATGAACCCTCTGGCTGTTACTCATTCCTGTCGGGCCGTTAATAAACCGTAACGCCTTCCAAAATCATATTATTGGTATATTAACAGGACTCAAATTTTTAATGCACTGTACACGCAATGAATAGCAATGTCAACCGTTTCGCGGAGAAAAATTTTCAAGATAACACACCTTCCCCTTCAAATTTCCATCACATACCCATAATATATACCCATAGCCCTGTGTTTAAGATATATCACTATACATACCATAGCATACTATATGTGCAGAACGTACACCACTTATCGGATCTAGCTGCAAGGAGCCTTATTTTTGCACAGGAAAAAGTTGCTCCCCAAAAGCCCGGTTTCTATTGGACTTTAACACTAGCTGCTCCCCCAGGAGTCCGGGTAATGAGGCACGACCGGGTACATAATATACTACTTTTATGGTACACCCGAGTCAACGGTTGCTTCGTCCAACAAATCCTCTTCTAGGGCTACCCGCATTTCCTTTCTGTGAGGAAATTACGTGATTACCCATGTGTGTAATGGTCCTCTGATTCCGTATTGCTCTATTTTGTGGGGGAGCCTGTCGTGTGGGACTGAGTCGAATGTTCGGTATGGCTATGTCGACTTGTTGCCTTGGTCGAATAATTATGTAGTGGGCTGTGACTGCAAGTTGTGTTTCGCAGTAGTAACCGGACCTGAGCGAAAATGGTTCATTCCCACTAGACCAAATCCTACTAGACCAACGGCCTCAAGTATATCACCTAAAATTTTGCCATCTTGAATGAAAACGCCAAAAATTGTTATAATTTTTATTCATTATTCATGCCTATTATTTATTCAGTTTAGTAAGTCGCTGCATATATTTTTTTTTATTCATTTATGCCTTTACATGTATTTTTCTAAATTAGTTAGAACAAATGATAAAAAATAAAATAAAGGTAAAGCAGGCCAGGACTTTGTTATTTTTTTTTTCTTTTTAGTTGATTTTCTCCACCAAACAAACATATTCAACGTGTAAAAAATATTTGCAATGAGTTTTTGCCACTAATATTTAAATGGATAAATGTTTTGGGTTGTTGGTCTAGTGGGAATTGGTCTTCTGGGAATTGGTCTACTAGGAAGACACCCTTTCTCCACCAAACAAACATATTCAACGTGTAAAAAATACTTGCAATGAGTTTTTGCCACTAATATTTAAATGGATAAATGTTTTGGGTTGTTGGTCTATTGGGAATTGGTCTACTTGGAAGACACCGTGTGAATGAGTCTGGGAAACTTTCTGTTGTAGTTAGAGGTTCGTAGTAACTGATATTCTCTATCTCCTAGTATGAGTCTGGTCGTACAAAATGAAACCCGGGTAGAAAATGAGACCTAAAAAGACCACAGGCAAAATACAGGGTCTAAAGTTCCCAAATAAATTATCTCTCGTGATATGGGGTATAGTAAATATATATGCGAAGTTTGGTACAGATATTTTAACTTCAACCCACAAAATACGAGAGGTGGGTAAACGAGGAGATATTCAGGCTGTCGCACTTGCAGCAATTCCACTGTATGTTTGAACATTGTGGGAGCTCGTATTCATTTGTGAAAAATTCAAATCATGACCTGTGGTGCCAGTTTTCGCAGCAGATTCCATCGTTTGACCCCGTAATGAGTATTTCACACATATCGTATGAATATATGCTTGCTTGTCTTGGACCTGGGTTTAGTTCAATGTCCCAGCATTGCATCGTGATAAATATCATTGTGGTGTATTAGTAGGGCTGCTAGTAAGCTGATTGGTCTCCGTTTCGAAGAGGATATTTACATGTTCAGTAGTAATGTTGTTTATGATCATTTTGTCCCCCGGTGAAAACCCTGAGTATGATTCTTCTAGTATAGAGTGAAAAACTCACACTGACTGGATTTAAAAGAGAGTTTGGACAACTTAGCGTGGAAAAAGCACACCGACTGTTTCAGTAGATTCTTGGATATGAAGGATAAACTCCCGACGGGTGTTGATGATCTTGTTTTGTTAACAGGCAGTATAAAGTGGACACACTCACACTGACCACCCGGCATAGTTGTCCAAAGTAGCGAGGCAATCCTCACTGACTTTCAAAATTTCAGTCCGTAATTGTCAAGAGTAGTTAAGCAATATTCACTGACTTCTAGAATTTCAGTACGATGTTTGAATGATACTTATAAGTGTTATTAGAGATGCGGGCAGGATCGGACCTCCAGTGGTGGCCCGATCCAGGGGAGAGGTGGTCCAGTACGGTCCGGCCCAACTCTAGGTGGTCCGATATTCTTGCCTGGATCGGTTCCGGACCGGTCCAATCATTATAAAATACCTTATATGAAGTGAAATTGGTTAAAATCTTACTTTTGGTAAAACCAAATTAAGATTTTAATAAATTTGCTTTATTTAAGATATTTTATAATGATTGAATTGGTATACGCGTTTGTGTTAAAGAAAGAATCAAGTTATCGCCATCTGACGGACAAGCGTGGTAACTCTGGGCATGTTATATAATACATGGTATGCACATTGTGGAAATATGCAGTGTATTTTGAAATATTTTCTCATATCCATCATTATAGAGAAGTAAGAGAGCAAAAAAAAAAAAAACAAAAACGTTCTTACAACTTGTGACTTTGACTCAGTGTGGAGCCTGTAGTTCACGTTTCCCGCTGTCCTGCAAATGCCGTTTGTGATATAGCATGTGGAGGATAGCGGAAACGTGAACTACAGACTAAATGTTATTAGTGCTGAAAGACTTGGAGCATTTGCGCTATCTATCTTTAAGTGTTTATCCTAATCTTATACTATATATGATATAGCATATGATTGGGTTAAGAACTTAAAGATGGATAGTGCAAATGCTCCAAGTCGTTCAGCACAAAACCGTTTTTTTTTCTTAGCATTGGCACCTGGCATATTCCAGGTAGATCGGTCAATTTCCGACATGCAGGTATGCGTACCGGTATTCGGTATTAGATGTAGTGACTTGGAGTTAAATATTGTCAACTATAGGCTGTATCGCGATTTGCAACCTATCTTCAGTACATTGAAATGTATATGAGCCTATGAGGGTTAGTTGACAACTTGACATGGTAATTCCTAACACCAAACTTCGGATATGTATTATTTATACTGTTTTCAATCAGAAACCGTTCATTTGATATTTTTAGGACGAGTAGTTCATTTGCGGACTCTTTGGGCCGTCTTGCGAAAAATGAGTCCGTAAGTTGGAGAACGCGCTATACAGTCAACAATAAGATTTTAGGGGTTAACTTTGAAATATCAACACCAAACTTCAGATATGTATTATTTATACTGATTTCTATCAGAAACCGTTCATTTGATATTTTTAGGACGAGTAGTTCATTTGTGGACTCTTTGAGCCGTCTTGCGAAAAATGAGTCCGTAAGTTTGTGAACGCGCTGTACAGTCAACAGTGAAATTTTAGGGGTTAACGTTGAAATATCAACACCAAACTTCGGATATGTATTATTTATACTGTTTTCAATCAGAAACCGTTCATTTGATATTTTTAGGACGAGTAGTTCATTTGCGGACTCTTTGGCCAGTCTTGCGAAAGGTATCAGGACAATCGTACCCACGGCAACTCGTACCAGTCAAGTCGTACCCAAAATTGGACGATTTCGGCTGGACAGTGGACAACTCGTACCCACAGTTGGACAACTCGTACCCAAGGTTGGACAACTCGTACCCACAGTTGGTCAACATGTAGGCATACCTGGTCTTTAATTGTATGGGCGAAGGCGAATATTGGCTGAAGGACTTGAGAAGATTTGTGTCTGCTTTCATTGGGTGTGCATAAAGGCAAAAACTTTCCATTTTTAGCTTTTATCTCAGCAGAACAGTCTGAACAGACTTCGCCGAAAGTCAATTTCGCCGGTATGAACATTTCATCAAGAGAGCAATTCGAAGGAAACAGGAAATATTTAAATTATATATTAATACAGTGGTGTAGATACGGGAGACGCCCCCCCCCCCACTCCCTCCCCCTCCTCAAAATCGGGTAATCTTTGGCTCTTCGTTAAACTTCTGAGGGCTTTTCTACGTAATATTTTGTTGTACTGGTAGTCATACCCAGCAGTTCACGTGTTGCAGGGTTAATGCAAAATCAGATGCGATCGGGGCTCATTCCCCCCCCCCCCCCCCACCCTAACCCACCCCTTCATTAGTTGAAGGATTAACGCGATGTCGGACGCGATCGTGGCCATCAGAAGTCCTTTCCTGGTCAAATTACATCTATATAGACCTGTGCCAATTTTTGTTTCGATCGATCGAGGCACGAGAGTCAGGTGCCTAGAGAGAGAGAGAGAGAGAGAGAGAGAGAGAGAGAGAGAAGAGAGAGAGAGAGAGAGAGAGAGAGACTTTTTATTTACTTTTATAGTCCAATTGCAAACCTTACAAAAATGCTAATTATCATTTAATTTTCATGATTGTCATGGAAGATAATTGTTAGAAAAACACACCTCCCAACTGGAAGATTAACTTAATTGGCGATAATAATATGCACAGATAATTGGAAGGAAATTAAACACCAATCGACTATAAGGTAATAGACGATAGAAAATAATTCTTCGTGATCTCACACACCTGTCACTGCCGGGTAAGTCTAAATTAAATGTCTGTCGAGTTTTCAGGTGTGTCGGTGTTGACCATAAAATTTCCGACAGAAATCAGTTGTTGCGAGCTGATGGACTCATAGAGAGAGATGTATTAGAGCCTTTTAATTAGATTTTTTTTTTAAATGAACATCATTTGTGATCTTCTTGATTCAGTCTATCAATGGTCATTGTTTGCCGTTTTTCTTCCCAGCGGGTAAATGTGCTACGCTATAATTACAAAATCCGGCTGGACTCTCAATTTACAATGAAATCCTTTCTCGCCTGACCGGAGTGGCGCCTCACCAGTGATGTAACTTTGCCACACGAAAAATAATCTAAAGGTGGAGAGTGGCATTATTAATTAGGAAAGGCAAGAGTTAATGCGACGAAGGCTATGGTTTTCACCCTGATAATTTGCAGAGCCTAGGCCTAGATTTTCCAGTACTCTATTTCCCAAAACTGAAGCACAGAAACCGGGTGTCGGGGTTGGAGGGGGGGGGGGGGGGGGGGGGGGGGGGGGGGGGTGTCAACGCGCTAAACATTAATAGTGAAATTTTAGGGGTTAAAATTGAAATATCTATACCAAACTTCGGATGTGTATTATTTATACTGTTTTCAATCAGAAACCGTTCATTTCAAAACATTAAACCCCATAGTTTACTTGCGGTCTCTTACGGACTCCTACGGTCTCTTTTTCTACCTGCGGACTCATTTTAGAACTACCGATTGTTTCTATGGACGCCATTTTCATTTCAGAATTTTGTGTATTGTCACTGGAAGTTGTAAATACAGTATAGATTGGTTGTAAACACTTTCGTCAGGACCCCCACACCTTTGTTCAGTTCAAACATGGAAGATGAAGGAGAAACAGAGTCACAACAGCAGTCCAATACATATGTTATTCGACCAAACTTTCATAACAAGTGAGAACATTCTTTCAGTTTCACACTGTTAGCCTGATGACCGTCTGTCCAGTTGCGACGAATTACCCCAATCTTACCGTAAACTACTCAAAAGGGGGTTAGGTAGGGACGTTACGTTCCGAGACTTTTCGTCCAATAATGAGAACCGGGACGATTCGTCCCAAATATCGGGACGATTCGTCCCAAATATTGGGACGATTCGTCCCAATATTTCTTTTTTTCAGAGTATCGACTATCGATACGATTCGGAAATGGATATTTTGCAGAACTCTGAATCAGGCAGAGACAGTGGCCGACTGATCTCCCCGATAAAGTGAGGGTGGGGGGGGGGGGGGAGGGTAGCTATATACTAGTCTGTAAGGTGCTATATACTGGCCCGGCCCCAGCTGGGACTGATGCCCTGGGGGAGGGAATGGGAAGTATAGAGCCATCTTATGCAGAGGCTATGTTGTGCCCCAGAAATCTTGCAATAAAATGGAGAGTTCCGAACAATGAGTAGGTTGGTTGGTGGCCTAGATATATAAATACTGCCCTGACCCTCCCCCAAATTGGAGCTGGTGAGGAGGGGCAATATATAGCTGCAACACACAGGCTAGATGGTAACCAAAAAAGCATACAATAAAAGGTGAAAGTTTCCATTGGGAGGGGGGGGGGTAGGTAAGTCACTATATACTGCCCCTTCCCCACCTGTGGCTCAAGCCCGAGGTGGAGGAGGGGCAGTATAAAGCTGTCTTACAAAGGCTATGATGTGCCCCGGACACTTTACGATCAAAGAGAGTTTCCAATAATGGTGAGGATGGTGGCCTATGTTTATCAGTACTCCTCTGTAAGACGGCTATCTACTGACCCTACCCTAAATTGGAGCTCATTCTTCCATGCTGAGGAGGGGAAGTATATAGCTCTTATACAGAGGCAAGAGTGTAGCCAAGAAACCATACTATAAAAGACAAGTTTCCTGACCGGAAAGGAGGGTAGG